>CM076848.1:158843463-159443463 GCA_039519185.1 Astragalus membranaceus | reverse complement strand
CTTTATTCAACTTTAATACTAGCTTTTTATCAATGGATCAAATGCATTCTCACTAACAAACTTAAATCTTTTGTCAAAAAAAAAAACAAACTTAAATCTATTATATTACTTCTCACTTACAAACTTCAATTTATTTTGTTGTCAAAAAAAAAACTTCAATTTATTTTACCAAAAACAACCTTCAATTTATTATATTGGCTTAAAATACCATCATTTGCTATGGATTTTTATTTGTTGATATATTTGAAATAGCTAACACGACACAATCCAAGGAAATGCACGAGTATATTATTAGAATAAATCTAATACAAATTCTCCATATACAAAAAATATATTTAATAATAAGTAATCAATATAATTTTAATTTGACATAAAAAACTATACTAATGATGGCTCATATTCAATTTAAGAACTATAAATGAAATTCTATTTGACAATAATCTGGAATATGAGTGTGATCTTATTCCGGTGTATCGAAATAGAAAAAAAAAAGTAACTTACAATGAGACAATACCAATTGTGAATAAGGAAATAATGTTTGTAAATAGTAGATTTAGTTATATATGTATTCGGTCCAAGCCCGTTAGGGTTTCATATAGAATAGCCTATTTAAACTCATTAGTGTTTGTACTCAAGAACGATCGAAATACAATCAATAAAACGGAACTACAGCTGCTCTGTTGTCGCAGACGTAGGCAAAGTTTGGCCGAACTGCGTGATCAATATTGTGTCTCATCTTATGACATGGTATCAAACTAGGTCTTGATTCCTTGGTTCCTATTTCTTGTTGCGAAATTGTTCTGTGCGATTTCCCCTTTCTTGGTGTGCACATCTTGTTTCTTGGTTTCTTGGTCTGCGCATCTCCTTGGTTCATGTTTCTCGCTGTGCGCATCTTGTGTTTGCTGTGCGCATATGTGCGCATCTTGTGTCTGCTTTTCGCTGGTGTTGTGCGCATCTTCTTCGCCGTTCGCTGCCTGCTGTTCCTTCCTTGGGCTTCTTGCTGTTCGCGTGTGGTTCGCGAGTGGCTTCTTGTTGGGTTTCGTTGCCGTTCGCGAGTGGCTTCTTGTGCCGTTCTTTGCCGTTGGGCTTCTTGTTGAGTTTCGTTGCTTCTTGTTGGGTTCACATGTGGTTTCGCTGTCTGGTGGTGTGTGTGTGTGTTCTTGTTGTTCCTGATTTTCGGTGATCTCGGTTGGCTTCTTCGTGGGTTTCGTTGTTGCTGGTTCGGTTGAGTTTTTTTCTACTTCTCGTTGCAGCTGTGATATATTTGCGTGCTTCTCTGTGGTTTACTTGGCTACGTGTTGGTTGTTGATTTTGTAAGTCTTGTTCTCATTATCAATTTTTTTAGTAATTTTTCAATGGCTTCGGAGAAAGAAAGGGATAATTTTTGTGTTCGTTTTATCGGTAAGAACTATGCTACTTGGGAATTTCAATTCAAGATGTATGTCAAAGGCAAAGGATTATGGAATCACTTTGATGGAGTTTCTAAGGCGCCAGAAGATAAAATTGCCTTAGACGCGTGGGAAGTCAAAGATGCTCAGATTATTTCTTGGATCCTCAGTAATATTGATCCTCAGATGATCAATAATTTGCGATCATTTTCAACTGCTCAGGAAATGTGGAATTATTTACTGCGTATTTACAACCAGGACAATACGGCCAAGCGTTTTCAATTGGAGTTAGAAATCGCAAATTACAAACAAGGTAATTTGTCGATTCAAGAATATTATTCTGGTTTTCTGAATTTATGGACAGAACACTCTGCTATTATCTATGTTGCTGTTCTCAACCCATCACTTTTGGCCGTCCAAGATGTTTATGATACTAGTAAACGGGATCAAATTCTCATGAAATTTCGTCCGGAATTTGAGGCTGTTCGAGGTGCTTTGCTGAATAAGAACCCTGTTCCTTCGATATCTGTGTTGGTGAACTGCTCCGGGAAGAACAACGTCTCCATACTCAAGGAACCATGTCTCATGATCCCGTCCTTTTTGAACATGTGACAGTTGCATATGTTGCGCAGAATAGAGGCCCAACCTGTGATATGCGACAAACTCATTGCTTCTCTTGTAAATAATTTGGACATGTTTCTCGTGGTTGTCCTAAGAAGTTTTGCAATTACTGCAAACAGCAGGGTCATATCATCTCTGCATGTCCTACACGTCCTCCACGACCGACTAAGCGTCCGGTGCAGGCATTTCATGCCACTATTAGCTCTACAGCTGGTCCTTCCACCACTGGTGTATCTAGCTCTGCCGCTGGTTCTTCAACCACTGGTGCATCTGATGGTGGTGCTCCACAGCTTGAATTAATTCAACAAATGGTACTATCTGCTCTTTCTGCCTTGGGCATTACTAGTATGTCTTCTTTCATATTATGGTTACTTGACTCTGGTGCATTGAATCACATGCCGGGTTCCTCTGAACTCTTGCGCAATTTACGTTCTTATATTGGTAATCAGAAAATTCATATTGCTGATGGCAGTACCCTTCCTATAACTAATATTGGTGACATAAATTCTAACTTTCGAAATGTGTTGGTAGCACCTGGGCTTGCCTCAAATTTATTGTCTGCTGGTCAATTAGTTGATGAAGGTTGTGATGTTAATCTTACTCAGGATGGTTGTCTTGTGCAGGAGCGGGTGTCGGGGAAGGTGATCGCGAAGGGGCCTAAAGTTGGACTAGTGTTTCCACTCCAGTTTATTCCAAATCATTTATCTCTTGTTTGTACTAGTGTTTTGAATGCGTGTGAGGATTGGCATAGGAAATTGGGCCATCCAAACTCTGTTGTTTTGTTTCACTTATTTAAGACTGGCTTGTTAGGTACTAAACCGATGGATTCTAGTTCCTCTATTTCATGTTCTGTTTGCAAATTAGCTAAAAGTAAAACACTTCCTTTTCCGTCTGGTGCTCATCGTGCTTCTACTTGTTTTGAGATGATTCATAGTGATGTGTGGGGAATCTCACCTGTCGCTTCTCATGTTCACTATAAATATTTTGTCACCTTTATCGATGATTATAGCCGTTTTACTTGGATTTATTTTCTTAAATCTAAATCTGAAGTGTTTTGTATGTTTAAGAAATTTCTGATGTTTGTTGAAAATCAATTTCAAACCAGTATTAAAATTCTTCTGTCTGATTCTGGTGGTGAGTATATGTCTCATGAGTTTCAGGAGTTCTTACAGCAAAAAGGTGTATTGTCTCAACGATCTTGTCCCAATACCCCTCAGCAAAATGGTGTTGCAGAACGTAAGAATCGTCACTTGTTAGATGTGACACGTATCTTACTTCTCCAGGCTTCTGCTCCATCCAAATTTTGGGTGGAGGCTCTTTCCACAGCTGTCTTTTTTATCAACCGTCTTCCTTCCACAGTGATTGGATTTGATTCTCCTTACTTTCACATTTTTAAAACTCAGCCTGATTACCGTAGTCTACAGACTTTTGGGTGTGTCTGTTTTGTTCACCTACCATCAACTGAAAGACATAAGCTTGGAGCACAATCTGTCCAATGTGCATTTAAGGGGTATAGTCATTCTCATAAGGGTTTTGTGTGTTATGATGTCTCTAACCGTCGTTTTCGCATTTCTAGGAATGTGACATTTTTTGATAATCAGTTTATGTTTCCCTACTCTTTTCCTGGTCTGCATGATATTTCTATACTTCCCCAATTTTCTACCTCGCGTTCACCTATACAATGTTTTACACCAGGATCCGCCACCTGATCCTGATCCTGTACCGCCTGCACCACGACGTTCTGCTAGAACGTCTCGAGCACCTGATAGATATTCCCCAGACAAGTTTGCTTACTCACATACTGCTTTAACTGCTTCTCTATCTGGCACATATATTCCTACTTGTTATTCGCAGGCTGTTAAAGATGTGTCTTGGGTAAATGCCATGAATGAGGAACTTCAGGCCCTTCAGGACAATTTCACTTGGGATATTGTTCCTTGCCCTCCAGGTATCAAACCCATAGGCTGTAAATGGGTGTATTCTGTGAAATTGAATTCTGATGGATCTCTCAATCGGTACAAGGCTCGACTGGTTGCTTTAGGCAACAAGCAGGACTATGGTATTGACTAGATGAGACATTTGCACCAGTTGCTAAAATGACTACTGTTAGAATGGTGCTCTCTATAGCTTCTTCTCATGGGTGGTCTCTCCACCAAATGGATGGAAGAATGCTTTTCTTCATGGCGACCTGACTGAAGATATTTATATGACTCCCCCTCAGGGCCTATTCTCTTCATCTAAGGGGGTGTGCAAGCTCAAACGCTCTCTATATGGCTTGAAACAGGCGCCTAGAGCATGGTATGATAAATTCTGTTCCACTCTACTTGGGTTCTCTTTTACTCAAAGTCAGTATGATTCGTCTTTGTTCATTCACCGCACATCTACGGGCATTGTTCTGCTCCTTCTTTATGTTGATGATATGATCATTACTGGTTCTGATGCCGCATCCATACAGAAAGTTAAACAAAAGCTTCAATCCTCATTTCAAATGAAAGACCTTGGTCTTTTACATTATTTTCTTGGACTCGAGGTTCATTCTACCTCTAAGGGTATATTTCTCCATCAGCCTAAGTATGCCACTGACCTTATTGCTATGGCTGGCCTCCAATCCGCTAATCCTGTGGATACTCCTCTTGAAGTTAATGTCAAATACCACCGTGACGAGGGTGAACTTTTAACTGATCCTTTATTGTGTCGACAGCTCGTGGGTAGTCTTAACTACTTGACCATTACACGACCCGACATTTCATTTGCTGTTCAGCAAGTAAGTCAGCTCATGCATTCTCCTCGTCATCTTCACTTGGCAGCGGTTCGTCGCATAATTCGCTACTTGAAAGGCACCTCTCAACGTGGTTTATTCTTTCCTAGTGGGACCCCTCTTAAGTTGATTGCCTACAGTGATGCTGATTGGGCTGGGTGTCCTGACACTCGCCGCTCTGTCACTGGTTGGTGCATGTTTCTTGGTTCTTCGTTGATCTCATGGAAAAGTAAGAAGCAAGCAAGAGTCTCTAAGTCCTCAACTGAATCAGAGTATCGTGCTATGTCTACGGCATGCTCCGAAATTCTGTGGCTTTGTGGTCTTCTGGGTGAACTTGGATTTCCTCAAACCGAACTGACATCTCTCTATGCTGACAATACAAGTGCGATTCAGATTGTTGCAAATCCGGTCTTTCATGAGCGTACTAAGCATATTGAAGTTGATTGTCATGCCATTCGTGAAGCCTATGATAATTATGTTATATCCATCCCTTATAGTACTCAGTTTCAAGTTGTAGATATTTTGACCAAGGCTCTTCCTTGTCCACGCCATAAGTTTCTTGTTAGCAAATTGATGCTCCTTGATGACACGCATCAATTTGAGGGGGGGTGTGAATAAGGAAATCAAGATGTTTGTAAATAGTAGATTTAGTTATATATGTATTCGGCCCAGGCCCGTTAGGGTTTCACATAGAATAGCCTATTTAAACTCCTTAGTGTTTGTACTCAAGAACGATCGAAATACAATCAATAAAACGGAACTACAGCTGCTCTGTAGTCGCAGACGTAGGCAAAGTTTGGCCGAACAGCGTGATCAATATCGTGTCTCATCTTTTGACACCAATATGCAAATGATAGCAACCTTAGTATTGGAAATAGATTGAGTTTTGAAATTCAAAACCCTCATGTACATTTATTTGTGAAGGTGGTAAGGAGAGGCGATGGAAGAAATCATTAAGAGATCGGGATAGATATAGATTTCAAAATGTAGAAGTTTGTGTTTAGGATTTTAGATTTTTCTCTGTGCAAGATTGCAATTTAATCTTTGGTTGTTGAACCGAATTGATCGGTTCATTTGATTAGGTGAGTGTGTCACTCTACTGACGCTGGCTCTTTATCTCAGGTGCGTAAGGCGTTGTGACCGGCCTGGACCTGTGGTTGGTTGTGCTCGGAGCTCCCGCGGGGTGTACCTGCAATGGTACTCCAACGCCCAAGTCAGTGGGGTGAAATTTGAGCAGAGTAACGATGTGTTAATTATGCGTACCTTTTAGATGAGGTCAGACCCCTGTATATATAGTGTCAGAGGCTCCGCGGGGAACCGTCGGATTGCATACGGCTTAATCTCCGCCGTTAATTGGTGGACCTAAGTTGTATAGCGCTGCTTCTTTATTTGGGTAGCTCGAGGCCGGCCCAGTTGCTTCAGTGGGCTGCGGCCCAGTCCAAAACAGTTGCCCCCTAGGCCGAAGCCGTCCATGCGGACGGGTTCAGGCCTGAGAGCGGTTGCCCCCTAGAAGGGCGATTTTCGTTCACCTAACCGCCTGCGCTGAGGCGACTTGAGCTTTGTACCCGTTCGACGTGGTCTTTTGTATCCTTATCTGATCGCCTTCGCTGAGGCGTCTTGAGCTCGTGCCCGCTCGACAGAATGCGTTGTATCCGTTGGATGACGTGGCAATTAGATTCTGACTGATGTGACGTTACGTCTTTCGAGGACAATGATGACGTGTAATGATGCGATGGTTCATTTTCCGAGGCGCGCTTCTGCAGGGGGAGGTGATGGGTCGCGTCCCTTCAACTTCCTGCCTGTTCCCTCTGTATATATATGAGGCCTTCCTATCCTCATTCCCACTTTACATTTTTAGTGAATTGCTCTGAGGGCGGCTCCATTTCTCCGGCGAGCGGTTATCATTCCTCCAGCAAGCGGCCTCTATTTCTGACGAGCGATATGGTTTCCGGCGAGCGGTTATCATTCCTCCGGTGAGCGGTCTCCATTTCAACCCGTCCTTGCCTTGTTTTTTGGGTGGTCTCTCCAATTTCAGGTATTTACTCTCCAATTTCGAGGTCGACCTTGTCGTCCCTTCCGTTAATCATCTTCCAGGGATCCTGACTTTTTTGCCCCCTCCTCGCAGGCGTTTATTCTGGCGCGGACAAAGCAAACCACTCGTATCTCAGGTGAGCCTCATGTTCATTTGACCGAGCAGGTAACTCTCCCGGCCGCTTATGAAGCGATGAGTGGTTTTTCGTCTGAAGACAGTTCTTGTCCATCTCTTATGAATATATCGAGGTCGTCTGGAGACCCTCCCTCTTTGGACCTATCCGATCAAAGCTCTACCCCAGTAGATTCCCCTCCTTCTCCTTCCACTGGTCAGTCGGTCTCCCCCGCATCTGAGAACGACGCCACTTCGACTATCGATGTAATTGCTCAAGATCAGGGCGTCGGCCAAACGGACGAGACGCCGGTTGGGCCCGTTGTCCCTGCTGCCCAAGTTGATCAGGAAGAATCGGACTGGGGAAACACCATAGGTGAAGATCGATCTTGGGTTTCTCTAGGCGTCATTGAAATGGTGCCCTCACTGATCAAGCCAGGGGACGAGTTGCTCAGTTACTACGAGAGGATGGTGGGCGATCCCGGGCAACAGTGGAGGGTTGAAGGTGCTGCTGAGACCGAACACGTGGCCATCGTCCCTGCGACGCTTAAATTCAAAATGTACACGAATGTCCTCCGTGATGTGAGGATTTGCCCTCCTTTCACTGTTTTTCAGCGCCAGGTCTTGCGCTATCTGGGGGTCGCCCCGTCTCAGCTACACCCTAACACTTGGGCGTTTGTCAAGGTGTTCGAGTAGTTATTGAGGGTGATTGGGTGTGATTGTTCTCGCTACCTGTTCTTCAGGAGAACAGGATTTTTGAACTGAGTAGACGGCCCGAAGCCAACAACAACAGGACTAGGTGGGAACATTTGAGTCTTAAAGGTCATCAGGACTTTAAACTTTTCAAACCTTATTCTGACTCGTTGAAGCCGTGGAAGCATTCTTTTCTATGGGTCGTCCCGGTGGGAGACGAGGCCTGCCGGGAAGTTTCCTCTTTGGATAATCGGGGAAAGGTGTCCGGTTTCAAATTTCCCGTGGGGTGGACCTATACTCATTACCGTCGTAGCCCGGCCACGTACAGGACTCGAGCCCGTCTTTCCGAGGCCGACTTGGGAACTTTGGAGCTGCTTGGAAATATGGCCTCTTGACTGAAGGAGGGGCAATTCAAGTGTTATCAGCTGGCCCGTGCTCGAAGTGATGATGAGTTTAGAGTTGTTCTTGGTGCGAGTGCTCCTTGAGCTCCAGTCTTTTTTATTTCCTTACTCGCTCATCGTTCTTATTGATTTCTCGTTATGTCTTTTGTAGGTAGCATGGCTGGTGTTGGGTTCGAGGAGCTGATGAGGAGCGCTAAAAAAGGGAAGAGGGTTCCACCCCCATCCACCCCAGTTGTCACCGTTCCCCCTCTGGGTGAGGATGGAACCACCACGGGGGTGGATGTGGGCGGAGGCTTCTCCTCGCCCGCTCACAAGAAAAGGGGTCGTTCAGGGGCGGAGGCTGCGGGTACAAGTGGAAAGGGTGTTGAGGTTGACCCGCCACTTAAGAAGTCAAAACCCTCCAAAGAGAAAGATGTTCAGAAAAGGGCGTCCTCCAAACTTTACCTGGAGAATTTATCTGAATCGGACTTGGATCGCTGTCATCAGAATCCCCTCCTCTTTGCGGCTGACGTGACCAAGGCGGGGGCACGCCTGCTAGCTGAGCTGAAGCAGGGGGAGGCGGATCGGACTGCAGGTAAGCGCCTCCTTGCCCAAAACTTATGGTTGGAGGGGGATAACCTAGATAAAACTGACAAGCTAACTCGTGCTTACGAATATATTTCAGAGTTGCGAGCGGAGCTGGAGTCCACAGAGAATAAACTGTTGGAGAAAGAGTTTGCCCTAAAGCCAATCGCTGCTGCTCTTGACGAGACTAAGACATCGCTCTCCCGGGTAATAACGGGATGACTTGATGACCGCCAAGGCTGAGGCGGATGAAAAAGTAAAATCTAGGGAACTAAAACTTGGAGGCTTGTGGAGCAGGGTTAAGGAGCTGGAAGAGGAGGTTGTCGTGCTTCGGAGGAATGTCGAGGTTGTGGAGAAAGAGCGGGATGATGTTCAGAGGGCATATGACCAACTGATTGACTCTACGGTGACCTTGTGCCAGGAGCGGTTTGACGAGGCCCTAGCACAAGTTAAATATGTCCCCCCCTGAACTTGAGATCAACCCCAACATCATCAGTAGTGCTCACTCCCTCCGAGGAGGCCGTATCGTTCTTCCTGCTGAGAGGGACGAGGATGGTACCTTGGTCCAGCCTGAGACCGTGGTTTACGAGCGACCTGCCTGACCATTATTTGAAATCTTTGTTTAATTGCCCCATTGTGGGTTTGTACTTTATTTTGGGGAGGCCCACGATGCCGCCCTTATATGTACTTGATGATCTTATTAATCCACATTTTCTGTATGGTTATTATCGTGCTCGTTTGAGCAGCATTCTTCTGCCCAACACTGGCTCGACGGAGGACGAGCTGTCCGAGAGTAAAATCTCTCGGGACGACCTTGGCATTGTGCCTCGTGGCCATACCTTGCTTGATCAGTGCTTCTCTCAGGGTGGCTTGAGAACGGAGTTCTTCAATTAAATCTAGTTCCTCTCTGATAATTTTTTCATTTTCTGGAGGCGGCTTGGGATTAGTTTTTCTACAGCTCAGTTCTCCGATTTCGACTGGGATAACCGCATCCGTTCCATAGACTAGTTTGAAGGGATATTTGCCCGTGGTAGAGTGGGGAGTCGTCCTATACGCCCATAATACGTACGGGAGTTCTTCTGCCCATTTTCCCTTTGCTTCATCGAACCGCCTTCTCAGCCCGCGCAAGATTACCCTGTTCGCAGCCTCAGTTTGACCGTTGATTTGGGGGTGTTCCACTGAGGTGAAGCGCTGTTTCACTCCTAGCTCGGTCAAGTACTCCTGAAAGCTCTTATCCGTGAATTGGGTGCCGTTATCTGAGACCAGCACATTTGGGACTCCGAACCAGACCATTATGTTCTTTTTGAAGAATTTTAGACAGTTTCGGGAGGTGATGGTTTCTAGGAGTTCGGCTTCAACCCACTTAGTAAAGTAATCTACCGCCACGACCAAATATTTCAGTTGTCCCGGAGCGACTGCAAATGGACCCAAAAAGTCGATTCCCCACCATGAAAACGTCCATGGTGCGGTCATGGAGTTCAACTCCACTGGAGGGGCGACGTGAATGTCCGCGTGCCTCTGGAACTTGTCACATTTCTTAACAAGCTCACTTGCATCACCATCCATTGTGGGCCAATAGTATCCTGCCCTGAGTGCCTTTTTTGCTAGAGCTCCTGCTCCCAGATGGTTCCCGCATATACCTTCACGGATCTCCCTCAACACGTAGCCGGCTTCATACGGTGTTAAACACTTCAGTAATGGCATTGAGAACCACCTTCGGAACAGTTTCCCCTCAATTACTGTGTAGGACGACGCTCGTCTTCGTGTGAGAGTCGCCTTCTTTGGGTCATCTGGTTCCTCCCCGTTCCTAATATACTTTAGGATGGGGCTAATCCAAGTTTCGCTCTGATCGATCATGCAGACAGTTGTATTTTTGAGTCGCTTCTAGGCGGACACTGGGCTGTGGGTGGATCTTTTGAATCACACTCCTATGATTCTCTGGGGCCTTGCTACTTGCCAGTTTTGAAAGTACATCGGCCCTAGCATTTTTTGATCTGGGGATATGTTGGACTTCCGCATGGTCGAACTGCTCGAGCAGCTCTCTTACCTTTGCTAGGTACCTTTGTAAGACTTCATCTTTGGCATCAAATGTTTCTTTGATCTGAGATACTACCAGCAGGGAGTCCGAGTGGAGCTCAACTCTTTGCACTTTAAATTCGCGGGCGAGCATGAGACCAGCGATACATGCTTCATATTCCGCCTGGTTGTTAGAGGTGGAAACGAGAAGGTTAGAGAGACTTCAATCGTCATTCCTTCTGGACTTTCTAAAATCAAGCCCGCCCCGCTACCTTTGTTGTTAGAGGAGTCGTCCACGTGCAGCCTCCAGGTTGGTTCAAAGACTTCGCCCTAGATCGGGGTCAGCTCCGCAATGAAATCGACTAAGATCTGTGCCTTTGGGGTCGTCTTGGTTTCATATCTGATCCCGAACTCCGAGAGTTCCACTGCCCATTTGATCATCCTCCCTGCTAGATCAGGTCGATGCAAGATCTGTTTTATGGGTTGGTCGGTTCTAAGGACGATCTGGTGAGCCACGAAATACAACTTCAGTCTCCGGGAAGCCACAATCAGGGCCAGGGCTAGCTTCTCAATTCTTTGATACCGGAGATCCGGTCCCTGAAGTGCTTTGCTCACAAAGTATACCGGGTTCTGCTTCAACTCGTTCTCCCATACCAGCACGGCTGCTAAAGCTTCATCTTTAATGGACAGGTAAAGATATAGGGTTTCACCGGGCTCAGGTGTGGTCAAAATAGGCGGCTGAAGCAAAGCCTCCTTCAAACTGTGGAGAGAGAGGTCGCACTCTGGCGTCCACTGAAACTGTGCATCTTTCTTTATTACTTTGAAGAGTGGGAGGGACTTGCTAGCGGCTTTCGAAATGAACCGGGAGAGCGCGGCTATCATTCCATTCAATTTTTGGACCTCCTTTTTGCTTGTTGGGGACTTCATCTCTGTTACCGCTCTGCATTTGTCAGGGTTCGCTTCAATTCCTCATTCTGTCAAATAAAACCCAAGTAACTTGCCTGGACGGACTCCGAATGTGCATTTTTGGGGTTGAGTTTAAGTGAATTTCGGCAGGCCTCCGCGAATACTTCTCTCAGGTCGTCCACATGGCTGGTATCTTGCTTGCTTTTAATGATCATGTCGTCCAGGTACACCTCGACTGTCTTGTCGACTTGAGCCTTAAAGACTCTGTTCATCATTTGCTGATAAGTGTCCCAGGCGTTCTTCAACCCAAAGGGCATGACCAGGTAGCAGTAGTTTCCTCTTGCGGTCAAAAACGCAGTCTTTTCTCGATCTGGTGGGTGCATGGCGATCTGATTGTACCCCGAGTATGCGTCCAAAAACGAGCGTAACCGATAACCACTCGCGCTGTCGACTAACCGGTCCACACTGGGTACTGGGAATGCGTCTTTAGGACAAGCTCAGTTGAGGTCGGTGTAGTCGACGCACATGCGCCAGTTCCCATTTGCATTCTTTACCAGGACTACATTTGACAACCAAGTTGTGTACTTAATTTCCTTGATGAAGCCAGCTTCTAACAGATCGGCGTGTTCCCTCAAACACTGGATTAACGAATCTTTCACTTGTGGAAGAAGATCACTCCCTACTCTCACCATTTTCTCTAGGTCGCTCCCCAACTGTAACTGGACGAATTCTCCGTCCGACTCTGGTCTCTTGATTCTGTTTTTGAGTTCTCTGGTCAGATTATCGTCCCCTTCTTCCACATCACCGTTTGGGTCGTAGCGGGCGTCTAGGTCGGCCATGTTGACTTGGCTCCCGCCCTTACTTACGGTGTCACCCTTTCTCGCCTCGTACTCCCCTTGCTCTTTTATGCCCATGAAATGACATCGTCGAGCGGCTTGTAAGTTGACCGGGACGGTAACCACCTCATTATTGTCGGAGTAAAACTTCAACTTTAAGTGGACTGTGGAGGATACTGCCCCTAGTTTCCCCATTGTGGGTCGCCCAATAATGCACTGATATACTGATTTGCATGGCAAAACGAGGAAGTTGGTCTTCACAGTCCTACACTTTGGCTTCTTCCCGCTATCATCCCCGAACGTTACCATGAGTTCCACCATTCCAAGGGGTGTGGTCGATGATCCGTTGAAGCCTATTAAATCGGAGCCACGATAGGCCTTTAGCTCGCTTTTTGAAATTCATAGGACATCTATAAGATCCTCGAAGATGATGTCCGCCGAGCTCCCTTGGTCGATAAGGATTCTCCGGACCTCGACGTTTGCCGTTACTGCCGTGACAATCAAAGGGACATACTTGTTTGGCTTTCCATCAAGTATGTCGTCATCGCTGAACTCCAAGGGTGGTCGACTTGGTGGAGCGCGAGCGGTGGAGGTTGACGCGACACTCATTATCTCTTTCCATCTCCTCTCCATTGATTTGTTTGTTTCCCATCCTTCTATGGGGCCCCTTCTAGTGATCAGCATAGCGACGGGGCGTCCTCTTGACCTCCTTTGGTCGTTCTCAACTTCATCATCCACCTCGTCGTCTTCTTTTCCCCATTTACTGACTTCACTAACAATGGCTTTCCCTTTTCGAGGGGATCGGGTTCCATTCCTCTCATCGTGTCCGCTTGTTTGCCCCCGTTTAACATATTAGGTTAGCTTACCTTTCCTGATTAGCTCCTCTATGTCGTCCTTGAGGGCCATGCAATTGTTGGTGTCGTGCCCGCTGCTTCTATGATATCGATAGTATTTTCGGGACGGGAGCTGTCCTTCCTTGAGGACGAGAGGATCAGGTCTTTTGATATCTCTGAATTCCGCGTTTGCGCACTCAGATAGAATTTGGGCATATGAGGCGTTGAGCTTTGTTTGGTTGGGGAACTTCCTTTTCCTGAATTCCCTTGATGGTCCTTCCTGATCCTTCCTGAATCCTTGACCCCGGTTCACTTGGGGATCTCTTGCCGTGACCGCGACGGCTTGGGTGGCCATCGCCCTCTCTTCATAATTCATGAACCTCTGAGATCGTCGAAGGAAAGTTTCAAGGTTCGGTGGTTCGTTCACCCCAACCTCTATCTCAAATAGGCTACTAGTGCGGAGACCGTCTCGAAGAAACCACAAACGCACGTCGTCCTCCATGCCTCGCACGTTGGCGGCTTCCTTGTTGAATCGTTCAACGTAGTCACGGAGGGTCTCATCCGGGCCTTGTATAATCGCCTTTAGGATGACATGCGATTTGGGCTTTACCCTGGATGCAGTAAAGAGGGCACTGAAAACTCGGGCTATTTGTTCCCAGGACGAGATACTGTTGGGCCTTAACTCGATGAACCATTCCAAGGCGGGTCCCTCCAGGGTTAATGGGAAGATTTTACATTTAACCGGCCCATACGCCCCTCTGTACTTCATTACCAAATCGAAATACCTCAAGTGGGCGTCCGAGTCCTTCACTCCGCTATACATCCTGAGGTCCGAGGGAGGACTTTTCTAGTGCTCGCGGGATGGGATACTCTTCTATGTTGCGAGTGAAGGGCCCCATGTCGTCGTCGATCGTCTTCCTACGAGGTGGTCGGTCCTCGGGGCGGCGCGCCCGATGACCACGTCGTTCAGGGGGTGTTATCATGGTGATGAGGTCGTGCTGGTGGAGGTTCATCGTAGTATGGACGGGGGTACCTTTCGAACGATCTACTCCTTGACCGAGCCAATGAGTCGGTGGAGTTGTATGAGAATTCTTGGTAGGTTTCCTCCTCGGGCCAGTAGGTAGGGTCGGTCGAAGAGGGCGGTGTCCGTGGTCGAACCTGGATCGCCCCTCGCCCTGTTCGCCTTCTTGGGGGCGATCGATGCACGAATGACCTCCGCGGGGGTGATTGATGCCTCCGGGACGGGTTACTTCTGCGCACATGGGATTTGTCGTCGCGGCGACGTTGCTCTGGTGCGGTATATGCTCTCCCAGAAGTGACCTGGTGCGCAATGTGTCTGTCCCTTACGCTCAGCAGATCGCGCAATTCTGGTACGATCGCGCTTGGTAGCCCTATTGTTGCCTGATGGGCAGGTGCCCCTCGGGCGCTAGAGGCAGTATCTTCAGCGTCGGTGGCGTGGCCTTCTGGGGTCTGTTGTTGCTGCAGAGGAATCACGGCAGCGTTTCGCAAGCACAGGGCGCCGCGTGGTCGCCCTCGCGGTGGCATGTCAGTCAGGGTGGGAAAGAATCGTCTCCCACTGTGGTGGCCAATGAACTGAATTGATCGGTTCCTTTGATTAGGTGAGTGTGTCACTCTACTGACGCTGCTGGCTCTTTATCTCAAGTGCGTAAGGCGTTGTGACCGGCCTGGACCTCTGGTTGGTCGTGCTCGGAGCTCCCGCGGGGTGTACCTGCAAGGGTACTCCAACGCCCAAGTCAGTGGGGTGAAATTCGAGCAGAGTAACGATTCGTTATTTGTGCGTACCTTTTAGCTGAGGTCAGACCCCTGTATATATAGTGTCAGAGGCTCCGCGGGCGACCGTCGGATCGCATATGGCTTAATCTCCGCCGTTGATTGGTGGACCTAAGTTGTATAGCGCTGCTTCTTTATTTGGGCCGCTCGAGGCCGGCCCAGTTGCTTCAGTGGACTGCGGCCCAGTCCAGAACAATTGTTAAAACTTGCAAGACAATTTGACAATTATT
Source organism: Astragalus membranaceus (assembly GCA_039519185.1). Lineage (NCBI taxonomy): Eukaryota > Viridiplantae > Streptophyta > Magnoliopsida > Fabales > Fabaceae > Astragalus > Astragalus membranaceus. The sequence goes on along the minus strand of CM076848.1, from coordinate 159,428,283 downwards.
CTACTACTTATCGTTTTAATTGTAATGTTTAACCGCTTCTAATTTAAATGTTGTTGTACTTTTTTTACGGTTTTAATTGTTTGTTTTTTACTAACTTCTGATTTTGTCCCACAACAAAACTATTACATTTTTTGTTGTTCTAACTCTCTTATTAGGATACCAAGCTTTTAAGTTTTAATTTTCAGTTTGAGTAATAACCATGCTACGTAACGCGGTCGTTCGGATGCACCGGTATGTTACTTGTTTACTTTATATAAACTTAGTCTCCTACTTTTACAAAAAATTTTATATTTAGTTTATCCGTTATATCATTTTAGTCCCTCTATTTTGTAAAAATGATTAAATTGGAACACATTAAATTCATATTGATATAATTTTAGTCCCTCTATCCGTTATATCATTTTAGTCCCTCTATTTACGACCACCACCAATCACAATTCATGAAATGGTTAGTTACCAATTACCTGACAGATGGTTACTGTTCTGGACTGGGCCATGAAACCCACTTCAGCAATTGGACTTGGATAAGCCCAATAATTTGGATCCATATCCACAATAAATCAGTCCATTTATGACTATGGTCCATATCTACAATACATTCTCATTGCCTGCTACACTATAATCCTCAATACTGACTTGAGCATTGGAGTGGCATCGCTGGTACCCCACCCAGGATCACCTTAACACACCACTTGGACGGTAGGAGACGTACCAGTTGCAGTCCCCAGACATTGTACAGAACAATTACCAATTCACCAATTTTTTTTAATGAGATGTTGACCTGTGATTGGTAGATAATATAAAACAATGTATAAATTAAATCCATATACTAAGTATAAACGAGTAAATTAAACATTTATGAAATTTCCCCAATAACGCGTAAATTTCCCTTTGCTCTCAAATAAAGAAGAAGAAACTCTCTGAAAAGAAGAAAGCAGAACAGAAGATGGATTCTCTCAAGGTTTTCAAAGGCTACGACAAAGTGGATCAAAACAAACACGACAACCTCGAAGATCAACAACAACAAAAGCACCAACAATTCCCCGTAACCACAAAAACCCACATCCTCATCGCAACAATTTCCACCATCACAACCCTCTTCTTAATCCTCACTTTATTTTTCTCCCTCATCCACCATCACCACACCAACACCGAGTCACAAACCCTACTCAACTCAACCGAGTCAATCCGACTCATCTGCAACGTAACTCGCTTCCCTGATTCATGCATCGCCGCCGTCTCATCCTCCGCACAAAACCCCACCGACCCAAAAACCATTCTCAAACTCTCTCTCCACGCCTCCATTAACGAACTCGTCAAGCTTTCATCTTCGTTCGTTTCCAACTCCAAAGGTCACGCGTTAGCAGACTGTAAGGATCAGATCGATGACGCGGTGAGTCGACTCAACGACTCGGTTTCTGCGATGTCGGCGGTTACTGACGGCGCCGTAACGTTGACTGATGAGAAAATTAACGATATACAGACGTGGGTTAGTGCGGCGTTGACGGATCAAGAAACGTGTGTTGATGGATTAGAAGAGGTTGGTTCTTCTGTGAGGGACGTTGATGAAGTGAAGAGAATGATGAAGAGATCTAGTGAGTACATTAGCAATAGTTTGGCTATTGTTGCTAATTTACGCACTTTGTTACGACAATTTCATGTGCCGCCACTCCATTGAAAATTTCATATCTCCTTTTACCCTTTCCATTTTGTTTTTTTTACTATGTTTTGTTTTGTTTTATATATACTTGTAAAGAGATTGCAGGAGGGTTTGAAATTTTTATGTTATGGTGTTTTGAGTGTGCAAATTGTAATAGTCTGATATATGATATAACATGATGTATTGTAAATTTTACGCGGTTAATCAATCAGAAATACTATAAAGGATTTAGGAAAAACTACCTTCTTTGTGTCACTATGCTATTAATTTCATTTCAAATCTTTTCTTTTTGATTTATTGGAATGTATATATCAATATATGTATATATGTTTGGTAGCGCTAAAATGTGCCTTGCACGATGAAGAATTAAGAAATCAATATATAGAAACGGATATTGTTTAATACATTGCTAAGATCTTGAAGGAAACTTGTTCTCTCATCTAAAGGCTACAAAAAGAAGTGGAAGACCTTTCTTGGTCAGGTTCAGGTGAATGACTAACACATAGAACTTTGGAATTTACATAGTCCATCAATTTCATATGTTAGACTTTCACCAAGGTTAGGTGAATGGCTAACCGATAGAACTTTGGGATTTACATAAGCCCAAATGCTACTATAAGTAACGTTTCAAAAAAACGCTATAAGCTAATAAAAAACACTATAAATTAGTTGTGTCAAACATTTTCAAATAGCTTATCTACTATAAGCTATCGGCTATAAGCTAGCGGATTTGCTTTACCAATCGGAGCCTAAGTAGCCTTTAGATGTGAGAACAAGTTTCCTTGATGGCCGCAGCAAAACGTACACTTCTGGTTAGTGAGAGAAATAATGACATTGACTATACTGAATATGGAAAACAATGTAATTAAGCTGAGAATGGAGAAAGAACACACTCAAATCGTCGATTGCTTACAAGTTCAGTTACTTGTACCCTTTTGATTTGCTTGAGAGCTTGTTGTTGTTGTCAAGTTTTTGATATTTCAAAAGTTTTTAAGTGAGTTTTAGTGAATTAATAATTTTGTTGATAAAGGGGGATGTATTGTGAAAAAGTGGGGTGTAATTAGCGAGCCCAGATCGTTTTCTGCCAGCTGGGCTGCGTTTTAAAAGATGGGCTTACGAGGGGGGGGGGGGGTGCGACTTAAAACATGGGGTGTGGGTAGTAAAACTGATAAAAAATTAAAAAAACAAAAGAATTAACCAAACAAGACTATATGAGGCAAATTTAGAAACCCTAATTCATTTCTATCATCACCATCAGCGCCGCACAACTCTCTTTAGGAGAGAGAAATTTTTGGATCCAACAGAGAGAGAAAAAAAAGAGAAAACGTGAAAGAGAAAGGGAAAGAAGAAAAAAAAGGAGATGGAGGGGGAAGAGGGAGTGACCGACGACCAGGGGGTGCTGCGCGGAGGGTCAGTCACCTTCCGGCGGTGGCGACGGTTCACGCCGAAAGGGGATTCGTGGCGGCGAGGAGGAGGAGGTTTTCTTCTTCTCTTTTTTTTGGTTCGTTCGTTTTTGTGGTGGTGTGGTTCTTGGTGGTGGTGGTTGTTGTGGTTTTCGTGGTGGTTGAAAGGGATGTAAATGGGGTTCGGGTTTGGTGAGAGAGATGAGTGGGGTTCGGTGGCGGTGCTCGCCGGAGATACGACGACGGTGGTGTTCGCCGGAGACTATGGTGGTGGCGGTGCTCTCTCTCTTATTTCTTTCTCTCTAAAGGTTGCTAATCTCTCATTCCTTCCTTTCTTCACTTTTCTGTTTTGGCCTCTCCCCCCACTGTTTCGTTTGCTCCTCCCCTTTTGATTTTTGATTTCCTCCCTTTTATAGAGGATTCAGATTTGTCTTTGCTGTTGTTGCCAGCTATGACTGTCTCATATGTCTCTCTCACCTTTCCTAATTTCATGATGCTGCTATTCTGCCTGTCCTGAATTTGTTTATGGCTTCTGCTTATTTTCTGTTCGATGTTTGCTGGTTAAAGGTGGTGCAGAGCATGTATGTGTTTAGCAACAAAATAGAAATTAGCAGTGAGCAAGAAGAAAGCTACACTGTCTGATACACAAAAATAGGAAATAAGAGATGCTGCAGCTGTCTTCTTTTGTCCCATTTGTTTGTATAATAGTCACTCTCGAGATGCTCTTCACGTCCCTCCCCTTTCATTCTATTTTCTTTTTGTATTGTATTTTTTTTAATGTGTACAAAGAATATTTATTAATAATACAAAAATCCAATTAATAATAGCAAAAATAACGCAAAATCGACAACAAGCAAAAAATAGCACGTGTTCACGATAAAAATCTAAAAGTGTGAGAAATGACATGTTTTGTTGTATTATCAAAGTAAGAGATAAGTACAGATATGAACCTCGAGTTTAACCGTTGATATATGTGAATGCGGCGTGATGAAAAGGTTGAATCGATACTAATAACTAAAGAAGAGTGAAATGCCAGGGCAGGACTGGTGGCATGAGAGAAAGAAGAGATGGAATGCCAGAGCAGGATCGATAGCATGCAGTGCCAGGGCGTAACCGATAGCATGAAAGAATGAGTGCAATTCCAGGGTGTAACCGGTAGCATGCAGTGCCAGGGCGTAACCGGTAGCACAAAAGAATAAGACAATGCCAGGGTGTAACCGATAGCATGAAATTTAAAAATGCGATGCCAGGGCATAACCGATAGCATGCTGTGCCAGGGAGTAACCGATAGCACAAAACTAAAAATGCGATGCCAGGGCGTAACCGATAGCATGCATTGCCAGGGCATAACCGATAGCACAAAAATAAAATTGCGATGCCAGGGCGTAACCGATAGCATGAAATAAAAGGTGCAATGCCAGGGCGTAACCCGTAGCATGCAGTGCCAGGGGGTAACTGGTAGCACAAAAGAATAAGACAATGCCAGGGCGTAACCGATAGCATGAAATTTAAAAATGCGATGCCAGGGCATAACCGATAGCATCCGGTGCCAGGGAGTAACCGATAGCACAAAACTAAAAATGCGATGCCAGGGCGTAACCGATAGCATGCATTGCCAGGGCATAACCGATAGCACAAAAATAAAATTGCGATGCCAGGGCGTAACCGATAGCATGAAATAAAAGGTGCAATGCCAGGGCGTAACCGGTAGCATGCAGTGTCAGGGCATAATCGGTAGCACAAAAGAATAATACAATGCCAGGGCGTAACCGATAGCATGAAATTTAAAAATGCGGTGCCAGGACGTAATCGATAGCATGCAGTGCCAGAGTGTAATCGATAGCACTAAACTAAAAATGCGAAGCCAGGGCATAACCGATAGCATGCAGTGCCAGGGCGCAACCGATAGCACAAAAATAAAATTGCGATGCCAGGGCGTAACCGATAGCATGAAATAAAAAGGTGCAATGCCAGGGCGTAACAGGTAGCATGCAGTTCCAGGGGGTAACCGGAAGCACAAAAGAATAAGACAATGCCAGGGCGTAACCGATAGCATGAAATTTAAAAATGCGATGCCAGGGCATAACTGTCATACCCCAATTTTGTCCGGCTTAGGTCAAAACCCTAATTTTCACAAAAAATAAATAAATAAGAGAAAAGAGCATCATGCATTGCATTTAGGGTTATAGAAGTCATTTCAAAGTTTCTAAAATCATTTCTGGAGTTGGAATGTACTTTTGGACAATTCAGGGTTTTTCAGTGCAAAAGGGTATTTTAGTCATTTCGCAAATAAGGGATATTTTCTCAGAACAAGCTACTTAACATGCATCCCAAGGTCTTAGAGGTCATTCCTAGGGGGAAAAGTCATTTTTAAAGTGAAAATGTGCTTCGGGCAAAAAACTAGGGTTTTAGGGTCAAAAGGGGCATTTTGGTCATTTTTCGCAAAAAGATGATTTTCTCGCCAAGAATGCACATCCACAAAAAGTACATTTTTATTCTATCAAGGATAATTTTTGTACAATTTTTAGAAAGAAAACCCTAGTCAAAGATAATTAAAAATGTATTTTTCCATTTTTAGTGCATAGAAAAATAAAAAAGGGACAATTAAATATTCCTCAATTCTTAAGTGACAATTTTTATTGTCATGGGTGACTAGAGAGAATATTTTATGGTTCCCAAAAACATGTGACACATTTTCAATAGTTGCATTCCCATTATTTCCCATGCCCAAAATTTCAAATTAAAAAAAAACTCAAAAAAAAAGGGGAAGTGTCCTCAATAAGACAAAAATGACAACTTGCAAATTTTCCACCCATTCCACTTATTTTTGCTCCGAATTTTCCAGCCCATTTTTACCTCATTTTGTGTTTCTTCATGCCCTTAATCCATGTGAGTTGTATTCCTAGCCATTGATTAAAATTCTAGATCAAATCCTAGGCTACAACTATGTGCAAATTGACCTAATTGCCCTCAACAATTTTTGTGTACAAAAAACTCTTCAATTTCATATGACACCAGCTCATTCCCTTCCATTTGTGCTTTCTCATTGTCCCTAATCCTTGTGCATTGCAATCTTGACCATTGATTTAAATTCTATCTCAAATCCTAATGGTTTACAAGAAGCACATCGTCACAAATACCCTTAAGTTGGCCTTCATATAAAAAACCCAAAAATAAGAGACTAACACACATCACTCTCATTTTGACCCTAGCACACAATCAGCTCACAAACCCTCTCTTCCTCTTCCTCCAAAACCGTAACCCCTCCACCCATTTCCACCATCAATTCTTCAATTTTCAACCATCAAACCTTCAATATTCTTGATTCCTACACTAAATCCACTTCTAATCTTGCATTATCTTCAAAATTCATCATCAAATCCTTCGAGATCAAGTGATTTTCGTGGCATTCAAGAAGAGCTTCAAGTGTCCTTGGTTTTTATTTCATTCTCTATTTCATCTTTTCGCTAGATCTTGAAAGGTAAGCCTAGATCCTTGCTTCATTTTTAATTTTCTTGCATAAACTCATCTTCTACTCCTTCTTCTTCACATATTATCATCAAAAATAGCTAAAATGTAGTTTGTTGTTATTGTTGGTGGGTGAGAGTTGGCATCTCACCCTTGAATAATTGCTTTTATGTTGATTTTGCACTTGTTAGTGAAATGAATTTTTGTTCATGTGTTTTTCACCTTGTTCATGAGTTTTTTTATCAAATAAAGCTTATTTTCCTCACCTCTTTTGCTTCGGCCTAGGGCCTATTTTGTTGAATAATATGTTTTCTTGCTTGTTCCATGATTGGAGATTGATTTGTGGGTTTGATTCTACCATGTATGCCCTCGGGTTAGAGCTTAAATCCTAGGGTTTATGTTGCTTGTTTGTTTTCTTGAATTTTTGTGTTGGATAAATACATGCCTTGCGTGATGCTTGTCTTATAATTTCACATGTTAGTATAGGGTTGTGCCTTATGTTGCTTTTGTGTGCTCATTTACAAAGTTTTGGCATGAAATTGAGGATGAATTGTTGCTTGATGTGCTTCGGCCTTGGAGGCCAATTTTTGATCATTTTGTTGCTTGAAACTTGCTTCTTTGATCTTACTTGAGTGAATAAAATTGGTGACATTGTGTTTTTCACCTTTATTCTTTTTTCTTACTTTTTACTTTACCACTCATTAACTTTTTACCAAAAGTAAAAAAAAACATTTTAACTTTTTACTTTACCATCTCATTAAATAATTACCATTTACCTCATGCATTTTTACTTTACCATCTCATTAAATAATTACCATTTACCTCATGCATTTTTACTTTACCATCTCATTAAATAATTACCATTTACTTCATGCATTTTTACTTTACTTTTCACTAACTTTTTACTTAAAGTTTTACAACTTATCAACTTGCAAAAATACCCAAAACATTTTCACATTCATGCATCTTCATTCATACTTAGTTTATGTGACACTCTCATGCATCCTCATATGCTTATATCTCTTGCATCCTCTTATGCATCCTTGTATGCCATCCATTCATAAATAAAGTGCTATGCATCCATTCCTTGTACACTCATGCACTTACATGCTTACTTAATCATGCATCCTTGCTTACATATTCAATCATTTAACTTAGAATACTCTATGTTTACAATCAATTGTATTCACTTGTTCTTGATGCCATGTAAATGTCTTGACTTGATTGTGTGCCCTCCTCTCCACTTGTATGACCTCCTAATGGAGACGTAAGTCTACATGCATGTTGTAGCATTGAGCCATTAGGGTAAATACAATCCTTATTGCACCCACACAATTACTTTGAGAACTTTGTTTTGCATCTTTAATAATTGAATCCTTTGATTGTATGAGCATGTTTTAATCTTGGTTAATGAATGGTATGTTCATGTTTGCTTGAGTATTATTCATTCATTTGCATTTGGTTATGGATTTAGAATTGACTTGAAATGTTCTACTCCTTTTCTAAAACCCATTTCCTAAAATCATTTCAAAACAAAAAGAAACTTTTACTTTCAAAACAAAAATAAATCAATCGTCATTAAACACCAATCGCGCCGTTGCCGGTTAGGTCATTAATGATGATTTCATTTTCAAAAGAGTTAGTAGTGAGGCCATTCTAACCGTTGTTGTTCGGTCTTCGCAAAAGCTCTATCCCATTTTCGAAAACTTATTCATTTCTCAAAAATAAACCAATTGTCATTAAACACCAATCGCGCCGCTGCCGGTTAGGTCATTAATGATGATTTCATTTTCAAAAGAGTTAGTAGTGAGGCCATTCTAACCGTTGTTGTTCGGTCTTCGCAAAAGCTCAATCCTTTTTCAAATGATATTCCAAAATCCAATGCTTCGCTATTTGTCTTCACAAATTAATCAATTTCTTTTTGGATCAATAATCAACCTTTTGGAAAACTCATAAGGAGGCAAGTCGGACGTACGGCCGACGTTGTCTAACGTCCTAAGATCGGAGTTGTACAACTCAAACATCTTGGGATACTTATGAGAATTAAAACAAATAATTAACAACTTCAACCCTTTTCAAAAATGAGTGAGGAACCGATTCGGATGTATGTTCGACATTGGTTAGAGTCTTAGGATTAGCGAGTTGTACAGCTCGTGCGAGCCTAAGATACTTGCTCGAACAAAAACTACCAATCTCACAGCAAATCTTTTTTTTCAAGTAACTCAAATCACTTTTCGATAAGTAGGGGGCACGTCGCCTGTACGGGCGGGGATGTCTATGTTTTAGGGTTAGTGGACTGTACAGTTCAGACCCGAGAACCCCTGCAATAAAAGACACCAACACACCCAAAGTTTCTCGACCCAGGAGAACTACGTAGCTTTGATTTCCTCATTGCATCTGAGGATACGTAGGAGCGGGTCCTGTCCCGTCAAGCACCCTTTTCAAAAAATACCAAAAAAAAAATCTTTCTTTTCCCCGTCTTCTTTCCAAACGCTTTTCTCAAATAAAAAAAAGAAAAACGAAAAGAAATAGAACATCGTTTCAAATCAAACTTTGTCGAAACCACACATCAAATTAATGGTTCCCTTTCGGTAGAAAGGAGATGCGGGGTGCTTATACCTTCCCCGTGTCTAACCGACCCCCGAACCTACATCTCCTGATTTCGAAAAGACCACCCGCCTTGTATAAAAAGACGTTTTTTCAATGTTTTCGTCTAAAAACTAAAATATTGATGGCGGCTTCATTTATCTTCCACGTTGTACATCGAGAAATCCAAACCGGATTTTTCGGGGTGCAACAGCTGGCGACTTCACTGGGGACCTTTTTTAAAAAAAAAACGAGGGTCAAGCCTAATTAACTTGATGTGTGGTTTAAAATTGTTCGATTTGAGTGATTGTTCTATTTCCCTCTTTTCTTCTTCTTCTTTCTTTTTCTTTCCTCTTCCTCTTTCTTTACCAATTAATGATTGAGCATTCTTTGCATTTTCAATGTGTCGCATTCATGTGCATTTGCCTCTTTCTTCTTTTATGTTTGCTTCTTGTTTCTTCTACTCCTTTCTTTACTTATGTTCATGCATTCCTCCAATCCCCATGATCCCTTCTTCTTTGCTCCCTTTCTTCAAAGGTAAGCTCATGCATCATTTCCCCCCATCTTATTATGTCCCCTTCTTCTTCGCTCCCTTTCTTTGGTAAGTTCATGTATTCTCCCTTTCTATCATGATCCCCTCTTCTTGGCTCCTTTTCTTGAGATAAGTGGAGCATCAGATGATTGTTAGTACCCTTGGTTGTTTTCTTATTTGTATTGAAATGATATATGCAAAACCCTAGGGTAGATGATTTTCTTTGGCTGGACTGTTTCTGGATTTTCTTTGCAGGTGGGGGGGGGGGGGGGTATGTTTGGCATTGTGCTCCTACACACACGTTGCATTCCCTTTGTTTTTGTTTCTTGGTGAGACAGCCCTATACCCGGGCTAGAGTATATCTTAGGCTAGAACGAAGTCATTAGTGGTTGCTCACTGGACGTACGTCTTGTTGTGTGATTGCGAAGACTTCACCTAGAGTTTGGCTTTGTTTGATGACATCATCACTTGGACGTACGGTCTTGTGATCGGTGCTCTCAGATGAGGTCGTTGGCTCTAGGAACCTTATCTAGGGCCCTTTTAGTGCTATCCTTGAAGTGTGAACCCCTAAAAATAGCCTTAGATCCTGTCGCTAAGAAACCCTGTAGGACACAAAGGAGCTGCATACCCCCGCATCCAAACTTTTTGACAAAATCAAAAAGAATATATTTTTCCTTCTCTTTCATAAATACCTATATGAGGTGGCATATAGGGTATACTGCCCTAAATTTTCAAATCCCCACCTGTAAATATCTTTCTTTAAATAACATGAAAAAGCATCCTCATCATCCGCACTTTGCATCATGACATCATGTATTACATAAAACAAAATTTTGGAAAAAAAAACAATTATCATCCCTATGGTATTTCATTCATTCATAATCATGAAAAATCATCAAGTGATGCAATTTACGGTATCCTCATTCAAAATGCACTTTCGTTCATTCATTCACCCACTCATTCCGTCGTCCATCCATATCACATCATCGCATTAATACTTCTCTGTGTCGGAAATCAAAAATAAGCATTAACGTCTCATCTCACATGCACCTTCCTTCAATATCTCTCATGCATTAGGAAAGTAATTGCAAGCATCACGCATTTCATTTCATTGCATAAGAAAAATGAAAACCAGAAGCAGCTATCATCCATATCGCATTTCATTCATCCTTGATTATGCAAAAGCTGTCATCAGATAAAGGTAGGCATCACATCAATATTGCATGCATATATCATTCCGCTATTCATATAGCCTTAGCTCAAATGCACCATTTTCTGCATGCATTATTATTTTTTCTCTTTCATATCATAACAAATAAACAAAAATCCAAAAATGTATGTTTTCTACTAGAATTTAGAAAATGCATCGCATGTACCCCTTTTCCCTTTTTCATGGCATAAAAAAAATAAGCACTTGAACGTTTCATTTTGCATGCATTTCCACGCGTTAAAAATAATTGTGAGTATCATGCATTTCATTTCATTGCATAAAAACAAAATAAAACAGGAAGCAATTATCATCCGCATTGCATAAGCATCACATTCATCCGGGTGCATGTATAAAAAATCATCATCAAATAATACGGACATCGCGTCAATGTGGCACTCATGCATCATTTCATTAACTTCATCACTTTGTTCGAATACATCATTTCTCCCTGCATGCATCCTTTCGAAACAAAGAAAAATTTCTCATGTGATGGCTTAATGGATAGAAGTGCACCTTTGAACGACGAAGGGTAATGTCTCAAATTTGTTTGTCTACTACAAATTTGAGATGTTACTCTACGATGTCAGAGCACTTTGACCCAGTCGCACGTGTTTTAATTTCAAGTAGGAAATTAAATTGAGTCAACTAATTGTCGAAACGTTTCAGTACATTGTGTGAAGTATTGAGTCAGGATCCACTCAATGTTTCAGGCAAGTTACTCAGGGTAACGACAATCAGTTGCCTCATATCACCATTCTTGCATCTCCCATCATTCAAAAAAGGGGCATTCTCTTGTTTGAGTCAGTCAGTTTCCTTGCTTGTCATCATCACCATCCAAGTCTAACCCCGCCCCATCCATCCATAAGGCGCATATTCTCTCCCATCAGTGCATACTTGACTTTTTGGTTCATTCTCACTAACACTCTAAGTCCTCCATGCTGGGGCAATTCTGTGATCACTAACTTTCTTTATCGGCATTATTTTCCTTCAGTGCAAGTCTTTCCAAAAAAAAAAACAAAAAAAAAGAGATAAACAAGAAGAACAAGCTCGCTAGGTTGAAAACCCGCAAAGGGCAGCCTAGGCAAAAAAGGAGCGCCCGGTGGATTGAAAACTCGCAAAGAGCGGTCCAGGCAAAAATTAGGGCATAAAAAAAATGCAAAGAAAAGAGCAAACACATATAGATAGATAAATTGTTGTCATGTTTTACGAAAAAATAAGCAATCGGAATTTGAAATAAAGTTTGGCCATCCAAAAGTTCCCTTTCCTACCCACCTTAAGCCAAGAAAAACCAAAATCCAAAATCACCCTAGACAAGGATCACCTCAAATATCCAAAAAAAAAAAGTGCATCACTTTTTATCAGCTCACCCGAGTCAAAGAAGGAAAAGAATCATAAAACAAAAAAAAAAGAGAGAGAAAATCAAAAAAGGGATTCAAAAATAAAAATCCCAAAACAAAAGAAATGTAAGTGGTGAGCTGGTACATGTTACCACAAAACACAAGAGATCCTTGTCTCAATAACCTTCAAACACTTCATCATTCCCATACACCCCTCTTTCCATAAACCGCAAACACTTCCCTTTGACCTCGGTAACCCGCCCTCCAGAAACCCTTAGCCAAGAAAAAAACTTCCAAACACCTCATCAAGCCAATTAACCATCATAAATCATCGATCGTCAACCAACGCCGAATAAAAATCATCCTACCATTAGCCCCCAAGCTCTTCATTAAGCCCAATCATCCCTCCTCCACAAAACACCACAATCCCGAAAAGTCCATTCCGATCAATGACCGAATGCTGTTGTTTTCTCAAATTTTAAATCTTAGGACAACTATGTTTATCTGTCTACAATGTGTTTGCTCAAAAGAAAAAAAACAAACGATCAGAAAAGAGAAAGCTGATCAAGGAAAAACAAACCCTCAGGAAAAAGAGATGAGGGAACAAAAATAAACGGTCGGAAAAAAGAAAGCTGACGGAAAAGGGAAGACTTGCACTTCAAGACGCATTCAAGTTGCATTAAAACAAGGTTTAGTGATCACCAAGTGAGGCTTCTTTCATACTAAAAGTCAAAACTTTCATTGCATTTGAGAGAATCAAAGATGTGTACTAGGGGACATTTCCTTCACCTCTCACTCCACTCAACCATGGGGAGATTTGTTCGTCGTCTATCCCATTCACATACCACCCTCCGTATATAACCGTCACCATAACTCTATCACCTTTCACAACCTCACTCAAAGAAACCGTTTGAAATGTCATTCCAAAGTGGGGCAAGTGCATTCCCATTCCTTCACCTCATTCATTCCCATAAAAACCTCACTGGGGCAATCTCTTAACTCACTATCCTAAATAAAGCCTCGTCATTCTAATTGGGGCAACTTTGTTTCGTCCTGACTGGGGCAACACCAAACTATGTGGGTTGAAACAAAACCCTTTTCATTCCACCTTTCATCCCAAGAGCCGAAGTGTTCCCAGTTCATCATCTCCTACACCCCTAGTCATTATCACCACCAGGCAGAGGCAAGCTTATTCACTCATCAAAAGCCCGAACCGAGGCAGTCTTGCATCCCTTGGTCCCTCATGAGCGTCGGTAATAATCATGTTTGTCATCCCTTCAATTGTCTTACATATCCTAAACCAATCCCAAGTTAACAGACTCACTCATTCACATTTGCACTCCTATGCATGCTTACTAGGCAATGCTTCAAAGAGAGAGAGAACACAAGTTAGTCATGCGATATCTAAGTCTCAGTCGTCATTGGAAGGGAGAGAAAACAAGTGAGCTTGTTTGTAAATAAAAACCTTGAGAACACCGGAGTTTGAATCAAATTCAATTTTCCCAATTCCTTGCATTCAAAGTCTTGCATTTCATCATCACAAAAATGTTTAATCATTCATATCTTTTTTTTCGCCTCATGCATTTAGGCGTTCCATTTTGTCTATCATAGTGTCCCATTTGCATCGTGCCAACATCACCATTTCATGAAAGGCAGCAAAAAAAAAAGGAGCAACGGATAAAAGCAAAAAAATCTTCCATCTCATTCCATCAAGCATCAAAGCATTGCATCATAAAGAAAGAAAAAGCAAAAACACAAGCACTCCATAATATTTCAACATCATTGTATCGAACATCAAATCCTTTTCAATAAATGGGGGGGGGGGGGGGGGCTAAGTTGAATACACATTCGGGATAGTCATCAGGACGTTTGAATTGATCACTTAAGAATCCGAAAGTCCCTATGCCAAAAAAAAAGCAAAAACACGTCATCCCATTGCATTTGCATCATATTAATGTTTGCATTTCATAAAAGGGAAAGAACCAAAGTCCTTGCATCAAAGCATTACATGTGTATCATGCAAGGCAACACAAAGGCTCCCCATGTCATTCGTCATTCTATTATCGTTCATTTCTTCATGCCACTCATCGACACATTGCATTCGCATGCCTGCATTTCATGAAAAGAGAAAGAAATGAGCAGAAAATAAAACAAAGAGCATTCTATTCGTCAAAACATGAATCACTGTCATGGCATCGCACACTTGCATTACAAGTATCAATCTTTGCATCAAACATCAAAGCACTACATTTGCATATTCGCATTTCATAAAGAGCAAAAGAAAACAAGCAAAGAAAAGCAGATGATTAGAAAAAGAAAGCTGATCAGGCAAAATCATTCAAGAAAAAAACAACAAACAAAGAAAAACAAACGATCAGAAAAAAGAAAACTGGTCAAAGGAAAAAAAAACCAAGAAAAGTAAACAGTCAGAAAGGAGAAAGCTGACAAAAGAGATGAAGAATCAGGAATAGCATTTCACTACATTCATCATTGCACCAAAATCATGAGCATTGCATGCATCCGCATAACATGCCCTTGCATAACATGCACCCATACTCCATGCACCATTCCTTGCATCAACTAACATATGCAGGTACCTCAATCCAATACAGCAGCATCGGTCATTTCAAATCAACCAATCAACGGAATTTGTGAGCCCTCTGCGCTCATCCTGAGCCCTCTGTGCTCCTCCTGAGCCCTCTGTGCTCCTCCTGAGCCCTCTGCGCTCCTCCTGAGCCCTCTGTGCTCCCCCTGAGCCCTCTGTGCTCATCCTGAGCCCTCTGCGCTCATCCTGAGCCCTCTGTGCTCCTCTTGAGCCCTCTGCGCTCCTCCTGAGCCCTCTGTGCTCCTCTTGAGCCCTCTGCGCTCCTCCTGAGCCCTCTATGCTCCCCCTGAGCTCTCTGTGCTCCTCCTGAGCCCTCTGTGCTCCCCCTGAGCCCTCTGTGCTCCTCCTGAGCCCTCTGTGCTCATCCTGAGCCCTCTGTGCTCCCCCCTGAGCCCTCTGTGCTCCTCCTGAGCCCTCTGCGCTCCTCCTGAGCCCTCTGTGCTCCCCCTGAGCCCTCTGTGGTCATCCTGAGCTCTATGCGCTCATCCTGAGCCCTCTGTGCTCCTCCTGAGCCCTCTGCGCTCCTCCTGAGCCCTCTGTGCTCCCCCTGAGCCCTCTGTGCTCATCTTGAGCCCTCTATGGTCCCCCTGAGCCCTCTGTGCTCATCCTGAGCCCTCTGTGCTCCCCCTGAGCCCTCTGTGCTCCCCCTGAGCCCTCTGTGCTCCTCCTAAGCCCTCTGCGCTCCTCCTGAGCCCTCTGCGCTCCTCCTGAGCCCTCTGTGCTCCCCCTGAGCCCTCTGTGCTCCCCCTGAGCCCTCTGTGCTCATCCTGAGCCCTCTGTGCTCCTCCTGAGCCCTCTGTGCTCCCCCTGATCCTTCTGTGCTCCTCCTGAGCCCTCTGCGCTCGTCCTGAGCCCTCTGTGCTCCTCCTGAGCCCTCTGTGCTCCTCCCGAACCCTCTGTGCTCCTCCTGAGCCCTCTGTGCTCCCCCTAAGCCCTCTGTGCTCCTCCCGAGACCTCTGTGCTCCTCCTGAGCCCTCTGTGCTCATCCTGAGCCCTCTGCGCTCCTCCTGAGCCCTCAGTGCTCCTCCTGAGCCCTCTGTGCTCCTCCTGAGCCCTCTGTGCTCCTCCTGAGCCCTCTGTGCTCCTCCTGAGCCCTTTGCGCTCCTCCTGAGCCCTCTGCGCTCATCCTGAGCCCTCTGTGCTCCGCCTGAGCCCTCTGTGCTCCGCCTGAGCCCTCTGTGCTCCCCCTGAGCCCTCTGTGCTCCCCCTGAGCCCTCTGTGCTCCCCCCTGAGCACTCGGTGCTCCTTCTGAGCCCTCTGTGCTCCCCCTGAGCCCTCTGTGCTCATCCTGAGCCCTCTGTGCTCCCCCCTGAGCCCTCTGTGCTCCTCCTGAGCCCTCTGTGCTCCCCCTGAGCCCTCTGTGCTCCTCCTGAGCCCTCTGTGCTCCCCCTGATCCCTCTGTGCTCATCCTGAGCCCTCCGCGCTCATCCTGAGCCCTACGCGCTCATCCTGAGCCCTCCGCGCTCATCCTGAGCCCTCAGTGCTCCTTCTTTACCGCGTTCTTTACCGCTTTATTTCCTGCTTTTGCACGCCAAGTGTTAAACTCACAAATCGTTGTTAGCACGCCAAGTGGTGATTCAAAAAATTTAATCTGTTTTTGCATGCATATTGCATTTTTCATCTGACATCAACAAAAACAAAAAATGAGAAAAGAAAAAATGGGAAAATTAGGGTTTTTCCCTAAAGAGACAAAATCGGTATAATTCCTGAATTCTTTATCTCTATTTTGCCTCGGAATATGTTTCCGCTAATCCATATTCCTCGTTAAAACCCAGATAAAGAGGGGCAGCTGTCATACCCCAATTTTGTCCGGCTTAGGTCAAAACCCTAATTTTCCCAAAAAATAAATAAATAAGAGAAAAGAGCATCATGCATTGCATTTAGGGTTATAGAAGTCATTTCAAAGTTTCTAAAATCATTTCTGGAGTTGGAATGTACTTTTGGACAATTCAGGGTTTTTCAGTGCAAAAGGGTATTTTAGTCATTTCGCAAATAAGGGATATTTTCTCAGAACAAGCTACTTAACATGCATCCCAAGGTCTTAGAGGTCAATCCTAGGGGGAAAAGTCATTTTTAAAGTGAAAATGTGCTTCGGGCAAAAAACTAGGGTTTTAGGGTCAAAAGGGGCATTTTGGTCATTTTTCGCAAAAAGATGATTTTCTCGCCAAGAATGCACATCCACAAAAAGTACATTTTTATTCTATCAAGGATAATTTTTGTACAATTTTTAGAAAGAAAACCCTAGTCAAAGATAATTAAAAATGTATTTTTCCATTTTTAGTGCATAGAAAAATAAAAAAGGGACCATTAAATATTCCTCAATTCTTAAGTGACAATTT
Source organism: Astragalus membranaceus (assembly GCA_039519185.1). Taxonomy (NCBI): domain Eukaryota; kingdom Viridiplantae; phylum Streptophyta; class Magnoliopsida; order Fabales; family Fabaceae; genus Astragalus; species Astragalus membranaceus. The sequence continues at coordinate 159,411,143 of CM076848.1, read as the reverse complement.
TTATTGTCATGGGTGACTAGAGAGAATATTTTATGGTTCCCAAAAACATGTGACACATTTTCAATAGTTGCATTCCCATTATTTTCCATGCCCAAAATTTCAAATTAAAAAAAAACTCAAAAAAAAGGGGAAGTGTCCTTAATAAGACAAAAATGACAACTTGCAAATTTTCCACCCATTCCACATATTTTTGCTCCGAATTTTCCAGCCCATTTTTACCTCATTTTGTGTTTCTTCATGCCCTTAATCCATGTGAGTTGTATTCCTAGCCATTAATTAAAATTCTAGATCAAATCCTAGGCTACAACTATGTGCAAATTGACCTAATTGCCCTCAACAATTTTTGTGTACAAAAAACTCTTCAATTTCATATGACACCAGCTCATTCCCTTCCATTTGTGCTTTCTCATTGTCCCTAATCCTTGTGCATTGCAATCTTGACCATTGATTTAAATTCTATCTCAAATCCTAATGGTTTACAAGAAGCACATCGTCACAAATACCCTTAAGTTGGCCTTCATATAAAAAACCCAAAAATAAGAGACTAACACACATCACTCTCATTTTGACCCTAGCACACAATCAGCTCACAAACCCTCTCTTCCTCTTCCTCCAAAACCGTAACCCCTCCACCCATTTCCACCATCAATTCTTCAATTTTCAACCATCAAACCTTCAATATTCTTGATTCCTACACTAAATCCACTTCTAATCTTGCATTATCTTCAAAATTCATCATCAAATCCTTCGAGATCAAGTGATTTTCGTGGCATTCAAGAAGAGCTTCAAGTGTCCTTGGTTTTTATTTCATTCTCTATTTCATCTTTTCGCTAGATCTTGAAAGGTAAGCCTAGATCCTTGCTTCATTTTTAATTTTCTTGCATAAACTCATCTTCTACTCCTTCTTCTTCACATATTATCATCAAAAATAGCTAAAATGTAGTTTGTTGTTATTGTTGGTGGGTGAGAGTTGGCATCTCACCCTTGAATAATTGCTTTTATGTTGATTTTGCACTTGTTAGTGAAATGAATTTTTGTTCATGTGTTTTTCACCTTGTTCATGAGTTTTTTTTATCAAATAAAGCTTATTTTCCTCACCTCTTTTGCTTCGGCCTAGGGCCTATTTTGTTGAATAATATGTTTTCTTGCTTGTTCCATGATTGGAGATTGATTTGTGGGTTTGATTCTACCATGTATGCCCTCGGGTTAGAGCTTAAATCCTAGGGTTTATGTTGCTTGTTTGTTTTCTTGAATTTTTGAGTTGGATAAATACATGTCTTGCGTGATGCTTGTCTTATAATTTCACATGTTAGTATAGGGTTGTGCCTTATGTTGCTTTTGTGTGCTCATTTACAAAGTTTTGGCATGAAATTGAGGATGAATTGTTGCTTGATGTGCTTCGGCCTTGGAGGCCAATTTTTGATCATTTTGTTGCTTGAAACTTGCTTCTTTGATCTTACTTGAGTGAATAAAATTGGTGACATTGTGTTTTTCACCTTTATTCTTTTTTCTTACTTTTTACTTTACCACTCATTAACTTTTTACCAAAAGTAAAAAAAAACATTTTAACTTTTTACTTTACCATCTCATTAAATAATTACCATTTACCTCATGCATTTTTACTTTACCATCTCATTAAATAATTACCATTTACCTCATGCATTTTTACTTTACCATCTCATTAAATAATTACCATTTACTTCATGCATTTTTACTTTACTTTTCACTAACTTTTTACTTAAAGTTTTACAACTTATCAACTTGCAAAAATACCCAAAACATTTTCACATTCATGCATCTTCATTCATACTTAGTTTATGTGACACTCTCATGCATCCTCATATGCTTATATCTCTTGCATCCTCTTATGCATCCTTGTATGCCATCCATTCATAAATAAAGTGCTATGCATCCATTCCTTGTACACTCATGCACTTACATGCTTACTTAATCATGCATCCTTGCTTACATATTCAATCATTTAACTTAGAATACTCTATGTTTACAATCAATTGTATTCACTTGTTCTTGATGCCATGTAAATGTCTTGACTTGATTGTGTGCCCTCCTCTCCACTTGTATGACCTCCTAATGGAGACGTAAGTCTACATGCATGTTGTAGCATAGAGCCATTAGGGTAAATACAATCCTTATTGCACCCACACAATTACTTTGAGAACTTTGTTTTGCATATTTAATAATTGAATCCTTTGATTGTATGAGCATGTTTTAATCTTGGTTAATGAATGGTATGTTCATGTTTGCTTGAGTATTATTCATTCATTTGCATTTGGTTATGGATTTAGAATTGACTTGAAATGTTCTACTCCTTTTCTAAAACCCATTTCCTAAAATCATTTCAAAACAAAAAGAAACTTTTACTTTCAAAACAAAAATAAATCAATCGTCATTAAACACCAATCGCGCCGTTGCCGGTTAGGTCATTAATGATGATTTCATTTTCAAAAGAGTTAGTAGTGAGGCCATTCTAACCGTTGTTGTTCGGTCTTCGCAAAAGCTCTATCCCATTTTCGAAAACTTATTCATTTCTCAAAAATAAACCAATTGTCATTAATCACCAATCGCGCCGCTGCCGGTTAGGTCATTAATGATGATTTCATTTTCAAAAGAGTTAGTAGTAAGGCCATTCTAACCGTTGTTGTTCGGTCTTCGCGAAAGCTCAATCCTTTTTCAAATGATATTCCAAAATCCAATGCTTCGCTATTTGTCTTCACAAATTAATCAATTTCTTTTTGGATCAATAATCAACCTTTTGGAAAACTCATAAGGAGGCAAGTCGGACGTACGGTCGACGTTGTCTAACGTCCTAAGATCGGAGTTGTACAATTCAAACATCTTGGGATACTTATGAGAATTAAAACAAATAATTAACAACTTCAACCCTTTTCAAAAATGAGTGAGGAACCGATTCGGATGTACGTTCGACATTGGTTAGAGTCTTAGGATTAGCGAGTTGTAGAGCTCGTGCGAGCCTAAGATACTTGCTCGAACAAAAACTACCAATCTCACAGCAAATCTTTTTTTTCAAGTAACTCAAATCACTTTTCGATAAGTAGGGGGCACGTCGCCTGTACGGGTGGGGATGTCTATGTTTTAGGGTTAGTGGACTGTACAGTTCAGACCCGAGAACCCCTGCAATAAAAGACACCAACACACCCAAAGTTTCTCGACCCAGGAGAACTACGTACCTTTGATTTCCTCATTGCATCTGAGGATACGTAGGAGCGGGTCCTGTCCCGTCAAGCACCCTTTTCAAAAAATACCAAAAAAAAAAATCTTTCTTTTCCCCGTCTTCTTTCCAAACGCTTTTCTCAACTAAAAAAAAGAAAAACGAAAAGAAATAGAACATCGTTTCAAATCAAACTTTGTCGAAACCACACATCAAATTAATGGTTCCCTTTCGATAGAAAGGAGATGCGGGGTGCTTATACCTTCCCCGTGTCTAACCGACCCCCGAACCTACATCTCCTGATTTCGAAAGGACCACCTGCCTTGTATAAAAAGACGTTTTTTCAATGTTTTCGTCTAAAAACTAAAATATTGATGGCGGCTTCATTTATCTTCCACGTTGTACATCGAGAAATCCAAACCGGATTTTTCGGGGTGCAACAATAACCGATAGCATGCTGTGCCAGGGAGTAACCGATAGTACAAAACTAAAAATGCGATGCCAGGGCGTCACCGTTAGCATGCAATGCCAGGGCGTAACCGATAGCACAAAACAAAAAATGCGATGCTAGGGCGTACCCGATAGCATGCAGTGCCAGGGCGTAACTGATAGCACAAAACAAAAATGCGATGCCAGGGCGTAATCGATAGAATGCATGCCAGGGCGTAACCGATAGCACAAAACTAAAAAATGCGATGCCAGGGCGTAACTGATAGCATGCAGTGCCAGGGCGTAACCGATAGCACAAAAATAAAATTGCGATGCCAGGGCGTAACGGATAGCATGCATTGCCAGGGCATAACCGATAGCACAAAAATAAAATGCGATACTAGGGCGTATCCGATAGCACAAAACCAAAAATGCGATGCTAGGGCGTAACCAATAGCCCGCAGTGCCAGGGCGTAACCGATAGCATGCAGTGCCAGGGCGTAACCGATAGCACAAAAATAAAATTACGATGCCAGGGCGTAACCAATAGCATGCAGTGCCAGAGCGTAACCGATAGCACAAAACAAAAAATGCGATGCCAGGGTGTAACCGATAGCATGCAGTGCCAGGGCGTAAACGATAGCACAAAACTAAAATTGCGATGCCAGGGCGTAACTGATAGCATGCAGTGCAAGGGCGTAATCGATAGCACGAAACTAAAATGCGATGCCAGGGCGTAACCGACAGCACGCAGTGCCAGGGCGAAACCGATAGCACAAAACTAAAAATACGATGTCAGGGCGTAACCGATAGCACAAAACAAAAATGCGTGCCAGGGCGTAACCGATAGCATGCAGTGCCAGGGCGTAACCGATAGCACGAAACTTAAATGCGATGCCAGGGCATAACCGATTGCATGCAGTGCCAGGGCGTAACCGATAGCACAAAACTAAAAATACGATGCCAGGGCGTAACCGATAGCATGCAGTGCCAGGGGTAACCGATAGCACAAAACAAAAATGTGATGCTAGGGCGTAACCGATAGCATGCATAGCCAGGCGTAACCGATAGCACAAAATTAAAAATGCGATGCCAGGGCGTAACCGATAGCACAAGAATAAAATGGCAGTACCAGGGCTGAACCGTAGTACTAAACCAAAATGACCAGTGCCAGGGCAAAACCGTAGCTTGTAAGGGAAATTAAATGCAATGCATGCCTTGCTTTGAATGACTCTATTTTTTATTATTATTACTTCACTCACAAAGAGACTGGAAAAACACATGCTTCTTGTCATGAAGTGGAATGCATGGTTTGATAAGAATTGTATGCATGTTATGACATGAAATGATGCATGCTATGACATAAAATGTATGAGTAATGCATGAGCATAGAGATGGACATGTTCTAAAGGTTATATTTGCTGAGAATATGTTTTCGTGCATGTTTTATTTGAAACCAATCAAACTTGTCTTCGGTTGGAAATTTATCATTATCTTTGCCTTGCCAGATCTCTTTTCTTTTACGATCCTCATCCTCCAAAAAGTTATAATTTTTTAGGAGTCGCCACCCAGTTTATTTAATACGAAAAATTGAGAAAACCTACATTTAAGGTTATCTGGCCTGCGTAAACTAGATTGGATTCGGGAGTCGGTTATGTATAGGGAAGGGTGAAAACTTAATTCCACAGCACCCCTAAAACATCTGTCCGAAGACAGTTACCCTAAATTTGATTGTGCAACATATCAATAAATTTAGAATATTTGTTTACCCAAAAAATAAATAAAATTCGATTTACGAAGAAATGAATAAGGGACTAAATTAGAAAATTTAATTCTTGACATGACGGGGAAGCCCCGCTCCTACGTATCCTCCGGTGCAATGAAGAACTCAACAGTCACGTAGTTCTTCCTGAAAAAGTTTGTTGGTTGGTTGATTTTAATTTTTTTTGAAGGGGTTTAGGATCACCAAGCTGTACAACTCAGGTGTCTTAAACCAGGATTGCGAGGTTCACAAGATGTACATCTCAATCAAGCTCATTTTTTAGTTTTTTATAGGTTTCTTTCGTGAAAGAAATTATTTTTTTGAAAGAAATAAATAAAAAGAACTAAAAGGGGGTGTAATACTAAAATAGGGGTGTAATTAATAAAAGGGGGATGTATTAAGAAAAAGTGGGGTGTAATTAGCGAGCCCAGTTCATTTTCTGCCAACTGGGCTGCGTTTTAAAAGATGGGCTTACGAGGGGGGTGTGCGAGTTAAAACATGGGGTGTGGGTAGTAAAACTGATAAAAAATTAAAAAAACAAAAGAATTAACCAAACAGGACTATATGAGGAAAATTTAGAAACCCTAATTCATTTCTATCATCACCATCAGCGCCCCACAACTCTCTTTAGGGCAGAGAAATTTTTGGATCCAAGCGAGAGAGAAAAAAGATGAGAAAACGTGAAAGAGAAAGGGAAAGAAGAAAAAAAAAGGAGAGGGAAGGGGAAGAGGGAGTGACCGGCGGCCAGGGGGTGCTGTGCAGAGGGCCGGTCACCTTCCGGCGGTGGAGACGGTTCACGCCGAAAGGGGGTTCGCGGTGGGGAGGAGGAGGAGGTTTTCTTCTTCTATTTTTTTTGGTTTGTTCGTTTTTGTGGTGGTGTGGTTCTTGGTGGTGGTGGTTGTTGTGGTTTTCGTGGTGGTTGAAAGGGATGTGAATGGGGTTCGGTGGCGGTGCTCGCCAGAGATACGACGACAGTGGTGTTCGCCGGAGACTATGGTGGTGGCGGTGCTCTCTCTCTAAATGTTGCTAATCTCTCATTCCTTCCTTTCTTCAGTTTTCTGTTTTGGCCTCTCCCCCCACTGTTTCGTTTTCTCCTCCCTTTTTGATTTTCGATTTCCTCCATTTTATAGAGGATTCAGATTTGTCTTTGCTGTTGTTGCCAGCTATGACTGTCTCATATGTCTCTCTCACCTTTCCTAATTTCATGATGCTGCTATTCTGCCTGTCCTGAATTTGTTTATGGCTTCTACTTATTTTCTGTTTGATGTTTGCAGGTTAAAGCATGGTTAAAGTCGTGCAGAGCCTGTATGTGTTTAGCAACAAAATAGAAATTAGCAGTGAGCAAGAAGAAAGCTACACTGTCTGATACAAAAATAGGAAATAAGAGATGCTGCAGCTGTCTTCTTTTGTCCCATTTGTTTGTATAATATAGTCACTCTCGAGATGCTCTTCACGCCCCTCCCCTTTCATTCTATTTTCTTTTTGTATTGTATTTTTTTTAATGTGTAAAAAGAATATTTAGTAATAATACAAAAATCCAAGTAATAATAGCAAAAATAACGCAAAATCGACAACAAGCGGAAAATAGCACGTGTGAACGATAAAAATCACGATAAAAATCTAAAAGTGTGCGAAATGACATGTTTTTGGGATTTTTAAGAAAAAAACAGAAAATACCGGTTAAAATTGGGTGTTCACATCAATATTTGGAATTTAATTTATTTATTGTTTCCAAAGTTTTCCTATTATTTCTCTTTTTGAATAAGTCAAATATTACTGTTAGATATTTTCTCAACAATTAGTTTTCTCTCGGCTCAAAACATGTCCACATTCATTCATTTTATTAAAAGTGTCTAGGTTCGTTACTTGCTAATCACTCTCCACTTACCACTTTTTAGCGAGTTGTTATAGGCTCCTATTTTGACGGACTTGGTAACAACTAGAGCCTAGATGAGTGCAAGTCTAGTAGCACTTTTGATGAGACGCATAAAAAATGAGAAAGAAAAAAAATAAGAACCGTTTTTTCCCTTTCTTCTTTTCCTGGGTTCATCTCCTGAAATTTCATACTTCCATTTTTGCCAGTTCGGATACCTCGATCGCTACTGTGATTCGGGACGAGATCGGTTGTATCCTCAGGGGATTTGCGCTTTTGAGGCGGATAAATCCTTAAGGACGCGTCTCACGACCCCTCTGGTTGATTTTATCTCTCAGTTATTGTTTTGCAGGTTTATAATTAGGGGTTCGTTGCCGTTGGTCCTTCGTGTTCGGATCGTTTGATGGAATAGTGGCACAACATTAACAACAATCTTAAGGATTTATCACGTCCAATTCCATTCTATCATCGATTTGGGGATTAAGGGATTGTGTACTGTAGAAAGAATTTGAAGAGCGATTCCAATAGAGCAAAAAGTTAGCGGCTTGACATATACAAGATAAGAGCATCGTAGCAAGTTTCGAAGAAAACACAATAGTCCAGGTTCTAAATTTTCTCAAATCCTTCTCTTACGTGGTTTTCATTGAAATATTGGATTAGGACTAACGTTTTCTACTATTATTATCGTTATTTTAATTAAACTGGAGATAAAATAAAAATGAGAGTTATGGACATACATTCACTATATGCACAAACGAGGATGTTCTTGCTAGAATATTAAAATAATATTTGGTTTGCATATTTGCATTATATGTCATATGTAATTGCTACTTTAATTCGGTGCTCCATTGGATATTCAATTGGTTTAATGATTTAAGCTCAGATTTAATATCGTACTTGCACAAGTGTGTGAAAATTGAGGTTTTGTTTCTTTACAACTATATTTGTACTCCAAGAAATGGTTAGGGTTAAGGAAAATAAAACTTTAAATTATTATTTATTTTATTATGATATTAAAGTGTTTTCCGTAACAAAAAAAAGTGTTTTCCTTTTTCTTTTCATCATTGTATTTTTATTGTTTATATGCATATGAAGTTATGTACCAAAAAAAATATGCATATGAAGTTATGCGAACTCTTGTCGATATTGATGCAACTTTGTAAAATGAAAACTACTTTGGTCTTATGTGGTAGCTGTAAGGGTCGTGCAGAGCTACTTTGGTCTTATGTGGTAGGATGAATCGCATTATAATATAGGCAAAAATAGTAACATAAACAATCTCAAATATTACACGATTTATCTTTGCTATGGTCTTAATTATTATATGTAATAACAAATATTTATTTTTATGTGATTCATCCGTTGAGGAGAATAATTCGACGGTGGGTAAGAATGTCTCGTCCAAGAAGATCTAAAAAGCAGTTAGTCTTTGTTTTGAGGTTGTATCTTCATTATGAGTATGATTGTATCTTTGACAAATTAGATTATTGAGATTTCATTGTCAATTTTCTATTGCTTATGTGCTGATGGTTGCACTAATAGATGTGATTACTCGGATTCTTGGTGTCTTTGTTTCCACTTTTTGTTGGATTAATAAAGATCATAAAAGTGTCTTCTTTTAGAGCAAGAAAAATTTGATCTTCTATAAGATAGAAAATGACATCACTTATTGACATGTTCATAAAGTGATTAAATCTAACAATCTTTTAGATTCAAAGATGACGTGGATAATTATCAGGTTTGAGAATTTTGTTTTTGATACATCTGATATCCATATTTTGAGATCACTTACTGATACTTGAATGTATGGAACATTATTAACATACTTGTGAAATTTTATAAATATTTATGGAAATGTAGTCGCTTAGAAATCATCTAAGCAGACCTGTATGCATAAGCATATTATGGAAGTGATGTGGCTTAGAAACTATTTAAGTATTTATATATAATTATATGCATAGGAATCATAGGCTATGTTACAATATATAGTGAATATCCATTGTATTTCAATAATACTACGATGATAGTCGAGTTTGATTTACATGAGAATAAATCTAAAAGTTGATTTATTAAATTTTTCTCTATGAATGGTTGTCGCTTAAAAATTGTCTAAGTAGACTTGAATAATTACTATAGAGATTGAGGTTATTACTCAAAGATGTATGAGTTTGAGTTTATTTCTTTATGGAAGAAATTTTGTGTCTTCCATAGTTGTGTTAAGTAGCTACTAAATGAGAAGGATTATATCATTAATTTATGTGAAATCAGAAGTGAATTTTATCAATCTTCTGAAAAACCCCTAGGGAAGAAATTAGTTTGTGATACATCGAGAGGAATGGGACTTAAGCCAATTGAAATTAAGAAGTGACGGTAACCCAACCTTTGTGATTGGAGATCCCATGAAGAAGGTTCAATGTTACTACTAGAAAAAACCCAGATAGAGACGGACGAATTCCGTTTCTAAAAGTGAGATATTCCGTCTCTGACAATCTTAGAGACGGAATTAGAGACGGAACATGGTCCATGGCTAAATTTGCGGTCGCAAAAGCCTTAGAGACGGATTTTTGGAGTCCGTCTCTAATTAGAGACGGAATACCGTCACTAACGTTAAATAGTTGGTCGTCAATATTGAACAGTATAATTTGTGGGTACTAAAAATCCGTCTCTGTAGAGACGATATTTATCCGTCTCCATAGAGACAGAATTTATCCGTCTCCGTAGAGACTGAATTTATCCGTCTCTGACAGAGACGACATTAATATCCCGTCACAAATCTTAAGATTTTTTATAGAGACGGATCTACAATTCCGTCTCTAAACATTGCTTTAATTTTTTTTATATTGTTTCCTTCACCACGGTTTTGTCCCAATGACTTTTCCTGGGAAGGTTTTTAACGAGGCAGCCCTCAAGCAAATGATGTTGTACTCTTTTTCCTTCACCGAGATTTTCTCCCATTGAGTTTTTTCTTAGTAAGGTTTTAAAGAGACATATCCTTAATAGACATCCAATGGGGAGTATTGTGAATAAAGTGGATGTCTAATGCAATTGTAACTCCTAGGCATTATTCCTTATTATTATTCATCATTGTATATGTTAAATGCAAATCATATGTTACAATACTTGAGCCTATAAATAGGACTCATATGACATTGTAGAAGATACCTTTGAAGAATACAATACAATATAGCTCTATTATTCTCTCATCTTCTATTCTTGTTCTTGCTCTATTTGAGTCTATTTGAGTTTATTCATAACAGTATCTAATTATAACTGGTCTTTTAAGTTTTTTACCACTTAGGTAACATTTACACTATTTCCCTTTATTCCATCATTCGTTACAAAAACACTGATGTGTCCATTATGGGGGTGACGTGACTGTAAAGCTGTCAGATACATGTGTCACATGAGTAATGAGTTATTAATTTTAATTAATTTTTCTTAAAAATAAAAAATCAGTTATTCTTCATCTTCTTCCTTCATCATGAACCCTAGTTTTAATTGTTGTTCATCTTCCCCAAACCCAACCAACTCTGTTTATGCTAAAAAAAAAATATCTGGGTGACGGAGGCACCACACTCACACTCAGTGCCTATCATATGCGGAGACGACATCACCTATAAGGATGTTTGTCCAAAAACATTAAAAAAATGCCCTCTAAAAGTTTAAGTGAAAAACTTTTTTTTTTTAAATAGCTCTCTATCCATGCATGTTGGACAATCTTCAAATGATTCATCCAAATTTAACTTGCTCATATTTGGAAGCCAAATACCAAGAATGATTATATTGTTAACTTATAAAACAGAAATACCCCGTAAGTCTTTGAAATGGCATTCATTTGCAAATGCAAATCAATTAATGAGGAAAAGAGCTGGTTGCCTGATTTGAGTGATAACAATATTGTTTTACCGACTTCGGTGTGGAACAAGTTGCTCTCACGGAGTCATTCTTCCATGAAGCAAAGTCTCATTTCGTCTGTCATGTCTTGGACATTGACCGCCTCGTTGTTGAACCGCTAGATATATTCCTTGAGTGTCTCAGTTCTCGCCCTGGTGAATTGCTTTGAGGGCCTTGGTCGACTTGGGCTTAGACCTCGAAGCTGCGAATCGGGCCGAGAAGAGCTCGACAAGTTGTTGCCAAGAAGATACTGAGTTCAGGCGTAGCTCCCAAAACCAATTGACAACATGGCCTTGGTCAAAGTCAACAGAAAATATCTCGCACTTTACTGGGCCTCTTGCATTTTGGTAACGAAGCATCGATTCAAAGTAGTCAATATGCTCGTCGGGATCTCCAACACCATCATACATGTTCAAAAATTGTGGCTTTTCCAGGGATTTTGCTATCGGATAATCATCAATTCTTCTGGTGAATGGCCCTCGTCAGGAGGAGTTGGTCGTCGAGATCTGTCCTCTAGGAATAGAGTTCACCGACTTCCTCTAGTTGGGGATCTCTGTGTCTTGTCTCTCCTCACCTTTCCATATAAGGGGATCTCTGCCGATCTCGAAAGCGGCGAGGAGGGGAAGAAGAAGAAAGCGAGGACGTGTGCTCGAACGGTGATCTTGGTCAGCAACTGGGATCATGTGACGTCGAAAGAGAGCATGATCCTCTCCCTCCAGCTCATCGATGACGACATGAATGATGATTTCCAAGTGATGGCATCTTGATCCCATGGTTCTCAGTGGTGGTGACCGGGAACACCGACGTTCAAGAAGTGGTGGAGTGTTGGCCTTGACCGTAACCATCTCCTTCTCCTTGTGTCTTACGCGCGTGTTCTGGTCGGCGAACGCCCTTGCTTGGTTGATAAGAAGGTTTACTAGGTCTTGCACAGCCTGTGCTGGAAAGAGAACCACCTCGACAACATTACGTGGTGGTGGAGTCGGTTGCTGCTCAGCTTGGATCTCCTCAGCCGAGACAGTCTGGGAAACACCTTTCGGAGACGACATGGAAGCCCCTACCATAAAAACGGGGTATACCAACGACAAGTTTCTGGCGGCCTTCCAGACTGTCGGTAATTTCTAGCAGTTTTGACCGCTAAAAATGAATAGACAGCATTTCGGTTAAATTTCTGATGGTAATCTCAGGCAAGGCGTTTTCGGTGGCCAAGAGCCGCCGTTAATGTATTTTTTTTTAAAAAAAAAATTCCAAGGGCAAAAAGTCGTCGGTGACGTCAAAAAGTCAAAAACCGCTAGTAAAGTATTTGTTTTTTTTTAAAAAACATTTCAGGCGAGCAAATACAGACGGCCAAAGCTGCAGGAAACCTCCTCCTCCTCCTCTTAATGCTCCCACAGTGGTCGCCAAGGTTTCGGTTTGGAGCCAAGCTGAGGTGTCTTGCCGTAGTTGCTTCTGATGGTGGCTCCACAGTGTAAACCTGGTTGGGGGGGGGGGGGGAGTGGTATTTGTACACACTCCAATGCTTAAGTCAGGACATTAAAATGAAAATGAGGCAGGGCAATAAATGGGTATCTGATCCAATGATTGGACAAAGTATTTACAGACCGTTGGATGAGATATGGGCAGAGGTCATTTCCAGACCGTTGGATGAGATATGGGCAGATCTCGGTCATTGCTTGCAAATGGGGCGCGTGGGTCTCACACGACTTATAGATATGGGCATACGAAGTCGACCCAAATCCGAGATGGGTTGCAACACAGTCTAGAACAGATTTCTAGGTCCATATTTCATTTATTTTGGTTTTTTGAGTTTTTGGCGCTTAAAATATTCACATTTCATTCATCTTTTGTTAAAAAATTCTAAGTTCTTGTGGGATATTTATAATGTTCTTAATATGAATGTAAAATATCATTAAAACTTTTGTAGGATATACATGAGTTGATATTTTATAGGGACTAAAACTACTGAAGAAAATATTGTGGGAACTAAAAGTCGATGCAAAATTTTATGCAAACTAAAAACAAAATTGTGAAATTTGTAAAGACTAAAAATATATTTAGCCCCTTGTCAAAAGAAGAATAATATATCCTTAGCCCAAATTTCTATTTATCTCTTATACCACCTCACCAGTTTAATATTGATGATGAGAAGTTAAATAGACTATAGAGACTTCTCACACAGAAATTTAAATTCAAGACAATCCACTACGTTTCTGATAATCTATTCAAAAAGTGAATTTTTTTAAAATATATTTTTGGACATCATATGTTGTTAGAAAATTGATTTGGCGATGAACCGATGAGACCTCCAAGTCATCCCAAATAAAATCCTTTTTTCTTGACAATAGAATAAAATCCTTATAATGTAACATCGTTAGATTACCTTATTTTTTATTTTGTCAAAAAAACAAAGCCTATCTTATTTTTTATTATAATATTTTGGCATTGGGTGTGGATTTCTCTTCAAACGGCACGTTGGTTGATTTGAGAGAAAATTAAGCTTGGCCGGCAAACCATATTCGCCAATCGCCATCTCACTCATTGCTTGCTTGATATTCCTTTTTCTTACTCCTGGCTGTTTGGTTCACTCAAACCCTCATTAATACATTATTTTCTGTTTAGTTTTGTGGATTTGTTGGTTGGGACATCAAAATTAATCCAATCCAGAAGGTTAGAATTTATGAAGCACAGTAAGTTGATATTGAAGTGTGATTAAAGAATAATAATAGCCAACTATTGTTCCATTAATTAATATTTCAATGCAGCATCAATTTTATTTAAAAAAAAAATTAAGGGGATGATGCATTAGTCTAAGATGGGTGTACTAGACTAACCGTCCAGTCGATAGAGCGCTTTTGCCAAACAGAATCAGAGCTCAAAGGGTTATGTACGGTACCAAGTTATGAACTCCGTTAGGCTAGGACAGCTCAACACCTTAAGGGATTATGGTGTAAACATATTCATTTAGACCAATGCATTGTTCACATCTAGTTGTGTAGGAACCAAATGTGAATAGAATACAAAGCATGAACGGTTCTCGTTGTGATCAATTTAGTTACAAGTGAAAAAGGGTCAAAAGGTCCGAGTCCTTAATTGGATTATGTTCTTTGGCTACTAACCTTACCTTAAGTCTCTCTCTATGGTTCCATCGGCATATTGTGTATTTGTGTTTTATCTTGTAGATTCATTTATGATTTTATTCTCAATTGGTTTCACATTTGGAGGCAAGTCAACTCGGATCCATGTGCCATTTTTTTGTAAAAACCCTAGCAACCCAGAACTGCGCATCTTGCTTCGAATAAATATATTACGTTTAGATTGGCCATGGACCTTAGGATGTATAGTTTAAAAGTGATTTCGATGGTGATTTTGTATTTTTTTGTACCTAGAAGGAAAAGAAAAGAAAGAATAACAGAAGACTTCAAGTGTGTAGACTAAGCTTTATGTTTGATTTACGTGCATCGATTTCTTATATACCGAATGCAATAGGTTGAACAATGATTCTCCTCCAAGATACTATAAACTTCCCTGATTTCGTTTGCGCACCCAAAACCAAGCATATCGTCGGTGATAATTTACAAAAAGAATAATTTCCTATCTTCTCTATACTTAAAGGGAAGAAAGAAAATGATTGGGAGTGATGAAACAATTCAATTTTCATCTCCTTTTTATGTGCAAGACCAATGTTAATGTGGGCTAATTCATGCTACTTGATGAGGAGAAACAACCCTTCAAAACGAATTGTATCCTTTCATGAATTGATTTTTTTTGTTGTTACCGTGTCATTGGTGCACAGTATCTATCGGCTTTGCCGATGACTAATCTACGCCGAAGAACCTGGCTGGCCACGAGTACCCAACTTTGCCGGCCCGTGTGGCTCTCCCCTCCCAACAGAGTTTTTTCCACACTCTAGATTCGAACTCGAGACTTTAGGATGAGATCCAAACCTAGTTACCGCTTGGACCAACTCTTGTTGGTTTTCATGAATTGATTTAACCATTCATGAGTTGATCGCATTTTCATGAATAAACACATTTATTATTCATGAAAGAGCACACCATATAAGTTGAATCTTAAATGCACGAAGAGTAACACCTTTTGGAACCAACAAAAACAAAGGGGTCTCTGGAATGCGGGCGTTTATACGTTCACCTTTGTCTACAATTGGCTCCTAGCACAACACAGTTTGGAAGCTCAAGGTCCCTGCTAAAGTTCAACACTTCATGTGGCTTTGCTTGCATGGAGCCATTGCCACTAATGAGCTTCGTAACTGGTGCAAGCTTGCAGCCTCACCTATGTGCCTGCGGCGTGACAACCAGGTTGATCACTGCTTGCGTGATTGCATCCCCTCTAGAGATGTCTGGAAACTTCTTAACTTTGGGAATACCCGCACTTCTACACCTACACTTCTGCTGATATGTGGCTTAAGAAGACGGGGAAAGGAAAAAATTGGTCTTGGTTTGCTATTTCTCTTTGGTGGATTTGACGTTTGAGGAACAACCAAGTACTTGGAGACAAGCTTTAGCGGCCCGGAGATGTTCATTGTTCTATTGAGGTGATGTGCAATGACATGCTCACTGTAGAGCCTAAGCAAAATGACCTTCATCCTAATCGGGCCTCATTGGTGTGGCAAGCTTTGGTGGCTTACTTTGTGATAACCATGGGTGTTGGATTGAGGGTTTCTCCTCTAATGATGACCATGGTGACGTTCTCTTGGCTGAACTACTTGGAGTCTATCATGTTTTGCGCCCACCTGTCAAGTGTTACAGTCACACTGTGTCGTTACCGATTTTTAACTGGTTCACCAACCCTAACTTCTAAGTCCGTTTTTAGCAGCTAAAGGTTTTTCGATTAATTAAACCAATTCTACTGGTGACCCGTCTAATAGGATTCAATAGTAAAATTATGTTCTAGCCAAGCTTGACAAAATCAAAAAAAATTCTCTCAAATCCAATTTTCACTAGCATTTTCTCATATTGGATTTCCTTTGTATAAAATCTCCATTACCACTTTCATTATATTTTTCTCCAAAACAATACACCCAGAAAAAAAATAAAGTAGAAAAAACCAAAAGGCAAGTTGGATAGGATAGGAGAAAGAAAAGTTCCAGCAGAGCAAAGTATTAGATGAAATGAACAACTCAGCCACGTGAGGACTGTAACAGTTGTGTCATGGGTTAGTGCACATATAGATATAGATATAGAGATGGGGCACACATCACCATCTGTTTCTTTTACTTCCTTTGTACATTTTGTACTTCCCATGTTGTCTCCAACATAGATATGTCGTCTATCATCACTTTCTAACGGTGCACTCATCACAAATTATAGCCAACTCTAAATTGTTCCCTTAAATTCACATAAACTCTAATTATTCCATATGTACCGTACTATTTACAAATTTCTAAATTGATTTTTTAATTAAAAAAAATTATAGTTAAGTCTCTAAACATATCAATATTTTACAATTACGTTCTTGTGAATATTAAAAATTAAAATACTGTAATTTAATCTCTGTGTTTAGGGTCTTAATTACAAATTATTTAAAAAATTAAAGACCCAATAATAAACCACTTAAAATTAGAGAGACCAAATTAAAATACAATTACCTAATTACAAACTTTTTTTAGTTCAAAGACCTATTTCCAAACCACAAATAGTTTAAGGATCAATGGAATGATTAAGGGTATGTTTGATTAAGCTTTTAAAAATAGTTTTATTTTTTAAAAAAATTAAGAAAAAACAAATATGTTCTTGGTTACTTTTTCAAAAACAGAAAACGGTTTAGATTTTTTTTTCGGTCAAGCTAATTTTAAAAGTGTAATCAAGCACTTTTAGTTTATTATAAACAGGCTTCTCTACAAAAATTAACCAACCTAAAGAAAAATTAAAAGTAAAAGGCAAAAAGAAAGAAAAAATTGGTGGGGACATGCTCCACTAATTTGTAACTTTTTGTGGAACAACACTCTAATTGCATCCCAACTCAGCTGAGAATTTAGGTGTTTTGAATCATGATGCTTTCTTGGATTTGAGGTGCACTAACTTAAAACAATGTTTCTAAATATGCACAATAGACTAAAATTCACCATTAAAAAGAATATCTTCATTGATAAGTAAATTTCATCATCATGAAAGGCAACTAGCTTTTTTATAGAGTCAATTAATTCTAGAAATAGAGCTTTTCTTTAGGTCTATTCTCCAACCAGGAGACAAAGACTAATTTCAGTACCTCGAGGGATTAGTCTCCCGGTATCTCGAGAGATAAGTCTCTACCACTCGGTTAGCGAATGAAGATATTCATTTCAATGGTGAATGTTGGTCTATTGAGCACCAAAACAGACATAACTCTTAATAAGCAACACAATGAAGAAACAGCTACTGTCAGAAACAAGAACAGCACATTCTGAAGTGTAAAACAAATTGAAAAATAGAATCTTCAGAGAAGATTGGTGAAGTCTTGTAATATTCTATAACAATGATTACAAGTTGACTCAACCAAAATAGAATCTTAACAGAAGTTGTGAAACCTTGTATTTTCTTATATCAACTACAAGTTGACTCTCACCCATAATAGAACTTGGCAGAAGACTAATGAATTCTTGCATTTTTTTTCTAATAATCATTACAAGTTGACTCACACATTCCATGAACTTTAATTCTGGTTGATTCCTATAGATATATATATATAATATGAATTTATTTGTTAATGTCAAAACACAGACCTAAATAGTATAAGCTCAAATTCCATTGAAAAATATCAAATCAGTTCTGAAAACATAGTCAAAAGGTAACACAAGAAATCCATAACATTGTATACAAAGTCTAATCACCTAACTTTATCAGAAAAGAAGCATTCTCATTGATTCACCTAAATTTACCAGAACAGAAGCATTTATAATTCTGCAATGCATCAAATAAGCATATGAAAATGATCATTGCAGAATGTATTCAGAAAAGCAATCTTGATACTTTGAAAGGAAAAGACTCAGATCTTTGAATCTTCTAAAAACTGTATCTATTATTACTCTAAATAGGAGTAAGAATTTACTTCCAACCCATGAACCAGCATCCATCTCTTTGAAAACGGAAGATCGTTCGTTAGTTTCATTCGAAAGAAATCCATAAAACATTATTCACCAAAAACATACATTTATTAGCATCCCATCACGGCGCAATTGTACACAAAGCTTCCTGATTGCCTGCTAGCAAGTAGGTTCCACTCAGGTGCACCTTCGCCCGGGATACAAGCATTAACCTCGATAACTCTTCCATCCAAAGCTCTCGGCCCACCAATAACAATCAACCGATTTCCACATGCTCGAAAGGCTAATCCCCATCCATTCATTGAGACTATTCGTTCCGGTAATCCTCCCATAGTGACCCATAAGTTACTCTCTTTATTATATCTCCTTACCTCTTGTTGTGCATAATCAGCAGCATATAATACATTATTTACAACAGCAACTAAAGGAGGCGCTTCGGCTGCAGCCGGTACCTCAGTCACACCAGATCCTTGATTTCTCCTAGGAAACATGTTCGGTATTTCACGCCATTTTCTTGTCTGCAGATCAAATTCCTCGCCACAAGTTAGTTGCTTCGAGCTACCTATTCCGATCCCACCAATGACGTAAAATTTCCCGTCAATAAATACACCAGAACACATTTTCCTCGCTTTATTCATGTTTGGAAGAATCTCCCATGTTCCGGTTTCGGAATTATAAAGCTCGGCTGAACTCAAGATGTTTCCACGAGGATCACAACCACCAGCTAATATGGCGATTTCTCCGAGGCTGGCAGAACCAAACAAGCATCTGGGGATGTTCATTTGCATACCGGATGACCACGAGTTCATCAAAATGCTATATCTATAAATGACAGGAGACATTATTTCTTTTCCGAAAACAAGAAGCTCGGTACCAACAGCCAACGACTCCTTATCTGAACATATAAAGCATTCATTAGAAGGCATTCTAGGCAATCGCATCCATCGGCCGCTATTTGGATCGAATGCCTCCCATTCAGGTAGATTACAAGAGAAATAAACCCAATGTTCTATGATACCCATTTGTCGCCGCAGTCTATAAAGCTCACCACTTCGAAGGAGAGATCGAAAACTTTGGTTCAATGAACCAATAGAACCATATTCAGATCTCGAGCATCGTAGGAGACAATTAATCGAGATGTCTCGACCTAGTTGGTGGATCAGCGAACTTGAGTCCGATTGATCACCAGCATGGTTTTTGTCATTTGATTGCTTTAGCGAAAGCGAAAGGGATAGATCATGAATACTTTTCTCCAACATTTCTTCCTCAGGAACTTCTGAAAGCTTGCACGACTTTCTCAAGACAGTTTCTTCATCTTGTTCTAGTCGACGCTTACTGCTCGCAAGCTCCATCACACAAAAAGTATGGTAAATCCACTTCGTCTCTTGCTCACATGAGCTCGGTAAGTCCCTTAAAACGAGAAACGACGGACCTTCCAACATGATCGAAAGAATCAATGAAATTCTTGATTCTTATCCATCAAAATTAAAACAAAACATCAATTAGTAGTATGAATATGATAATCCACTGCACATATTACAAAAACATTTATAGAAACCACAAGCTAGTATTTTGAGCTAAAATCTTGAAACCAAAATCAAAAGAAATCCAATTATCATGTTAATCAGAACACCAAATAACAAAGCCAAATGAACAACTTTCACTGATAAATTAAAATTGCAAGCAGAATCACAATTCACATATACCCTTTAGGTCAATCAATCATGATTTGGCATCAAATTTAGAACATTCACAGATCAGAAAATGAATTTGAACATGGAAATGGTGGTCTCAAAAGCATATACACAATAATCAATCTTCAAAAGAGAATTAAAAACAGATACACAAAAATCAGATCTCACGAGTTAACTCAGTTAATAAATCTAGTTACAGATTTTGAAAATTAATCAGATATCAATTTCAATAAAAATGACAGCATGCATGTGCAAATTCAAAGGCTGCAGTTTTTCACACAGTACAACTAATCAACAGAACAAAAAATAAAATAAAAGAAGATAAAATGATAATTTACATTGGCAGTGGCAGCAAACCCATATACCCTTTTTCCCTTTTTTTTTCAATCGTAAAATTGAAAGAAAAAAGGCAACAAAACTGAAAGCTCAAAAGTAGAAACCATCAATTGAAATTGAAGTTGAAGTCACACCCCAATAAAAGAGAATAGAGAAAAGCTTACGAATTTAGATTAAAAAGAAGCGAAGTGTTAATGGGTTTGTTGTGGAATCTACAGCTTTTGGTTCTGTAAGCTAATCACGCGTAAACTCAACAGCATCTTTCTTTGTTTCTCTCTCTCTGTGTATGTGTCATTTGGTTCACGTTATATGTTCGGCGCTGTTAATGTGGTGAGTTGTTGTCTTGTGTCAATAGAAGAACACTTGATGCAATGCAATGGTTAGATTTCTTTCCCAATAATAATAATAATAATAATAATTAATTAACTATATATTCTCTCTTCTAACACTCTTTAGGTTAGAGTATAGATTTTCTCCATTTCTTTATGTTTTTGTCTATTACTAAATTTGTAGATGCATACATTATTTAAATTTGTTGTACATATTTCAGATCTAATTTATATAACCTATGAATACTTGATAAATATTTTTTTCTGTAGTTTAACTTTATCTACGGTTTAATCTTTAAAATTTGCCTCTTAAAGAATAAATTAATGGGTGGAGATAAACTTTAGAGATTACTCTATTAAGTCTCTATTTTTGGGAAACAAACTACTTTTATGGCGACTAAGAAAGTTAGTTAAGCGCAAAAGATTGTCTAGTTTTGATAAAAAAAAGTCAATCGAATTTACTATATTAGCTTTTTTTTAATATTTAATAAATAGAATCTCTCATTTCACTTTATTGTCAACCACTCTATTAAACGAAGGGCATCTATGGAATACTAGTGTTAAATATGACAAAAGTAGTTAACTATTAACTATTGATTACAAAAGAGACCAAGAAAACATATGGACTAGGTGGGAGAGTGTTGCTTGTCTTTTTTTATTGAATTTAATTGGTATGCCTAGTTGGTGCCCAACCAAGAAGAATTCATTTAAGAATTGATGGCATTTGTAACTTTCAAGATGACTAAAAAGTCAATTATTTTTATGACGTATCAATTTTTGATATATTTATTATGTATGTTAATTAAATCCTTATTTATTTATGAATTGGGAATAAAGTTTTTTTCTTGAAAAGGATAAAAATTAAAAGACAAAGAAAGAAAAAGAGAGGAGGTGGGGCCTATACAAGTGACTAATAGTAGATGGGTGGAGTCAGGATTGAGATTGCGACCTTTGGACAGGCTAAACTAACGACTCTTTTAGGCACATGCTATAAACAAACTTGGTCTCGCTTTGGAATAAAAGAATGATGACGAGACGGGACGACCATTGGTTATAATCCCTGTGTGAGCCCCTTTCCTAGTAAAAGTTATTTGTATCATATCTATATGCGTATTTCTCATTTTATGTTTTAGGCAGTGTTTTAAAAAACCAAACCAATCGAACGGCTCAACCAATTAAACCATGAATCGACGGTTCTGTAGTTCGGTTTTTTTAGTGGCTTAACCTCATTATCATCCCAGTACGAATGGTAGGCAATTGAACCATCACCTGGGGGTATTACTAGTTCAATGTCTGATCAGATGTTAAAAACATTGATTTTAGGTATGGATAATAACTAACTGTGTTAGAAATTAGAAGAAACAAATTTTTAAAATAATTTTTTCAAAAAAATTAAAATTAAAAAATCCCAAGGCAGATTAATTTAGAGTAGTTTTAAAGTAATAAAAAGTGATTTTCTCTGACCAAAAATAAAAGTTAAAAACTTTATATATTTGAACCAAATATATATCAAATACATTAAAAAAAAATTAAAATTAAAGGACTAGTCTTTTGGGTTGGGCTCAATGTGGTATTTAAGCCTTGAGGCTCTCCCACCTAATGGACTAGTCTTTTGGGTTGGGCTCTTTTCATATGTTTATGTCCTAACAATATTGGTGCTTTCATTGAGAGTTGTCTGAGGAAATACCTATAAGCTGAATTAAGTTAGGGATACCTATAAGCTGAATTAAGTTACTCTACCGAATACTGATAAATGTGTGAAGCAGCCAAAAAAGAGAAAGGGCTACCATCGGGTCAGTGCCGATAGAGTAAAAGCTGTCGTGGACATCAGCTCTTAAAGGGTGTGGCAATGTTAGGAGTCCCACATTGCTCAATGTGGTACTTATGCATTGAGACTCTTCCACCTAATGGACTAATCTTTTGAGTTGGACTCTCCTCATGTACTTAAGTCCAAACATTCATACAATCCTAATCAAAATGTGATGAAGACATTTACATCAAAAAAATTGATGAAAGATATTTACATACACCAAAGTAAATACACTAAAGAAGTTCAATATGCAAACTCACAAGCACAAAATGCATCTTGAGAAACAATGATACAAGTAAGACAATAGATCAAAATGTATATATGATTGGATTGGTGTTATATTTTAGGCTTTTTTTTACCCCCCTATTAGACAATAGACCCTGTACTCCCATAAATCGTTTTATACCCAGAATACCCCTCACTTTTTTTACCAAAATCTCAACAGTGCCCAAATTTTTTCACTTTCCCAGAATTATCTCCCAAAAATGTATTTCCGGAATTGTTTTTTCGTTAGATTTCTGGAAACAAGTATAGAGGATAATTCCGAAACCTTAAAAGTGTGTTCTGGAATTATCTAATTTTGATGATTTCGGAAAGTTTACGTTTTTGCCTTTCCGGAATTATGTAAAAATACGTAATTCCGGAGATTTTAAATTTTTTGCCTTCCGAAAGTATGTAAAAAGAAGTAATTCCGGAAAGTTTATTGTTTTTGCCTCCCGGAATTATCACTTTAAGACATAATTCCTGAATTATTATTAATTTTTTTTAATTTTTATAATTAACAGTTAATTTTTTTATTTTATAGATATGGCTACAGGTGATGGCAAGTTTCCCTTTACTATGAATTTATCGGACCAATTTACCACTACAGAGGTACATATCTCCCTAAAGGTTGTTTATGATTATTTATACGTTATTAATTATGTTTATGGTTATTGTGTAGATTTTTGCTACTTGTGATAATCTCTTACGTTGGGCCAGAGGCGTTGGGAAAGCCAACAGGGTTGTTGTTATCATTCTTTGATCCGAGTCCACCTTGAATGGCAAAGGGAAGAAGAATAAAATTGTTTTGGGTTGCGAGAGACATGGGAATTATGTCGGAGTAGACATTGGGTGTTCTAGAACGAGGTCTTCAAAGAAGTGAGGTTGTCCTTTTAGGTTGAAAGCTACACCATTGAACCCTCCTGATTGGGATTCGAAATTCAAAATTATGTGTGGAATACACAATCATGAGCCTCATAAAACCTGTCTCAGGCTTGCAATATTTGGGCGGTTTAATAAGGAGGAGTGGTCTATGGTTGAAGAGCATTTGTTGTTGAATGTTAAAGCGCGGAATAGTATGGATGCAATTAAGAAGCGATTTTCGAACAACTTGAGTACTATGTCGCAACTGTATAGAACCCGCAGCAGGTTCCAATCGAGCCGGAGAGGTTATAGAACTGAGATTCAGGAGCTTATGAGACTGGTAGAATCTGAACATTATTTGTGTTGGACTAGACGACTTGATAACACTGATGTTGCCGACACTTTTCAACGACTTTGATGTTGCCGACACTTTCAATGGTCTAGATTTTGCCGACACTTTTCATCAACGGTGGAAATCCTGTTTAGGGTTTCATTTTTTTACACACCACACAAGAAAATGGACATCGACACCCTTCAAACCAATACTCTCGTGATTCCGCACTGGTTGCCTTTACCATCAAGGCACAATCACCAACAGAAATGGTGATGAGAGTAAGGTGCAAGTGGAGGGTGACAAGCAAGAGGTCAAACGTATTATTTATCGCAAACCTGAGCGGGAAAATAATGGATGTGTTCGCTGGTCCGCAATGGATGTAAAGAACGGTGATGACTTGCAAGCCCCGATCGAGATCTACGACGCCTTTCGCTGTCTCACTCCTATGCATTTGTACGTGGAAACCACACGGAGTGTCGCCGAGATCATTCGCCGTTTAACTCCACCATCACAGTAGTCGAACGTTTTAATTATGTTTCTTTCTGTTATGTTTGTTTCTGTTATATTTGTTTTTGTTATGTTTGTTTCTGTTTGTTGTTGTAATCCACTTTTCAATCAATGTATTCCGCATTTTTAATTAATTAAAATAAATGTTAAATTAAAAAAATAAACTTCCGGAATTATGTCCAATGGGATAATTCCGGAACGCATTTTTCAGAGTTTTCCGGAAATACCTCAAAGGCCCTAATTCCGGAAGTGAAAAATGTTTTCCGGAATTATCGCTTAAGACATAATTCCGGAAAGATCTATAATAATGTGTTCCGGAATTATGTCCTTATGAGGTATTTCCGGAAAATTCTGAAAAATGCGTTTCAGAATTATGCCTAATTTAACACGTAATTCCGGAAACTTTTTGAGAACTCAGGGGTAAAATTGTCCGTTTGGTCAATTTGGGGGTACAAGATCTAATAGGGGGTAAAAAAAAGCCTATATCTTAATGTCTATTAACAAGACATTATATTCCACGATGCTTGTGTGCACAATTCAGTGTGACTATAGAGAATCCTACATAACAACCATTAATATGATCTTTAGGTACTTATAATGTATTACTAATCGTAGTTTATTGTATGAGAAATCTCAATATTAGAAGTTAGTAGGATTTTTAGATGCTGATTTTGATTGAGATCGAATGGAAAGAAAAAGAACCCTTGGAGTTTTCCACTCTCATTGTTTAGCAAAAGATAAAGTACTATTGACCTCTATATTATAAACTAGTTTTTTATCCGTACATACACACGAGTGATACTGTATGGTCGGTGTATTGCCATGAAGTCATAATAGTAATTTAGAAGATAATCATAAGTTGGGAAAAATGTCCAAAATGTATGATTTGAAATTCAAAGTGGAAAGAGATATATAGGTATTATGTCATATAGAAAAATATGCATCCATGTTGACCCTCCTGTTTGCATCATCGTTGGCCCTCCCGTTGGCGCTCTCGTTACCTCTCCCGTTGGCAATCCCGTTGGCGCTCTTGTTGCCACTCCCGTTGGCACTCATGTTGGCAGGCCCATTGGCACTCCCACTCTCGTTGCCACTTCCGTTGGCGCTCTCGTTGCCACTCCCGTTGGCATTTTACTCATTGGCCCTCCTGTTGGCACTTCCGTTGGCGCTCTCGTTACGTCTCCCGTTGGCGCTCTCGGTGCCAGTCCCGTTTGGCACTCATGTTGGCAGTCCCGTTGGCACTCCTGCTCTCGTTGGCGCTCCCGTTGCCACACCTGTTGCCATTTTACTCCTTTTTATAATTATAAAATAGTTATTTGGTAAGTTTTTGTAATGGTTAAATTGATTAATTTTAGTAGTTTTATGAAAAAATTGATTGATTTTAATAGTTTTAGTAGAGAGATTATAGTAAATAAAAGAAAATTAGATTATTCAATTATTGAATATAAGATCAATTTAATAATTTAGTTTTTTGGAAATTTTAGTATTTAAAATTTTTGTTAAAGGTATAGGTTTTTCTGACAATTAATAGTGGTTAAATTGATTAATTTTAGTAGTCTGAGTAAATTATAAAAATGAATATTTTTTTTTTAAAAATAGTTGTGTTGGAAAAAGTTTAAAAAAAGTCGGTACTCCTGTTAACGCTCTAGTTGGCACTCCCATTGGCATTTTACTCGTTTCTGGTAATTATAAAATAGTTGTTTGGTAATTTTTTGTAATGACAAAAAAAAAATTTAGTAAAAAACTAACAAAAACATGGATTTTTTGAAAAATAAATAAAAACAAATTCAGAAAAAAAAATGGGAAAAAGTGATTTAAAATAAATGATTTTAAAAAATCGGAAAAATGTGATTTAAAAAAAATTCAGAGAAAAGTAATTTAAATTTTTTTTTTTAAATTCTGACGCGTCAGCGCACGTCAGGCTGCTTTTGCAGCTTTTACTTTTTTTTTGTTTGTCTTTTACTGCGCGCGTAAGACAGTCGCACTTTTAATGTTTTTTTATTTTTTTTCTAACTTTCTGTGGTACTTTCACTGTTTTTTATTTCTTGTTTCTGACTTTTGGCAGCTTTATATTTTGTCTTTTAGCGCAAAGTGTCTAAAATAGCGTATGTTTTTATTATAGTGAAAGTAGAAGCAAAATATATTTCATAGGGAGTATATCAATAACGCATCGCAAGGGTTTGCAAGGTCGTGAAGACTCCCCAAGAAGGACAGTCACTCTTGTAAAAAAAATACTATTATGCATTTTTCTTATTTTTTAGATAAGCAAGATTTTAATGAGGGAAGCACTAGGGTGCTCCAACCCTTACATCGAAAGTGGGGCCTCCTTAAAACCTCCCTTGGCTAAAATTCATTGAGAAAAAAACCCAAGCAGGAAAAAGAGTCCTCATATAAAGAGTACATTACACCGAAAGAAGAGAGCCCATACGGCAGTTAAACCAATGTGACAAAGATACCCCACTATTCATCCCCTTCCTAGATACAAACCAGCCCCAAGGAGTATATTTTACGGGCATAACAATAGCTTTTACATTTACAACTTCTCCCCTGAATAAAGCTTTGTTTCTGGCAGCCCATAAGTTCCAAACCACAACTATCCAGATTAAATGCTTGACTCCCCTTCTCTTCCTCCCTTTGAGTAGCTCACCAAACTATATAAAATTAAGCTTCACATCATTATGCAATATTTCGGCCGAACCCATCCAGGATAAAACGCTTTTCCATACCCTCTTAGCATTTTTGCAACCGCAAAAAAGATGTGTAGATGTTTCGGTTTCTTTGAAACAGAGCACACAACAAAGATCCCTTGGTGACGTCAAAATCCCATGTCTAAAGAGCGCCTCGGGAGTAGCAACTCTTTCCAAGAATAGTCTCCAGGTAAAATCAAAGCCTTTGAAGAGACATCATTTCTCCAAAGCTTTCTACATGCTTTGGCTTGTGCAATCTCCACCTGTTCACCTATACCTGCAAAATAAGAACACATCCACAAATAAAAACTTTTAACCGTAAAACTCCTTGATGAGTCTGGCAACCAGCACAACTTGCCCTCCACATCCATTGATGGTCCAACTCTCATCAATAATTCCTTCAAGTCACCAGCGTTTTAGGCTTCACTATGAGGCAGATTTGCAGCCCAAGGCCAATCCCAACTCCACCCGCTTTGATGCCAAGCACCCATTTCTGAAATCGTGGCCTTCTTCAACACACACGAATTGAATAACAATGCAAACAGAGTTTTGAACGGATCTCTTCCCAACCCTGAATCAGCCCACTTATAGTGTTTCCCTTTCCCATTCTCTTCTTCACCACCTCACTAAACCATGTCTTTTCCAATCTTGTACCAGCCCCCAAAATGATTAAGTCTTTCCACCAAATTGAAGACCCCCTCTTCCACTAAACCATGTTTTTTGCACTTTTAATCCCCAAAAGTCTTAGATTATTGGAAAAGAGGGGGCCATAGTGCACAATCGACAATTTTGGAAGACCAAAAAGTGCAACTAAAAAACACATAGTGACCAATATTGCCAAACTGAGAAAATTTAGAGACCAAAATTGTCCAATTGAAAAAGTTGAGTAGGGGGGGGGGGGGGAGCACCTTGTTGCCTCCCTTTATGTCTCTCCTTGGGATGATAGAGATTTTAATACGATTTTTTAGAATGAAAAGTTTTTGTGAAAGGAAAATGTTACTTGTAAATTAGTTGTTAGATATGCAAGTGACAAAGATTTTAACCTATATCCTCTTATCTCTCCAACTCCTATTTTCCATCCCTAACCCACCTTATGACTAGAATTTTATTTTTGGTATAAACTGGGTATCTTCTGCGCTCAACTGCAGAGACTAATCCCTCGAGCCGGGTAGGACCACAATGGGTAGCAAAGCTCTCCCTCAAGAGATTTAACACTGCTGCATGCCTAAGGCTGGATTCGAACCCATGATCTTGGTTAATCTGGAAGAGACCCCAACAATCTCATACAAGTGCTCTTTGGTACCTAAGTGCTCACCCAAGGCTAGATTCGAATCCTGAACCTTGGTTAAGCTGGAAGAGAGACCCCAACCATCTCACTAAAGTGCTCTTTGGTACCTTAATGTGAAAGAATTGGCACTACTAGAAAATGGCTTTTTAGCGTCCATTATTGAGCGTCGGCCACGACACCCACGCTAATAGCGTCGGCCTAGCGTCGGCTTGACCCACGCAACACACGAATTTTTTTTCTGTTGGAAAAAAAATATTAGCGTCGGCTATGGCAGACGCTAATCTTCCAAATTTTAAATATTATCCTTAGCGTCGGACTGGCCGATGCTACCTATGTTACTTTACCAATTCTCAGTTTCACACTCTCACACCGTCTCACTCTCATCTCATCGTCCCTCACTAGTCTCATCTCATCGCCGTTTCCTCCGTTCTCCTCCGTCCCTCACTCTCAATCACCTCCACCTCCAAACTCCCTCGCGAATCGCCTCACCTACGCCCTCATTCTCCTCAACTTCGGCAAAACCCTAACCTCACCTACGCCCTCATTCTCCTCAACACCGTACGCCGCCATCCGTCCTCGCAACCAGCAACCACCGTGCGCCGCCATTCATTCTCGCAGGTTAGTAGTCTCTCCACCTGTTTCTATTTCATTTTCACCATTTTCGTTTTTTTCATTTTACTCTATTATGGTTTTCTAGGTCACTCACGTTCCGGTCACCTCTCCTCCGCCTCACTCTCACCGTGCGCCGCCTCACTCTCACTCCAAGGAACCAAAGTGAAATTTCTTCTCTCACGGTTCGTTCTCTCTCTCTCTCACTCTATCTCTCTCAAAATATATTTTTTTGACAAATTTCCTCATTTGATAGGGTTTCTGTATTAACAGTTTTTTTGATTTTGTGTATTTTGATTTTAGGGTTTATTGGACAGTGTTTTGTTGATAGGGTTCCTCAAAATAGATTTTGTGTATTTTGTGTATGTTGATTTTCCTTTGTTGATTTTGTGGACAGTGTTTTGTTCATGTTTCTTTTGATATATAAGTTATTATCGAATTAACTCTTATAGGAATATATTGCTATCGATTTGTGTATGGTTTGATTTTTTGCAAATTAGGACATAGTTGCTCAAAAAATTTTGTTCAGCAAATGATATTGGTTTCTGGATGGTTGGATGGTAAATGTGCTTTACAACAATTTGTTGAGTTATGTGAGTGTATTGTGTTTTACACATAGGTGAAAGTGTTTCTATGAATTTAGTGATTTGTATTTTTCTAACTTATTTAGTATTTGACAAGTTAAGTGTTTGCCTTATAGAAAATGGATCGTACTTGGATGTATAATAGGACAAATGCTAATAGGCACAGCTTGAAAAAAGAGTTTTTTCGTGGTGTTAAAAACTTTGTGAAGAGGGCCAGGAAGCTACCCATTTATATATCTGACGGAGGGATAAGTTGTCCGTGTAGAAAATGCAAGTGTAGGAAGAAATCTACGCCAACTAATCTTAGGCTTCACTTGTACCGACATGGATTTCAACCAGGCTATTGGATTTGGACTGAACACGGAGAAGTGAACCACGATCTTGATACAAGGGGTGGTTCGAATAGTAGTGGGCATGTGCATCGTGACGACCATTTTGATTCAATAAATCAGATGGTGTTTGATGTTTTTAGGCCGTATGAAGATGAAGATGTCCCTCGTGAGGATGAGTTGCCCAACGAAGATGCAAAGCAGTTCTACGACAAGTTGATATGCGCTAACAAGCCCATCTACGAGGGGGCTACGCAGTCTATATTGTCAATATCTGTTCAACTTCTGGCAATTAGGACTAATTGGCATATTCCACAAAAAGGTATAGATTTTGTTGCTCATATGCTTAATAGTGTATGTCCAGTTCAAGAATGCTTGCCCAAGAACTATTACCAAGCATCACAGTTGGTGTCTAAGTTAGGGCTGAAGGTTGAGCAGATTGATTGTTGTAAGGAAGGTTGTATGTTATATTACAAGGATGATAGTAAGTTATCTGAGTGCAAAATTTGTCATGCTCCTAGGTTCCTTCCTCGTAGGATTGGTACGGGAAAGTACAAAGATGTCCCAGTGAAGAGAATGTTCTATTTCCCTATCATTCCCAGATTACAAAGACTATATACATCACCCGAGTCTGCAACTGGAATGAGATGGCATCACGAAAACAGAAAGAGCTCAAACGTCCTTCGACATCCGTCCGATGGAAAAGCATGGAAACACTTTGATGATGTATATCCCGAATTTGCTAGTGAGCCTAGAAATGTAAGGCTAGGTCTGTGTTCAGATGGATTTAATCCTTACATTCAAGCCTCTACTTCTCCATACTCTTGTTGGCCGGTAATAGTTACCCCTTACAATCTTCCCCCCCGAAATGTGCATGACCAAACCATACTTGTTTTTGACTTGTCTCATACCTGGACCTCGTAACCCTAAAGTAAAGATAGATGTTTTCTTGCAACCATTAATTGATGATCTGCAACGATTGTGGTCTAATGGAATTTTGACCTATGATATATCCACAAAACAAAACTTCATCATGAAAGCATGCTTGATGTGGACAATCAATGATTTTCCGGCCTATGGTATGTTATCTGGATGGGGAACACAAGGAAAGCTGGCATGCCCTCATTGTATGGAAGACACAAAAGCTTTCACCTTGAAATATGGCGGGAAGAATTCATGGTTTGATTGTCATCGTCGATTCTTGCCAGAAAATCACTCTTTTAGAAGAAGTAAAAGAAGATTTACAAAAAACAGGGATGAGAAAGACGGTCGACCTTATATTTACACAGGGCCAGATGAATATGGTAAGTGGTTTCCCAAAGGTGACTGAGATTGGTTGGAAAAAGGGATTTGATGGGTATGGAGTTGGTCATAATTGGACTAAAAGAAGTATTTTTTGGGATCTTCCATATTGAAAGGATAATTTGTTAAGGCACAACCTTGATGTGATGCACATAGAGAAAAATTTCTTTGATAATATATTTAAGACTGTCATGAATATTAAAGGCCAAACAAAAGATAATGAAAAGGCAAGAAAAGACTTGTCTTTATTATGTTGTCGTGGGGACTTGGAGATGCAAACCTTATCTAACAGAAAGATGGGTAAACCAAAGGCAAGTTACACTTTGACATCATCTGATGCAAAGCTGGTTTGTAAATGGCTTAAGGAACTTAGAATGCCTGATGGCTATGCTTCAAACCTTGCTAGGTGTGTGGGTGTCGAAAAGGGCACAATGCATGGGATGAAGAGCCACGACTGTCATGTCTTCATGGAGTGTTTACTCCCAATTGCATTTCGTTCCTTGCCAGAATTTGTTTGGAAACCATTAACTGAGCTAAATCGATTCTTCAAGGATCTTTGTTCCAATACGTTGAGGATGGACGACTTAGTTAAGTTGGACGAAAACATTCCAATTATCATATGCAAGTTAGAAAGGATTTTCCCACCGGGTTTCTTTGACTCAATGGAGCATCTTCCAATCCATCTTGCCAATGAAGCAATGCTAGGTGGTCCCGTACATTACCGTTGGGTGTATCCATTTGAAAGGTAATTGTTGTGGTTGTTTTTTTAACGGTTATACGTTTATTGTAACTTAATAGACATGGAATGATTGAATGTGCAGATGTATGGGAGTCTCAAAGCGAGCAGTGACAAATAAGGCTAGGGTTGAAGGTTCCGTATGTGCTGACTATATACAACGTGAGACAACTTATTTTTGTTCTCATTATTTCAACTCATTCGATGTGTTGGCAACCTCAAGTTTAAGCAACAATACTCGTTTGGAATGTGATGACATCCAACCTACACTGTCCATCCTACACAAAAGTGGTCGACCGAGTGGGAAGCCAAGAAAACAGTATCTATTAGATAAGGAGTGGCAATCTGCTCATGTGCATGTCTTGATTAACCGTGATGAGATCAAACCATATCTTGAGTAAGTATCCTTCATTACACATCAATCAAGAGTTTGATACCCATCATAACCTATATTGACTTATGAATTATGTGATTGATGTCAGCACTTTCTTGGAGAACCACTCGATCAATGGAGAAGACGCATATGGATGTATATTTTCAGAGTTTCCCATATGGCTAAAGGCATATGTAGATGAGGAGGCGAATGGAGTGACTAATAAAGACATAAGGGCACTATCTCGCGGTCCTTCATCAATGGCAATGTCATGGAACATGTACTTTGTCAATGGGTACAAGTTTCATACTAAGGCCTGGAGCATTGGTAAAAAACTGTCAATTGTGGGGTGCACGTAAAGGGTCTTAATGAAGGAGGAGAAGATGATTATTATGGCACAATCAACCATATCTTTGAAGTACATTACTTTGGTCAGAAGGACAAGATTGCACTATTTTATTGTGAATGGTTTGACCCAACAAAAATTAAGGGCACAAAGTTCATCCACATTATAAAATTGTGGATATTAAAATGGATAAGCGTTATAGTCTTTACGATCCTTTTATCCTTGCGCAAAAAGCAAGACAAGTGTATTTCGTTCCCTATCCAGAAATGTGTAGAGATATGCGTGGATGGTGTGCGGCAATCACCACAAAACCAAGGGGTCATGTGGAGATTGACAACACGGAGGATGAAATGGCTTATCAGTCTGATGGGATGTCACCTGTTCTCCCTATTGCAGAAATTGAATCAATATCTTGTTTACGTGACGACTCACCTGTTCTCCCTAATATTTAAAAAGTGTATTAGGAAGTTTACATGAAAACTATTTTGATGTGCATAAAATACATGTTATTTTGCCTAAAAGATTTTGTTAGAGGTTTCTGGAAAGGATAACTTTCTAAACATGAAGATTTGATTTTTTCAGAAATTGTTAATTTTAGACATGTAGCTTTTTAGGCATAAAACACATATACTTAGTTCCTAGCCTTTTGAATTTTGATTCGGCATAATAATAAACATGAAAAACAGCCAAACAGCAGACAATAGCATTTTAATGTAAAATGTTAAGCTTTTACCTCATTTGATCTGATTTGTCCTTGAGCTCACCATTTTTTGTAAGTTGAATGTATTGGAGGTCTTCTGATATGTTGGATGAAGAGATGCTTCTGACTTTCCAATTTTGCTGAGCTTACCATTATTGCACTGCTTCTCTATTTCTGCTGCCTGTGTGATTCATCCTATTTTGCTTCGCTGCTATCTCTATCTGCTTTCTGCTGCCTCTATTTCTGCTTTCTGCTACCTCTATCTGCTTCTCTATCTGCTTTCAATTTTGTGGCACCTATTGAGTTGTGGAATTTTGAATTATGAATGACTTTCTTATGGCAGCATACCCCTGATTGTTGTTGATTTTGAATTATGAATTACTAAGCTATATGTGTAACAATAGTAATTTGTTCCCAAGATCAGATATGATCTGTAAGGACAATAGGGAAAAAGTCAGATCATGTACATCAATATGAATACATTAGGGAACAATATAACTGTTAGTTATTACCTTATCATCTGAACCCATAATAGATTGAGAGGACTTGCGAATAAGAGTTGCCCCGCCTTCTTTTAACACTCTCATAACTTCTTGAATCAGTTGGTCCATAGGACAATCAAGAGACTGCCAGATTAAGATGACAAACTCTATGGAGGAAGATTCAACTGGAAACTTGCCTGAAGTTTGCAATAAATAGGAGTAAATTTTGGTTTCTGTGGCTAAAATAAAATATCATATTGGCACAGAATGGAAATTCATGTATTTGTAAGGGAAATAGCAGAACTGGCTATTTCCATTTTCCAGCTTTCTCACAGACCATGCCACAAACTTCAAGCATTAAAAATCAGTATCACAGGCCATTAGGCATCCAAAGCCGTTTTAATTTATACAATAGATTCAGACATGAATCCAGTAAAAAAAGGCAGCTGAGCTCAAAGTCTTAAACCATCAATTGAAGCTAGTATCTATAGAAGCCTAACCTGTGTGATTCATCCTATTTTTCTTCGCTGCTATCTCTATCTGCTTTTTGCTGCCTCTATTTCTGCTTTCTACCTCTATCTGCTTTCAATTTTGTGGCACCTATTGAGTTGTGGAATTTTGAATTATGAATGACTTTCTTATGGCAGCATACCCCTGATTGTTGTTGTTTTTACTCTTTTTTTTGTTTATGGTGAGAATTGAAGTTTATTTATTGGCTTGAGCCATGAGCTGTTCTGTTTTAAGATTTGTTGCCAGGGTTGATTTGAAATCAAAATGAAGAATACTAACAAGTCCCCCATGTTCTGTTTTTTCCACATGCTGTTATGCCATGATGCTCCAGTTGCTGCCCTAAAAATTAATTGTTGTTGATGTTCTGTTTGTTTTGGATACATACAAACAAAATGTGGTTGACTTGGTTGGAGATGGTGTTCAAGAGGTAGATGGAGCGGTAGCAGTTGAGTGCTGGACGTTGGCTGCAGGGCCTCCCACCCGTGGTCGCCTCTATGGAACAACAGGTTTATCTGTGAACGCCCGACCTGGGTCCAAATCGCTTATCCAAGAATCCCAGAATCCTTCTGGTTTCATGTTTGGGATATCTTTGGAAGCAGAGAGGGAAGCTAGACTTAGAGCTGAGAAGATTGCTCAAGATGCAGTAGCCCTGGCTCAAGAGGCGAATGAGCGTTCTCAGAAGTGCCAAAATGATTTAGATGAGATGAGAAAATTATTTTTGGATCGCCTGGATGCTTTGGAGCGTGGATCATGTGGTGCTAGCCATTCTCATTCTCATCCTCATTATGATGAAGATTTGGATGAAGACTCACTTGATGGCGAGACTTGATGTTGTTACGGTTACTTTTATGTATTTGTAGGATGACAAAACATTTGATATTTTGGAGCTTCAAGACTATGTTATATTTTGTTGTTTCAAGAATATGTTATATTTTGTTGTTTTAAGAATATTTTGTTTTATGGTATTAAGCATTTTGATATGGTATGCTGGATGATTGTATTAAAAATTCTTTAGGAGTAGTGGTGGTAGTAAAGACACAGGGTACAGGGTAAAAGCATTAGGACAATTATATTATATTTACAAAAAAACAACCAAAGTTAGCGCCGGCCTTTCCGACGCTAACAAAGATGCATTTTAGCGTCGGCTTCGTGGACGCAAATTAATTGGTTGACTATTTTGGTTGAATAAATAGCGTCGGCCAGGCCGACGCAAATGTTTTTGTTGACTCTCTTTCGTTGACTAAATAGCTTCGGCCAGGCCGACGCTAATGATTTCGTTGACTAAATTTAGTTGACTTTGTAGCGTCAGTCCAAATGTTAGCGTCGGCCAGGCCCACGCTAAAATTAGCGTCGGCTAAATTAACGGGACGCTACAATTACCTTCGAACAATTTAGCGTCGATATGTGGCCGACGCTAACCCGACGCTAATTCACAGTTAGCGTCCGCTTTTGGCCTATTAGCGTGGGCTTTTGGCCGACGCTAAAAACTGTTTTTCTAGTAGTGTGGACACTAAATCATTGAACTTAATTACTGCAAGAAACTTATTGTTTTGATAATTTTGAACTGGGCCAATAAATATTAGAATTCTTGGGCCTTAAAATGGTATCGGTGTCTTACAATACCCTACTCTACGAAGCCCAACGGTTAGTAAATTCTAGTAGACTAGCCATTGTGGGACTAAAAATAAAAGTTCATATTTTATAGGGCCTAATATGTTCCCAAATTAATTGTTGCTATTTAAAGTAGTGAATTAGAGGGGACAATTAGAAGATGAATATTTCTATCTGGAATTGACAATGCACTTTGTGGAATAATTTCCATAACAACATGGTTTACCAAGTAGAGAATCTTATTAAGTCACAAGGAAAAGAAGCAAAACTTAAGCACGAAAGAGATAAGCAAAGAACATGGGAAACCAGCCTACGAGGAAGCAACTAGTTAATGTTCTTGTTAACGTGTCGGTGTTTGTGAGATAATGAAACTAACGTAAGGGAATCTCTTTCTTATCATCCCAACTTGGTCGTTGAAACAATGTCACTTAGTGCAAAAGCTCTACTATATTTTTAGATGCATTCTCATCCAAATGGGAATAAGAAGACGTGGGTCTAAGTAGATGGTGATGGATATGATTCATGCATGACTCGGGAAAATAAAGAGATTAGGAATGAAGCTTGGACTTTTTTTTGACAATAAAGAAGTTTGGATTTGATAGCTGATAGCCAAAAAGTATTCTTTTGAATATGATGCTGGAAAGTAACGTATCTAGGAATTGCACTAATGTCGTCGAATGATTTAATTTAATAATTAATATATGTTGTCGTGTAGAAATTTTTTTACAACGTTAGTCAATTACGAAACAACACATCATAAAAAATGTTTGACTTTATCTCACCTACCTTAAAAAGTTTTTACAACGATGATGTATACCAATTAAACATATTTTGCCCTTCTAATTTGGTAATTTTGGTTCTTGTGATTTTTTCATTGCACTTTTGGTTGTTAAAAATCATGAATTGTGCAATTTTATTCCGTTATTTTTTCAAAATTTAAGGATTTTGAGGACCAAAAGTACAAATAATATATATATATATACATATACACACATATATATATATATATATATATATATATATATATATATATATATATATATATATATATATATATGATTTTGAGGGAAAAAATTGCGAAATTAAGAAAAATGGGATCAAAATTGTCAAAGTAAAATAAAAAGACTAAAATCACCAAGTTAACAAAAATCACCATATTTGTTTGTGATAATAATAGATTTTTTTTTTTTTTATAAAATGAGCCTAATTAAACTAATGGACTTGTTATTGTTCTTTTATCTCCTTAGACAAATAAAATTAGTTGGAGTAGTAACATATTATTGTTGTTGCTAAATTTAAAATATACCTAATTATCCAAATACATATATTATTTTTGGATAACCAAAACAACCCCATAGTTACACTATAGAGTAGCTAGGAATGAAAATGGAAAAATAGTAGTAGGATGTGCAAAAAATAAAACTAGGAGTGTCAAAATATATTTTTGAAAGGGGTATTGGTGCAAATTTTAAATTTAAGGGTGTGCAGTAGGTCCGCCCCTGATGCTGGAATTAGATATATTTTAATAACTCACTTTTATTTATCCAAAAAAAAGTTTTCTTTTGATTGAATATGATCTTATAGGAAAAAAAGAACACCTAGGTTTTTGTTCTATAGAAATTTCCTTCATCTTTCCAATAAACTGGCCATTAGTTGTTGTTGTTGACATTGTTGTATGATCATGGCATCTATGTTGGCCATAGCTTGGAGATTATTTCTTCATTCTTCTTTTGTTCAACCATAATATCCTCCATCTCAAAAACTACTTCATAATATTGTTAATGTCAAGCACTAAAGTGTAGTTTCTTGAAATTTTAGATACCAAACTTGTTATTAACTGAACAAAAAATACAATCAATAAAAGTAATTGTTATCTAGGGGTGTTCACGGGTTGGTTTGGGTCAATTTTTCCCAAATCTGTTGTCCAAACCAATTAAATTCATTCGGTTTGGAATGGTTTGGATTTTGTGTTTTTTCCTGCAAAACCCGAACCAAACCAAACCTAATTTAGGTGGATTGTTTCAAATTAGGATCACAGGTCATGTATCATTACTAACTTTTTAAAACATTTAAATATACACTTTTCTAAGACACTTTCATTACAAATAAGATGTATAAATTTTCATTACTTTTTTACATAAATTATAAGCGTAAAATCATAAAATATTTTTTTACAACTAAACAAGCAAAATGTGTCTTCCTTCAAAAACAAAACTACACTAATTAAAGAGTAAACATGTTTAAGTTTATACTAATAAACTTAGACATGCATATGTTTTTCTCGGGTTTACGAATCATTGAGTTTAGTTTTTAAAATCCATAGCTCAAACCAAACAAATACGGGTCATTATGAGTTGCGGATTGATTTGAATTTACCCAAGCTATTGAACACCCTAGTAATCTAGAAAAAATATTAAGAACACTGTAGATGCGATTAGTTAGGACTTAGGTGAACCACAAAGCTCATGAGCTATTACAATTAATTTCAGGTAATTCACCTTGCACCCCGCACCCCTACCCCCAACACCCTCAAAACTCATTAAACCACCCAAAAACCGCAAGTTACCCCTTCTTATTTCAAACCCACCCCCCATCTTTCCCAACCCCACCAAATATCCAACGAACACCCCAACCCCACCCATCCCCCCTCATGCAACCACCTAACCCCCACCCCTTTTATGGCATCGCTTCCGGCCACCGCCACACCATCGCTGTGAGACTGTCACCCCACCGGTGCCATCGTCTCTCCCATCCCCCACCCCCATATGTAAGTAATCCCACCCCTCTCAAGGCATCACCACTGTCCAGCGCCTCACCATCATCGTCCACTGCACCTCACCTAAAAGACCACTGCATCACCATCTCTCCTATCCACAACCACCGTGCGTGCACCACTACCCACTGGAGATCCAAAATAATAGGTAATGTGGTGTCCATAAATTCAGTTTTCGGAACACTTGTCGGAGCCGTATGATTAACTTCGAGATGTGTTTGTTCCGTTAGCATATACACGTCGGAAATTAAGTTTCTGGATATGTATCTGACACGTTCGGGAATTGAGTTACACTTTCGGAATCCGAATTTCCTTGTACGTTAACATATAACGTCCAAAAACTAAGTTTCTAGACGTGTATTTGACATGTTCGGAAATTGGGCTACACTTCTGGAATCCTAATTTTCGAACGTTGAATCTGACAAAAAGTTAAGCAAATCAAATGCAGTTCTAAAACTTAGTTTGCGGGTGTTGAATCTAACAAAAGTAAAACAAATCAAACACAATTCGGAAACATAGTTTTCGGCGAGGTGGTTGCAATGATGGAGGTCTGGTGGAGGCGGGGTGTTATGGTAACTAGTTTTTGGGGGTGTTGGGTTGTAGATGGTGAAGTGGGGTTGGAGGTGTGTAGGGGTGTAGGTTAGTAAGAGTAGTTTGGGTGATTGAATGAGTTTTGGGGGTGCAGGGAGTGGAGTGTGGGGTGCAAGGTGAATTTACCCTAAATTTCTTTATTGCCCGTATTCGACTACAAGTGTAGCGGACCAACACTCAAACAAAGGTGAAGATTTTCATACCCCCTCGTTAGACCTCATACCCCACAATTTTCATTTAATCCCAAAATACCCTTCAAAATTTACACTATTCCCAAAATCATTTACAAAAACATAAATCTGGAAATCAAAAAAATATTTTCCGGATTTATGTTTTTGACATAAATCTGGAATTAAAAAAATACATTCCATCGAAATGAGAAAATAATTTTGGGAAGTTTTTTAAAAAAAAGACTTTTACCCACTGACAGAAACTGTCACTAAATGTGAGCATTATGTCAAACAGTTTGTAGTGACAGTTATTGTCCGTGGGTAAAAGTAATTTTTTTAAAACACTTCCAAAATTATTTTTTCATTCTGGATTTATGTTTTTGACATAAATCCGGAATCTATTTTCTTAATTCCGGATTAATGTAAAAAACATAAATCCAGAATTAAAAAAAATACCTTCTGGAGTTATCTCAAAACATAAATCCGGAAGTCTTTTAATTGCGTTTCACCACTTTTAGTGACGCTTTCTGTCCGTAGGTAAAAGTCATTTTTTTAAAACACTTCCAAAACTTAATATTCAATTCCGGATTTATGCTTTTTCACTTAAATCCGGTATGTTATTTTTTTAATTCCGAATCTATGTCAAAAAACATAAATTTGGAACATAAATCCAGAAGTCAAAAATACATTTCGGATTCATGTCAAAAAACATAAATCCGGAATGAATAAAAATCAGGGGATGTTAAAGGTAAAATTGGAAGTTTTGGTATTTTGGGGAGTATACAGTCTAACGAGGGGATACGGAAATCTTCACCCCAAAAACAATTGACCAGGAATGTTTATTAACTCAAGTTGGCTTAAATAGCCTTGCGACACCAATCAAGACACTAATCACAATTAGGTGACTTGCTTTCTGGGCCTGGGAAGTTGAAAGCCACGTTGCTATTTGGGCTGTTTCATTTGAACTCGGTTTGGTGGGGGCGAGTTCTCCACTTAAAAAAAAAGTGGGTTACTTTGGTATATAATGTAGAAAGTATAGTATTTAGGTAATTTTTTTTTTTTGTATGGAATGGTTTTTTTGCCAAAAATTTAAGTATTTAGATTTTACAATCCTTGAAGTTTGAAGCCACCACCTCAGCAGATAAGCATTGTTTTATTGAAAAGTTATATTATATTATTTTATTTTATCCCTTTTGAAAAGTCTAACCGTCCTGCCCCTCGAGACATCTACAATAAGCGAGAGATTAGTCACTACTGTCCGTGCGGTAGATACCGGGTTTACCCAAAAAATAGTCACAAGATTTCTTTCATTTTCGAGACAATTTCTCCTTACTTTATACTATTATCACTGTTATAGCTTTTGGAGACCATTTATGCCGTCTCTCTTCGATATATGTTGCTGTGAAGGAAATACTGGGTTAAATATCACAAACCGGTTCATAATTTTGGATTTGGATCACTGATTAAATTTTAAAACTAGGTTTGGTTAGAAACCACTTAAATGGTTCTGGATGTTTTTGGTGTGGTGTGGTCCAGTTATTACATTTGGGTTGGTTAACCATATTATTTGCACACCCTTAGCCCTAGTGCAACCGTTGTATTCATGGCACGTAAAAATGTTGAGGGGAAACTCAATATTCCCAATTAATTTTGGCAGACATGTACTATATGTTGGATTTCTACCACGAACATACACTAGTGAAAAAACAAGAAAAGAATGGGTATATTTAAGTCGGATGCCAAAATATCCGACTTAAAATACGGACGCGGTGGCAATTTTGTAATAAACTTGAGAAAAAATTTCAAGCGCTCAACTTCGAAGTCGGATGAAAAATAACATCCGTCTTTAAATGGGTAATTATTATTTTTGATTAATTTTTTTTTCTCCTCTTCGCGAACCATATTCACCTCATCGTCTTCGTTCAATCTCACTCTCATCGTCGTCTCCAATCTCACTCTCATCGTCGTCTCCGATCTCACTCTCATCTTCTGGGTTCTTGCTCTCATCATCACGATCTATTCTTCTCACCTGACATGGAAATCGTTTCTCACCTCAAAATGGAACTTGCATAAACGTTCGATTTTTGTTTCGGTTTCACCCTAATCGAACCCTAATATCTTCTCACAGCTCTCAAATCTGAAATTCTCTGCGATTTTAGTTTTCATAACACGAATTACGGCATTTTCTCAGCGCATATTCGAGAAATCCCTAATCGCTAATGTCTAATTCTCTGTGATTTTCTCAGGTTCACTCGTTCTCACAGTTTCTCTCGCCCTCTCTTCCTTCGTTCACCATCTCTGGTTTTGGCTCGCTCTCCTTCTCTCTCTTCTCTGCCATGGCTTCCTCTACTCATTGTTAAGGTGAACCCTAATTTATCTTTCATAGTTTTGCTTTATTTTTCGTTTTCTTTTTGTGCAAAAGCTTATGAAGTTCTCAATGGAAAATATGTGAGGTACACTTCTGAACAAGTTGAAGCTTTGGAACGTGTTTATGCTGAGTGTCCCAAACCCAGTTCACTCAGAAGACAACAATTGATCCGAGAATGTCCCATTCTTTCCAATTTGAACCTAAACAAATCAAAGTTTGGTTTCAAAATCGTAGGTGAGCAAAAAATTAGTGCTTTTTATGGGGGGGGTTGTGAAAATAAATCAGCACTTATAATATTAGATGTGATGTGATTTGTTTTGCAGGTGTAGAGAGAAGCAGAGAAAAGAGGC
The DNA here is from genome assembly GCA_039519185.1 of Astragalus membranaceus. Taxonomy (NCBI): domain Eukaryota; kingdom Viridiplantae; phylum Streptophyta; class Magnoliopsida; order Fabales; family Fabaceae; genus Astragalus; species Astragalus membranaceus. Next base: position 159,369,015 of record CM076848.1, on the reverse strand, counting down.
TTCTCAGCTTCAGACTGTGAACAGAAAACTCAGTGCAATGAATAAGTTGTTGATGGAGGAAAATGATAGGTTGCAGAAACAGGTTTCACATCTTGTTTGTGAGAATGGCTACATGCGCCAGCAATTACATACTGTAAGTGTGTGAGTGAAAAAAAAACATACCTTTTTGTCACACTTCATGGTTGATATTAATGCCTTTGGTATCTTGATATATTTCATGTCATCATGCAGTGAAAATTGAGTATAATGTATTTTGTTGTTTTGTTCTTTGTAGACATCAGCAGCAACTACTGATGCTAGTTGTGATTCGGTGGTTACAACTCCTCAACATTCCTTGAGAGATGCTAATAGCCCTGCTGGGTAATTGGAGCTTTATCAAATGAACTTTCTGTGCTTTTTTTATTATCAAGCTGAAACTCTCACTAATTCCTTTTCTATTATGATGATTCTTGCAGACTCCTATCAATTGCGGAGGAGACCTTGACGGAGTTCCTTTCAAAGGCGACAGGAACTGCTGTTGATTGGGTCCAGATGCCTGGGATGAAGGTTTCTTTTTAGTATTCATTGCAATAAATTTAGTAAATAAATTAGGGTCATGGCTTCTAGAAAATAATTGTTGTGAATTTTACTATGATACTGTGCTGATTTGAAAATGAGGGTAACATTTCTTTTACTAAAGTAACCTCTATTACGTATGTATTAAAAAAATTATCTTTGCCAGCCTGGTCCGGATTCGGTTGGGATCTTTGCCATTTCACAAAGTTGCAGTGGAGTGGCCGCACGAGCTTGCGGGCTTGTTAGTTTAGAACCTACCAAGGTAAATTCACACTTACAAATAAGATCTATGTTTTGCACTTTGCAGCTTTCATGTCATTTATGCAAGATGAGTTCTAAATCCCAAAATTTCAATAGATTGCAGAGGTCCTTAAAGATCGTCCATGTTGGTTTCGAGAGTGTCGGAACCTAGAAGTTTTCACAATGTTTCCTGCCGGAAATGGAGGAACCATTGAACTTCTTTACACACAAGTGAGCTTCAAATATAAAATTTAACAACTCTTTTGTGGATTTATTCATACATATGATGTGAGTAAACTTCAAATTTGCTACAGACATATGCTCCAACGACACTGGCTCCTGCCCAGGATTTCTAGACTCTAAGATACACTGCAAGTTTGGAAAACGGCAGTCTTGTGGTGAGCATGCTATGTCATCTAACACATAATTATAGTTTCATAGAATTTATAAGTAAAACTAGAACCGTTGTGAATTAATGTACTTTGCACATGCATGGATTTGATTCCATTTTTGAAGGTTTGTGAGAGGTCCCTGTCTGGTTCTGGCACAGGCCCTAATCCAGCTGCTGCTGCTCAGTTTGTAAGAGCTGAAGTGCTCCCTAGTGGCTACTTGATTCGACCATGTGATGGTGGAGGTTCAATTATTCACATTAGACCACCTAAATCTTGAGGTTTGACTCCTTAACAATGTGCTAAATCTATTATATATTTTTCATTTGCTCTTTTTTGTATATTAATTTGTTTGTTCTTATCTTCTAGGCATGGAGTGTGCCAGAAGTGCTGCGTCCACTTTATGAATCAACTCAGTAATGCTTGGTTAGATTTACATGTCTTTTTCAGAATAGGTTAACTTATTTTATATAGTGTTTATTGAACACTTGTTAGATTTACGTGTCTTTCTGAATCTTTTGAAGTAATCCTTGCTTCTTGAAATTTCTAAATTGATAATTACAATTTTTGAGTTGCATTATGTTTTAACTTTTAAGTATTTTTGAGTCTCATGAAAACACTTGGTCTTTTTAATTCTCGTATGATTGACTTTATGTTGTTTTGTTGAAGTATTCAGAAACACAGTAATCCGATCTACTAATAGGAATTCATCCATCTCTGAGTACTTACCCATATACCAAAATGTAGTGTATTATGCTCCAAATTGAGATCTAGTTTGCACTATGAAAGTTGGAATGAACTGGTTTTTTCAATTGATGAAATAATTAGTTTAGATTACAGAATCGATTAGCATAGTAAATTAAACTATCAACGTTCAGTTGAATAGAAATCAATAAAACAAAGATGAATTTCAAGAAAATTGTTATCTCTATCTATTTGTGAATAGGATTACATTGAAACTCTTCAAAGCCTCCCTAAAACTAGGCTTCTCGATTTGTTCCAGCTAATGTAAATTTGATGTTTTGAATTGTAAAATATGTTAACAGGTTTGATAAGGTTTATTGGTTTCAAGACACTAGGTACTTATTTCTATCACTTAATTCTTTTAGGTATTCTTCTCTTTCTAGGTTCTATGAATTTGCTTTCAAACTCAATGTTGAGTGTTTTGTGTTGTTCATAATGACATATATAGTTACTTCATTCTATGGCTGTTATGTTAGAGAATATCTCAACTACTACAATGAAGGATGAATTTCCTGATGTGCGCTTCAACATCATCAGCAAGCTTGATCAAGTGAATCAGGTTGTTGTAGTTTCTGAAGTTATGCTAATTTTCAGAATGCCCTGAAATCTTTTGAAAACCATTTTCTTTCCTCTGATGATGTTATAAACCTAGCACCCAGAACCTATGCTTGTATTTGAGGCCTTACATCTGCATGCCACCATATACTCACAAAATTGAAAGCGTGTACTAAAAGCAAACATTTCAAAGTCATGTTAATGAAGCTATTCTTACAGGTTATTGGAATCGATCCCTTATCTCAATGTTTATTACCAACCATTGTTGAGCTTGCGGAGGATAGGCATTGGAGGGTTAGGCTTGCTGTTATTGATTCAGCTCTCAAGACACCGTTGACGTCGCACCTATTTGTAGGTACCTCTTTCTTTGTCTCTCGGATTATCTACTCATTCTTCACCTTTATGCATTTTTTATGAAATTTAATGTAAATTAATGGCACAAACAAATAAAAATAGTTATTCATCTTGTTTAATTATGTTTAGTGAGTAAGACTATATACTACTTGAATGTGTGATTATTTATGGTTACTTAGTAAGAATGTTGAAGTTTTGTATTATATCTTTTTCATTTGTTGAGCAAGAATCATGGAAAGAATCATTCTCCTTTCTAATCTACTGCCAGTGCAGTAACTTGTGTTTCACTTGCTAATATTGTGTAGTGAATGCCTAGTAGTGCTACTATTGCTAATATTGGTGTTAATTTTACCAAGGGTGTTCTATTCATCTCCTGCCATTCACAATGTCTCACCATATGTTTACTTCACATTTTTCTTCTTTCCTATACAGGGTCATTCCATACTCATTTGGAGCAGTAGTACCCATTAGTTGTGAGCACATGGCCGTTTGTTGAGGTTGTTAGAGTTGCTTTGAGGGCTATTCTGCTGTTGATTCTATTGTTGAAGGTTGCTCCATTTGTGAAGAACTCAGGTGTGATGGAACCTGTAAGGGATTTGATTCTTTGGAAGATCACATTGAGTTAATAATTTTGTCATTTATTTTGTATTGAATGAAAATTTAAAATTGTTGTACTTCCTGTTTTTGGGTTAAATAATGATGCAGTGACATTGTAACATATATATCCAATCATATCAATTTTATTATTTACTTGTATTGTATTGAAATTGCCAATTGTGTTATTATATATATATCCCTCTTGCCTAGCTGAAATTGTAGAATTTTAATTGCTTTAAAGTATGTGTAGGAATGATTGTATATGCAGGGTGAAGAAAAAAAATCAAAACAAAAAAAAATTACTTTTAAAGTCGGATATTCCTCTTAGACCACGTATCCGACTTTAAAACCAACTTAAAACACGGCTTTTAAAGTCGGATATTACTCTTAATCCGACTTTAAAAGTGTTACAGAGAGGCTAAAACACAATATAATCAAACTTTTAAAGTCGGATGTATATATTTACCCGACTTAAAAACTGGCTTTTAAAGTCGGACGTCTATTCGACTTTAAAATTTCAGACTTTCAAAGTCGACTCGATCAAAGTCGGATTAGGATCCGACTTTAAAAGCCCAAAATATCCGACTTTAAAGCCCTTTTTTCCACTAGTGATATAGGAAAAAAAATCTTTTGTTGCCTACCAATACTATATGTATGTGTTATACCTCAATTTTTGTCCGCATTCTTTTATTACTACAGTCATTTTTTAATTTACTAGTTTGCGTATTTTGCCTATTGTGAGCCTTAGGTCTGATTATCGCGAGATTAATTTCTGGACTTGTAGATACTATATTATTTAATTGGGCCCATGCTTGTGTGATTAAGCCCATGTTTCATCATTGGGCCTATGTTAGCAATTCATTTTAATTGGGCCTAATTTTAGTACTTTATTTGATTGAGCCTGATTTTAGCACTTTGTTTGATTGGGCCTAGTTCTAGTATTTCTCTTGATTGGGTTTGGGCCCAGCTTAAAAATTAAAATATATATCCAAATCAAAATTACAAAATTAATTAATAAAAAAATGAAAATAATTATAAAAATATTACAAAAAATAGAATTACAAAAAAAAACATATCTAAAAAATGCATGAGTAGCTGCCCCTCTTTCCTCTTCTCTGCTCCTTGGTGAGCAAGTTTTCCTAGCTAACCCTAATCTGAAATAGGAAATAAAAACCATGAGAATCAAAAATTTAATTTCTAAACCCTAAAAAATCCGTATAAATACCCCACACAAAATTCACAGAAAGACACAATTTTTCAGAAATTACCTAAAGATTAGTGGTTCAAATCAAAACCCTAATCACCTAAGAAAACACTGATTCAAAATTTTCTAAAAGAAATTAGGGGTTGTTCGAAAGTGGTTGGAGCAAACAAAAAGGGGGGAGAAGTCTTTTTCTTTTCAGTGACAAGAGAAACTTTTTCTTTTCAGTGACAAGAGAAAGAGGTTATCCCGAAAACGAGGTTGGTCAAAATTCTATTTTAAGTCCTTTTCTTTGTTATGTGTTTTCGTTTTTATAATGCATCAAGTCTGAGATTGGAGAGTATTTAGTTTTCTTCCCTTAGTGACAATCACCCAAAAAACATAAACAGAGAGCTAGTGTTTTAAAACCAAAGTTAGGGTTTCAGGAAAAAGTAGAGGTAAGATTAGTTAGAGAAATAGGAGGAGAAAGGGATGAAATAATGAACATCAATATGAAATTCGGGTTCCTTTGAAGCCAATTTAGGTTTATAGGAGAAAAAATCAAAAGAAGTCTTAAGGAAAAAGATAGAACCAAGAACAAAAAAAAGCATCAAAACCAGAAATGTAGGAGAAGAAGAAGAAATCGGATGACAAAAATAAAAAAAGCTAAAACTTATCCCTCACTCTGACCACCAAGGTGGTGGTCGCCCTCCCTTGTGACAGATTTCCTGCGCGCGATGTCTTCCTGTGGTATTAATCTCAATCATCATGGGGAGAAAACCCAGTTGCAGAGAATTCTTGTCTCAGAATCCTCTTTGCAACAAAATAATCTTGTTAAAACCGTTTTGAACAAAAGAAAAATTTTAACTATCAATTTGTTTATTTGAAAAGATCAATTTGGTTTGTCCTTCGAAAAATCTTTTAAACATGATGTTCTTCAAAACTTCATGACATATTATGATTTTACCAGAAGACGTAATATTCAAAGTATTTCTAACATTTTAAGTATGTTTGATTTTGACATCTTAGAAGGTCAAGCAATACTTTCCCTGACAAACTCTCTTGTGACTATTTACAGGGCCACAATCAGAATGACTTCCAGAGCTTCCTCCTCAAGAGGAAGGGGCAAAGGTAAGAGTGACTCAGGTATCTTACCAATCATCAAAGGATCTCCTATCCTAAACCAATCAGGGTCTTCTTCCCAAAACACCCAATCAATTCCCCAAAATCAATCTAATCTAAGCAAACCAAACTGGATTATGCTTTCCCAATCCAAACCCTCCTTGCCTTTCAACAACAAGGAGCAATCAATCTTCCAAATAAAATTTGGGCCAGTATAGCCGAACAAAATAGTGACCAAGACATCCCAGCCTTGGACCTCGCCATTCAAACCCAGAAAGCTCAGATGACCCAGAACAAACCTGGTCCATCACAAATTATCCCAATGCAAACTCCATCAACCCAGGTCCAATATACCCCAAAGGAAAATGATTTCTTCTTGGCACACCTTGAGCCAGAATTCATAGATAAAATCCCAAATAGGATTCCTTCAAAGATCTTTCCATTTCAATTCCATTTCCTCCCTTTAATCCCAAACAAAACCGAATTGTTCTATGAGTTTATTCTCATAGACACAGAATCAGTCTCTATCAAACATTATAGAGACCCCAAGGATAAATCCAATATCACCCACTCAACCCTCCAAATTTTAAAGGTTTAGCACCTTCAGATTTTGGTCAAAACCTTAATAAAACCAAAAAATTCTTCCAAATCTTTGATCCAATTGGATACAATTATTGGGATTATATCAAAGTCTGGGATTATGTTATCCTTGGCCTTCAAAATCAATCTTTCAAACATTTTTGGTTGATTTATTTCAAGAGAGCAACCAAGTACTCCTTCCCGAACTGGTTCCTTCAATGGTGGAGTTTCTTTGGGCCAGTCCTAGAAATCCTCCCTATTGAAGCCCATGAAGGATTTCAAGTATTTTCAAAGAGATTCAATAAAATCTCAACAATTATCCAATCATTTTAAACTTTTTTTACCACTTTTCTCTGTCATGGATCTTTTCATGGCAATACAAAACTGGTAGTTTTCACTTGAAAACCCTTTTATTTTATAAACAAGCTTTTGTCAAGTGGTTGCCTCGTTTTGATGCTTCTATGGCATCATCTGATAGTGTGACCACTTGGTTTAAGAACAATCCTAGGTCTCTGCAAGTGACTGATCCAGACACATGCAGGTTCCTTAATCAAAAGGCCAGAATTTCTGCAGCCCTTGGAGCCTCAACCTCTGAAGAAGATGTTCTGGAAAAACTTCAGAATATCATGAAACTTCTTCACGATCCAACTGAGGACAAGAATGTCCCTTCATCTTCAAAGAAAGATAAGAAGGAGAAGCAAGTCCAAACCTTGTAGATTTTCTTCAACAGTCGATTCGTTCTACCAAGACGAAGATGATTGCTTTGACAATCTTTCTCCTAACAATCTTTTATGATTAGTTTTTTACAAATATTAATTATTTTCAATACTTTTACCCTAGAACATGGTAATAGTAGCACTAGAAATAGTGTGAAAAACTGTTCTTTCAACACCCTGGAACACGGTGATAGTAGTGTCAGTAATGGCATGAAAAACTGTTCCTTTAACACCTTGGAACACGGTGATAGTAGTGTCAGTGTCAGTAATGGCATGAAAAATTGTTCCTTTAACACCCTTGGACATGGTGTTATTTTTTTTTTTTGTAATCATGACTTTACATCATCCAGTCAATCTTGCCTACAGGCATCCACCATGGCGGACAAGAAGAATCTCTGCTTCTGTCCCCACCAGACCATTCACCACAAGCAGACAAAAGGAATCTGCTTTCATCATTTCGAATCATGCCAGCTGTCAAAAGCATCAACAAGCAAGTCGTCAATCTGAACAGTCCAAGTCAGAAGACTCTTGGATTCTAAACAGTTCAAGTCATTAGTGCACAGTGCAGGTCACCTAAGTGCACCGTTCAAGTCATCAATCATAGGATTCCGAATAGTAGTCCTTTACTGTTCTTTCCGGTTAGTAACCGGTTACTATTCAATCTTTCAATTATATATACGTGTTTATGCATATGTTAGAGGCACGCTGGAACCAACACTTCAATTAAACACTTCTCTCTCTAGTCTAGTAAGAAGTCAGAGCTTGTAAGCCTACTTCTTCTTCTTCAATCTTAGTTCTTCAATCTTGTAACTCAAAGACAGTTCTCTTTCTTTCATGGAAGGCTTTGCCTCCTAATCTATCTATGTTATAGCTTTCTGTCTTTAATTTATTTAATTTTGTTGCATTCTGTATGCTACCTACTTCTTTCTGTCTCTTAATTATTTTTAACTTCTGATTCCGATCCCTAACTGGTATCAGAGCCAGATGGGGAAGTAGGAATGTAGTATGGGGATCCCTTACTGGTATCAGAGCCAGATGGGGAAGTAGGAATGTAGTTATTAACTTTGAACTGTTTGTTACTTATCTGGGCTATGCTTTGCAGTTACTTATAAATTGTTCATAGTCATATAAGTGCCAAATATGGATATTAACTCTCTGAATTATAATTTTATATAAATTTGCTATACTATAGTATGCTCCTTGACTATAGCTAAATAGCCAAATGCGTACGGCAATACAGCTGTCAGGCAAGGGCAGTTTATCTGCTGTATTTACTCAATTTACACCTCTTGGGGGGCTCACCAATGTGAGTATGACTATGGGTTTTGAGTAATCCTATAGTCAATTAGTCTACTATTTTATGACAATTAATATTTTGTTTGAATAATTAAATTATTCATCTATGATTATACCTTGCAGGACTCACCTATATTCATATTTCAACAACAAAGTATTCTGCTATATATTAACCTTGAAATATTAGTTAGGCATCTAAAATATAATTTGTAGCTTAATTATTTATGCTTATGATCAAAACTTTAAAGCTCTTTTTTAAAAATATTTTCGAATATCTCTTTGACCTTAAAGGATTTTATAAAGAATATCCCGGATCTCACTAATGTCGAATGGTAGTGAGTAAGTCCAAGATGGTGAAGGGCAGTCAATCTACCACTATTTGAGATCATTATTCTTAACTATCCTCAGTCTAAGAGGAAAATTTCTTAAAAATCTTTTACTTTTATCATATGACAGACATAGTTAAATACAAAGTATAATTTAGAAAATAACTGATAATTCAAGTTTGAGATATATCTGTATTTACTTTAAACTTTGTTTTTTGAATAAAGGTTGTTTCCACTCCAATGTATAATTTAGAAAGTAATTCTTTTATTCAAGTTTTAATATCCAGCAAAGTGGCCTTATACTGATCTTCGAACAAATATGGTTAACTCCACAGCATGCTTTAGAAGGTAATTACTAGTTCATTTTTAATATTTATATTTCTATGTGAACCAAGTGAAGGCGTTGATATCAATGGGTGAGGAAACCTGTTTCTTCGAACAAATATGGGTAACTCACACGTTCTTGAACCCATTTCTGGTAACTCACTTACATCTCAATCCTTTCTTAATGAGAATCAATCCTTTTCAAACCAAGTTTTCAAAAGAGAAACCTGTTTTGAAAATCAATCTTCCTTATCTGAGTTTACCATAGCTAAGGAATCCCTTAGGAAAGATTTCTACTCTGAGGAATGGGCTCCTCACAGAGTATGGTTCTTTCAAAAAAACCAGGGACACAAAAAACAAAAGATCCAAGAAAAATTTTACAAATTTCTCAAACATACAAGATTCAATATTCCTTTCTTTGATTGGTTTCATGCATATACCATCAAGAAAAATGTTGACTATCCTTTCCAAACTGACATGGTTGGTAGGAAAACCCTAGATGTAACGCGCAAATATTTAATTAAATTATTCAATCAAATATTTAGGTATTCAATTATTTATTTATTTATTTTAGTTGGTGTAATTATAATAGCGTTTGACTAAGAGGTGTATAATCGAATATTAGGGGATGGTGTTAGTGATCGGGCTTAGGCTGGAGGAAGGCCCGTGATCGATGAGCCCACTAGCTAGGCGCATAGGTGAAGCACCTAGGCTAGGGTTTTGGCTCATTTGCGAATTGCTTTGAGAAAAAGAAAAGAGAGGTTGCGAAATAGAGGAGAGAAAGAGAGAAGAGGAGTTCGCGCATCTAAGGAGAAGAGAAGGAGGAAGAGTTCGCGAATCAAGGAGAAGAGAAGAGGCGCCATTGTTGGTGAGGTTTTGTTGGTGACTTGATCAAGAGAATTGGTGCTCTCCTACTATAAGGTGAGGGTGGGGTTCTTCCTTATAATGGGGTTTTATGATGGGGTTATGTGGGAATAGGTCCTATGATGCCTAGGGTTCGATTTTGATGTTGAGTTGATGATAGTTATATCATGATTATGTTAATTGAAATGTTGGCTTGATTTGGTGATTGTTGTGACTCAAAGAAATTGGTGATTCATTGTTGTTATTCCTAATTGCATGTTAGGTGTTTGATTAAATGTGGTTTGGTGTTGTAATTGGCAATTCATGATAATTGACATTGGGATTTAAGAATTGGTGAACTAAATTGGTGACTAAATCGAATTGGTGGTTAAACGTGGTGAAATTCTGAAATTTTGGGTCCCTAGGGCGCCATGGGCGCCAAATGTTGTTGCTGTCCCTCTTGCAGAAAATGGCGCCCTGTGCCTGGGCGCCATCCTTGGTCATGTTGCGTTCGGTGCTGTGTTGCAGGAAACGGCGCCCTGTGCCTGGGCGCCACATCCTGGGTGTGTTGTGTTTTCTGCTGTGTTGCTGTTTTAGGCGCCCAGTGCCTGGGCGCCGTGTGTGGTGCGTGTTCCCTGTGCTATGTTGCGTTTTCTGCTGTGCTGTAGGCTGTCTGGGCGCCAAGGGCGCCAATTCCTGTGCCATGTTGCGTTTTTGCTGTGTTTCAGGTGGTCTGGGCGCCAAGGGCGCCATCTCCTGCAGTGTTGCTAGGCGCCCTGCTCCTGGGCGCCAGATTCAGTGTGTTGCCTGTTGCGGGGCGCCCTGCTCTTGGGCGCCAGTTTTTCTGTGTGGTTGTTCCCTGCTAGGCGCCCTGTGCTTGGGCGCCGTGTCTGGAGTGTGTTCCAAGTTGTGTTGCGTTGCTGTTCCGTGTTCCTAAGTTGTCTGGGCGCCAAGGGCGCCAGTTTTCTGTGTGTTGGCCAGATTTTGCGTGTTGCCCCTAGGCGCCCAGTGCCTGGGCGCCATTTTCAGGATGTTCCTCAATTTTTCCCCGGTTTTGTTTTTGACATATCTTTTGACTCGGGAGTCCGATTTAGACGTTTCAAAATGTTTTGGAAAGCTTATTCAGAGGCCTAGCTGAATATTCTAATTCGAAGCAAAGTGGTCCATTTTTCTGGAAAATTGTTAACCGTTGGTGTAGTCGTTATATGATGATGTTTTAAAAAGAAAGTTGTCATGTCTCAAATACTTTGAAAAATTGTCGTTGTCCCATTATTTTGGAAAATTGTCGTTGTCCCAATATTTTGGAAACTTGTTTTCATCTTGGTGTCTTGGTTCTGTTTGAGCTAGGTGTGAAGGCTCAAACCTTGGTGTTGTTGGAACTAGGTGTGAAGGTTCCAAAATCTTGGTGTTCCGTTGTTTCGGGTAGTTGGGTGTTTCGGTGTCGTTGGGCTAGGTGTGAAAGCTCAACTTTGGTGACATTGGTGAATAATTTTTGGTGTGTCATATTGTGACTATTTTGGTGATTGTCTGTGTGCATTCATGGTGTCGCATACAGCATATGCATTTATTTTGGTGAAGGCCTTTGGTCTTGGAGCTAGGTGTGAAAGCTCAAATTTTTATAAAACTAGTGAGCCTGGTGTGAAAGCTCAATTTTTGGTGAATTGGTGAGCCGGGTGTGAAAGCTCTCAATTTTGGTGACGCCTCTATTTACAGGCAAAATTTTGGTGATTTGGTACCACATGCATATGCCCGTTGGCGTGGGTTGCATTCATGCACTGTCATGACATTTGGTGACTGATTCTGGTGTTACAATTTGATTTGTGTTTATGATTATATGTGTGTAGTGGAATGGTAGCTATAGTTGTCATATTCTAACATATTGCCTATCATTTTACGCTATTATATTGAAGATATATATCTCACCCCTTCTGTTTGAATGTTACCCCTATGCGGTAACGTGCAGGTGATTGCGAGTGAAGGCTTAGGTACCTTCGCTATTCTGAGTCGGTGTTGTCGGTGTCCTTTGCTTTGATGTGTAACACTCAAGAGGGGGATAAACGCTAAACCTTGGTTGTAATATTTTATTTGTTTGGAGTCCATTCAGGACGTTATGATTTTATTGTTTTGAATCTTATTTCTATTTCCGCTGCGTGGTGATGTATTTTTGACAAAGTTATTTATATCGTATGAGACGTTTTATTTAACGATGAATGTGTGACATCTCTTTTCGAAGTATGAAATGAATTTTTGTAACTCTGATTTTATTAAATAAATACCGGGTAGAAAAGGGGTGCTACACTAGCGTTATTACTGTTTGGCATCTTAAATATGGTCAAATGGTTCAGTCTGAACTTCCACTCAAAGTCCCCTTTGCTCTTAACAGCAAAGTTCAATCTACTCCTGTTATGGCCTCCCCTTTCAAAACCAAAACTGAGGGAGGACCTGTCTCCGCCAAAGACATCAGAGACCTCATGGAGCAATCCAATTACACAAACAAATACCTCCAAGCCTTAGGTGATTCTAATAATAGTACGAAGGGCAAAGAAATTTGTCTTAACTCTTCTAAAACTGAACCATCTTCATCCTCTACCCAATTAGAGAAACCTCTTTTCAATCCTTACAAGGTTTCGAAAACCTTCAAAAATACCCTTCGGCGTAATGATCCCAAAGATCACATCAAAAAGGAAGTTGATGACGCCAAAAATGAACTCTTAGCCAAGGTTAACGAGCAATTAGTTCCCCTTAGAACAACTGCCCCTGTCACACCTTCACCTAAGAATAAGGTCATCAATATGCTTGATGAAGCCTCTTCTGACCAATTAGAAGAAACCAATCCAAAGGACAAAATCAGTCATATTATCTACAATCCGAAAAATCAATGGAAAAGAGAAACAAAACTTTATTATCCTAGAGCCACGGCCCCTGACCTTCTCTTAGAAGAAAAGGAGACCAACATCAAAAGCTTTAGTGCTAATAATGTTTATGAATGGAACATTGATGGAGAGAATGAGTATGGCATAACCGGGATTCTCCAAAACATGACTATGGTTGCCACTACTTATGAAACCTCCAACAATTGTCCAGAAAACATGATCGTTGAAATCTTGGTTGCAGGGTTTTGTGGTCAACTCAAAGGTTGGTGGGATAATTATCTCACTGATAATGCCAAACAATCTATCCTCACTGCAGTCAAACTTGACTCCAGTGGCATCCCTGTCCTAGATGAGGAAGGTAGTGTCCCTGATGCCGTCAATACCCTTATCTTTACTATTGCCCAACACTTTATTGGAGACCCTTCTATAATTAAAGATAGATCTGTAAAATTGTTGTCCAATCTTAGGTGTAAGACCCTTGGTGACTTCAGATGGTATAAATATACCTTCCTGACTAGGGTCTATACCAGAGAAGATAGCCAACAAGTTTTCTGGAAGGAAAAGTTCTTGGCTGGTCTAACCAAATCCTTAGGCGATAAAGTTAGGGATAAACTTCGTAGTCAAAACCCTGATGGCATCATCCAATATCAGTAATTAAGTTTTGGTCAACTGATTGCGATCATCCAAAAGGTTGCTTTGAAGATTTGTCAAGACGACAAAATCCAGCAATAACTATCCAAAGAAAAGGCCCAAAATTCTAAAGATTTAGGGACCTTCTGTGAGCAATTTGGTCTTCCTTGTGCTAAGAAGGCCGGGTCCAAACCCAAACTAAAATCCAATAACGTCTTACCTAGACCAAACTATTATAGGGAAAGACGTTTCAACAAAGCCAAACCACAACCTACGGGTCGACCCGTAAAACATTATGAAAATAATGACAAGTCTAGTGACCCTATTATCTGCTTCAAATGTGGCAAACCAGGCCACATCAGCAGAAACTGCAGGATTTTAGGGAAACTCAAGGCCCTGAACCTTGACCCTGACATTGAAGATAAGATTAACAATTTGTTGATCCAATCTTCAGGAGATACTGATGCAAGATCTTCCGACGAATCTTTAGATACCTAAACCAAATTCAAGAGGATGACTTAACAGACTCCTGCAATCACATTAATGTCCTCACTAGAGAACATGACCTTCTCTTCGAAGCCATTAATGCTATCCCTGACCCTCAAGAAAAGGCTAAGTACCTTAACAAGCTAAGGACCACCCTTGAATCAAAACCCCCCAAAAGCCCTCTCGTAACCAATAGGTTCAACCTTAAAGATACCTTTAAAAGATTAGAGAGAACCAGTGCTAAACCTGTTACTATTCAAGATCTTCATTTTGAAATTAACAATTTGAAAATATAAATTAAAGATCTTAAACCGAAACAGGCTGAGCAGCAATCAACCCTAGATCATTGGCCTAAGAATAATTCATCCTCTGAAATTCCTGATACTGAAGATGATGAAGAGGTGGAATCACCTAATGAGGATTTCTTAGGAATTATCAATTATGTCAAGATACAAAAATTTTACATAAACATCAAAATCAACATAGGTGAATTCACCCTTGAGACGATTGCCCTCTTTGATACTGGGGCTGACTCCAACCGCATCTTAGAAGGCCTTGTCCGTACAAAATATTTTGAAAAAACCTCTAAGCAACTTAGTGCTGCTAATGGCTCTAAACTCAGAATCAATTACAAACTATCCTCGGCTATTATTGAAAATCAAAATTTCAAAATTAATACATCCTTCTTACTTGTTAAGGATCTGAAAAACAAAGTGATTTTAGGGACTCCGTTCATAAGATCACTTTTTCCTTTTCAAATAACTGAGGATGGCATAATAGCCCTTGATTAGAAACTTGAACCCTATCTCTTATAAAGAAAATCAAATCAATTTTCTTAAAGAAGAAATAACCGTTAGGAACATTGACAATCAACTGCAGAGTAAGGATAATCAGCTTAGGGTTAAAAGCCTCTTAGGACAAATCCAATCTACCATTTGTTCTGACCTACCCAATGCTTTCTAGGAGAGAAGGCATCACATTGTTGAACTCCCTTATGAAAAAGATTTCCAGGATAGATAAATCCCTACCAAAGCTAGGCCTATCCAAATGAACCAAGAACTCCTTCTTGTTTGTCAGAAGGAAATCAAAGACCTTTTGGCAGAAGGGCTCATTTGCAAAAGTAAAAGCCCTTGGTCTTGTTCTGCCTTTTATGTCAATAAATAGGTTAAGATCGAAAGAGGAACCCCTAGACTGGTCATCAATTACAAACCTCTCAATCAAGCTCTTTGCTGGATTAGGTACCCTATACCTAACAAAAAGGATCTCCTCAAGAGACTCCATGATGCAAAGATCTTTTCAAAATTTGACATGAAATCTGGGTTTTGGCAAATACAAATCAAAGAAGAAGACAGGTACAAAACTGCCTTCACTGTCCCATTCGGTCAATACGAATGGAATGTCATGCCCTTCAGGTTAAAAAATGCTCCTTTTGAATTTCAAAACATCATGAATGAAATTTTTAATCAGTATCAAAAATTTGCCATTGTCTATATTGATGATGTTTTAATTTTTTCCCAATCTTTTGATCAACATGTCAAACACATCAGCACTTTCATTTCCATAAACAAAAGAAATGGCCTTGCTGTCTCAAAAACAAAAATCAATCTTTTTCAAACAAAAATTAGATTTCTTGGTCACAATATCCATCAAGGAACTATATTGACAAAACTCAATTACATAGATTTTTAGGTTGCCTCAACTACATTTCTGATTTCTTCCCGCAACTTAGTAATCGTATCAAACCTCTCCATGATCGTCTGAAAAAGGATCCTCCTCCCTGGACAGATGTTCATACCAATGTTGTCAAACAAATCAAATCTCAAGTTAAAGAGCTTCCTTGTCTTTACCTCCCCAATCCTAAAGCTTTTAAAATTGTCGAAACCGATGCCTCTGACATTGGTTATGGCGGAATTTTAAAACAAAGAATTTCTGGGAAGGAACAAGTCATAGCTTTTACTTCAAAGCATTGGAACCCTGCTCAGCAGAATTATTCCGCTATCAAAAAGGAAGTTTTGGCAATTGTTTTATCTATCTCAAAATTTCAATCTGATCTTTTAAATCAAAAATTTCTTGTTCGTGTTGATTGCAAATTTGCAAAAGAAATCCTGCAAAAGGATGTGAAGAACCTTGCATCAAAACAAATTTTTGCCAAATGGCAAGCAATTCTGAGCATATTCGATTTTGATATTGAGTATCTTAAAGGATCTGACAATGCTCTCTCTGACTATCTCACTCGTGAATACTTACAGGGAAGTAATTAATTCTTCCTCCTTAGGAAGATTCAAAATATTTCCGAAAAATGTCCTTGAGCAAGAAAATTGTACCACTCTAAGTGAGAAAAACTGCTCATCTACCCTGGATCATGGTAATTGTAATGCCAGTAATGGTATGAAAAACTGTTCCTCCAATACCCTGGATCATGGTGATAGTAACGCCAGTACTGGTATGAAAAACTGTTCCTCCACCACCCTTGAACATGGTGATTGTAGTGTCACTAATGACACAAAAAACTGTTCAAATTTTAATTATTTCATTTCTAACCAATCATTTTGTAGCCGTAACTCTGCATTATTCAGTCAATATTACCCAAGCTTTCATCATTTCGAATCATGCCAGCTATCAATCATGGCAGGCAGAAGGAATCTGCTTTAATCATATCAGTCTTGCCAGCTGTCAAAAGCATCAACAAACAAGTCGTCAATCTGAACAGTCTAAGTCAGAAGACTCTTGGATTCCAAACAGTTCAAGTCATTAGTGCACAGTGTAGGTCACCTAAGTGCACAGTTCAAGGGATCGAAATCAGAAGTTAAAAACAATTAAGAGACAGAAAGAGAAGTAGGTGGCATACAGAATGCAACAAAATTAAATAAATTAAAGACAGAAAACTATAACATAGATAGATTAGGAGGAAAAGCCTTCCATGAAAGACAGAGAACTGTCTATGAGTTACAAGATTTAAGAACTGAGATTGAAGAAGAAGAAGTAGGCTTACAAGCTCTGACTTCTTACTAGACTAGAGAGAGAAGTGTTTAATTGAAGTGTTGGTTGAAGTGTGCCTCTAACATATGCCTAAGCACGTATATATAATTGAAAGATTGAATAGTAACAGGTTACTAACCGGAAAGAACAGTAGAGGACTACTATTCGGAATCCTATGATTGATGACTTGAACTGTGCACTTAGGTGACCTGCACTGTGCACTAATGACTTGAATTGTTTGGAATCCAAGAGTCTTCTGACTTGGACTGTTCAGATTGACGACTTGTTTGTTGATGCTTTTGACAGCTGGCATGACTGATATGATTAAAGCAGTTTCCTTCTGCCTGCCATGATTGATAGCTGGCATGATTCGAAATGATGAAAGCAGATTCCTTTTGTCTGCTTGTGGTGAATGGTCTGGTGGAGGACAGAAGCAGAGATTCTTCTTGTCCGCCATGGTGGATGCCTGTAGGCAAGATTGACTGGATGACGTAAAGTCATGATTACAAAAAAAAAACAAAATAATTGATGGGGTTAGTAGAACCACAATAATTGAATTTTGAACAGTTTTTCATGCCATTACTGGCACTACAATCACATGTCCAAGGGTGTTAAAGGAACAATTTTTCATGCCATTACTGACACTACTATCACCGTGTTCCAGGGTGTTAAAGGAACAGTTTTTCATGCCATTACTGACACTACTATCATCGTGTTCCAGGGTGTTGAAAGAACAGTTTTTCACACTATTTCTAGTGCTACTATTACCATGTTCTAGGGTAAAAGGATTGAAAATAATTAATATTTGTAAAAAACTAATCATAAAAGATTGTTAGGAGAAAGATTGTCAAAGCAGTCATCTTCGTCTTGGTAGAACGAATCGACTGTTGAAGAAGATGAAGAAGACATAGTTTGGACTTGCTTCTCCTTCTTATCTTTATTTGAAGATGAAGGGACATTCTTGTCCTCAGTTTGATCCTGAAGAAGTTTCATGATATTCTGAAGTTTTTCCAGAACATCTTCTTCAGAGGTTGAGGCTGCAAGAGCTGCAGAAATTCTGGCCTTTTGATTAAGGAACCTGCATGTGTCTGGATCAGCCACTTGCAGAGACCTAGGATTGTTCTTAAACCAAGTGGTCACACTATCAGATTATGCCATAGAAGCATCAAAACGAGGCCACCACTTGACAAAAGCTTGTTTATAAAAGGATAAAAGGGTTTTCAAGTGAAAACTACGAGTTTTGTATTGCAATGAAAAGCCATGACAGAGAAAAAGTGGTAAAAAAGTTTAAAATGATTGGATAATTGTTGAGATTTTATTGAATCTCTTTGAATATACTTGAAATCCTTCATGGACTTCAATAGGGAGGATTTCTGGGACTGGCCCAAAGAAACTCCACCATTGAAGGAGCTAGTTCGGGAAGGAGTACTTGGTTGCTCTCTTGAAATAAATCAGCCAAGAATGTTTGAAAGATTGATTTTGAAGGCCAAGGATAAGATAATCCCAGGCTTTGATATAATCCCAATAATTGTATCCAATTGGATCAAAGATCTGGGAGAATTTTTTGGTTTTATTGGGGTTTTGACCAAAACCTGAAGGTGCTAATTAAAACCTTTAAAATTTGGAGGGTTGAGTGGGTGATATTGGATTTATCCTTGGGGTCTCTTTAATGTTTGATAGAGACTGACTCTGTGACTATGAGAATAAACTCATAGAACAATTATGTTTTGTTTGGGCTTAAAGGGAGGAAATGGAATTGAGACGGAAAGATCTTTGAAGGAATCCTATTTGGGATTTTATCCGTGAATTCTGGCTCAAGGTGTGCCAAGAAGAAATAGTTTTCCTTTGGGGTATATTGGACCTGGGTTGATTGAGTTTGGATTGGTGTTGCACCCCGAAAAATCCGGTTTGGACTTCTCGTTTGACAACGTGAAAAATAGTAGAGCCGCCACCAATATTTATTTAGGAAAACATTGAAAAAACCTTTTTTGGAAAAGCGGATGGTCTTTTGAAAACTCAGAGATGTAGGTTCGGGGGTCGGTTAGGTGCGGGGAAGGTATTAGCATCCCGCACCTCCTTTCTACTGAAAGGGAACCATTAACTTGATGTGTGGTTTAGGAAAAGTTGATTTGAAATGATTTTTGTTCTACTTCTTTTCTTTTCTTTCCTTTTCTTTTTATTTCATTTGAGAAATTGTTTTATTGAAAACGGGGGGAAGAAGAATATTTTTGGTATCTTTGAAAAGCGGAACAAAACAAAGATTTTTTTAAAAGGGTGCTTGACGGGCTGTGACCCGCTCCTACGTACCCTCACTGGGATGAGGGATCAAAGCTACATAGTTCTCGTCTTTTGGTTTTGAAAAGGTGTTTGTGTTTTATCTTATTTAATTTTTTTGGAGCTTTTGAAATAAGACTCAAGTGTTCACGAATACCAAACAAGCAATGACTTCGAGTGGCGTTCATTACTAACTTGAAAGAAAAGAGTTGAAACCGGTAACCAGTCAAGCAAAGGCTTCGAGCGTTTACAAGTAACAACGTTTTATTATCTTTTTTGAAATTGCTTTGAAAAAGGGCGAGCATCGGTGACAATTATCACTAATAGCTCATGTTGTTTTTGAAATTTGAATTAGTTTGTGTTTGGTTAAGGTGTGGGAGCTTTCATAATAGTCAAACAAGCAAAGGCTTCGAGTGACTACCACTAATAACTCCTCATTAGCGATCAAACAAGCAAAGGATTCGAGTGATGACTAATGATTTATTTAAGAAAATGCCTTAGGGTTTTCATTGGAAAAGCATTTGATTTTGATTTGAAAACTAGTTTAGAAAAGAGTTTGATTTGGAAAAAGATTTTGGAAAACAAGTAGAACACTTCAATCAACTCCAAATCCATAACCAATATACAAATCATTCAATTAAAATTCATGCAAGCATTACAAATCCAAGAGGCAAGCATAGGCATGAACATGTAATTGTCAAAACTAGTTACAAGTTGCAATAAGAATGGTCACACAAAAATAAGACATTGATCAATTACAAAAGGGTAGCTCATTGAATCAATTTAGGAATCAATCAATAAAAACACAAGAGTTAAATTCCTTTTGGTAATCCTTGACACTTATTAACAATGCACAAGTGCATAAGCGTCTAGTCATTTTACCAAATGTTCAACACCAAAATGTATACAAGAGTTGAATCATTTTAAAGTAATCCTCAACAATTAAAATTATGCTTGAAAGCACATGTTGAATCCTCTTACCAATCATCAACATTTAAACAAATTAATGACTTAAAACAAGCACCACATTTGCAAGACTCAAAGTGACCAAAAGAAAGTATTCACAAGCTATCACAAACAATTGGCAAGCAAGGAACCATAAACTCACATTTTGTTCATTGAAAATTTAAAGAGAGTTGAATCACTTGAAGTAATCCTCATCACTTAAAAAATGGCGCCCAAGGCACAAGTGAGAGTCATGTTACTCATCATCAATATTGAAAACAATTGACAAACCCAAATTCACAAGAACAAGTAAGATTACAATTCAAAAGGGATTGAATCCTATTGAACAATCCTCATCACTTAGAGAATAGTGCTCAAGGCACAAGTGAGAGTCATCTTGCCAATCATCAACATAACAATTACTTGCAAGCAAGATTCCATCAAAACAACTTGAGAAAACATTTTTTAAGCACAATTGCAAGCCAAATAGCCAAGAAACAACAAAACCCTAATTATTTCTCATGATATGCGAAGCCAACACATAGCCAACAACAAATTTATTCATCAAACTCACAAAATCAAGCAAGCACAAGATACTAGCAAGACTTAGGAACAATTAATCACATGATTTAAGCACTAAAACTTCAAATCAACATTTATTCTTCATTTCTTTAATTTTTGCGAAACATATATGAGTAAGAAAAGGAGATTTGCAAACTTAAACAAAGGATCTAAGCATGAAAACACCAAAATCAAGTATCCACAACAACATTAAGCATCATCAAGCAAAGAGGAACAACAAAATAAAATTAAAACCAACTTTAACATGATATGCAAACTAAATAACACATGAAACAACAATTTTATTTCACAACAAATACAAAATCAACACAAAAACAACATGAATCAATTTATTCAAGGGTGAGAGGCACCTTAAACACCCAAGCCTCCCTAAGTGCTTGTCAATAGTGTTTAAGGCTCCTCTCACCAACAACAACCAACAAATCACATTTTATATATATTTATGAGAGTATGCGAAATGAAGGAAAGGAAGAGCATGAGTTTTGATGCAAAAATGTTGAAGATAATGCTATGGTTTTTAGAGTATACCTTGGACCCAAGCTAGATTATGAAAGAAATGAAGAGCAAGCACACAAATCAACAATGATCTTCAATAGAACACCACAAGAACCCCACGCAAATCTTCAAACCACAAGCCTTTGATGATGCAAATATGAACTAGAGTAGGAGAGGATGGAGATGTATGGAATGGAAATGAATTTGAGATGAAAAAGAGGAAGGAAATCAAAAAAATATGGAGGAGGAGTGGTGGTGGTGGTGGCTTCGGCCAAGAGGGTATTTGGAGGAGATCGAGGAAAGTTGTGCTGAAATTTGAGAGTGGAAAATGAGGCCCCCCCGGTCCTGAGAGATGGGCTTAACAAAGTATATAAAGAGTGCAATTAGGTTTAAGGGCATAATGGTCATTGTGCATCACCTATTGTTCTAGGATTTCATTTAAAATTTGAATGGAGGGTGAGGATTGAATCACACTTTGCAAAGGGCAAAAAAAAAATGAAAACTTGGAGGAAAATGAGAAGGGGTATGCGAAAATGAGAGGGAGAGTGGTGCCCAAGTTTTGCAAGTTGTCATCTTGTACTATTGTACTATTGTGAGACCCTTCCAAATATCCTCTTTTTTGATTATTCTTTCACAAGATAAATCCATAAAATCTAACCATATTGGGCCAAATACTAGGAATATAAATGAATGGGCCATTTTCATGAGATCACTATGCCCAAAAATAATATAAAACCTCTCCTTGCATTTTTTGAAGAATATTCCTTTTTTGTTGACTTTTTAATTTGACTTTTTGTACAAAATCAACAATGCATGCGCAACACACATATAATTCAAAACATTTGCCCCAAAAAAATTCCCTTAAAAGTGCACAATGATTCTTGATGAGAAATTATCCTACTTTGCAAAATGACCAAAATACCCTTTGACCTAAAAACTTGTTTCTTGCCCAAAAAATGCATTTCCACTCTAAAAGTGATTCTAAAAACCCTAGGATGACTTTAAAACCTTAAAAATGCATGCAAAATGCTCCTTACACTCTACAAAATGATTTCACACTTCACAGTTTACTATTTTTGTGGAAAATTAGGGTTTTGACCCTAGGCGGACAAAATTAGGGTATGACAGCTGCCCCTATTTATCTGGATTTTAACAAGGAATATTAATTGGCCGAAACATATTCCGAGGCAAAATAAAGATAAAGAATTCAGAAATTATACCAATTTTGTCTACTTAGAGAAACCTGAGTTTTCCTTTTTCTTTTTCTATATTTTTTTTCTTGTTTTCTTCTTTTTGCTTTTTTTTCTTTCTGGAATAGATGGGTGTCAGCCCTCATTAAGCCAACGGAAAGCGGTAAACGAATTGTCAGCCCTCATTAAGCCAACAAAACAGGAAATCAATTAGTGCCAACCCTCAATAAGCTAGCGGAAAGCAATAAAAAAAGCAATAAAAAGGAAAGCAATAAAAAGGGTGCCGACCCTCGTTAAGCCGGCGAAGGAGGCTGCCTAGAGCCTTTTAACGAATCGCGAACGATCCGAGTTTGCACTTGGGCCTGGGAGCATGTGGGCTCCAACGGGGTGGTCTTGCGAGCGACCGGGGGAGGGTACTATATCAAGTCTAGATCTCGATATTTCCCTAGGACTGCGCCATGTTTTAGGGGCCAACACAGCTATCCTCTTCGACTGGACCTATTGAGGTCAAATGGACTTACCTGCAGCTCGAATACAAGGTGAAGTCAATCTTTCTGGGGGACACGTGGGTCCAAAGGTGATTCGAAAATCCAAGGTTTTCTTCATTTGGTCAATGCTTCCGCACCGATCCAAGGTGCCTGCCCAGGACGCAGGACTTTTCTTTCTCTTCGGCTATCTTTGCGGTGATCTGACGAACACGAGTTTCGACGACTGCCGACGACTTGCTTGAGAGCTAACTTCTGGGGAGTGCGCAGACTCGAAGGGATTACTTAAATCCAAATGGTTAAGGGGGACACTTGGGTCCAAGGGAAATTAGTAGATCCCTATGATTGCAAGGACACTTGGGTCCGGGGATAAATGAATCCCGCCGATTGCAGGGGTACTTGGGTCCCAGGACAAACTTTCATGAGGATCAAACAAACAATGGTTTCGAGTGATCATCACTAAAAGTTCATCCCTAGTGATCAAACAAGCCTTGGCTTCGAATGACCGCTAGCAACTTACACGGAAGTTGAAAAAGAGCACTCGGGTTTGAGAGGGTTTCTCACATCCTCATTTCTGGAGAGAACACTTGGGTACCAGGATGTACAATCCTGAATGATAAGTAACAGAAGGGGGGAACTAGCGTGGATGCGCTGTTTCGAAGGACCTGCATATGGAATACAGCTTTTCTTGGGGCTTTCATGGTGATCAAACAAACGACGGTTTCGAGTGATCAACACTACTAACTTGGCCGTTAATGGTCAAACAAGCAAAGGCTTCGAGTGAGCATTAACAACTTATTTGGATGCAAAACAATTTGGCAAAAACATGGATGTTCATGAGATGCGCTTTATTCTTTGATTTTTATTTTTGACATGCCATGAATGCAATGCAAACGTATGCCATGCAAATGTACTTTATGCAAATGCGTGCGATGCAATGATTTTAGTGGAATGATGAATGCAATGAGATGCTATTCTTGATTCTTCGTCTCTTTGATTTTTCTTTGGTCAGCTTTCTTTTTTCTGACTGTTTGTTTTTCTTTGCTTTTTCATTCTTTTTGTCTGATCTTTTCCTTTTTTCGCTCTTTTGCTCTCTTCGGCTTTTCTTCTTTTTGCTGGTTCGACCTTCCCGTGACTCACACAACACGAGGTTGAGAAACTTATTAGAGTTGTTGTGGCGCACGAGCCAGGTGCATGCCTGCTTTTATGATCTGCCATCTGGAATGGTCTATGAATGCAATTATTTTTCCTTGCAAAATTAGTCTGTTTTGAGAAATTACTTCTTTCCTGTGACTTTTAAGGACTTCGCAATAATTGTAATGCTCTATGATTTATGCACATGTTTTACAGGTCAGTATCACCATCATTATAAAACGTTTATTTTGAGCAGAAAAAGCAGAAAATAAAGAAGTGAACAAATGTGAGAAAGTTGAACTTTATTGATGTGGAAATCGATCGTACAGAAAGTTACGCCGATTGCTTATTACACTTGAAAGTCTAAACTATAAAAAGACACGAAAAAAGAGAGAAGCTAATTTCTGACTGTCCGTCTCTGTGGAACAGTGCTAGACATTTATGTCCTTGACCTTGATCACTCCCTCATCCAAGTCTTCAGGGGAGTTGTATGCCTTTCTTTACTTTTCATGCTCAAGTTTTCCGACCCTAATTTTTGCCTGGATCACCCTTTGCGGGTTTTCAATCCACCGGGTCGCTCTGATTTTGCCTAGGCCGCCCTTTGCAGGTTTTCAACCTAGCGAGCTAATTCTTACTTGGCTTGTCTTTCTCTTTTTTCGTCTATTTCTTTCAGGCATAATACTTTTTCGTCTATCTCTTTTTTCGTCCATGTTTGTGAGTATCAGCGCTCCTCCAGAAAAGGCTTTCTTGACTACATATGGGCCGTCATAAGTGGGTGTCCACTTCCCTCGGGGATCAGTCTGGATGGGCAAGATCTTCTTAAGCACCAGATCCCCTTGCTTGAATTCACGGGGCCGGACTTTTTTGTCAAAAGCCGTTCTCATTCTCTGTTGGTACAGGTGCCCATGACACAAATCTGCAATCCTTTTTTCTTCAATGAGGTTTTGCTGATCCAGACGGGCCTGCACCCACTCTGCTTCTGTCAGTTTAGTTTCCATCAGTACCCGCAGGGATGGTATCTCAACCTCGATTAGGAGGACTGCTTCTGACCCGTATACCAGAGAGAAAGGAGTTGCCCCAGTTGAGGTACGCACTAAAGTACGGTAGCCATGCAAAGCGAAGGGAAGCATTTCATGCCAATCCTTGTATGTGACCACCATTTTCTGAACTATCCTTTTGATGTTCTTATTAGCTGCCTCGACTGCCCCATTCATCTTGGGCCGATAGGGGGAAGAGTTATGATGCTGGATTTTGAACTCTGCACACAGGTCGCTCATCATTTTGCTGTTCAGGTTGCTGTCGTTATCAGTGATGATCTTGTTAGGAAGACCATAACGGCAAATCAGATCTTTCTTCACAAATTTGGCAACCACTGAACTGGTTATACTGGAGTATGAGGCAGCTTCAACCCACTTCGTGAAATAGTTAATGGCGACCAGGATAAAGCGATGCCCGTTTGATGCTTTGGGCTCAATGGGACCGATGACATCCATCCCCCACATTGAGAACGGCCAGGATGCAGTCAGAACATTCAGTTTGGCAGGCAGCAAATGGATATGATCGACGTAGATTTGGCATTTGTGGCACTTTCGAACAAAGCTGTAGCAGTCACCTTCCATCTGCAACCAGTAATATCCCGCCCTTAAAATCTGTCTAGCATGCGCACTGGAATGAGTTCCGAATGAGCCTTCGTGTACATCTCTCACGATTCTTTCAGCTTCTTCTTTGGCAACACACCTTAAGATGACCATGTTATAATTCCTTTTGTAGAGAACTTCACCACTGAGGAAGAAATTCCTTGACAGTCGCCGAAGAGTTCTCTTGTCATTTTCAGATGCCCCAGGAGGGTATTCTCTACTGATAATGTACTGTTTGATATCATAATACCAAGGCTTGTCATCAGGCTCTTCATCTATGGCTGTGCAGTAGTGATGCGCAGGTAGACTCCGGTGCTGGATTGCGACATGAGTCAAGCTTTTATCACGATTGATATTGAACATGGATGATAAGGCTGCCAATGCATCAGCCAGCTGGTTTTCGCTTCGAGGGATGTGTTTGAAAGTGATTTCTTCGAAAGACTCCATCAACCCTTGCACATAATCACAATAAGGAATTAGTTTGGGATCTCTGGTCTCCCAATCGCCTCTTACTTGATGAATAACCAGGGCTGAATCCCCATACACATCTAGCCTTTTAACTTTCCATTCTAGGGCTGCTTGAATACCCAAGATGCACG
This sequence comes from Astragalus membranaceus, assembly GCA_039519185.1. Taxonomy (NCBI): domain Eukaryota; kingdom Viridiplantae; phylum Streptophyta; class Magnoliopsida; order Fabales; family Fabaceae; genus Astragalus; species Astragalus membranaceus. Next base: position 159,342,886 of record CM076848.1, on the reverse strand, counting down.
CTTCATACTCTGCTATGTTGTTTGTGACATAGAAGCTCAACCTTGCAGTGACGGGAACGAAGCGGTTGTCGGGAGATATTAACACAGCACCTGCCCCATGTCCCCATACATTTGACGCACCATCGAAGATCATTCTCCACCTTTCACTTTCTTGGGACTTCCCCTCGTCGAACAGTGCCATGATATCTTCATCAGGAAAATCATGCTGCATTGGTTGGTAGTCTGGAATCGGCTGACATGCCAAGTACTCAACAAGTGCACTACCTTTAACTGCTTTTTGTGTGACATACATGATATCGTATTCTGATAATTGCATCTGCCAACGGGCAATTCGTCCTGTAAGAGCTGGCTTCTCAAATATGTACTTGATTGGATCCTATTTTGACACCAACCAAGTTGTGTGACTCAGCATGTATTGCCTTAAACGGTGAGCAGCCCAAACTAGAGCACAACAAGTCTTTTCCAGCATAGAATATCTTGTCTCACAGTCGGTGAACTTTTTGCTTAGATAGTATATGGCATGTTCCTTTTTCCCGGATTCATCGTGCTGCCCCAACACACAGCCCATTGAATTATCTAGCACTGTAAGGTATAGGATGAGAGGCCTGCCTGACACAGGTGGCATCAAGACTGGTGGATTCTGCAAGTACACCTTGATTTTCTCAAAGGCAGCTTGACACTGGTCATTCCACTTCAACTCTTGATTTTTGCACAGCAATTTGAAGATTGGCTCGCAAGTAGCAGTCAACTGGAAGATGAATTGGGAGATGTAATTCAACCTTCCGAGGAAACCACGGACTTCTTTCTCTGTTTTGGGCACCGGCATCTCGAGGATGGCTTTTACTTTGTCCGGATCCACCTCGATTCCCTTCTGTCTGACAATGAAGCCTAGCAACTTCCCTGATCTCACCCCAAACGTGCACTTGGCCGGGTTTAACTTGAGTTTATATTTCCTCAATGTGCTCTTCGTCGGTTTTCGATTTTGCGATCATGTCGTCCACATAAACCTCAGTCTCCTTATGCATCATGTCATGAAACAGCGTGACCATGGCCCTTTGGTAGGTTGCACCGGCATTCTTTAACCCGAATGGCATGACTTTGTAACAGAATGTTCCCCAGAGCGTTATGAAAGTTGTCTTTCCATATCCTCGGGGTCCATCTTGATCTGATTATATCCCGAATATCCATCCATGAAGGAGAATAACGAGTGTTGACCTGTACTATCCACTAAGACATCAATGTGAGGCAAAGGAAAATCGTCTTTAGGACTAGCACGATTCAGATCTCGGTAGTCAACGCACATTCTGACCTTCCCGTCCTTCTTCGGAACCGGGACAATATTGGCAACCCACTGTGGGTACTTGGCCACCGCTAGGAATCCGACGTCAAACTGCTTTTTCACCTCATCCCTAATCTTTAGGGACATCTCAGGTTTCATCCTTCTGAGTTTCTGCTTTACAGGTGGGCATTCAGGCTTGACTGGCAACTTATGCATCACAATGTCAGTATCCAACCCAGGCATGTCTTGATAACACCATGCAAACACATCGACGTAATCGTGCAAGAGCTGAATCAATTTCAGGCGATCACTCTCATCCATTGCCGTACCAACCTTGACCTCCTTCTTGTTCTCAGCTGTACCTAAATTGATCACTTCAGTGGATTCCCCGTGAGGCTGAATAACCCTTTCTTCTTGTCTCATTAGTCTCATGAGCTCTGGAGGAGTTTCCCAGTCTTCCTTAACATCCCCCTCAGCTTGATTGATAGGGTGATCAAAGTCAAAATATGGACTGTTGGCACTGTTATTTTGAGAGACAATTGCTGTGGATCTGCATTTTTCTGAAGCAAAAAAGCAAAATGAAAGGCGAAACAACCAAGCAGGCAATAATAAAGCAAGGAAAAGACACATGAAATGAAAAGGAATTGATTTTTATTTATTGAAATTCAAAAACAACGTTTTTATTAATGATGATGATTCTGAAAATAAAAACATGCTTGCCCCTAACAACTTGTCCTATGGCCTTGGGCAGAGCCACAGGGTTGCATTGCAATGATTACATTGAATTAAAAGCCAGAGGAAAGGCAGCAGCTTCCCAATTCTTCAACTCTTCTCCGGCAAGGCAGCGACGAACCAGACCAGTCTCACCTTCTTCAGCTTCGGATCCATTACCGATGACAGCAATTTGGTTGTGATCAAGCAACCCAGCACTCACGAAGCTCTGGCGGATAACACAAACAGGAATGCTCTGGGGCCATGGATCTTGGCCTTTTGACTTGGCCAACCATCTGCCCTTTCTTTCCTCCGCCATTTTCCTTCTTTCGGCCAGACTTGGAGTGTATCCCAATCCGCAACGATCTCTAATCTCCTTCAGCTGGATGGGCGCAAGAATTCCTTGCCCAAATTTTCCCAAACCAGATCCAACCTTATACCCTTGATCTATCATGATTTTAGCAACCTGCTCCTCCTTCTTGGTCTTCCCAAATATAGCGTTTGCAATCTCCAAGGATTGAAAGGCTGTTTCCAAGGATTCTTCGGCGGCCTCCACATATTTGAACGGTGATGGCTTGTTAACCAGTGTTTCCTCCTCGCCAAACACAACAACAACTTTATCGTCCACCACAAATTTTACCCTTTGATGTAAGGAAGAAGGAATGGCTCCTGCCATGTGGATCCATGGTCTTCCTAGCAGACAGCTGTATGAAGAGGTAATGTCCATGATTTGGAAGTTGATATAGAAGACCTCAGGACCAATCTGGATGGGGAACTCCATCTCCCCCAACACTTCCTTTTTAGACCCATCAAAGGCTCGCACCAGAGTCGAGCTTGGCTTCATGTAGGAACAATCCACGTCCAACTTATCCATCGTGGATTTCGGCATTACATTTAATGAAGACCCGTTGTCAATCAAAACTCTAGCCAACACATAGTCCCCACACTTAACTAAGATATGCAGAGCCTGATTATGTTCTTTTCCTCCGGAAGGCAACTCATCATCAGCGAAAGTCAAGTGGTTTGCTGCCACGATGTTTCCCACTATTCCATCAAACTGATTCACTGAGATATCTTGGGCAACATGAGCATCGCTGAGCACCTTCATCAGCGCAGTCCTATGGGCTTCCGAACTGAGTAGCAATGACAACATAGAAATTTTGGCAGGAGTTTGCTTCAGCTGATCCACAACTTGATAGTCACTCTGCCTGACAATTTTCAAGAATTCATTGGCCTCCTTTTCTGTCACCTTTTCTTGGGCGACTTCTGGCTCTTTCCCTTTATCCTTACGACCTCTCTATTCTGCATCTTTGGAAGTTTCAGCCCGGAGGGTTTCTGGGGCGTACACTCTTCCACTTCTGGTAATCCCGCTTGCTCCCACTATATTAGTCACCGCAGGGGCACCTGGAGAGCGTTCCGTCGAAGACAGCGTACTATATTTCCACGGGACTGCTTTATCCGACTCGTAGGGAAAAGGAGCAGGGACTTCGATAACTATTGGTTGAGCCTTGGGTTGCACCAACCTTGGAATGTAATTGTATAAAATTTCAACCGGCCTTCTGACCTCTCTGCCTTTGTCAGAATGCAGAGTCAACACATCATTTTCGACAAGGGTTCCCACCTGGACCACACGCCGATCCATCAGAACTTGCAAAATCATCTTAAAACTCTCACAGTTTCCCACACAAAAGGAATCAGCACACCCATCTCTTTGACAGCACCCTTTCTTGACGACTCCAAACCGGCATAACTCATCATAAATGGTACTCAGAGGAGTCCTGATTTTCTCAACCTTTCTTATCACTTGCCCAGCAGAATCTTCTATGGCATTAGTGGATGGCCTCTCGTGTCCAGGCAATGGATTTGCAGTTACGCTTGGACTATTTTGCTTGAATGAAATCCAACTGGCATCGATTAGGTCTTGAACCACATGCTTAAAGGCCTTGCAATCCTCCACAGTGTGACTAATTCCACCCTCATGGAAACTACAGGTGGCGTTAGCATTATAATTTCTGGGGAATGGAGGCTGAAGAGGCTTCATGGACCGAGTATTGATCAGGTTCTTTGAGATCAGATGGTTGAATAACTCAGTATAAGTCATCGGAATGGGATCAAAACTTGTACGCCTCTTGTATTGGTAATTCTGGGCTTTAGAGCCATCATTGCTTTGTTGGGGTGATACAGGAGCAGAAAAAGGCACCGCCTGTGGTGGAGTACTAAATGATGGATTTCCTCCATAGATAACATTAGTCTCCCCTTCTTTCCTTTTTGGGAAATGGGAGGAATGCTTATTTGGTCCACTTGAACTGCCCGAATTTCCAGAACTACCAAAGTGATTTGCTATCTTGCCACTGCGTAGACCATTTTCAAGTCTTTCCCCGAAAATCACCATATCAGAGAAGCTGGACGAGACGCTTGTAATCAACCTGTCATAATAGACCGCTGGTAGAGTTTCCAAAAACATGTAAACCATCTCTTTTTCTGTTAGATGCGGTTTTACCTGCACAGCTGTACTCCTCCATTTCTGGGCATATTCTTTGAAGGACTCCTTGTCTCCTTTACTCATATGTTGCAGCTGTGATCGGTCAGGAGCCATGTCCATATTGTACTTGTACTGCTTCAAGAATGCTTCTGACAAGTCCTTCCAACAACGGATATCAGAGGACTGTAGTTGCATATACCACTCTAAAGGAGCTCCAGCTAAGCTGTTCTGGAAACAGTGAATTAACAGCCTCTCGTCATTAGCATAAGGACCCATCTTTCTGACAAACATTGTAAGATGATTGTTTGGACAACCGGCCCCACGGTATTTATCGAAGTCGGGCGACTTGAATTTGGCAGGGAGAACAAGATCTGGGACAAGGCATAAATCACGGGCGTCTCTAGCCCTGACACCGGTACCTTCAACAGCCCTTAGTCTTTCCTCAAGCACACGGATCTGGTCACTGGATTGGGAATTCTCAGACGCATGTCCCGGTGGGTGACTGCTCATGCCGTAGTAGTATCCCCCAAACTGGGCGGGATTTCCTGTCTGATATGCAGCATTCTGGGGATGTGGAACAAACCTTGGAGTAGGACTTGTTGGACCTCCTTGCAACACAACACTTGGATTAGGAGCGTGAACCTGCGGTCCACCAGCAGCTCCATTTGGTACAACCCCAGCAGGTTGACTAGCCCCTACAACTCCAGAAGGGTTTGACTCAGCAACTTGAGGCACATAATTGAAAGGCATTCCCCACGGATATGCTTGAATAGTTGGATGGCTCTGGCCGTTTTCCCCTGGAGAGTAGGCGAGATGAGGGACCCCTGGTCCAGGAGGTCGGACAGCAGAGGTAGGCCCACTAGGATTTACAACTGTTGTACCACTCTTCAGACTCTGTAGCATGTTCATCATTTCGGCCATTTGGGCCTCCATAGTACCCATCTTATCTTTCAAAGCCTGGTTCTCCTGAGCTAGTTGCTCCGGGTTGAGTATTGTTATAACCGGGTCATCTGGATCCACCTGATTCTCAATCTCGATCTCTGGATTCTCTGGATTGCCTGCCATTAATCTCGCTTGAAGACGTGTGTTGTAACGGTGAAAGCGAACCAGCGTGCCTTTTCTATTTGTTTAGACATTTATTGCATAAGAATCAAGATAAATGCATGAATGGATGTATGAATGCATGTACAATGTTTGCTTGATGTCGGGAACCACAGGATGCCTTATCTTGTCATAAGCGCATAAACTTTTTCTTTTTGATTTAGGAAGTGATGTAAACGAGGAATCGAAATAGCAAATCAACATACTTCATTCATCGAGAATTTAAAGCTTTAACAACTTTCACCAAAGGGGAAAGACAGTACAATATTCATAATGAAGCAAAATAAAAGAGTACAATATTCCGGAATAAAATACTCAAAGTTAATGCTCAAGATGAAGAGTACAAATAAACGACTCAAATACAAATAGCTTTGAATTCCCCGACTCCCTTCCTCTTCTTGTTGACACTTGCACCTTGAGACTGCTCTTTGAACTCTGTGATCAATGCTCCGCAGTACTTCATAAACTGGTACACCTCGGGTGGGGTGTTGAAGAAATGCATCTCAGCCTCAGCTATCCTCAGATTCTTGGGAACCCCCACCATAGCTTGACTGGCCAGCTCTGACAGCTTCGAGAACTTGCTCTTCCACAGCTGGATCTCATCCCTGAGCTCCTTAATGATCTCTTGATCTTCAATCTTTCCAATCAAATCTAGGAAGCGCTTTTCCCAATATTGGCTCTCAGCTCGGACCTGTCTGTAGGCCTCTTCTAGACAGCGAAGGTTCCTCTTCAATTCATCAGGTATTCCTCTTTCAAATCTCAGGGCTTGCTGATATTCTTTGAGAATCTCATCAATAGCACCTCTTTCTTGCTCGAGGTTTCTCAGCTAACCCCTCAACTCTACCACCAGATGTGATTCTTGTCCTGATTCAATGGCTATTGTCTTCCATTGTTGAGCTTCCTCAAGTGCCTTCCTTGTTTTCTGTTTATACCTTTGGAGCTCCTCTCTGGCTCCCTTCAGATATCTCTGGGCTTCTATCTTGCTTTGCTATTCTTCCTCGAATCGCTTAACACTTTCTTCCACAGTGATCATCTTGACAATGTTTTCCCCCTCTAGCTTTTCCTTCTCTAAAGCCATCTCCTCTAATTTTGCCTGCAATGCTTTCTTTTCCTTTTCCAGCTTGGCTAAAACAGATTTGACTTCGTTCAGCTCCTCATAGGTAGGGACATAGGGCTCTGGTATCTCCTCCTCAAGGGGAAGTGCCCCTTGACTCAGTGATTTTGTCCTTTGAAGCTTCTCCTTGAGCCATTGATTGAAGGTGGTGTCACTGGTTCTTTTTGACAGCTCTTCACCTCCCTTTCGCACTACGGATTCCCATGATTGTTGAACTCTTCGAAGCAAATCACCGCATTTAGGCATCCCCTTATAGAGGTAAACACAAGACAGCATGCTTTCGGAGGGTGAGTTCCTCATCGGGTAACCGAGTTGCCTTAGGGTCAATGAAGGGTTGTAATTGATACACCCCTGAGTCCCCATGAGAGGCACGTTTTGAAAGCTTCCGCAGCTGAACACCACCACAGGTCTGTCATTCCAACAAACAACTGTAAACCACCGGATTTGGAGATCATTGAGATTTTTCAGAAACTCAACCCATTCCAGAGAAGTTCTGACCTTCACATCACAGCTTAGAGCATAAGAGATTAGCTCCCTGACATCTATTCGGTTATGGATTACATGGGCGATAAGCCAGGCATAGAGGACATGAGAAGAAAGGCACATCTTCTTTTTATGGAACCGACTGTAGCGGGTGAGAGCATGGTATGTGTTAGCAAGAACAGCAGACACAGGATTGACAGGGTTCTTGGTGTCCTTGAAGGCCAAGAATGCACCAATCGCATCTTCATCAACATACCTTTTTATTTGAGGAAAGAGAACAACCCCAAATATGGTGAGAGCAAGCACTAGCTTGAATGAACCCCATTTCTTAGCCAAAGCATAGGATTGCATCAGGCCCTCAAAGTACTCTTGCGGATACCCAACTACACCATTTCTTTCTAACTTTTGCAACTTCAGTTTGTCCACACCAATCCTAAGCAACATTGCAAGCTTCTCATCAGTGTAGTACTGTCCTTGATATTGGTAGGGCCTAGCATGAGATCTGGAGAACCCCAAAAGCTGTTCATATTCCTCTAATGTAGGTGATAGCTGAAAGTTCTTGAAGAAGAAACATCTCACATCAGAATCGTAGAACTGGCTTAAAGCCACAAGGGCATCCTCTTGGACATCCAACCGCAAGAGCCTACAAATATTCCCATATGTCATATCAAAGGAATCCATTTCAATCGGGCCCATAAGAGCTGCACACTGTCTCAGACTACCAACATAACCTTCTTCATAACTGGGAAGCGAGAAGTAAGTGAAGCCTTGCTATTCGATTCCATTCTGATGCACCTATGACAAGACGGTACATTATTCGGTGATCTCCGGCAAGCAAATGCAAATGAGATGCAATATGAATGCAAATATTTTCAACATTTGGTTTTAATGAATGCGGCATGATGCGATTATGATGTGAATGATGCGCGTGAAAAAAAAAAGCGATGCATATGGACGGAAGTTCAAAAATTTAGGAGACACACTACGTGCCGCCTCACACAGTGGTTTATTTGAAGAGGGAAAATATTTTTGTATTTTCTTGGAAAAACTTTGAAAAGCTCCTTTTGAGGAAGACATGTCCTAAATTACCATGCAGCACACAATTCGTATGCCCTCGTGTCCTACAAAGGTGGGAATCCTAAGTTCTAGGACAACTTCAAAGGCTCCTCCCATGTAGTTCTAATTCACACCCTCACAATGGCTACCGGAGCTATAGAATCCTCATGCCGACACCAACAAATGTACGATGCTACCAAGTGTGAGGCGTCATGAGAAAGCGTACTCCGGTTGAGACTTTCATGAGTATCAGACAGACAAAGGTCTCGAATGACAGTCACTAATCGCCTCCACTCCCCTAAGTGTTTGTTGGATCCGAGTATAGGAGCCCACTCATAGCACACAAATCATAAGGTGTGAAAGTGTGTGATCGAGGACATACTTCCTAAAATCTACCCAACCCCACCTGCAAGGAAAACCATAACAGCCCAGACAATAGCAAGCAATAACATGTTGTCTACCCTAGGGTTTAATATCATCTCAAAACAAAATAAGCTAACCTAAGGTGTCAACAACAATCATGTATAGCTTACCTCAAGAAAGGGAGCGAAGAGGAAGGGATCATAAGGGCATAAGGGCATAATGCGTGAGATTACCTTGTAGAAAGGGAGCAAAGAAGAAGGGGACATGGAGATTGGAGAAATGCATGCATGATCATAAGCATATAAAGAAAGAAAAAGAAAAGTAGAAGAAGAAACAAGTAGCAAACAGAGAAGGAGAAAGAAGCAAATGCACATGGATGCAACACCACAACATGATAATGCAAGAGAAACAATCAAGCATCACAGACAAAGAAAGAAGAGAAAAGAAAAAGAAAAGGAAGAAAAGGAAGAGATAGAACAAAGTTTTCAAGTCAAACAATTTAAACCACACATCAAGTTAACTAGGCTTGACCCTCGTCTTTTAAAAAAAGTCCCCAGTGGAGTCGCCAGCTGTTGCACCCCGAAAAATCCGGTTTGGACTTCTCGTTTGACAACGTGAAAAATAGTAGAGCCGCCACCAATATTTATTTAGGAAAACATTGAAAAAACCTTTTTTGGAAATGCGGATGGTCTTTTGAAAACTCAGAGATGTAGGTTCGGGGGTCGGTTAGGTGCGGGGAAAGTATTAGCATCCCGCACCTCCTTTCTACTGAAAGGGAACCATTAACTTGATGTGTGGTTTAGGAAAAGTTGATTTGAAATGATTTTTGTTCTACTTCTTTTCTTTTCTTTCCTTTTCTTTTTATTTCATTTGAGAAATTGTTTTATTGAAAACGGGGGGAAGAAGAATATTTTTGGTATCTTTGAAAAGCGGAACAAAATAAAGATTTTTTTAAAAGGGTGCTTGACGGGCTGTGACCCGCTCCTACGTACCCTCACTGGGATGAGGGATCAAAGCTACGTAGTTCTCGTCTTTTGGTTTTGAAAATGTGTTTGTGTTTTATCTTATTTAATTTTTTTGGAGCTTTTGAAAAAAGACTGAAGTGTTCACGAATACCAAACAAGCAATGACTTCGAGTGGCGTTCATTACTAACTTGAAAGAAAAGAGTTGAAACCGGTAACCAGTCAAGCAAAGGCTTCGAGCGTTTACAAGTAACAACGTTTTATTATCTTTTTTGAAATTGCTTTGAAAAAGGGCGAGCATCAGTGACAATTATCACTAATAGCTTATGTTGTTTTTGAAATTTGAATTAGTTTGTGTTTGGTTAAGGTGTGGGAGCTTTCATAATAGTCAAACAAGCAAAGGCTTCGAGTGACTACCACTAATAACTCCTCATTAGCGATCAAACAAGCAAAGGCTTCGAGTGATGACTAATGATTTATTTAAGAAAATGCCTTAGGGTTTTCATTGGAAAAGCATTTGATTTTGATTTGAAAACTAGTTTAGAAAAGAGTTTGATTTGGAAAAAGATTTTGGAAAACAAGTAGAACACTTCAATCAACTCCAAATCCATAACCAATATACAAATCATTCAATTACAATTCATGCAAGCATTACAAATCCAAGAGGCAAGCATAGGCATGAACATGTAATTGTCAAAACTAGTTACAAGTTGCAATAAGAATGGTCACACAAAAATGAGATTTTATAGCCTTGGAGATTTCCTTTGCTTGAGGGTTTGCTTGAAAACCAAGTTAACCTAAGGAGGCTTAACCATGGTTACTTTTCTGATCTTTAGATGTGGAGATAGAGTTCAGCACATTTCCATAAGGAGAGGTCCAATTGTATAAGGCCATATGTCTTTAGGTGAGTAGCCTTTCATGATGATGTTTATGGTGGGCGCCTCCTTATGCATGTGGGCATGTGCTCCATGTGAATTGTGACAAAGCATGATGTCATAGAAGTTTTGGAGCAGAGGTATGAATTGAGGTGCTTCCATTGTGGGGTTATAAATCTTCAGCGCAGGATGGTGCAGAAGCACTAAGTGCAGAAGCATCATGGTGCAGAAGCATCATCTGTAGGAAAACTGAACAAACACATCAAACATACCAATATATATACAAAAAAGCTTTATTCATCACACAATTCCTAGAATGTTGTCATTTTACTAATACCACTATATTTAACACACTTTGTACTTGGGTTTCAAACAATTTTGTTACGTTTAGAAGTATAAATAACTCTATATAAATTAGAGTTATCACTGATCCTCCCTTAACCAAGGGTCGGGGGTTCGATCCCCACCTTGGGTACGGAGCAGCGTTAAAACTCTGGGCCAACTGTCCTGCCCCTCGAGGCACCTACAATTCAGCGAGGGGATTAGTCACTGCGGTCGGCGGTGGAGACCCTGGGTAAAACAAAAAAAAATACTGATTTTACCCTTTTCTCACTTTTTCAAACTTTTTCAATTTTTCAATCATAATTCTGGAACGTATTATTATAGATTTTTGTGTTCCGGAATTATTTCAAAAGTGGTGTTTCCTGATGTTGCTTCCGGAATCATCTCTTTTGACATAATTCCGGAACAAAAAAAATGAATTTCAGAAAGAATGAAAAAACTGACTTCCGGAAACACCTGTTGATAGATAATTCCGAAAATTTTAAAAAAAATCAGTTTCAATTTAAATTTTGGTAAAAAAGTGAGGGGTATTTTGGGGATAAAACATATTGTGGGGGTACACAGTTTATGAGGGGGTTACAAAAAAAAAATAGCTTTTTCTCTATCAATAAGTTTTATTTAGTCTTTAGGGGAAATTATTACATATTGTTTGTAACACCCCGATAAATTCTAACATATAGAATCACCGAAATGCACTAAATGACATACATCAGAGTAACTTCCTGTTATTGAAATATTGAACACAACTAAAACTTTAGATAATACATAATAACCGGTTCTCTGAACCTCATAAACTTTCTGAAAATGCTTAAGTTCCAAAACTTAAGACTTGTACATATCCTGGTGTTCAATACTCAAAACATAAAGTAGCGGAAACGATTTTACAACTTGACAATGAAAGTTATACAATCGGAACATAGAAACAATAAACGGAACAAAGGTCTAAAACATTAAACTAGGTCTTCAATGACTTCAAGAGTCACACCAGCTAACCATGCTTTACCGCCTTTGCATTCCCCTGTTTCTCTGTAAAAACCACAAATATGAAGGGTGAGATAAACATTATCTCAGTGAGTCCTATCGAGACCCCTTACTACTCTAGCGGTTCATTATGCCTTGTTTTGAACTCGTGGTCCTAAAAAGCAACCACGTGGAAATACATTTAGTTCCTGTAAGCTTCATGCTCATGGCCCTCCTAAGCGACACATGAAGCATGCAATCTTTGTTCCATGTTTTTAGCATAACACCTCAGTCTACCTATTTTATAGGCATCTCTTGACCTTTTGGTGAACCCATCCCGCTATTTCTAGCAGGGGAAACATTCTTGAGTCTAGGTTTTGGGGCTCATGACTTCCCCTCCCCTAGTATGCTAACCTCTTAGGGTCGTCACCCTTTTTCCTCTTGTATTTATTATACATTTTCAGTCTGTGTACCCGCAATGGGCTGTTAGTCATTCCAGTCAAGTACCATGTACCATATCAGTCAAATACAGTGTATAATATCAGTCAATGTACCGTGTATCATATTAGTCAAGTACCGTGTATCATATCAGTCAAGTACCGTGTATCATATTATTATTTCTTAACATATGTTCTCTCGCGTTCTCTAAGTACGGTCTTCCATTTTGTTCATAATACACAAGTTTTCTAGTAAACATGTTCAATCTCATGACATCGGTACCTTTACATTGTTGGGGGACCTTGGGGAATGGATTAGAAGAGGATTGGAATCATTTGGAATGGATAAAAAGGTACTTTGAAATTGAAGGTCAGAAGGTCTCACACGACCCGTGCGTATAGGCGCACGACCCGTGTGTGGTCGAACAGTTTGCAGAAGATTTCCAGAAAGATACGCACGACCCGTGCGACTTGGCGCACGATCCGTGCGTTATCCACTAAAATTTTAGAAAGTTCCAGAGGCATACGCACGACCCGTGCGACTTGGCGCACGATCCGTGCGTGTTTTAAAAATCCAGTTCTTGTCGTATCAGATGGAGGCGCACGACCCGTGCTCATAGGCACACGATCCGTGCGTTTCTATCTGTTTTCCAGAAAATAGGTTTTTCATGAGAAATTCCATTCCGTTCCGATTCCAATTTCCGTTCCGATCGAGACCCTAACATAACAGTTATTATTCCAGACCAGCGAAAGCGATTAAACAGTCCAACAACATATATCATAATTCAACAATCCAATCAATTCGAGCAATTATGCAAATTACGGTTTTTCGATAAAACATTTTCGTTAAGTTTTCGCAAAGCGGTTTTCCATAATATCGTTTCAGGAAATAACATGACTCGACAACAAAACGTCCCTAAGCGAGTATAGAACTCACCGATTTGACGACCTCGCGAGAAATCACGTCCTCACGAACTGTAACCTCTCGAACAATCCCCGTAATCACGTACTCGCACCGAACTCGTCCGATTCTCGAAACTGAACTTCGGAACGGCAACCAATCACAAATCCAGCTACTGAACTTCCTCCTTGACTACGGAATTGGCGTCTCTTGAACTTTGGCGATTCGATCCGAAATTTGAGAAACCAACACTTCCAATTTCGCATCCGTTTTCCAGAATCAGTGAGCAGTTTTGTAACACGCGTATCTTGGTCAAATCGTGGCCAAAACCCTTCAAACCAGTGCCCATTCTGTAGATAATTTGGTCTACTTTCTGATGGTCAAAGGATCATACGCATGCATCCAGTAACTTGGGAGATACACCCGAAACAATGAGACTGGTTCAGGACGGTGCTCGAGTCTGAATCCGAAACTTGGGGACATGGTATCTCCTTTGTTTCTCCATGAAATCATACGGTTCTTGTGCCAAAAATGAAGATCTTCGAGTCTAGTTTCCAGAGGGACAAGAATCACGATCATCGGAGCAGTGTACAGTGAGATACGACGCAATCACTGAAGGGTCCCCAAACTGTTTTTACCCAGAATTTGTGTTGCACTTGCAACTTCAACCCCAACTTCGAAGTTCATCTCCATCAACTACCCAAAATGAATCCCAAGCTCCTCTAGCTTCAGAACCTTCCTCAAATATGCTTCAATCCATTAGGTTGTTGTCCTAGCACCTGAATATTGTTCTAGGCTCATCATGCAACTCACAACTCTTCCAAAACATCATTTTTCTTTAATTTGAGCATGGTGGTTTGAAAATGGTGTTTTGATGATGGCTGGGGAATGGGGGATGATAGTGGTACCAGAAGATAGAGGTTGATGAGCTGAATCTCATGAGCCAAAAATGGTGAACATGCATCAAGGATTAATGGAGATCCTTCTTCTTCTTTCCCCTCCTCACTCTCGAGTTCTCTCCCTCTCCTCAACCCTCTCTTTTCTATTTTGTTTCTAACTTCAGAAACTGAATGTGTGGTGTTTTATGTAAGTGACCAGCTGAAAGGGATAAATGGGCTGGGTGATATAAAGGGGAAAAGACCATAATGCCCCTATGTCCAAGTTTTGCTTAAACTTCCTTAATTTCTTCTTAAGTCAATTTTAATCCAACAATACTTATACAATAGTCACATATTGCATATAGGGATGTTCCGTGGAGGATGGTTTAGCCGAAACTCATAAATATGTGAAAAAGACGAAAATACCCTTGCGCTCCTATTTGCTTAAAATCCCACTTAACTCACCAGATCATAATTAATCAATAATGCTAATTAATCATCTCGCCCTCTTGCTAATTTAAATTATTTAAATTAGCGAAATTGGGGATGTTACAATCACCCCAACTTCTAAAATTTTGTCCTCAAAATTGACAAAACATACCTTACTCGAACAAATACGGATATTTCTCCCGCATGCTCTCCTCTACTTCCCATGTCGCTTCGTCAGGTGACGCACCGTCCCAAAACACCTTGACAATAGGAATTGACCTCGTCCGGAGCGTTTTCTCGCCGCGTTCGATGATTCCGATTGGGGTAGGATGATAAGATAGATCCAGTCTGATGTCAATCGCCTCATGACTTAATGGTTGATTCAGATCATGAATATATTTCCTTAGCTGCGATACATGAAACACATCATGTAATCTGGACAATTCTGGAGGTAATGCAAGGCGATACGCTACCGGCCCAACTCGTTCGATAATCTGGAAGGGTCCGACATACCGAGGACTGAGCTTCTTTGGTCGCAATGCAATACCGGTCCCGATGGTTGGAGAAAGTCTCAAAAAGATATGGTCTCCTTCTTTGAATTCTAACGGCCTTCTTCTCTTATCTGCATAACTCTTTTGTCGACTCTGCGCGGCTTTCATCCTTTCTCTTATCTGACGGATCTTCTCCGTAGTCTCACGGACCAAATCCGGTCCCAATAACCTCTGCTCACCTACATCCCACCAACACAATGGTGATCTGCATTTCCTTCCATACAATGCTTCATATGGAGCCATTCCGATACTAGAATGATAACTGTTGTTGTATGAGAATTCCACCAATGGAAGATGATCCTCCCATCTGCCTCCACTATCAAGTACACAAGCTCTCAACATATCTTCCAATGTCTGAATTGTCCTCTCAGTCTGCCCGTCTGTCTGAGGATGGTACGCAGTGCTAACACACACCTTTGTTCCCAACGCCATATTCAATGCTCTCCAAAATCGAGATGTAAACTTGGGATCTCGATCACAGATGATACTTGTAGGGATTCCATGCAACTTCACAATATCGACCTTCTTCTCTTATCGACCTTCTTCTCTTATCTGCAATTGCATTATCGACACTACAACATTTGGACCCTATGGCAACGCCTAAAATTGAAACGCCAAAAAAAACCGTTGCCTTAGCCAACAATGGCAACGGTTTTTTGAACCCGTTGCTGATTCATTTTTTTTAATTTTTTTAATTAGCAACGGCTAAAAACTGTCCCATAAGGTCTATGGCAATGGTTTTTTGTTTAAGCTTAAACCAACGGTTCAAAAACGTTGCCATACGAACAATTATTAAAAATAAAAAAATTGGGCGCCAAATAATAGCGCTTCTGATTCCCCAAATTTCAACCCAAAAATCAACTTCAATCAAAAATTCAAAAACCAAAAAAACAAAAACACCCTAACACTCCCAGCGATCCGTTCTCACAGAAACACTCACATAAACGCAAAAACACTCTCAGCAACCAAAAAATTGCTTTAGGTTCTCACGCTCCAATAACGATTTCAACCCAGAACGAGTTCGTCTCCCTCAAAATGATTTCGATGCAAAACGAGTTCGCCTCCCTCACAACTCAGTTCTCACGCTCTAACCCTCTCTCCAAACCAGAAATCGCTTCCACCCTCTAAATCATGAACCCTAAATCAGAAATCGCTTCCACCCTCTAACGATTTCAAGCTCGTCCCTCTAAATGATTTCAAGATTCAGGTTTGTTTCTCCCTCTCCTAGTTTTCCTCTCTCTGGTTCGTCCCTCTCCTGATTTGATTCCGTTATTGACTTTTTTTACTGTTCAAACATTGTTATGGGGGTTTTCACTGCATCTATCTTCTTCTTCAATGTAGGGTTTTGTTTATATATATCTTCTTTATCTTCTTTATCTTCAATTTAGGGTTTTGTTTTTTTTTGAGTTTGGGGGTTTTGTTTTGATGTCCTCTTATTTATCTCTCGAAACCATTGTGGCCATGGCTAAATGTTGTGTCAGTTGTAGCTTCAGATGGAACAATCTTCTTAGTTAAAGCTGTTTGATATCTTTTGAGTTTAGTTCTTCTTGATTTTATTCTAAACGTACATTAGGCATAAAGTTGCTTTCAACCAAATAATTAACAATCATTCTGATGATGATGCATAATTGAGTTGCTTTTGTTTGGAGAACTAAAAGGAGAAAGTTTAATTCAAGGTAGAAGCATATATAACCTGTTACAGCAATAAAATAGTACTACTAGTACTTAAACTTATCCACTCTATTTAGTATTTTGCTAACCTACTCTACTTAAACTTGAAGAGAATGTAATGTCAATTTAATTTCGTGACTTATAAGAGGGCCTTATTAGATAGCAGTGTGTTTGCTTATTACTAGTAACTTGGATAGTTCTTTGGTTCCGTACCTTAATTTAAGTTGTGTTGGATATTGGATCTTTCTTTCATGGTGTTATATTGTTGGTATGTGTTAGTTTTTAAGTCTCTGCCAAAGAGAGATGTGTAGTTTCCAGAAAAGTGTATCAAGATTTTACATATAACAAAGTCGAAATTAATATCAATAATATTGATTACTTTACACACAACAATAATATTACGAAAAGATTATAATAATATTTGTCTCTATCTTCCTTTCTTCTTGCCAGAAACACGAAAGCTAGCCGGAGTTGGCCGCAACAAGACATTGCCGGCGCCGCATCTAAAAGTCGCTCAGCACCGGCACATCCTATCGCAAACTTGGTTTGCTCCGCGATTAGGTTACTATACTTATTTCTTGTTACCTGTTTTTATTCAGATTTGTTTAAATATCTATTTCCATAAATCTCAGTTAGTTTGATGTGGTTTGTGTTTATCTGGCATATCCGTTTGACTATAGTTTTTGTGTAAATTAGTCTATTGCTTAAACTAAATGATAAACAAGCTATATCTTCATTCCTTTTCAATTCATTTAGTAGGATTAAGATTTAGCAGTTTGTCCAGCCCCTTCCCAAATAAATCAATACATAATGTGTAATGTTTTATTTGTGGCAAAGCGACTTAATGCAGAAGACCTTACTTCCTTGGTATTGCACTTATATGTATTCTTTGAACTTCTCACAAATGTTGATTACTTTGAGATTCAGTTGGTGAATAGTGATACATGTTTCTATTTTCACTCTTCTTATATCTTCTTGTATAGGTTGTTGCAACTCTCTATTACATGTGTCATGAGCTTCTTGCTGACATACCATATGGTTATAATTTATAAATCTGACATATGGTCTCCTGGTAAGGAGCGTCAATGCTTTATTCTAATTTCTAATTAATGAAATCATATGATATCTGACCTTGTTTAAGAATGATATCTTTTTGTATGTAAAAGTTGCTGCATGTTTGAGATTGCTGCACATCAGACAGCACTTTGTGTTGCGGTAAGAGCTTTAACCATCAGAGCATGAGTTGAGTTTTATCAATGGAAGTGTAGTGTCTATTTTTCAACATAATTTAAACTTGAAAAATAATTTAACAAAATGTGTGAATTGAATTAATGATTCAGGACATGGCTGGACTTATCAATAAAATAAACAGATCCTCCATTTCTCCACTGCCAATTGTTTATTCTTCAACATTGTAAGTAACTTATCCAAATCATTCCCTATCATGATTTCTTTAAAATATCATTCCCTTCAAGTTATATTTTCCCTTTCTTTTCCAATTTATATTTCATCATAATGAATGATAGAATTCAAAGATAACATACTTGTAACAGGAAACAATTTATTAGATGTAGTGTAAGGTTTGGTGACAGGGCAGATGATTATTTAGTGGCTTTGAATTAATAGGGGTGCTTATATATTTGCATGCAATGGTGATAGGGCAGCTGATTATTTAGTGGCTTTGAATTACCAGAAGCAATAAAATGCATGTGACTCTAGGAGATTTACTTTGACTGCAGATGATGTTGATGCTGCCCTCAACTTGAAGAATGTTGAAGTATGTAAGCAACTTTAATATTTAATATTATGCTTCTAAGTCTGAGTCATAAGTTTCAGTTCTAGAGAGAGAGGACAGCTTGTCATAAAATATCTTTGTTAAGTTAGATTGTTATAAAATATAAATATGCTTCCAAACTAATTGGCACACCCAAAAATTGTAAAAGAATGTATGTTTACATTTTTTTACTTTGATAAAAGATGTATGCTTATATAGATGTCACGTGTCTCTGGCCAGGAAATGGTTTAGTTTGAGTTTTTTAATCTTTTGGGAGATAAGTTTAGTTCTAGAAAGTAGAAACAACTCTTGTTTTTTCTGTTCACTAGGCACACATCTACTCTAAGAGACTGAGAGCTATGTGTGCAAAAACTTTTTAAGAAGTATCTTCATATTCCACACTGGCCAGCACACTCAAAAGTTGTGAGAACATGCATATTACTTTGTCTACCAATTGAGAACTTGACTGTGAATATAAGGATATGTGTAGAGCAAATACTAAAGTGCTTCGATTTTCTGCTATTTCCACATAGAATGAAGCGTATTAGAACTACCATTTGGAATTTTTTGCAATATCTCTGCATTGTTAAAATGCTTATTAGAACTTGGTTTTGTATTGTTTCTTTTATGTATATTTTCTTGCTTGGTTTTGTTGTAGCATTTGATTGTTTTAATAGTGTTGTATATTGCATTAATGGGGCTTCCGTTACTTTTGTAGGAAAATAATGAAGGTATAGATGAAGGTGTTGATGACTTGGATGAAGAAGAGAGTGGAGATATGTCTTGAAGATATGTCTTGAAGAGGTGTCCCCCACCACCCACCATTCCCCCAGTCAAACTTCAACACCAAAATCACCCACACCTCCACCAGAAAATGCTCCCCAATCTGAAAATCCAAAACAAGATGCAGAAACAAATACAACCATCCCATCCCACACTCCAAAAGAAACAACTCCCACCCCAAGCACAGAACCTATTGAGCCAACTAACATTGTTTCTGAGAATGTTCAAATGCAGGTACTCATTGAAGAGCCTGAGAAAGAGAAAACAGATTCAGATTTGAAAATGCAGGCAGATACTGTCAAGGCAACAGTCATGGCAACAAGTCCTTCAGCAACAATCTCTGCAGTTCTGAAGGCCTTAGCAGAGAAGAAGCAGATGATGGGATACACAAGGAGAACAATGAAGCCTGCTCCAACAAAGAAGAAATGGACAATGAGCTCACTCTATGGTGCACAGGGTACAGGGATACAAGCTGGTGAGAAGAAAGTATCTGAGGAAGCTACACCCAAAGAAGGAGAGAAAGAAGCTGAGAAGGTAGCAGAGCAACATCAAGCGGGAATTGAACAGCAATATGAGAAAACTCCAGTGCAGAGTGGTGTACCTGCACCTGAAGTCCAAACACTGGCTACACCAGATGTTCCTGCAGAAGCTACACCTGAAGAGGCAGAAATGCCTGAGGCTGCTGTAGATGATCCTGGTGTGCCTACCTCTGATGTGGCCACTGCTAAGAAATCAAAGAAGACAAAAGACAAGCAAAGCCCTGCTCTGAGAGCCAGCCCCAGATTCCAGAAGAAAGAGTAAAAAGATACATTTTAATGTTGTTTCCAGTATTTATAATATGCTTTAGTAGTATACTCTATGTGCTAAATACTATGTGTTAACTTACTACTATGTGTTAAAAACTTTTGTTTGTATCTCCCAACATTAGTACTCCCCCGTTTCCTAAACTTAGAGCAGTGGGGACACTGCTCATATTTAAGTTGGGGGGGAGAGTGGAGAATAATATGTATTTTGTGTATGCACTATATTTGCAGCATGTTTTGAACCTAGTACTAATATATATGTATGAATATAGAAATATGTTTGAGTAAGTAATTATAGCATGTGAGTATGTAGTGTTAGTATGTTTTAAGTTTTAGATGTACTTAACAAAGCATGATAATTTGTGTTAACATGGTGAATTAAGTGCATCAACTTGTTTTTAGATTTAAATGATTATGAAACATGATCAATTCATATTTTTCTCAACAAAATTGAAGAAGTGTGTCAATGAGTCAATTTTTAAATGATAAAAAAGCCTTGTTTTCTAGAAATGATCAGTTTTATAAAAACTTTGACACAGCAAAATTGAGTTTTGAAAAGAACCATGCTAGATCAAGAGCTATCTAAAGCCAAGGAAATTTTGGAAATTTGAGGTCAAAATTAGATTTTTATTAAAAATTTAGAAGAGCATAAAGACTTAAGTTTGGGGGAAAATCAATGAATACAAAGGCCAAAGTGTGACAGCTTGAAGAGTACAAACCACAAGTGTCAAAACCACTCAAAAATACCAAAAATATCCCAACAATGAGCTACATTTGCCTGACTCATATAAACTGAACCTGTCCCTTAAGTGCAATTTGGTTTGAAAAATATGAACAAAGTTCAAACAAGAAAAAGAAAAACAAACCAAGAAAAAGAAGAAAATGCATGTGGAGGTCAGTAAGGAGGGCAATGTACGCTACAAAAAAAAAATTCAAAGAGTTCCAAGTGTGGCAACACTTAGTGTGCCAACACCATCTACATCAAAAGGCACCTACACTCAAAATAAAGTGAGCCTACAAATCCAAAAATGATGTTTTTGCACTCACTGCATTACATCATCAAAAATCAAACACAAAGAATAGAAATAAGGTATTGGCTCAACAAGTTGGAACACCAAAAGCCCTTTGTTGTGCTTAAGAGTCCCCTAAATACTTGAAAAAATTGTTAGTCTCAGCCATATTTTGAAAAATCTCTAAGAGTGACCAAAAGAATTCCATATTTTTCAAAAAGCTAAGGAAAAACTCTTTGCTCAGTTATGGAACCAATTAGAAACTCAATGGGCCACACACTCACACAAATGAGTTTTTATAACTCTAAATGTTTTTAAGCAAGGGCATGGAAGAAAAAGCACCAAAAGATAAAGGCTTATTACAAAACACTTCAAACACTTCTTGAAAAACATGAGTTGAGATGTCTTCATATTTGTATAAATCTTGTGTTTTGTTTCTTGTCGTTACTTGAGGACAAGCAACAATTTAAGTTTGGGGGTGTGATAACTCTATTTTATATAGAGATATTCATACAAATAAACTTGAGTTATTGCTTATTTTCAAGAACATTTATATATATTTATAGCTTATTTATCAAGGAACAACATTCTAAGTATTCAAATGGATAAAGGGCAATGATCTAGGCAAAATGCACAAATCTTGTTAGGTTTGATGTTTTTGTTCAGTGCAGCTACTGCAGGAGTGAGAACACTGCCAACACCAGGAGTGGAAACACCAGGAGTGGAAACACTAACAACACCTGCTAAAATTCTGCAGTTAATACCAAAACATCTAAAGACCATTTCAATGCTTCCACACTTGATTAGTGACGTCATGCCTAGTCACCTGGAGCTGAGCCACTTGCTGAAGTCGGCGATACACATAAAAATCAAGTTGCAAGACTAAAGCTTATCTAAAAGACATGTGGCACTTCTCCAATGGACCTCATCTTTTGTTATGCATGCAAGCGACCAAACCTGTGCAGCTTGCTTGATTGGTTGTCAACAAACTAACCATGTTCAGTTCCCTCAGCTTATCTTTCACGCCAAAGGAAACCCCTTGCAAGAGGAAAGCTTTCAAGCCTATAAATAGATATCAAATCTTCACAAGAGAATGAATCATCCTATCTTCTATCATATTTCACATCTTTAAATCCTTTATCTTTTCGCTTAGTTTAGGTTTAGTTTATTTTCATTTCAAGTTTCTAAGGAGAGGAAGGTGAGGAAGTGCTTGACAACCATTCCCTTCACTTCTACTTTGAAGAAATTCGTGTAAGAAATCTTTATTGTACTTCAACTTGGG
This sequence comes from Astragalus membranaceus, assembly GCA_039519185.1. Taxonomy (NCBI): domain Eukaryota; kingdom Viridiplantae; phylum Streptophyta; class Magnoliopsida; order Fabales; family Fabaceae; genus Astragalus; species Astragalus membranaceus. The sequence goes on along the minus strand of CM076848.1, from coordinate 159,320,638 downwards.
AACTTAATGCAAAAGATCTTTTATTCAAGTAATCTCTACTCTTTTAAGTTCTTTTGCCTTATTATTCATTTACTTATGTTCTTTGCATATTCTTTGCTTTATAACATGAGTAACATGAGCTAAATTCCCTTAAGTTGAGATGTTCTAACCTTGTAATGAACTTCTAACTATGTTATTATGGTTTATGGAGTGTAAACACTTTAAACTCTTGCATAACACCTCTTTCAACTTATTCTGGAATTGATCACTTTAGAATAGGTAAAACTTGTAGCAGCAGACATGGGCTACATTTATGAACTCAAGAGTTAATAGGAACAAGTATTTAATAAAGGAAACTTTGTTAAATATATGCTAAAACCTAGACATAGGATAGCATAGTTCTTAGGATAATAAAATTACAAGAGTGAACCTATTTAGCAACTTGGATCATTGTTAGGAGGCAAGGGAGGAATTGACAAACCTTTCTTTACTGTAAAAAACAAAGATCATAAGAGCTTGTAATGAAACTCTGAAGAGAAGTGCTGAAAGGCACAAACTGATGCACCTACATCCAGTGTTCCCACACTACATACTCCATTAAAACACTTAGAAGTAAATTACTTGGTGAAAACATCTCAACTACTTTTCCAACTGATTTCTCACACATTTTATTGCTTATTATTATTTTACTTACTTTGAAAAACTCCAAACCAAAAATACTGAATAGTGTAGACACACTAAGTGTACACTTTGAACTACAAAAATTTACAATACATAATCCCTGTGGGTTCGACATTTCTTATCACTTTATTACTTGTGTGACTATGTATACTTGCATATTAAAATACCACACCAAGTTTTTGGCGCCGTTGCCGGGGATTATAGTAAAATTTTGTTGTTTAGATTGTTAATTTAGTGTTTTATTAGTACTACTGGTATTCTGTTTTCTGTGCAGAAACACTTAGTGCAGAAACACTCAGTGTGGAAACACTAGTTTATGCCCAGAGATAGACCACCAGAATTTGATTGTGATCCAGAAATTGAGAGAAGATTTAGGAGATTGCTAAGACAACAAAAACAAAGACAACAAGACTGCAGAACAATGTCTCACCACAGTGAAGATGCCTCAGTGAGAGGAGGACCTAATTCACATCAACAAACTAAAGGTGGACCAGATCGCAGACAACAATTTATTCAAATGGGACCAACAGGTATGATTAATGATAGAGATAGACCTATGAGAGACTATGCTCAATATGACCAGCAGCACATACAAACTAGTATTGCTAGACCTCAAATTGATGCTGTTCATTTTGAATTTAAACCTATGATGTTTCAAATGTTGCAAACAATTGGTCAATTTGGTGGATCCCCACATGAAGATCTCCATGAACATTTAAAACAATTCATAGAAGTTTGTAGTAACTTTATCATTCCTGGCATTAGTGAGGATGCATTTAGGCTTAAGTTATTTCCATACTCTTTGAAAGATAGGGCAAAATCATGGCTAAATTCTATGGAGCCCAATTCTATTCATACATGGAATGAATTAGCTGAAAAATTCTTAAGCAAATATTTTCCTCCTATTAAAAATGCTAGGATGAGACATGATATTACATCTTTTAAGCAAAAAGAATTTGAATCATTGTTTGAAGCATGGGAAAGATGGAAAGAACTTTTAAGAAAATGTCCACATCATGGTTTACCTGTCATTATACAAATGGAAACTTTTTACAATGGTCTAGAAACACAAACCAGAGTGATGCTTGATGCATCAGCTGGTGGTGTTCTTTTGAATATGTCTTATAATGAAGCATGTGATCTTATTGACAAAATTGCTACAAATGGTTCAAGTTGGTCTACTGAGAGGGTAAGTGCTCAAAAGAGAACCTCTGGAGTACCTGAGATTAATGATCTATCAGCCCTATCTGCTCAAGTAGCCACTTTAACCAATCTGATCAAACAGTGCACTAGTGTACCTACATCTAGTGTAGCAACACCTAAAGAAAACACTGCAACAGCTGTAGAACAAGCCCCTCCAGGAACTACAAGTTGTGTGTATTGTGGAGGAGGCCATCTATATGAAGAATGTCCTAGCAACCCTGTCTCTGTCAATTATATAGGTTACAATAAAAATAACAACCCTTACTCTAATACCTACAATCCAGGATGGAAGAACCACCCAAATTTTAGGTGGAACAATTCTAATGCACCTGCACAAAGTGCACCTGCACCAAGTACTCCTCCTGGATTCCTACCTCAAAGCCAACAAAGATCAAACCCACCTGCCAGTGCCAACTCTCTAGAAGAATTGCTTAGATCATTCATTAGTGAAACTAGAACTTCTAGGCAAGCTCATGATATATCAATTAAGAACCTAGAGAACCAAGTAGGGCAATTAGCAACTGCTTTGCAGCAAAGACAGTAGGTACCTTGCCATCAAACACAGAAGCTTCACCCTCACAAAGGCAAGGTAAGGAACAGGTTAAAGCCATATCTTTGAGAAGTGGCAAGGATCTAACAGAACCATATGAGCTTGAAGGTACAGAGAAGGGAGAAAAAAATAAAAATGAAGAAAATTCTCAAGATGCAGAAACACCTGGTGTTCCTACATCTCCTACTCCAAGGTTAGTACCAGAATACCCTCCTCCTCCTTTTCCTCAAATATTGAAAAAAATACATGAGGAGAAGCAATTCAGTAAATTTTTAGATGTTTTAAAACAATTGCATATCAATGTTCCCTTGATAGAGGCACTTCAACAAATGCCAAACTATGCCAAATTCATGAAAGATGTGCTTTCTAAAAGAAGAAGATTAGGGGAATTTGAAACTGTTGTCATGTCAAAAGAATGTAGTCTGATTTTACAAAACAAAATTCCAAGGAAGCTAAAGGATCCAGGTAGCTTTACAATCCCTTTTTCAATAGGTAAGTACTATACAGGAAGAGCATTATGTGATTTAGGTGCAAGCATCAATTTGATGCCCAAATCTATCTTCACAAAGCTAGGGATTGGAAATGCAAAACCTACCACATTGACACTATCTTTGGAAGATAGATCAATTGCATATCCAGAAGGAATTATTGAGGATATATTGGTGCAAGTTGACAAATTTATGTTTCCTGCAGATTTTGTTATACTTGATTTCATTGCAGATGAAGAAGTGCCAGTCATACTTGGAAGACCATTCTTGGCAACAGGGAAAACACTGATAGATGTGCAAAGAGGAGAGCTAACCATGAGAGTGAATGATCAAGAAGTAAAATTTAATGTCTTGAATGCTTTGAAGTATCCTGCAGAGGAGAGTGAAGAGTGTTCATCAATCTCACTTGATCATTTGGTAGAGAAGCAGTTCCACAAGCAGTATGATCACCTTGCCAATGCACTAGCACCTGATGTTTCTGCATTGCCTGCTGAGAAATTTATTGAAGAAAGCATATTGCCCAAGGAACAAGCTACACCTAAGGTATGGGTTAGAACTTATGAATCTCTTAATTTAGAAGATCCCAACCTTAAAGAAAATGTACCTTCTATTGAACAACCTCCTAAGCTAGAATTGAAAGAACTACCTAAGCATTTAAAAAGAGTGAAAATGTACTATGGAGAGCATGTAGAGAGAGACAAGATCACCACTCACTTTACAAAACCTTAGACCAAGGTACAAGTCAGGCTGTAAGACTCTTAAAACAAGCGCTTGAGGGAGGCAACCCATCACTCTATAGTTAAAATTATTATTATTTTGTGCAATTTCATGTTTTGTTATTTTGCAGGAAAAACAGGACAACAGAGTAGCCAGTGTTCCCACACTAGGTGTTTCCACACTTAATGCAGCTACACTGCCTACTCTGGTGTTAAAATAATTTAGAAGAAAACTGTCACTTGACAAATCATCAACTTAGTGGAATCATCTCTGATCAAGGGTTAGAAAGTGGCGTGTTAAGTCTAAGTTTCCACGTGTTGGCTTGCATGTTAGGCCACACAACTTAACGGCTATAAACCTCAACTACCAAATCCCACTAACCCTTTCACATAACCTAAAATTCAATTTTCTTCGTCCCTCTCGCAAAAACCGATCAAAAATCCTCTCCACTCAAACAGTTTCTCAATCTCAAACACTCCAAATCTTAAATGGCTAAGAAACAAGCTGCCTCTAAAAACACTGGGAAAGGATCTGGTGTGGAAACTCGGGCGAAAAAGGAAAAATCAGGAGTACTAGCATCAATGGAAACAATCCCTGGATGTGAGCACTTTTGGAACATGAAGTTTCTGCCTGAGCGTGGTTTCAACTTCGCAAAAGCTCATCATTCATTCCTCTCCACTGTCAACAACATGCATTGGGAAAGATTTGTTCAAACTCGAGCCTACTACTTGGAGCAATTGGTGCGAGAATTCTACTCAGGAATTCAGAATAACAGAGGAGGTACTGTATTTTTCTCCAAGGTTAGAGGTAAGAAAGTTTTCTTTGACCCTGCTAGAATCAATAAGCACTATGATCTCACATACACTGGTAATGCATTTGAAGTAAAACTAGAGACCTATGGAAAAAAGCAAATGACTAAAATCAAAGAAAGAGTAGCAATAGAAGGATCTCAGTGGGAGAAATTCACAAATACTGAATTCAAACTTAAAACTGGTGAATTGATCCCTGAGCTTGGTAGTTGGCATTTATTCATTGATACATCAATTCTCCCTACTTCACACACTTCTACATTATCTAAAGATAGGTTGATTCTTATTGATTCAATCCTATGTGAGGATAATGTGGACATAGGGAAATTGATAGCTAAAGAAATTGTAGAATGTCAAGCCAAGGAATCTGGATTCTTATATTTCCCATGCTTAATCACTGAATTGTGTCAAAAGCAAGGAGTTGTTACTTCTGATCTAGAAAAAGTCTACAGAAAAACCCCTCCTAGTGGTCTATCTGCTGAAGTTAAGGATAGAGTGAGGTCAGTGAAAAATCAAAAGTACTGTAGAGCAGGAAGTGTCTGAACACTTGGTGCAGAAACTCCAAGCTGTCTGGAAATTTCAAAGAGAACAGCATGAATGGTTGAAACTAAAGTTGGATGATCCTGAAGCAGAAATAGAATCCCCAATTTTCCCTAATTGGGTGATTGATGAAAAAGAAGAAGTGGAAAAGGAAACTGATAAGAAAGAGAGGAAAAGTAAAGAGAAAAAGAGATACTGAGAAAGAAAAGAAGGGAAAGAAACCAAGAGTGGAGGAAGAAATTGAAGAAGTAAGTGATGAAGATACTGAAGAAGATGAAGAGGCAAGACAGGCTGTGAAGGATATTGAAAAGAATGTAGAGGAGGATGAATCTGAGTCACTAGAAGTTAGTGACAGTGATGATGATGACAATAATAATGATGGCAGTGATGATATGGAAGCTAGTACCAGAAGAAAGTATGAACTAAGAAAGAAATCTACAAATGAAGCCCAACCACCATCACAACAGCAATCAAACACCCCCTCACCACCATCACAAACCAACATTCCATCCCCCACCACCCACCATTCCCCCAGTCAAACTTCAACACCAAAATCACCCACACCTCCACCAGAAAATGCTCCCCAATCTGAAAATCCAAAACAAGATGCAGAAACAGATACAACCATCCCATCCCACACTCCAAAAGAAACAACTCCCACCCCAAGCACAGAACCTATTGAGCCAACTAACATTGTTTCTGAGAATGTTCAAATGCAGGTACTCATTGAAGAGCCTGAGAAAGAGAAAACAGATTCAGATTTGAAAATGCAGGCAGATACTGTCAAGGCAACAGTCATGGCAACAAGTCCTTCAGCAACAATCTCTGCAGTTCTGAAGGCCTTAGCAGAGAAGAAGCAGATGATGGGATACACAAGGAGAACAATGAAGCCTGCTCCAACAAAGAAGAAATGGACAATGAGCTCACTCTATGGTGCACAGGGTACAGGGATACAAGCTGGTGAGAAGAAAGTATCTGAGGAAGCTACACCCAAAGAAGGAGAGAAAGAAGCTGAGAAGGTAGCAGAGCAACATCAAGCGGGAATTGAACAGCAATATGAGAAAACTCCAGTGCAGAGTGGTGTACCTGCACCTGAAGTCCAAACACTGGCTACACCAGATGTTCCTGCAGAAGCTACACCTGAAGAGGCAGAAATGCCTGAGGCTGCTGTAGATGATCCTGGTGTGCCTACCTCTGATGTGGCCACTGCTAAGAAATCAAAGAAGACAAAAGACAAGCAAAGCCCTGCTCTGAGAGCCAGCCCCAGATTCCAGAAGAAAGAGTAAAAAGATACATTTTAATGTTGTTTCCAGTATTTATAATATGCTTTAGTAGTATACTCTATGTGCTAAATACTATGTGTTAACTTACTACTATGTGTTAAAAACTTTTGTTTGTATCTCCCAACATTAGTACTCCCCCGTTTCCTAAACTTAGAGCAGTGGGGACACTGCTCATATTTAAGTTGGGGGGGAGAGTGGAGAATAATATGTATTTTGTGTAGGCACTATATTTGCAGCATGTTTTGAACCTAGTACTAATATATATGTATGAATATAGAAATATGTTTGAGTAAGTAATTATAGCATGTGAGTATGTAGTGTTAGTATATGTTTTAAGTTTTAGATGTACTTAACAAAGCATGATAATTTGTGTTAACATGGTGAATTAAGTGCATCAACTTGTTTTTAGATTTAAATGATTATGAAACATGATCAATTCATATTTTTCTCAACAAAATTGAAGAAGTGTGTCAATGAGTCAATTTTTAAATGATAAAAAAGCCTTGTTTTCTAGAAATGATCAGTTTTATAAAAACTTTGACACAACAAAATTGAGTTTTGAAAAGAACCATGCTAGATCAAGAGCTATCTAAAGCCAAGGAAATTTTGGAAATTTGAGGTCAAAATTAGATTTTTATTAAAAATTTAGAAAAGCATAAAGACTTAAGTTTGGGGGAAAATCAATGAATACAAAGGCCAAAGTGTGACAGCTTGAAGAGTACAAACCACAAGTGTCAAAACCACTCAAAAATACCAAAAATATCCCAACAATGAGCTACATTTGCCTGAGTCATATAAACTGAACCTGTCCCTTAAGTGCAATTTGGTTTGAAAAATATGAACAAAGTTCAAACAAGAAAAAGAAAAACAAACCAAGAAAAAGAAGAAAATGCATGTGGAGGTCAGCAAGGAGGGCAATGTACGCTACAAAAAAAAAATTCAAAGAGTTCCAAGTGTGGCAACACTTAGTGTGCCAACACCATCTACATCAAAAGGCACCTACACTCAAAATAAAGTGAGCCTACAAATCCAAAAATGATGTTTTTGCACTCACTGCATTACATCATCAAAAATCAAACACAAAGAATAGAAATAAGGTATTGGCTCAACAAGTTGGAACACCAAAAGCCCTTTGTTGTGCTTAAGAGTCCCCTAAATACTTGAAAAAATTGTTAGTCTCAGCCATATTTTGAAAAATCTCTAAGAGTGACCAAAAGAATTCCATATTTTTCAAAAAGCTAAGGAAAAACTCTTTGCTCAGTTATGGAACCAATTAGAAACTCAATGGGCCACACACTCACACAAATGAGTTTTTATAACTCTAAATGTTTTTAAGCAGGGGCATGGAAGAAAAAGCACCAAAAGATAAAGGCTTATTACAAAACACTTCAAACACTTCTTGAAAAACATGAGTTGAGATGTCTTCATATTTGTATAAATCTTGTGTTTTGTTTCTTGTCGTTACTTGAGGACAAGCAACAATTTAAGTTTGGGGGTGTGATAACTCTATTTTATATAGAGATATTCATACAAATAAACTTGAGTTATTGCTTATTTTCAAGAACACTTATATATATTTATAGCTTATTTATCAAGTTACAACATTCTAAGTATTCAAATGGATAAAGGGCAATGATCTAGGCAAAATTCACAAATCTTGTTAGGTTTGATGTTTTTGTTCAGTGCAGCTACTGCAGGAGTGAGAACACTGCCAACACCAGGAGTGGAAACACCAGGAGTGGAAACACTAACAACACCTGCTAAAATTCTGCAGTTAATACCAAAACATCTAAAGACCATTTCAATGCTTCCACACTTGATTAGTGACATCATGCCTAGTCACCTGGAGCTGAGCCACTTGCTGAAGTCGGCGATACACATAAAAATCAAGTTGCAAGACTAAAGCTTATCTAAAAGACATGTGGCACTTCTCCAATGGACCTCATCTTTTGTTATGCATGCAAGCGACCAAACCTGTGCAGCTTGCTTGATTGGTTGTCAACAAACTAACCATGTTCAGTTCCCTCAGCTTATCTTTCACGCCAAAGGAAACCCCTTGCAAGAGGAAAGCTTTCAAGCCTATAAATAGATATCAAATCTTCACAAGAGAATGAATCATCCTATCTTCTATCATCTTTCACATATTTAAATACTTTATCTTTTCGCTTAGTTTAGGTTTAGTTTATTTTCATTTCAAGTTTCTAAGGAGAGGAAGGTGAGGAAGTGCTTGACAACCATTCCCTTCACTTCTACTTTGAAGAAATTCGTGTAAGAAATCTTTATTGTACTTCAACTTGGGAACTTAATGCAAAAGATCTTCTATTCAAGTAATCTCTACTCTTTTAAGTTCTTTTGCCTTATTATTCATTTACTTATGTTCTTTGCATATTCTTTGCTTTATAACATGAGTAACATGAGCTAAATTCCCTTAAGTTGAGATGTTCTAACCTTGTAATGAACTTCTAACTATGTTATTATGGTTTATGGAGTGTAAACACTTTAAACTCTTGCATAACACTTCTTTCAACTTATTCTGGAATTGATCACTTTAGAATAGGTAAAACTTGTAGCAGCAGACATGGGCTACATTTATGAACTCAAGAGTTAATAGGAACAAGTATTTAATAAAGGAAACTTTGTTAAATATATGCTAAAACCTAGACATAGGATAGCATAGTTCTTAGGATAATAAAATTACAAGAGTGAACCTATTTAGCAACTTGGATCATTGTTAGGAGGCAAGGGAGGAATTGACAAACCTTTCTTTACTGTAAAAAACAAAGATCATAAGAGCTTGTAATGAAACTCTGAAGAGAAGTGCTGAAAGGCACAAACTGATGCACCTACATCCAGTGTTCCCACACTACATACTCCATTAAAACACTTAGAAGTAAAGTACTTGGTGAAAACATCTCAACTACTTTTCCAACTGATTTCTCACACATTTTATTGCTTATTATTATTTTACTTACTTTGAAAAACTCCAAACCAAAAATACTGAATAGTGTAGACACACTAAGTGTACACTTTGAACTACAAAAATTTACAATACATAATCCCTGTGGGTTCGACCTTTCTTATCACTTTATTACTTGTGTGACTATGTATACTGCCTACTCTGGTGTTAAAATAATTTAGAAGAAAACTGTCACTTGACAAATCATCAACTTAGTGGAATCATCTCTGATCAAGGGTTAGAAAGTGGCGTGTTAAGTCTAAGTTTCCACGTGTTGGCTTGCATGTTAGGCCACACAACTTAACGGCTATAAACCTCAACTACCAAATCCCACTAACCCTTTCACATAACCTAAAATTCAATTTTCTTCGTCCCTCTCGCAAAAACCGATCAAAAATCCTCTCCACTCAAACAGTTTCTCAATCTCAAACACTCCAAATCTTAAATGGCTAAGAAACAAGCTGCCTCTAAAAACACTGGGAAAGGATCTGGTGTGGAAACTCGGGCGAAAAAGGAAAAATCAGGAGTACTAGCATCAATGGAAACAATCCCTGGATGTGAGCACTTTTGGAACATGAAGTTTCTGCCTGAGCGTGGTTTCAACTTCGCAAAAGCTCATCATTCATTCCTCTCCACTGTCAACAACATGCATTGGGAAAGATTTGTTCAAACTCGAGCCTACTACTTGGAGCAATTGGTGCGAGAATTCTACTCAGGAATTCAGAATAACAGAGGAGGTACTGTATTTTTCTCCAAGGTTAGAGGTAAGAAAGTTTTCTTTGACCCTGCTAGAATCAATAAGCACTATGATCTCACATACACTGGTAATGCATTTGAAGTAAAACTAGAGACCTATGGAAAAAAGCAAATGACTAAAATCAAAGAAAGAGTAGCAATAGAAGGATCTCAGTGGGAGAAATTCACAAATACTGAATTCAAACTTAAAACTGGTGAATTGATCCCTGAGCTTGGTAGTTGGCATTTATTCATTGATACATCAATTCTCCCTACTTCACACACTTCTACATTATCTAAAGATAGGTTGATTCTTATTGATTCAATCCTATGTGAGGATAATGTGGACATAGGGAAATTGATAGCTAAAGAAATTGTAGAATGTCAAGCCAAGGAATCTGGATTCTTATATTTCCCATGCTTAATCACTGAATTGTGTCAAAAGCAAGGAGTTGTTACTTCTGATCTAGAAAAAGTCTACAGAAAAACCCCTCCTAGTGGTCTATCTGCTGAAGTTAAGGATAGAGTGAGGTCAGTGAAAAAATCAAAAGTACTGTAGAGCAGGAAGTGTCTGAACACTTGGTGCAGAAACTCCAAGCTGTCTGGAAATTTCAAAGAGAACAGCATGAATGGTTGAAACTAAAGTTGGATGATCCTGAAGCAGAAATAGAATCCCCAATTTTCCCTAATTGGGTGATTGATGAAAAAGAAGAAGTGGAAAAGGAAACTGATAAGAAAGAGAGGAAAGTAAAGAGAAAAAGAGATACTGAGAAAGAAAAGAAGGGAAAGAAACCAAGAGTGGAGGAAGAAATTGAAGAAGTAAGTGATGAAGATACTGAAGAAGATGAAGAGGCAAGACAGGCTGTGAAGGATATTGAAAAGAATGTAGAGGAGGATGAATCTGAGTCACTAGAAGTTAGTGACAGTGATGATGATGACAATAATAATGATGGCAGTGATGATATGGAAGCTAGTACCAGAAGAAAGTATGAACTAAGAAAGAAATCTACAAATGAAGCCCAACCACCATCACAACAGCAATCAAACACCCCCTCACCACCATCACAAACCAACATTCCATCCCCCACCACCCACCATTCCCCCAGTCAAACTTCAACACCAAAATCACCCACACCTCCACCAGAAAATGCTCCCCAATCTGAAAATCCAAAACAAGATGCAGAAACAGATACAACCATCCCATCCCACACTCCAAAAGAAACAACTCCCACCCCAAGCACAGAACCTATTGAGCCAACTAACATTGTTTCTGAGAATGTTCAAATGCAGGTACTCATTGAAGAGCCTGAGAAAGAGAAAACAGATTCAGATTTGAAAATGCAGGCAGATACTGTCAAGGCAACAGTCATGGCAACAAGTCCTTCAGCAACAATCTCTGCAGTTCTGAAGGCCTTAGCAGAGAAGAAGCAGATGATGGGATACACAAGGAGAACAATGAAGCCTGCTCCAACAAAGAAGAAATGGACAATGAGCTCACTCTATGGTGCACAGGGTACAGGGATACAAGCTGGTGAGAAGAAAGTATCTGAGGAAGCTACACCCAAAGAAGGAGAGAAAGAAGCTGAGAAGGTAGCAGAGCAACATCAAGCGGGAATTGAACAGCAATATGAGAAAACTCCAGTGCAGAGTGGTGTACCTGCACCTGAAGTCCAAACACTGGCTACACCAGATGTTCCTGCAGAAGCTACACCTGAAGAGGCAGAAATGCCTGAGGCTGCTGTAGATGATCCTGGTGTGCCTACCTCTGATGTGGCCACTGCTAAGAAATCAAAGAAGACAAAAGACAAGCAAAGCCCTGCTCTGAGAGCCAGCCCCAGATTCCAGAAGAAAGAGTAAAAAGATACATTTTAATGTTGTTTCCAGTATTTATAATATGCTTTAGTAGTATACTCTATGTGCTAAATACTATGTGTTAACTTACTACTATGTGTTAAAAACTTTTGTTTGTATCTCCCAACATTAGTACTCCCCCGTTTCCTAAACTTAGAGCAGTGGGGACACTGCTCATATTTAAGTTGGGGGGGAGAGTGGAGAATAATATGTATTTTGTGTAGGCACTATATTTGCAGCATGTTTTGAACCTAGTACTAATATATATGTATGAATATAGAAATATGTTTGAGTAAGTAATTATAGCATGTGAGTATGTAGTGTTAGTATATGTTTTAAGTTTTAGATGTACTTAACAAAGCATGATAATTTGTGTTAACATGGTGAATTAAGTGCATCAACTTGTTTTTAGATTTAAATGATTATGAAACATGATCAATTCATATTTTTCTCAACAAAATTGAAGAAGTGTGTCAATGAGTCAATTTTTAAATGATAAAAAAGCCTTGTTTTCTAGAAATGATCAGTTTTATAAAAACTTTGACACAACAAAATTGAGTTTTGAAAAGAACCATGCTAGATCAAGAGCTATCTAAAGCCAAGGAAATTTTGGAAATTTGAGGTCAAAATTAGATTTTTATTAAAAATTTAGAAAAGCATAAAGACTTAAGTTTGGGGGAAAATCAATGAATACAAAGGCCAAAGTGTGACAGCTTGAAGAGTACAAACCACAAGTGTCAAAACCACTGAAAAATACCAAAAATATCCCAACAATGAGCTACATTTGCCTGAGTCATATAAACTGAACCTGTCCCTTAAGTGCAATTTGGTTTGAAAAATATGAACAAAGTTCAAACAAGAAAAAGAAAAACAAACCAAGAAAAAGAAGAAAATGCATGTGGAGGTCAGCAAGGAGGGCAATGTACGCTACAAAAAAAAAAATTCAAAGAGTTCCAAGTGTGGCAACACTTAGTGTGCCAACACCATCTACATCAAAAGGCACCTACACTCAAAATAAAGTGAGCCTACAAATCCAAAAATGATGTTTTTGCACTCACTGCATTACATCATCAAAAATCAAACACAAAGAATAGAAATAAGGTATTGGCTCAACAAGTTGGAACACCAAAAGCCCTTTGTTGTGCTTAAGAGTCCCCTAAATACTTGAAAAAATTGTTAGTCTCAGCCATATTTTGAAAAATCTCTAAGAGTGACCAAAAGAATTCCATATTTTTCAAAAAGCTAAGGAAAAACTCTTTGCTCAGTTATGGAACCAATTAGAAACTCAATGGGCCACACACTCACACAAATGAGTTTTTATAACTCTAAATGTTTTTAAGCAGGGGCATGGAAGAAAAAGCACCAAAAGATAAAGGCTTACTACAAAACACTTCAAACACTTCTTGAAAAACATGAGTTGAGATGTCTTCATATTTGTATAAATCTTGTGTTTTGTTTCTTGTCGTTACTTGAGGACAAGCAACAATTTAAGTTTGGGGGTGTGATAACTCTATTTTATATAGAGATATTCATACAAATAAACTTGAGTTATTGCTTATTTTCAAGAACACTTATATATATTTATAGCTTATTTATCAAGTTACAACATTCTAAGTATTCAAATGGATAAAGGGCAATGATCTAGGCAAAATTCACAAATCTTGTTAGGTTTGATGTTTTTGTTCAGTGCAGCTACTGCAGGAGTGAGAACACTGCCAACACCAGGAGTGGAAACACCAGGAGTGGAAACACTAACAACACCTGCTAAAATTCTGCAGTTAATACCAAAACATCTAAAGACCATTTCAATGCTTCCACACTTGATTAGTGACGTCATGCCTAGTCACCTGGAGCTGAGCCACTTGCTGAAGTCGGCGATACACATAAAAATCAAGTTGCAAGACTAAAGCTTATCTAAAAGACATGTGGCACTTCTCCAATGGACCTCATCTTTTGTTATGCATGCAAGCGACCAAACCTGTGCAGCTTGCTTGATTGGTTGTCAACAAACTAACCATGTTCAGTTCCCTCAGCTTATCTTTCACGCCAAAGGAAACCCCTTGCAAGAGGAAAGCTTTCAAGCCTATAAATAGATATCAAATCTTCACAAGAGAATGAATCATCCTATCTTCTATCATCTTTCACATATTTAAATACTTTATCTTTTCGCTTAGTTTAGGTTTAGTTTATTTTCATTTCAAGTTTCTAAGGAGAGGAAGGTGAGGAAGTGCTTGACAACCATTCCCTTCACTTCTACTTTGAAGAAATTCGTGTAAGAAATCTTTATTGTACTTCAACTTGGGAACTTAATGCAAAAGATCTTCTATTCAAGTAATCTCTACTCTTTTAAGTTCTTTTGCCTTATTATTCATTTACTTATGTTCTTTGCATATTCTTTGCTTTATAACATGAGTAACATGAGCTAAATTCCCTTAAGTTGAGATGTTCTAACCTTGTAATGAACTTCTAACTATGTTATTATGGTTTATGGAGTGTAAACACTTTAAACTCTTGCATAACACTTCTTTCAACTTATTCTGGAATTGATCACTTTAGAATAGGTAAAACTTGTAGCAGCAGACATGGGCTACATTTATGAACTCAAGAGTTAATAGGAACAAGTATTTAATAAAGGAAACTTTGTTAAATATATGCTAAAACCTAGACATAGGATAGCATAGTTCTTAGGATAATAAAATTACAAGAGTGAACCTATTTAGCAACTTGGATCATTGTTAGGAGGCAAGGGAGGAATTGACAAACCTTTCTTTACTGTAAAAAACAAAGATCATAAGAGCTTGTAATGAAACTCTGAAGAGAAGTGCTGAAAGGCACAAACTGATGCACCTACATCCAGTGTTCCCACACTACATACTCCATTAAAACACTTAGAAGTAAAGTACTTGGTGAAAACATCTCAACTACTTTTCCAACTGATTTCTCACACATTTTATTGCTTATTATTATTTTACTTACTTTGAAAAACTCCAAACCAAAAATACTGAATAGTGTAGACACACTAAGTGTACACTTTGAACTACAAAAATTTACAATACATAATCCCTGTGGGTTCGACCTTTCTTATCACTTTATTACTTGTGTGACTATGTATACTTGCATATTAAAATACCACACCAAAGACTTGTGAAGTTTTATTTTGGAAATCGAACAATCCTTTTGGCATTATGAGGATAAAGTTTTTTTGTACATAATTATGTCATTTAAAGTAAATTAAATACTAGAATCGTATCTTGAATTTAGTCTATAATGCAGTTTTCTGAGTTTGAAGAACCCATTATAAGTTGTGTTGCCATTCAAATTATGTGTTGTTGTTTGATAGAAACAAGAACTGGGTCATTTTATTTTCTTCATGTGGAGTATTGTATATTGCATTAATTGAGTTTTGTTACTTTTGTAGGAAAATAATGAAGGTGTAGATTTGGATGATGGAGAATTTGAAGACATGTGTTGAAGACTGAAGTTTTATTTTGTACTTTTGCTGTGTGTTTTTGGACGATGGCTTGTTACTTTTGCTGTGTTTTTTTGTACTTATTGAAGTAACAAATTATTTCGTTTAAGATACATTAATTATGTCCTTGAAGTAGCAATATAAGGATCATTATGTCTTTTAAATTGTTTCATTTTAGTAACAAATTGTTTCGAATATGAAGTTAGCGATGTGATTGAGATGCGATTGATATATAATACGCTAGTATTTGCGGTTGTTCGTAATAGCAACGGCTTTATAGCGTTGTTGTTGACATGGAATGTTAAAACACATAGGGGACGGTTTTACTTTATCAACGAGAACAGTTTTAGAATGTTGCCAATCTGGCAACGGTTTTTACTTGAATATATATGGCAACGGTTATCCAGTGTTGCCATATCTGGCAACGGTTCTGACGTGTTGCCATACTTGGCAACGGTTCCTCAATGTTGCCATAACTGGAAATGCTTTGCGACCGTTGCTATAGCGTGGAAACTAAAACCGTTGCGTTTCAGTTGTCAATGGCAACGATTTTACGTCCGCGTTGCCTTAGGGAACAAAAAACTGTTGCCTTTAGTTTACGCATCGGCCGCAACAACAACGATTTCAAAACCGTTGCCAAAGGTTATAGCAACGGTTTTTTGGCTTTAGGAGACGGTTTTCGACCGTTGCCATAGGGTCTAAATGTTGTAGTGCGATCTCTTACTTCTTCCACACCTTCAAGAGCAAGGATAAGAGAAACGTGTTGCTAAACTGACCCCCAGATGCGCCGCCGCCGGTCGGTGTGGCTGTGTGCGGGCGGGGCCTGGATCGAGTGGTGTAATATAGTTTTTGAAAATAATTATTTTATTTTTTGTGCGTAGCTTGCTCGGTCAAAGAGTTGTTGCGCTTATTTTGTCTACTGAGCCATTTTTTTATAGTTGTTGCGATTTTTTCTCCAACAGTTACTTATTCACCCTGTCGCAAACACGCCTATAAATAGAGACCTCGCATCAATTTCCAATCACACCAAAATTTATAACATTTTCGAGTTTCTTCTATCTTCTCTCTAAACACTTTCTTTTCTTATCTACTCCAATTAAGAGTGGTATACAAACCATATTGAATGAGGGTATATTAATCTCGAGCAAAATGTCACAGTGTAGTGATCTTTTGTATCAGCTTCGACTAGCCTGTTTTATTCTGGAGACGTTGTGGTTGTTTCGACTGAATGTTTTATCCCCGGGACGTTGTGGTTGATAGCCTGCTTGCACATTTTGAGGGGTGCCGCAAAACGTCTTAAAGAAAGCGATCTAGTCTAAAACCCATCCCAATAACAACAATTAGGAAGTGGTAGAGGACTTGCTCAACAGCGAGCAAAACGACCAGGCCAGAAAATCGTTGTGCAAAATAGCTCTTATTATTTCAAAGTTGTTCAAAACATCAACAGCAAAGGTACTAAGCCTCTGAAGATAGGCTTGGATACCAATGCCGAGGAAGGTTGGGAATGAAGACATGGAACGTAAGAAAGAGGGAACTGACAAGGTTGTGAATGAGGAGAGGGAATGAATGGTGGTCTTCAAGGTTCTCAAAACGTTTCGGGTGGTTCGATCGGTTGAACCGGGAATCAGACCCCTAGCCGATCCAAATGAACCTGAGAACCGTCTTGCATAAAAACCGGGAATTGAACCGAAAAACCAGCTAAAAATCGAGAAATGAACAGGAAACTGGCCAGGGACCGGGAATTGGGCAGAAAATCAGATTTCATCTATTTTTCTTAAAAAGTGGTATATCATGTTGAATTTTGGAAAACAAATGATAAATGATGTTGATTTTTTGTATACAGGATATTTTTTTATCTTTTGTTATAATTAAATTGATGAAATAAATAAAAAAATTAATGTTATTAGGTAGTATATTTGATTATTGAATATTATAATGTTATTATGTCATATTATAATTTTTTTTGTTTTTTATCCTTTATATATTGTAAAAAATTATTAAATAAATTATCTAATTAATTCTGGTTCGACCTCCAATTCGACCGGTTGAAACCTAAGAACCTTGAATCACTGCCTCTTCCGATTCAATATTCGGTTCAGTTTTAATTACCTTGGTGGTCTTGATAAAGTCACGGAGGGCCATGCATAATGGTGGCCGTGATAGAGGAGTAGAGAGATTGACTGATGGTCTTGAATTTATCGAGGCGCGGAGGAAAGAACCTTTTTTTTAGGCCTAAAGGTACATTTGGTCTCAGCAAATATCCAAAAAATCCAGTTTCGTCCTTGCAATTTAAAAAATTTTAAAAAAGCACTTGCAAATATAAGTTTGATCCAGTTTTGTCCCTGTAAAAATAAAACTTTGTTTTTCGTCCTTGCAAATATACGTTTTATCCAGTTTGGTCCCTGTAATATGTAAAACACTTTATTTTAGTCCCTCCAATATGAGCAGAAAAAGGACTAAGATCAAATTTTTTTACATATCATAGGGACCAAACTGGATAAAACATATATTTGCTGGGATAAAAAACAAAGTTTTGTTTTTATAAGGACTAAACTGGTTCAAACTTGTATTTGCAAGGGCTTTTTTAAAATTTTTTAAATTGCAATGACGAAATTGGATTTTTTGGATATTTACAGGACCAAATATACCTTTAAGCTTTTTTTTTAAGATAAGCAAATATAGAGGAAGGAACCTTAATAGAAGGACTGTGTGATGATTTTGAAAAATGTGAAAAGAGACCGTATTTGCGTGGTGATTGCCATTACGAAGCATCTGATTGATGTCGGGTGGTATGCATTGCGGGTGGAGTAACCCTTTTACTATATAATAAAGCTTAAATATGTTTTTCGTCCCGCAAATATAGTAATTTTTTAAATAATCCTTGCAAAATTATTTTTTTTAAAAATCCCTGCAAAATTAAGTTTTTTTAAATACGTCATTTTGTTAAAAAAAGCTTATGTGGCTAACTGAGTTGTGATGTGTTATTTTTTTCCAGCTGTAATTTTTTTAAATGTGAGTTGGTATGTGAGGTGTTTTAACACCCATAGTAATTTACTAAATTACTTTGGATATTACTTTTGTTGTCATACAAACAAATTATATGATATAGGTGCTTGAATGATGTGAATTATGAATGCAATTGTGATTGTTAGGAGGTTTTAGATATTGTGGGATAGTATAGGGACAATTTGGGTAGGGCTGAGCAAGACCCGTCTCAATCCTATGACTCGTCTCGTCTTCCTCCCATTTAACCCGCAAAACATCGGGTTCGTTCGGGTCTAAAAAATTGGTCCGACCAAAATTTAGGGACACGTTAGGGTTAAGTATAACTCGTCCCAACCCGTCCCTTACACGCTCCTCACCCAAATTTTTAACTCTATTACATTGGCAATGAGACTTTTAAAATTAAAATATTCAGTTTGAACTATATGTTTGTTTAATGAGAAACATTGTTGTAAAGTACTATTGTAAAAGTTATGTTTTCAGTTTTAATATACAAGATAAAATACTAAAACAATCAATTTATCACTACTAACTTTGACTCATACTTGAGTGATCACCTTATAATTTTGTTTCAATTGTCCTTCGGGCCAACCCGATCTCGTTCTAAATAGACCTAGTCTTACTTTGACCCTAAGAACATCGGGTTTGTTCGGGTTTAAGGGTGGCGTAGGGTCGAAAAAAATGATATTTTAAAAATTTAGGGCCGGGTAAGGGACAAGTTTAACACGTCCCTTGCTCACCCCTAATTTTAGGGATTTCTTTTTGTTTTTTACTTTGTGCCAAGGACCAAAATGCCCTTAGCCCTTTTTAAAACACCTGCAGCAGACTCATCTCCCTCTTATTTCATTTTTCCTTAGGAGAACATAGAGAGAGTTGAGAGAGTGAAGGAAGAGTTCGAGTGAGAGAAAGAAAAATGAGGGGGAAACTTGAGAGAGAGCATCATTTTTTTCTTCTTCTTCTTCCCTTCATCAAACCGTCACCCACATTGTTGCTACCCTTCTCCATTTCAATTCTCTCACTTTAAAACCAGAACTCACAACACCAAAAACCCCCAAAGACGATATAATAATAGTGAAAACCCTCACTTACCTTACTCATTCGCATTTGCATGTGGGTAGTGAAGTTAGGATTGAAAATGTTGGAGATGCATGTGGGTCTTCAAAGGGGAGATGAAGATTTAGGTGTTGCATGTGGGATTGGGAATTGTCAAGCTAAGTTTTGGTGCTGGTTTGGGTCAATGTGAGTTGCTGGAAATTCATTCAAGCTTAGAAGAAACCAAAGAGGCAGTCAAAGGGAGAGTTGTAGTGAAGAATATCCAAGTGAGTTTCCTCTTTTTCCCGATCTTCAAAGTTAGGGTTTTGGACTCATTAATGTGTTTAGACTCATTGCATTCTGAATGTATTGATTGTGGGATCCACCCCACTCATTTGCACAAATGAGTGATCGAGTTTTAAGCTCAAAGGAGGTAAATTTGACTTTGATTGAATGTTTGATGGTTTGGTAAATTGTAATGTTGTGATTGATAGTTTGAACTTAATTTTACATGTATTAAGTTTGTACTTTGGATTGGTTGAGGATTTGGGGTCGAATTGGTACTTAAGGGATGCTTAAACAAACTTTAAAATGGGTTTTCTGGTGCTGCAAAGGGAGCACGGGTCGTGCGTATTTAAGCACGGTCCGTGCGTGTCTTCGAGTTGGGAGTTCTTTTCATTAGCCTTCCGACTGTTTTACTCGTATCTTTTGATTCAGAACTCTGATTTGAGTGTTCTTGGATGCGTTGGAAAGCTAACGAAAAGAGCTACAATGATGATTAAACATTGAATGGTGTTTTTAATTGAATAAAAAAGTCTTCCTAATTTATCCTAACTCTTAACACTTGATGCATTGAATATATGAGGTTCTCCATTAATCTTGATGTGCAATTGTTGTTTTTTGAGTTTCAAAAAATCAATCCACTGAAGAAATTACGGGGATGAGTCGCGGATTAGGTCGCTTTCTTTAAGACGTTTCGCGGCACTACTCAAAGTTGTGCAAGCAGACTATCAACCACGACGTCCCCAGGATAAAACAGCTCAGTCAAAACTAATACGAAAGATCACTGCACGGTGGACTTTCGCTCGAGATAATACACCTTCTATATGGTTTATAAAACCACTCAAAATGGTTTGTAAACCACTCTATATGGTTCGTAAACCACTTTTAAGAAAAGAAACTTGGAAATGCTTCAAGTTTCGATAGAGAAAAGAAAAGTGTTTAGAGAGAAGAGAGAAGAGAGAAAAAACTTGGAAATGCTTCAAGTTTCGGTGTACTTTGAAAAGTGGGGATAGGTCTCTATTTATAGGTTTGTTGGAGCAAGTAGGCGTTGGGTAATAATACACAATAAATGTTCAACGGCTTTTTTGACTTGGTCAATATGATCGTTGGAGAGCAATGGCTCTTTTGGCTTGGTCAAAGCGTAACGACTCTTATGACTTGGTCAATATGATTGTTGGAGATTTGACTTGGTCAACGCACAAATAAATAAATAAATAAATAAATTTTTTGAAAAATAAATATACACCACTCAGCCCAAGCTCGGCCCGGGCGGTCAGACGGACGACGGTGGCGCGCGCATGTGGTGTTCATTTTGTGTGCGTCCTCTCCTATTCTGCCCAAAATATTAACAAATAATTTGAATCCATGACAAAATTCATACAGAAAAAGCTGTCACATTCAGTTTTTACATAGAACAATTCAATTACAACATTGAGTCAAACATTTTCCAATCATCAACTCCCACGTAGAACATCCATGCCATGTAGATTTGGGAAAGTTGTACTTTCGCTGTGAACCCCTGCATAAAACAAACAAACTCAATGCCTAGTCAATATGAACTCCAAGTCTTCAAGCCACTAAAAAGTAAATCGGAGAATGTTATTGTCTTAAGCAAATGGAAGTAATAGAAAACAAATAGCTAATTGAGTAAGACAAACAAAAAAATACAAATGACATTATATAATCTAGAAATAGGAACTAACCTAGAGACCAGACCCAAATAAAAGAAACTATTCAACTAATCAGCTAAGTTAGGAACTAACCACATTCTGAATTATAGTCAAAGGAACTAAGTTTAAAGGAAATCCAACAAATGAAAAAAAACAAAATTCCTAGTAGTTGAATATTATGTTGAAATGTAGCATACATCAGTATTATCAATGTGATGGTGACGTACATTTTGGGTATTCAGGATATGCTCCACAATCCTTAAAGAGAAGAAGTTTAGTTGATAGAAAAACTAAGTGAAAAGGAGAATCAACAAGGATGCATGAAGTAGTTGTAATTACAGTACTATATTAGTTATTTGGAAACAAACCGTAGCTTATCAACAACTCACAAGAATGACTGAACTTGATTAGCTTATGAACCTATAATTTTAAATATGCCTTTGTCAAATATAATAATGAACACTAGTAACTAACCGTCCAAAGTTAGTCCCACTCATGATGTTTGTTCTATTAGAACTTATCTAGTTGACAACATGTTTGTTCTGTCAGTCAATCCAACAGCTGAGCACAAGCCAGAAAACAATTTTGCGACAACCTCCAATAGGACTAACTTGGTTAGCTATGACAATGACAACAAAATGTAGATTACATGTAGAAGTAATCATGCTCACACTGCCAGGCAGAATGAACCCGTTTTCACTTGTCTGTCAGTGTTTTTCAAACATTAGTAGTTTGGTTTCATGTTTAAGCATTCAAGAGTTCAAACATTAGTAACGACTCTTCATGTTTAAGCATTCAAACATTAGTAACGACTCTTCATGTCTAACCAAAGAAAAATATTAAATAAATCATGATGAGAAAAGTGAAATATGTCATATGAAAACTTATATCAAGACATGGAAATAATATAGTAGTGACAAATGAGATTAATTAAACCCAAAGGGTAGAAACTTCTAATGAGAGATGCAAAAAGAGAAGCTTCCAGAAAAACAAATTAAATTTCTATGAAGTAAACCAAAAATAAAAATTAGAATTCGTTTTTTGCCTTGGGCTTACATAGAGAACTTCAATTATACAGGATTTCAGTGGAACATTCATCAAGAGATAAATATCAAGCATAAGTGGGCGGGCTTACATAGAGAACTGATGACAAGGAATCAAAGTCAAAAACACTTTATTGTTGAGGAGTGGGTTTAAGAGAACGAAATATAGATTGTTGCTAGTGCAGAATGGATGGATGTTATCCAGGTTCTCTTTGTTTCCACCCTAATTTCAATCTGACTACATCAATGACGAAATTGAAACATCATGAATGCTGAACACTGGAAGAAACATCAGATTATAACAACATTCAGAGTCAAAAATTTGAGGATAAACCAGGACATAACATTGCAAGCAAGAATCGATTTTGAGAACAGAAGCATTTTTTATAAAATTATTCAATAACAAATACATTGAAGCATTGACAAATCAATAAAATTACTATTTTTCCATGCTAGTAGATAAATTTATTTGGAAAAGGTCTCTGATTCCTTCAAGCTTTTCCCATGCCACTTGCCATGCACCTGAGCAATCTTCCCTTTGCCAATCTCCTCGCCTCGCACATCTACAAGCACAACATGCTGAACCACATTGCAATGAACAATTTCTTGAGGACCTGCATCAACAAATTCAGCTAGTGATGGTTCAGAATTATAACCAAAATATATTCTCACGAATCTAAGATCTTTTATGGCAGTTGATACATCACCATGACTTTTAGCTGAGCCAGAGGACCCTGTTACTGGTCCTCTTTGCTTATCTAACACTGAATTATCTGGTCGAACATCCTTAGCTGCTGTTGTGCAGGCTAGCTTAGCTTTCGATTGTTCACTCTGGCATGGCAAACATGAAATTATGCGATAAATAAAACTGACTAAAAAATAAATTTACACCAGTTCCAAAATTTGCAAGTAAATGTTTCATAAAAACCCTTGAATCTTAAATTTAGGACTCTAATCAAACCATATCACAAACATGGCTTCATTTATCATTTATTTTTATCCCATAAATTGGTAAGAAAAATTAGAAGCAACATGAGAGATAAGATACCAGTAACAACACAGCTTCAGATAAAAAGTAAGATTTCACTATAATTAGGCAAAGAAAGAATTCGTGATATGATTGATGTGTTTTCTATACAATCCCCTATGGACAAAAAGGTAATGCTACACAACCAAAGTTCTTCTATCAGAGAGCAACGAGATGAACAATAATCATTTGATGAGCTATGTAAAAGAAGACATCCAATGTAAAAGAAGACACAAAAAAAGAGAAAGGAAAGAGTCGTCCTCACCCGTTTTTAAGCAGAGAAAGTGTAACCTTAGAACCCCGAAAAATATAAAGCAGGAAAGTCTTAGGCATGCAACATAATCAACAACTCTAAGTAGAAATAGAAACCCGTTATTCAAATCAAAAGCTAAAGGCAATAAAGGAACCAATGGAAATCAATGTAGAAACCCATTATTCAAACCTATTACACCTGAGATTGGATTAGGGGTAGAGGCTTCACGTTCTGCGATTTCAAAGGATCTACGATAGAAGAAAATGGTCAGGGTTTAGGTTTCAATGAGAGTGAGAGAGGATGTTGCAGTGAAAGAGAAGAAGAGAAGTGATGGAGGAACAATGGTGGTGGGTGGTGAGTGGCGGGTCGGCGTGGTGGACGTGATGAAGGTCGATATAGAGAGAGTGAGAGAGGGAGACTGAAATCAGAGTGAGAGAGTGGGAAATGAGGGTCTCGAAGAAGGGGAATGGTTTTAGTTAAAGAAATTGTCATTGTCGACCGAAATTTTGCATTACCGACCAAATATTCTGTCGGAATTACCGACCGTTTCTTGATCCGTCTGAAACGAAGACGAGATTTAATGGGCAGCTGCTGAAATCGTGTACCGATGGATTATTTCGTCGGAAATTCTCGTAGGAAACAACGCTTATTTTTGTAGTGGATTTAGATTCAATAAGAGTGACTCGTAGTCTTGAGCTCTATCTCTAACATCAAAATCACACACAACCTTTTCCATGGTGTATTCTCAGAAGCCCGTGCTTTTATGGCCAAGTATTCCATAGGAAGCGGCCCCACATCCACTTTCACAAAGGTGAGTCTATTAAGAGTACTCTTGTAGTTAGGTACTCCACTCCACATAGAGTATAGATCTCATTAAGAGTTTCTATTACCTCTACCTTACATCGCTTTAGGAATCATATGCTTCTCTATTTATAATAGCATGCTCATCTTGTATCACTTCACAACTTGTTACTACCCATTGATCAGTGTGTACATGATCCATTCTCGTAGCTCCTTTTGAGAGAAATTTTCGATCAATGCTGGTACGACTATTGCATATCACCGCAGAATTCGCAGATTGTCGCCCAAGAAGTTGTATGGTTGCTAAAATCTTCTGTTAGGAAAGTGTCAGTCTCCTATATTTGTTTCATAATCAGTGGGCATTCTAGAGACCCCGAGTTTCGTTTCAGGAATTCTTATTTTGTCTATAGCTCATCCTACCTTCTGTCTCGAGTTAACCAAAATTAATTTTTTTTCTCAACTTCATTAAGACTATAGTTCTCTTATGATGCCCTTATATTTTTGAAGGAACCTTATTCTACTTAGAATCGACGAGTCTCTTAAGATTTCTGATTTTGTTGTCGTGTTTATCATCCTTAATAAGAAGTATCCTTGACCTAGGTTATGGTAATGGTAGTGGTCAACCTATGTCTATTTTTGTCATTATATCTTTTCGCGTCACAAGTTAATTATTTCCTAAATTCCTCCGGATCAGTATATGAATGCATCATGTGATTAAGGGTTGTGACTCTATTATGTTCGAAAGTCCCTAACTTTCGTGATCAAACTAGGATTCTTAAACAGACAGTTTCAAGTGAGGAATTTGTTTTCGATGTTCTTCCCATTTAAATCAAAATTACATAGCCTTTGTTACCACCGCATACAAAGTCTTCTATGATTGTTGTTGCTCACTAAACTCCAATATTTTCCCATTATTAGTATTCCATTCCTTTGTGATAGAGGAATCTCATGCTTAACCAAACTTGTGAGTTTTCCGGTAAGTCTAACCATTCTTAGGAAGTCTCCATGTTTTCAGGTAAGATCCCAGTTTCCTAGAGTGTTCTCATTCCCTTAGTGGTTGAGTTAATCGAGGTCTTGCAAGGTTGAAATCAAATTCATAGGGATATGAATGCGTATGCAGGTGTATGGATGATGAAATTGATGTACAAATATATGTTTGTAAGTGCGTTGCTTGATAAGGAAAACTAATATAGTAAGAGTTGATTAGGTTGTAGTTCCCGTAAGCCTCATATATGAAATTCCACTACCATTGTGATTGTTAACTTCTTGTTTGTGAAGGTTAGTGTTTTTGTTCTTGTTGGTGAAATCATGGGATACTATCTTGTGTTTGTGCAAACCTATTTGAAATTTCAAGTGAATTATTTTCCCCATTGTGAGAATTTTAGTAATTTGAGTATTTTTGAGTTGTTCTTACTGATTATGTTATGCAATTTTGGGTATTTTGGATGTTTGGCCTGTTACAATTTCGAAATGTTGAAGTTGCTCATTGAAACAAGTATTTCTAAGTGATTAGTTGTGGGTGCATGAACTTGTTGTAATATGAATGCTTCGACCGCTTGTGGAACCTGTACTTTTAAAAAAATATTTTGAAGGGATTTTTTTAAAAAACTAATTTTGTAGGGCTTATTTAGAAAAAATGCAATATTTGGAGGGAAAAAAACATATTTAAACCGTATAATAAATATAATTTGCTTGTTAACAAAATATATTAAATAAGAACGAAGGGGAGGGAATGAGTCGTGCATAAAACACACACTGTCAGTGCGAGAGAATGTAGAGAAAGAGAAGAACTTGTTTCATTCGATTTTCATAAACTTAATTGAATTTACATAAACTCTTGAACTTATACATGCAATGCCTTTTATTGGATAAGATTCTTCAACAGTAGCTACACACAGTTCATGGCTACCCCCACTCTGAAAACAGCTTAAATTTTCAAACCTGTAACTTTCCAATTTATTTCCATAAATCAACACAATTCATAGAGAACATGTTCAACAGTAGACAGTGAGCAAAACGTCCATGCAAAAAAAGGTGCGAAACTTTTAAGCACTGCGTTAGATCCCAACGCAGAGGAAGGTGTGGGTGGCTTTGGTGGGGGATGAATCCTTGAAGGGGTAGAAGGAGGCGTAGAGGGCATTGATAGTGCTCTCGATAAAGTCATTGAAGGCAAAAATAGTGGCCTCGAGAGAGGCATAGAGGGCATTGGTGGTGCTCTCGACAAATTCACTGAAGGCAATAATGGTGCCCTTGAGAGAGGCGAAGATGGCACGAATGCTTCTCTTGATAAAGTCGTGGTTGGCCCTAATAGTGCCCTTAATAGAGGCGTACAGGGACTGAAGTAAGCTCTTGATAGAGGAGAAAATAGAGAGAATTCGCGTGGTGAAGATGGCCATTTTGCGATGTGCTGTTGCGCACTTTGTTTTTGTTTTTTAAAAAAATTCTGGTTTGAGTTCGATGATGATGAGAAGTATAAATAAGCATGAAGGGGAGGGAGAGCATGAGTCGCACATGCAGCAAAATAAACGCCTTGTAGTTGTAGGTTGGTTTCGAGATAAGGTTCCTTCCTTCATCTCTTCAAATTCTTCGCCATCTTCATTAATTAATATATAGATTAATCATTCTTGGGAATAAGTAAAAGATACTGAACGTTTCTCTTCATTGAAAATAACAATCACTAATTACACTGCTTTATATATAACAACTGAATTGTTGCTCTATTAATCTTTTTCATCAAATTAAACAATTCGAATTTCTTCACAAATCCAACATGTCCATAAGTATAGTAGACTACGCTCTCCCCTATGAAACCCACAACAAGTACGATGTTTTCTTCCACTCCAACATCATTCACACATTGGTCACCCACACTCCTTCCATAGTCGACGACTGGCTTTCCCGGCAACAACCGCCTCCTCATTGGCCTTGATTTCGAGTGGCTCCCAAACACTCGTCGCAATATGGACAACCCCGTTGCTGTCCTCCAACTCTGCAATGGTGGAGAATGCCTCGTCTTTCAAATCATGCACGCACCACCATATATCCCACAATCTCTTATTGCGTTTTTGAGAAATGGAAATCACACGTTTGTTGGTGTTGGGATTTGAGAGGACGTGGAGAAGCTTATGAGGGACTACTCGTTAATGGTTGGAAACTACGTTGAACTTCGTACTCTTGCTGTTGAGAGGTTGGGTGAGCTTGAGATGAGGAATGCTGGGATTAAAAGGTTGGGTTTGCGTGTGCTTGGTAAGGAGGTTGAGAAACCAAAGAGGGTTACTTTGAGTAGGTGGAACGAGCTGCAGCTTACGGATAAGCAGGTTCAGTATGCTTGTCTTGATGCTTTTGTCTCATTTGAGGTTGGAAGGAGACTTTATTCTCGTAGGGCTTGAATGGATTTTTGTTGGTTTTAGTTCTGTAGACCTTCTGCCCTTTGGTTTTTCTCGCATATCGTTAAGTTTTTGTAGGTTGATTTGTTCTGTTTGGAAAGTCAGTGTTACGTTTTAGTTGATGGTGTGATATGATTTGGAGTCTTCAAATTTCAAGTGTGAATCTTAAATCAATGGAAAAAATTGTTTAAAGTTGCTTTGGTCCAGGTGTAAGTAAACCATCCAATCTTAGGCTCTACTTGTCAAACCCAGTCCGCCAGCTTATAGCGAATAATTCTTCTCTCTCATTCTTTACCATTAATTACAAATGTCCATTTATGTAATCTTATATTTATAAGCTAGTTCAACCGCTTATTTTACCAAACACTTTAAATTTAATCCGCTAACTTATCCGCTATTAGCTATCCACTATAACTTCATCCGCCATAATCTAACTTAACCGCTAGCTTACTATAAACTGATGGTGCAAACAGAACCTTAATTCAACATCAGGAATTGTTTATTGCATGTAAACCGCGTATTTCCATTACAATAGTAAATATGGGCCCGTGAGTCCGTGACTGTGTTCATTTGCACCATCAGTTTCTTTCTTTCAAAACTTCCAAATCCCATTGACAAAAAATTGTTGGTGTTATTAATATGTTAAAATTTTGTATGATTATTACTAAATTACCCTAACATTCAATGTTAACTTTTCATATACCAACACAATTTAGTACTATTAATAATGATATGTTTGGAAAATGAGTAATAAATGTATCTAGAAAATTGTAAGAGGCATTATATTTTGGGACAAGTAAAAATGAAAAAGAGGCCTTATATTTTGGGACGGAGGGAGTATTATGTAATTACATAATTATGTCATTATCTTTACTTAATATATAGTATATGTCTAATAAGTTTTACATTCATCTCAAATTTGAGCAAATATCATCAATGACACTTGATTTGATAGAGTAGTAATGTAGTAATTAGAGAAAGGAGAGCGCACGACTTGACTTGGGAGTCAAATTGGTTTTTTGTGGCATGAAGCTTCCTTGAAACCTCTTAACTTTTGTACTCTCCCAATTTCCATCCATTGGGACCGCACTTTTGTTTTCAGAGTGACTTTGTTTTACACTCTATCTTTGTTTTCAGAGTGACTTTGTAGTCAACACGATTTTTATGGCACGAAACTTCCTAGAAATCACTTTACTTTGGTACTCTCTTCATTTTCATTAATTGCTAAACAAAATGACAAGACTTATACTTCTATTTTTGTATTGGATTTTTTTAACTCTCTGATATTATGAATAATTTTCAAGAGAAAATAAAACATTATTTGCTATTGACAAAAAGAGATTACCACCTCTTTGATTTTTTTATCGCTTACTCTATCTTTGTTTAGTTAGAGTGAATTTCAAATAAAAGAAAATTTAAAGAGATAAAAGGAAAATAATAGTGAAATTCTAATACACCAAAAAAAGTGGAGGTTCGAAGAAAAATACACAAATTGTTCAGAGAACTGGGTAACCCGTAGGACACCTCTTTATATATTATTATGTAATTACAAAATTATGACGTTATTTTTACTAAATATATAGTATATGTCTAATAAGTTTTACATTTATCTCAAATTTGTCGAAATATCATCCATGACACTTGATTTGTCGAAATATCATCCATGAAGCTTCGTTTTTTTTTCCCGATAAGCCACGAAGCTTCGTTTTTTTTATAAGCAAAAATTTGGACCATTTCTCGATTTGTGCGTGTCATCCTTACGCATGGGCCGTGCTAATCTTCTCTGTATCATTCCAATTTTGTTGGATTTCCCCGAAGGGGCCACGAAGCTTCGTTGAAACCTCTTTACTTTTGTACTCTCCCAATTTCCATCCATTGCAAGACCACACATGACACGTCTTCTACTTCTATTTCCGTATTCATATATAATTTCACTACAAGAATAAGCTTAATTTGCTACGAAAATTTCCGACGAAACTCATTTCGTCGCAAATTTCCGACGGATTTGCGACCAAAAGGTCCGTCACAATGGTTTAGAAAACACGCGCCTAAACTCCCGTGTTGGTTTCCGACCAATTAATTTTTCGTCGCAAATTTCCGACGAAATATCCGTGGGAAATGCATTATATTCCGTCGGAAAAGATGAACACTAATGTTAAAAAAATGGCTCCCTCGAATACACCCATTTTCACTCATTTCACACTCTCTCCTCAACCTCCACTCTCCTCAACCTCCACTCTCCTTCCCTCAACCTCCACTCTCCTCCCTCACCTCTACCCTCCTCCGCCCTTCTCCGTCGTTGAACCTTCGAGCTCCACGGCCACGAAGATAGTCGCATTTTTCCCTCTCCCCAAGCCTTCCACTCTCCCTCTCCTCGCGCCTCCACTGTTTGTCCACCGTACTCCGCCACTTCTGGACCTCTTCTCTGCCGCAATCCTATTCTAGTCAGGTCTATTATTGATGGTTTAGGATATGTACTCTGCTCTTTGTTCTTTACACCCAATTAATATCATAAAAGGATTCAGATGGAGTTTTTTTTTAATATTCTCAGCATGTCTAGTTTCTTTATGTGGTTGACAATTGATGCCTTTCGATTGAGAACCATTGATAATTTATGCCAAAACGCATGACGTGTTTGCAGGGAAGAAGATATATTATGTGCTTTAGACAACTATAATTGAAAGTGCCTTTTGTTTTTCACATGACTTACTATGGTATTGTTGTCTTTGACAGGAAACACTTGATTCAATGGTGAATTCGGAGTTTCGGTATGCAGAAGGCGGAAACCGAGAAGAAGAAAGGAACACTAATGCACGGAATAGAAAAAAATGGTGGCTTCCATCACCTCAAGTACCAAAAACTGGACTTTCTGATGTAGAAAGAAAGAGGCTGCTTCATCAAAGAAGGGTGGTACATCATGTATTCAAGGCTGCTAAATCTATCAATGAAAATGTGTTGCTTGAAATACCTGTGCCAGCAGTTATTTAAGATGCACTTGTAAAGGTGATAATCTTGTTATGTTGAAATCAAATTGATTATATATATATACACAGGCTTTTAATGTGGTAAATCACGATCTTATCATTACTAAATCTGTTTCTGTGTTGCAGTCTGGAAAGACAAACCTTGGACAAAAACTATACAAGGTTTTGACAGCTGAATCAAGATATGGAGAAGAGATGCTTAAATCTCTTGATTCGAAATCTGAACATATTGTCCTTGAGACCATTAATAGATTAGAAGCTGCTATATTCTCCTGGAAAGAGAGAATTACAGAACAAGTTACTGGCAAATCACCAGCTCGAAACTCATGGTCTTTTGTGAAGGGTCCTTTGTCAGAGGTTGATAAAATGGAGTTATTATTGGACCGACCAGTTCGAAACTCATGGTCTTTTGTGAAGGGTCCACATCGAAACTCAAGGGAGCCTTTTCTTTGGATGTGGAAATTGGACTGCAACTAGAGGTGCTCGCTGCCATTACTTTGAATGGGCTTCTGCCTAACTGAAAGCACCTTCTAATCTACTGTGATCAAAATCTGAAGTTTTCTTATATCTTCTATGTAAAAAAAAGAAAAAAAGAAGAAAGAAGAAATGGCTCTTGAAAGTATTGTTGTCTCTAGTGGAAGCATGTATTCATGGCTTGCTTGGTGAGTTGGTGAGGTCTCTGCTTCTAGTTTATTGTACTTGTAATTTCCCTTTATTCATGGAAGAACAAAGTTTGGTTTAGTGTATAATAGTTCATTGTGGTTGAAAAAGTTTGCATAAAGGGTGAGTTATTTCTTCATTTGAAGAGTACTCAAATATCCCCTATTAAAACTTCTAAGGTGAACCGTCCCCGATGATTCAACAAGGGAGTTGATATTGGGAGCAGTAGCCTTGAAGGGGGAAGCTTATATTTACACTAAGAGTTTTAAATTGCTCATACTTCTTTTGGGTCTTTTGCTTAAAGACTGACTAAATATCCCCTAAACATCTTTAACTCACCCTTATACTTTAAAATGGCTTTGATACCATTTTACAGCGGAAAGAATATTTTATTCATCTAATAGTTCCAGTTTATGAGAACCAGCTTACCACAACACAAGCTTAGCTATGAAAAAACATGTAAATAATTACCTTATTATTGTCTTCAAAATTAAGAACAAGCGGAGAACTCCTTTCTTCAAACTTCAGAAGTTATATTATAAGAAGAGTGTTTACAAGAGAAGTATGTTACAAGAGAGGGAGGGGGTAGGCGAAGCTCTGCCTAAAAAAGGAAAACAAAATTCCTTATATAGGCAAACTAAGGCTTACTATTTAGGCCGGTAAAAGGGCTACTGTGTATTTCGGTAGCCGGTTACAACAAACGACAAAATTTCATTAATTATGCCGGGTACACAATGGGCCCCATCGACACATAATTGAATGAAAAATACAAAATTCAAAAGACAAAAGTACAAAATTAAAAAGGTAAAACAAAGAAAATGTCGACAGCATAATTGCATGTCACGCTCCAAATCTTGGCATGTGATCTTTCTTTTGATGTTTTTAATTATGACACTTATTCTTGTCCTTTTCCTTTTACATGCTTAGTCATAGATTGGATCATGGCATCCCAGAATCTTCTGGATAAGGATCCTCTTCTTGCTGAGATTCTCCAGCTAAGCAATCCATTTCACTTGGTTCAATAGATCCTTGTGAGGATGTTGACATTTCTTTAACTTGAAACGTACTGAAGAATTGTGTCTTGATGTGATCAAGAGTTCTAACCACAATTTCTTCCTCAGATTCTTGAGGGTACTTCTTCTGGAAATAATGTTTTAAATTTGCCATAGACAAATTTTGGAGATTAACATTATTTAAACCATTTTCTTTGTCTTCATTAATATTAGATAAGACCTGAGATATTAATTTTTTGAGATCTTCAGGATCCATTCTAATCCACCATTTATAGAAGAAATTTCTTCTAAGTATAGGAATATTATTTTGGTCTTTTCCGATGGTCATAGACCACCTCCATATCCATGGGATTTGAAATTTGATAAAGAAAAGGCATGGACATTGTCCTATATTAAGCTTACTTGAAGCTATTTTTGTTATAAGAGGACTATTATCACACCATGAGTTATATAAATCCAATAATTCTTTTGGAAGAATTTCCAAAGATGGCCCAAATTTTTGCCACCAATTGTAAAACCAATTTGGTATCGGTTTATTAACCACTTCTGGGTTAATACTAAAGAACCATGAATGTTTGTTTTTTGGGTTCTGATAATAAAAAGCTTTAGAAAAAGCCTGGATATAATCCCAATAATTAAAATATGCATATGAATTTTCAGCAATTTTTATTGCTTTTTCCTCATTTGGGTTTAATCCCCATTCTCTTGGAAGAAGGATTTTCACTACAAGAATTTAAGTTATTACTGGCTAACTCAATCCCCCATTAATGCTGAAATTCGGCCAGAAATTGCACATTACTGGCGGATTTAGTCCGCCAGTAATCAGCCAGAAAAACGGCCGCAGGTAATTGTTACTGGCGGAATTTCAGCCAGTAATGACTGGCGGATTTACTGGCCGAATTTCAGTCAGCCAGTAATTACTGGCTGAAATTCGGCCAGTAATGACTGGCGGATTTACTGGCGGAATTTCAGCCAGTAATTACTGGCTGAAATTCGGCCAGTAATTCCGCCAGTCATTACTGGCCGAATTTCAGCCAGTAAATCCTTCAGTAATTACTGGCTGAATATCAGCCACTAAACAACCAAATCCGCCAGTACTGTATTATATATTTATTTAAAAAAAATGTTTTTCAAATGGTTTTATATTTAAAATTTGTTGATTTAATTCGTTTTTTATTTAAATTTTTTAAAAATAATTTTTTAATTCATTTATTTAATTCAAAAAATAAAATAATTACTAAATATTTTTTTCTAAATGATAAAATTTTCATAAACTTCATGCAATAAAGTACTAATTAAAATATCCATTACAAAATATAAATAGAAATAGTCATTACAAATGCAAATTAAAATATCTAGTAAAAGTACTAGATATCATAGTAGGAGGGTCCAGAGGTGTTGTTGTTGTTGCTGTTGTTGTTGTTGCTGGTGTTGTTGTTGTTGTTGTTGTTGTTGTTGTTGTTGTTGTTGTTGTCATCATCCCGAAACCAAGCTAAAACAGGATCAATGTTGGTGTCTGTGTCGAACTGCTGTTGGGATTGCTGGAGTTGCTGTTGAGACTGTTGCTGCGGCTGAGGTCGAGGAAGCTGTTGAGACTGCATATGTGGTTGCTGGAATTGCTGTTGAGACTGTTGCTGCGGCTGAGAGTACGGCTGAGAGTACGGCTGACCACATGTGCCCCGGAAGGAAGGCTGGCCGATTACACCCGGGTACGGCTGAAAAGCTCCGGCATAAGGCTGGGTATGTTGTGGTGCTGGAAAAAATGATGCAGATGATGACATTGATGGCCTCGGATATAAAGACATAGTACCCATCAATTGATTCCAGCACTCATCATTCAACCTCTGCTGCTCCCGCATCTGCTGCATTTCCTGATCATGTTTCTAACTATTAAAATAAACAAAATAATTACAAATAACATAATTATTAATAGTAAATATAACACAGATTTTATTTTCATAAGTACAACACAAAACAACACAATTTATACTATACTAAATAATATCTATGATACAAATATAATTAATATTATTTTAACAACACATTATTTTGATTTAATTCCTATTTTTTGATAATAACATTTTATCTTGTCAAAAAAAGATAATAACATTTTATATCATTTTACATATTAAACAATTTTTATTTGAATTTATCTAATTTTATTTTATTTATTTTTAATAAATAATTATTAATTAAAAATAACACTATAATATCAGTATATTAAAAAAAAACAGTATATTAGTTAATAATAATAATTATAACACATTTATATTTTTTTGTCATACTATAAAAGACTATAATAATAGTATATTATATTTTTTGGAAAAAAAATACTATATTATATTTATTTTAATCCGTAAATATTATAAACAGATTGTAAAAAAAAACTCATTTTTTAATAATAAATATAAACAGATTTTAAAAACTAATTTTTTAATTATAAACACATTTTAAAAAAATACAAAAATATATTATTTTATAATATATCACAGTAATTCGTTTTTAATTAACAGATTTTATAAAACTTACAACTATAAATATTTAGTAAGAAATAACTTGATAACTAACCGGTAATGAAGAGAAGATTCTGGCTTGATGCTAATTCCGGTTTCTTTTGAGCAAATCTTCAACCAAACTTAAGCAAGCTAACAAATATGATATATCAGAAATATTAACAACTCAGCTTTTAAAACAAAATATGAACGAAAACAACCTAATATGAAATATATTTTTACAAACATACCTTCAACAAATCTGGAAACTTTCGTTTAGAACTTGGAGAGAAATGGTGTGAATGAATGAAAAAAATTTTAGACACATTTGAGAGAAATGGTGGAATGAATAAGAAATGAAATGGAGGTTTCAGATTTTATAATGGGAGCAAGAAGGAGAAGACGCAAGCAAGACGGAGAAGATGCAGTTACTGGCGGAATTAAAGGCATTACTGGCGGATTATGTCACGAATTTTACTGGCGGAATTGTGGCGGAACGGGTGCATTACTGGCGGAATTGGGCAGCTGACCGCCCACGCATGTGACGCGACACTCACTTTGCATTTACTGGCGGAATTAAGCATGTTACTGGCGGATCCCATTACTGGCCATTTTTAATGGTCAATGCACAGCTTTTGAGGGTATGTTACTGGCTGAAATTCCGCCAGTAAATGCATTTACTGACGGATATGTTACTGGCGGAAATTTTCTGTTACTGGCTGAACTACGTTACTGGCGGAACATGCGTGTTACTGGCGGAACTGCATTACTGGCCATTTTTGACAGTCAATGCGCAGCTTTTGAGGGTATTTTCTGACTGAAATTTCCGCCAGTAAATGCAATTACTGGTGGATATAATTATTTATAAAATTATTTTAGTTTTTCAGTTAATTTCTGCCAGAAATTCCTACTCAATCCGCCAGTAAATATACTGGCTGTTTAAATTCGACAGAAATGTTATGGAATCCGCCAGAAACTTACTGGAAGACTGAATCCGCCAGAAATCGCATAATTCCACCAGAAAACTAACTGGCTGACTGATTCCGCCAGAAATGTCTAGCCAGTAATGCAAGTAATTCTTGTAGTGTTTGTTAATATGACATTTGCTAAAGTTTATAAAAAACTTTGAGGATTGTTATTTTGATGGTGATGAGTAATAGTCACTGATTCAGTAACTAATAATAAAATTTCTAAGTGTGGTCTTGATTTACCATATAATCCTGGGTATCCTTTGGATTCGAGGTACCTGGTCTTTATTGACCATGGATCTTTTGTAATGCTGAGGTCTTCATCATCAATATACATGATGTCCTCAGTTATTGGATTCTCAAAATATTCTTGAGTTTGTTCTTGAGGAGAGTCACTAATAATAGCCCCTGCATAAGAGCTTTGTTTTGTTCCGGAAGAAGAAGTAATATCTTCTTTCTTCGGAGGAGCAGGTAATTGCTGCATAGTTCTTCCCCTATTAGGGTATACTGTTGTCCAATCTCCTAAAAGAGGGACACTTGGTTCTTGTTGGTAGGGTAGCCTATTGCTACTCCTTCCTCCTCTGCCACGGCCACCTGGACCACGACCTCTTCCCCTATATGGGGTTGTCATTTCCCTGCAAAAATTCACGTGTTAGGAAATCAGCTAGTGAATTATTTTCACCTTTAATGTATTCAATATCAAAATAAAAAACTGATAGTTGAGCTTGCCAATTTGCAAAAATTTGTTTAGAAACTAAATTTTTCACATCTTTTTCAATAATTTGTTTTACAGAACTACAATCAATTCTTAACAAAAATTTTTGATTTAATAAATCATCTTGAAATTTAGAAATACATTTAATAATTGAAAGCATTTCTTTTTTGACTGTAGAATATTTTAATTGGGTCGGATTCCATCTACCCGAAGTAAACCTAACTAATACTTCTTTAGAAGTACTTGGGTCAACTTGTTTGAGAATCCCTCCATAACCTATATCAGAGGCGTCTGTTTCAACGATCTTAAAAAACTTTGGGTTTTGCCAAGTTTATACAAGGAAGGGTTTTAACCCTGTATTTAATATACTGGACTGCCTTGGTATGGGCTTCAGTCCATGGGCTAGCATTTTTCCTAAGCCTATTATATAATAAGGCTGTATCTTGGGCTAGATTTTTATAATAATCTGAAATATAATTCAGGCTTCCTAAAAATCTTTGTAATTGCTTCTTTTCCAGGATTTCATCAGGAAATTTAGAAGCGAATTCTATACTTCTACTTATAGGGATAATTTTCCCTTGGTCAATTTCATGACCTAAGAATCTAACCTTAGTTTGAAAAAGCTTCATCTTTGAAGCAGACAAGACTAAACCATTATTTTTCACAATATTCTTAAAATTTTTAAGATGTTTAAAATGTTGACTAATAGTCTTAGAAAATACTAAGACATCATCTATATAAACTATCATGTAATCCGTATAAGGATTAAATATGTCATTCATAATATTTTGGAATTCAGAGGGGGCATTTTTAAGCCCAAAAGGCATTACATTCCATTCATAGTGACCAAATGGAACTGTAAATGCTGTTTTATACTTATCAGATTCATTAATCTGAATTTGCCAATATCCTGACTTCATATCAAATTTTGAAAAAACTAAGGCTTCATTAAGCCTATCCAATAAATCTTTTTTATTAGGTATTGGATACCTAATCCATTTCAAAACTTTATTTAATGGTTTATAATTTATAACCAATCTGGGAACTCCTCGTTCTTGTTCTGCGTGTTTATTCACATAGAATGCTGTACAACTCCAAGAAGATTTGGAGGGTCTAATTAATTTTTTATCTAAAAGAGAATTTATCTCTTTTTTACATAAATGAAGATATTCTTGATTCATTTGTGCAGGTCTTGCTTTTGTAGGAATTTGACTTTCATTGAAGCCGTCTATGTATGGTAAAGATACCATATGTTTTTTTCTATTCCAGAAAGCATTTGGTATCTCACTACATACTTCATTTATGAATTGTTGTTCTAGACTCTTTATTTGAGTCTTTATGTCAGCTTTATTAAGCTGTTCATTTATATTAGCTAAATTAATTTCTTCTTTTAAGAAACATATTTGTTTCTCTTGACTTAAAAGAAGTTCTTTTATCTCATTTATCATTCTAGTATGAGGATCAGAAATAAATTCAAAAATAATTTTTTTATTTTCCAACATAGTTGTAATTCCTTTTTGGTCAATATTAATAATAGGCATAATATTATGCAAAAAAGGTGTACCTAATATAATACGATGGGTTAAATCTTTAACTAAAATAAATGAAGTAGGTATACAAATACCTTGTTTGCAAATATGTGCATTTGGTAATTTAAAATTCATCTTTAGTCTATCACCCCCTGCTTGGGTAAGTGATTGCTTAGTTTTTGAAAAATACTTAGTAGGGATAATTCCTTCTTGAATACAATTTAAATCCGCTCCACTATCAACTAGAGCAATTTCATCTTTCAAAATAAAATTTCTATTGATAATAATATCAATCTTCACAAACCATTTTTGAGAAGTTACTCTATTTAAAATAGAAAGATAATTATTTGAAGAAGACTCTGTTTTACTAGGGTTTTCTAAAATAGAAATTCTTTGAGACAAATTAATATTGTCTTTTTTTATTTGAGAAATTTCATTTTTCAAAATATTGATTTCTCTTTTTAAATCATTCATAGAAATGGGTTTTTCTTTGCTACTGGATTCTTGGAATCTAGATAAAACTTCACTTATTTGATATGGTGCCTCTATGATTAGAGGAGTTTCCTTTTTAGAATATTCTTTTATAAGAATATCTATCATTTTTCTCCTCATAGTTCCATCTTTTATGGAATCTAAAGCCTTTAAGGCTTCATCTTGTTCTTCAGTGAGAACATTTAGTCCATTCATATCTACTCCAATAATTTACTTCATTACATTGGCAATCATTGTTGCGTGAAGATGATGATTCAGAAGAATCTTGGATTATATTTATATCTTCATTTGAAGATTCTATATCTGAACTAGAACTATAATCAGAGTTAATTAATAAGACTTTTTCTAATTGTGATCTTAATTGATCATCCTGAATTTCATTGAGGGCTTTTTTAGTCCAACACTGGTTGGCATAATGACCTACCTTGCCACACTTGTGACACGTAATATCAAACTTTTTAGCTTTTCTTTTTCCCGTCTTTTGGAAGGTGGGTGGAAAATGAGCCCCCCCGGTCCTGAGAGATGGGCTTAACAAAGTATATATAGAGTGCAATTAGGTTTAAGGGCATAATGGTCATTGTGCATCACCTATTGTTCTAGGATTTCATTTAAAATTTGAATGGAGGGTGAGGATTGAATCACACTTTGCAAAGGGCAAAAAAAAATGAAAACTTGGAGGAGAATGAGAAGGGGTATGCGAAAATGAGAGGGAGAGTGGTGCCCAAGTTTTGCAAGTTGTCATCTTGTACTATTGTACTATTGTGAGACCCTTCCAAATATCCTCTTTTCTGATTATTCTTTCACAAGATAAATCCATAAAATCTAACCATATTGGGCCAAATACTAGGAATATAAATGAATGGGCCATTTTCATGAGATCACTATGCCCAAAAATGATATAAAACCTCTCCTTGCATTTTTTGAAGAATATTCCTTTTTTGTTGACATTTTAAATTTGACCTAAAAACTTGTTTCTCGCCCAAAAAATGCATTTCCACTCTAAAAGTGATTCTAAAAACCCTAGGATGACTTTAAAACCTTAAAAATGCATGCAAAATGCTCCTTACACTCTACAAAATGATTTCACACTTCACAGTTTACTATTTTTGTGGAAAATTAGGGTTTTGACCCTAGGCGGACAAAATTAGGGTATGACAATTGGGATAATTTGTGATGGACCAGGTTTGTTCTGGGTCATCTGAGCTTTCTGGGTTTGAATGGCGAGGTCCAAGGCTGGGATGTCTTGGTCACTATTTTGTTTGGCTATACTGGCCCAAGTTTTCTTTGGAAGATTGATTGCTCGTTGTTCTTGAAAGGCAAGGAGGGTTTGGATTGGGAAAGCATAATCCAGATCAAACATACTTAAAATGTCAGAAATACTTTGAATATTACGTCTTCTGGTAAAATCATAATATTTCATGAAGTTTTGAAGAACATCATGTTTAAAAGATTTTTCGAAGGACAAACCAAATTGATCTTTTGAAATAAGCAAATTGATAGTTAAAATTTTTCTTTTGTTAAAAACGGTTTTAACAAGTATATTTTGTTGCAAAGAGGATTCTGAGACAAGAATTCTCTGCAATTGGGTTTTCTCCCCATGATGATTGAGATTAATACCTAGAGGATCAATGGTCCTACTGTTATTTAAATGTAAAACATTGATATCTTCTATTTTGATTTGGTTTTGTTCTAGACCAGAATTTTTATCAAAATTAGAAAGGATCTTTTGACTATAGTCCAAGTTAAAGAGATTACTCAGAAACTTCAAACTAGTGGGTTGCCCCAGATAATAAGGTATCATGCCATTCTTTGATAATTGATAAGAGAAAAGTGAGGCTGGGGATTCCCAGATTACTCTATTCTCAAGATTTTTGGTAATGGCAGCGGATAGATTATTAAACTGCTGGTTGTTTAACACATTCCTCTAGGTATGACCAAGAGAGGAATGGTTATGAGGCTCTGAATTAGAGTCTTTTCTAAACGATTGGATTAACCATTTGTTAATCTTACTATTGGTTTTTGGATCAAGGTTAAGAGTCCTAAGCTCACTTAAGATCCTATCATATCTACTGGGTTTGTCACTTTTGCAGTAGATGATGATTTTGTTCTTGATACTAGGGTTAAACTTTAGGGCTTTAAGCTTCCTAATGATCATACAGGATTTCCATTTGTGGTTAGTTTTTCCACAAATGAGACAGATGATAGGTTTTCTATCATGCTGAAGCCTGGGTTTGGGTTGTTTTTTGCCACAAGTGCAACAGGTGTTTGGAATATGGCTAGCGGTTTGAGGCCTATTCTGGGTTTTAGGTTTACTAACCTGTTTCTTTTCACGATGTTTTGGTTTGTAACCAGGTTTTGGTTCATTGCGACATTTCCTGCTGATGTGGCCAAGCATGCCACATTTAAAGCAGATAACCCTGGCATCAAAACCAATCATGTTATCTTCAATAGAGCAGGCTTTTCTTAGCACATTGATAGAGGTATTACTCTTAGGTGAAGGATTGGTAAGAGCCATTGTCTTAATTAGAACAAGCTGCTCATTGATTTTGGCTAAGAGTTCATGACTAGCATGTTGAAGATTTGGATTGGCCATCTGGGTAGACTTTCCTAAAGTTTGATTATATTTGGTTTCTTTGGCAGGTTTTCTACTATCTAAAGAGACAGATTGAAAAGGGTAGTTAATATTCTTTCTAATGGCATACATATGAAACCATTTAAAGAAAGGGATATTAATTTTGGTTTCTTCGAGAAATTTATAAAATTTCTATAAAATTTCTCTTGGATGATCTGCCTTTTGCTTCCCCGAAAGTGCAGAAAGAACCATTCTCTTTGAGGAGACCATTCCCCCGAATAGAATTCTTTCTTGAGGGGTTCCTTATCAATAATGAACTTAGATAACATCATAAGGTTCATTAAGGGAGGAGTAGGTTGGAGATTGGATGGATTTGTGATCCTCATCACCCTTTTGATAAGAGGTTTTTACAGGGGTTGTGGTTTCAAATCCCTGTAAATGGATAGTGGAACCATCATGAGAAGTTTCAGTTTCAGTTTTGGAAGCTTCCCTAGAAACAGAGAAGGACCTCCTTTATAAGGTTCCCCTAGACATAGCAGTTCTGAAGTCTTCTTCAGAATTGAGAGACCTGGGAATGGAAAAGGATTTTCTTCTATTGAAGACAAGGTCAACTTTTCCATATTGGTATTGAATGACATCCTGGAATTCTGGTGTTAACCTAGGTGCTGCCTGATAACTCCATTTTATATAGAGTTATTCATACATCTAATCATAACTAAATACTTGAAATCAAGTAGAATATGTGTTAAATATAGTAGTATAAGTAAGATAACAACATTCTAGGAATTATGTGATGAATAAAGCATTTTGTATATATATTGGTATGTTTGATGTGTTTTTTCAGTTTACCTACAGATGATGCTTCTGCACCATGATGCTCCTGCACTTAGTTCTTCTGCACCATCCTGCGCTAAATGTTTATAACCCCACAATGGAAGCACCTCAATTCATACCACTGCACCAAAACTTCTATGACATCATGCTTTGTCACAAATCACATGGAGGCACATGCCCACATGCATAAGGAGGCGCCCACCATAAACATCATCATGAAAGGATACTCATCTAAAGACAGATGGCTCTCCATAATTGGACCTCCCCTTTAGACTCAATCTTCTCAATCAAAGCTTTGAAAAGTAACCATGGTTAAGCCACCTTTGGTCAAGCTTGATCTCCAAGCAAACCCTTACTTGAAGGAAACCTCCAAGGCTATATAAAGGCTTCCACTTCTCATTTGAAGATCATCGCATATCTCACTTGATAATATGTAGATCAAACACTTTATTTATATTTTAGTAGTTTCATTTCTTGCATTATATTAAGTAGTTAGTTGTAAGAAGGTGAGGAAGGAATTGACACCCTCTTCCTCCACTTCTTCATAGATAGACGAAGAAATCAGTGCTTCTGCACCAATCAGAATTCATGCAAAGGAACATCAATCTGTGTAACTTCTACCCTATTGATATCTTTTATATGATTCATGTTATCATGCTCCTTACAGATTCTCTCTATTATATAATGAGTAACATGAGCTAAATTCCTTTAGTTGAGATGTTTTAAACTTATAATGATCTTTTGAGTAAGTTATTATGCTTTTAAGTGTCGTAGCATTTTGGGTCTTGTGTTATACTACATCCATCTTATTTTAAGGTTGATCTCTTACAATAAGTAGAGTTATATTCACAGACATGGTTTATAATTAGAAATCAAGACTAATAAGGGTGAGTGTTTTAATAAAGGC
Source organism: Astragalus membranaceus (assembly GCA_039519185.1). Classification (NCBI taxonomy): domain Eukaryota; kingdom Viridiplantae; phylum Streptophyta; class Magnoliopsida; order Fabales; family Fabaceae; genus Astragalus; species Astragalus membranaceus. The sequence continues at coordinate 159,277,714 of CM076848.1, read as the reverse complement.
TTTGTTAAACTTGTTTAATAAAGAAACTGTGTTAAAACCATGTTAAGTCCTAGACATAGGATAACATAGTCCTTAGGGTGAAACAGTGGGAACTTCAAAGGCAGGAGTGAACTTATTTAGCAAGCCCAGACATGGGAAGCTTGTAACGAAACTCTGAAGAAAGTAGCTGACAAGCACACACTTATGCAACTGCACTCAATGCTACTGCACTTGATGCTTCTGCACTTGATGCTTCTGCATCATAGTGCTTCTGCATCTCTAAAAGCATAGAAACTCTCAAAAGAAGCATTATCTAGTAAAGACATCTCAACTATCTTTCTCAACTGATTTCCTTCATCTTATTTTACATACTTGCATTCTGTTTTTACTTAAACTAAAAACCCCAAAATTTGTGAGTAGAATAGTAGTACTAATTTATATGCTTTCTAAACATACATAAAGTTAATCCAATCCCTGTGGGTTCGACCATTCTTATCATTATATTACTTATTTGTGACTGTGTATACTTGCACATCTTTTCACACACCACTGCCGGAGCAGCCTTCTCTAAGGTCCAGGTTTCAGGGAGCGTTATGTCACTCCATTGGATAGTTTTAGGCACAATTATATTGGCCTTGCTATTGTCAGTAAGAAACAGAGTTGTTTCTCCTGATTTGTGACATTTGGTTTTGAGGAAATTGGATCTGATAGAGTTCATAACCTTGTATTGAACTCTGTATATTAACGTGATAGATCCTTCCTTCACGTCATATCCATGACATTTAACATTGAGAAAAAGAACATCAAGGATGTTCTTGTCATCCAGACTAGCAGTCAGATCAGGAAAACAATTGAAGAAGATAGGCCCGTGTATAAGGCAAGTTTCAACAGTTCCTAGTAAGGAATCATGAAACTGATTGTGGCGAGCATCCCTTAACCAGAGAAAGACTGCTACGTTAAGAGATTCTCTGGTTAGGGGTTTCATTCCTACCTGGACACTTCCTATGTGCAAGTAGTTGAAATTCCTAGTTTTATGATTGTTCATACTCTTCTCAGAAAGTAGATGAAACTCTTCATCATCCTTTCGGAGTATGATTTTTTGTCAACTAATAATCAGTTTTAGAGAAAAACCCTTCTGGTTTGTAAAGGTTTTTCTGGGATATTTTCGGGATATCCCAATTATCTAAATCCTGATTGATATTCTCAAAACGGATTTCTTCTTTGAAAATTTTATTTGAAAAAGATTGGTTTGATTGATTCTCATTAAGAGAAGATTGAGAAGAGGATGAAGATCTATTGGAATTGCAAGAAAAACGTGAGGAGAGGGATCTAAACATAACTTAGAAACTTAAGTGGTTTTTTCCTCACCCGTTAATATCACCGCCTTCACTTGGTTCACATAGAAATATAAATATTAAAAATGAACTAGTAATTACCTTCTAAAGCATGCTGTGGAGTTAACCATATTCGTTCGAAGATCAGTATAAGGCCACTTTGCTGGATATTAAAACTTGAATAAAAGAATTACTTTCTAAATTATACATTGGAGTGGAAACAACCTTTATTCAGAAAACAATGTTTAAAGTAAATACAGATATATCTCAAACTTGGAATTATCAGTTATTTTCTAAATTATACTTTGTATTTAACTATGTCTGTCATATGATCAAAGTAAAAGGTTTTTCAGAAATTTTCTTCTTAGACTGAGGATAGTTAAGAATAATGATCTGAAATAGTGGTAGATTGACTGCCCTTCACCATCTAGGACTTACTCACTACCATTCGACATTAGTGAGATCCTGGATATTCTTTATAAAATCCTTTAAGGTCAAAGAGATATTCAAAAATATTTTTAAAAAAGAGCTTTAAAGTTTTGATCATAAGCATAAATAATTAAGTTACAAATTATATTTTAGATGTCTAACTAATATTTCAAGGTTAATATATAGCAGAATACTTTGTTGTTGAAATATGAATATAGGTGAATCCTGCAAGGTATAATCATAGATGAATAATATCATCATTCAAACAAAATATTAATTGTCATAAAATAGTAGACTAATTGACTATAGGATTACTCAAAACCCATAGTCATACTCACATTTGTGAGCCCCCCAAGAGGTGTAAATTGAGTAAATACAGCAAATAAACTGCCATTGCCTGACAGCTGTATTGCCGTACGCATTTGGCTGTTTAGCTATAGTCAAGGGGCATACTATAGTATAGCAAATTTAGATAAAATTATAATTCAGAGAGTTAATATCCATATTTCGCACTATCACGATTGATTGAACACACTGTTTTGATGCTTGCTTTTAAAACGGTGCGAATTTGTATACATTGACTGACCCTTGTTCACTTAATTTAAGATCAATCAAGAATTATCAAACCTTGCACGAATCTTTATTTTAGAACCTATGAGAAATCCAAGAAACGCACATGAAACCAATGGATTGATTGTTTATATTTAATTGATTTTCTTCAGTACACATCATACTCTTTTCCTAAAAAAAGCTCCTTTTATTGTTACTTTCGTGACTCTGGTAGTCTCTAATTTAGAGGTCCTTGTGAGACGACCAAGGTTAACTTCCTTGTATTATATTTTATATCTTAATAATTATTTTGACCCGCGTACGACCGCTGATCAACACTCTTTGAACGATTCATTGTCTCTCTTTACCATGTTCTGCATATGTGCTCTATCAGGAGACATGTCATCGTTGTACTTATACTGCCTCAGAAAGCATCGGCTAGATCTTTCCAGCACCGAATATGAGTACGTTCCAGTTGCATATACCAACTTGATGCTTCCCCAACTAAACTATCTTGAAAACAGTGGATGAGAAGCTTATCATCATGTGCAAATGCGGCCATTTTTCTGCAGTTTATAGTCAGATGACTAGCTGGACAGGTTGCTCCCATATATTTATCAAAGTCGGGCACTTTGAACTTGGGAGGGATGACGACATTAGGGACAAGACATAGGTCATATGCATCCCTTGCTCCAATATTAGATCTTTCCACGGCCCTTAAACGTTCCTCTAGCATTTGTAACTTGTCTCTGGGCCGAGGATTCTATGTAAGGTAACCATGAGGAAACCCTCTCATTCCGTAGTAAGGATGAGTCATCAGAACTACAGCCGAGTTCATATTTGGGATATGCAAATGAGAAGGGTTTCTGAAGTTGGATCCAGGAGCTTGAGGATCTACTACCAATGCTAGAGTGTAACTAATTGGAAGCCCTTGTTGTGTGAAACCGAGATTTGGGTCTTGATCCTGTTGTGTTCCCATGTTAGCATTTTGCCCCATTGTCACAGCTTTGTTTTGCACGACTATTCTTGAAGGACTTTCTTCTGAAATGGCCTCCATTTGGGGAGGCGTGTAACCGAGCGGAAGTCCATAAAGAAGCCATTGGAAGCTCTGGCTGTTAGCTCTAGTGGGATACATGGGATATGGGATCCCAGAGTTGTGCAGATGAGGAGGAGGGCGGTTAGTTTGGTCTTCGGTATTCCCTTCCGAAGTAGCTTCATCCGCGTTCCTTTTTTTGGGAACTTGCAGAACCTTCATCATTTCGGCCATGTGACCTTTCATCTTCTCAACATCTTTCCTCAGTGCTTGATTCTCCTTGTTCTTAGCCATGTTTCTTGCCTGAGATCGAGTCTATTATCGGTGTTGATGAACTAGCTTGCCTTTTTTATTCTGTTAATGGAATACACGTTATGAGTATATGAATGAATGGATGAATGAGTGAATGAGAATGCCCATGCATATGAGTTCTATGCTTTAAGCTGAAAATCGTAAGTATATCTTATTTCAACATAAGAACATAAACTGACATTTTTAAATATTTCTAAGAAGATAACGATAAAAGGAATCAATAAGCGAAAACAACCAAATTTCATTAATGGAAAAAGTCGAAGAAAAAGGGAAAATTCAATTTTCTACTCAAATTTACCTCAAATACATATAGTTTTCATCTTTCCATTATTCTCTCTTTTCTTTTTAGATGGGTAAGTAGCTTTCTCTCTAAGTTCAACAACCAAGGTCTTGCAAAATTCAACGAACTCGAAGAATTCGACAGGGGTATTTAATGGGTGCATCGATGCAACAACCTTCTTTAGACATTTCGGGACATCTATGACAACTTGGTTAGCTAGCCGTGCTAACTTTGAGAACTTGTCCTTCCAGTACAAGCCTTCGTTCTTCAGCTCAATGAAAACTTGGTGATTTTCTACCCTGTGGACTAATTCTGCAAAGCAGGCCTCCCAACAGGCACTTTTAGCCTCCAGTTGGCGGTAAAATGCTTCTTGGTGATTAATGTGAACCCTCAGCCCATCAGATCTTTCTCTTTCCCCTCTCAAGGTTTGCTGGTAGTCTCTAAGTATTTCTTCTATCTTCTCTTTATCTTGCCTAATGCTCTTCACCTGATCCTCAAGCACAGCTACCATTAAACGAGACTTTCGCTTTGATCTTTCCAGCAAGCTTTGTGTGGTTTTTTCGGCGATCATAGATTCTTCCCACATTTCTCTCAACTTGTGTGCATCATCAGTGGCTTTGTTTATTTTCAAGTTACATCGCTTCAGCTCTTCTTTTGCACCCTTTAGGTACATTTGCACATCTTTTTTTTGCTCTCTTCTTCCATCTTAAGCCTTTTGTTGCGACTTTCAATGGTTCTCTCCTTAAGCACGTTTTCTTCCTTTAAGTATTCGTTTTCTAGAATGATTTTTTCCAACACCTCTTATAGACCTTTCTTTTCCTCTTTAGACTTTGATAGTGCAGCTTTGAGTTCTTCGAACTCTTCATTTGTAGGGAGGGTAGGTTCGAGTGTTTCTTCCTCAACCCAGATTGCACTCTGGTAAGGCAACTGGGTATTTTGGATCCTTCTTTGAAGCCATTGACAAAGGTGGTTTCCTTATCGCCACTCTTCTTTGTAAGCTCTCGTCCTTTGTAGACTACTTTATCCCATGCTTGAGAGATTCTTCTGAGCATGCCGACATCTTTCTGGTTTCCCTCATAGAAGTAAAAGGGGATTAGCATATCTTTAGTGCGTGGATTTCACATTGGGTACCCAAGTTGTCTTAGGGCTAAAGATGGATTGGAGTTTATGCAACCTCTCGTCCCCATGAGTGGTTGGTTGGTCATGTTCATCTTTCCTTTCAATCTTCCCATTATGTAGTTTTACTATTCGTCCTGTTGAAAAAATAAGTTTCCATTAAAATATATGCCATAATCCCATAACGTGTCAAGTGTGCAAAGACATTTCATATTTGGTAAAGACGTCTCAATCATATAAAATAGCCACATTTATAAATTGCATAGAAAAATTCATAGATATCAAGGAACCTAGGATCATTGCAAATCTATTGATACTACTCTATAAGCTACAAACATTTTAAAAATTATAACTAGTTGTAGGAAAGAATATTAATTTTGAAAATGTTTATTTTACCCTTTTATTGTGAATTGAAAAGAAAGAAGACTTAATAAAAATTTAAGTTTTTTGTGCTTGACAGGAGTGGGCCCCTGCTCCTACGTATCTCCAGGTGCGATGGAGAAATCAAAGCTACGTAGTTCTTGGGTAGAAAAAGTTTGTTGGTTGGTATTTTTTAATATAGGGGTTTTAGGATTATTGAGCTGTACAGCTCATCCGTCCTAGAACGATGACTACCCCGTCCGTACGGTCGACATAGTCCCCTATTTTATAAAAATGGAGTTTTTGGAGTTTGGAAAATAGTTTGATGTGTGTTGGTTTGGTTTTACTGGAATAGGGATTTTAGGACTCTTGAGCCGTACGGCTCATTCATCCTAGAACGCTGACTAACCCGACTGTACAGTCGATTTAATCCCTTATTTTGAAAATTTGATTTGTGGGAAGAAATGTGTTTGTGTTTATTTTGATTTAGAAATTGTTTGTTTTAAATAGGGATTTCAGGACATGATCCGTAACGGTTCATTAGTGACCTAAAAAGCAGACTAACCCGACTCTGTACAGTCGACTTAGTCCCCTATTTATATTTTCTGAAAATGAAATATTTATCTATTTATTTTTATTGGTTTTTGTAAAAGAAATTAAAAAAATGAAAATAGAGGGTGCAATAGTAAAATGGGGTGCAGTTTGCAGAAAGGGAGTCGTATTATTAAAACTGGGTGTGAAGGGCAGAAGCCCGGTTTGTAGACTGGTCCCCGAGTTCATGGGATTTTCAGGAGGAGGCGTAATACGAAAAACGAGTGGTGTAATTAGTATTGAGTTAAATGAAAAGACGAAAATAACCCTAGGTGTCCACACTATATAAGGCGTTTTAAAAAAACCTAAACCTAATTTCCTTCTCTTTCACTCTCCACCTGCGCCGTCCCAAAGCTTCAACCCTAATTTCTCAATTTCGTAATCTCTCAGCCGCACCACCCTGAATGGAGAGAGAGAGAGAGAGAGAGAGAGAGAGAAAAGCGAAATTTTAGGAATGAGAGAGAAAGAAAGGAAAACGAAAGGGAAAAAGGGAGAGATTTACGCTGTGAGAGAGGGAAAGAAGAGCTTCGCGAAGGTGGGAGAATGGGGGAGGTCAACGGTGGTGAGATCGCCGGAGGAGAGGAGATCGCGACGGTGCGAGGAGAAGAGTGGTGATGGTCGCAACGGTGATGACAACAACGAGCGCTCACGGTGGCTTGCGATGGTTTTTTTCGTTTTAAGGCTACGGTGATGGCGTAAATGGGGAGATGGCCGTGACGGCGGCCTGAGAGCCAACCACCGTCACGGTGGCCGGAGGTAAACTTCTACCCTCTTCTTTTCTATTTTGTTTGTTTTTTTTTTAGTTTTTCCCTTCTCTCCTCCTACTCTATTTTTCCTTATTTTGATGTTTGTTTTTTGTTTCTCTGGGAGGACGAGGGCTGACGACGTTCTGTTTTGAGCCAACGGTGAGAAGATGACGGCGAGCCTCACGGCGGTGTTCATTGACGGTGACGACGTGGTTGGGGAGGAAGACCACAGTCTACGGTGGTCGGAGCTGAAAGGGGTACGCTTTGGTTCTAATTTACTTTCCTTTCTCTTCCATTATTTCTCTAATTTCTGATTACCCAACCGATTTCTCACTAAACCCTAATTTTCTAACTGAACCTATTTCAGACTAATTACTAATTTCATTTTTTCAAAAACAGATTAAACCTAAGCCCTAATCTATTAGCTAAACCATTTGTGATATTCTGAAATCCTATGGTTCTGTTTTTCTCTCCTTTCTTAATTTCGTTTTTTAGGGTTTCTAAAACCCCGATCCCTTTTTAGTCAATAACTTGATTTTTGCTTTACTCCTAATTTTTGATCTTTGAAAAAACCCTCTGCTAGGGTTTGTTGATCCTTGATCTGACCCGTGTTCTCCTCCCAGCCGGTTTCTCTCCTCTGGATCATCAGGCTTCCAGGCGTTGTGCAGTTCCAAGGTTTCGCAATTATCGTGAATTCTTGCGACGTGTTCAGTCTAAAGGTACATTCAGTTTCGTATACGTGTTCAGTTTGCTGGGTTTCACGGGTTCAGTTAGCTGTGGCGAATATGTGTCCAGTTTGAAGGTTTCCATATTATCGAAAGCCTATCCCTGTAAGTGGTTCGGTGCTTAGCTTTAATCGTGACAGCTGGTATTCTTTTGCGGCCTGGGACTGTGTTTGCTTGCGGTTCTGGGTCTATGTATTCTATTATTGCGGCCTAGGACTGTATACTCTATTGTGCGCGAAATCTGGTTTGTTTGCGATTCTGTGTTTGCTGATCTGCGATCGATTCTCGCTGGGTTGGTTAGGGGATGCGCTAATGGATTTCTATCCATGGCCATGCTCGACCGATACGGCTCCGGCAGCAGCACCTCGGGTTCAGCCACAGCCAGTATCCGCATCAAAATCCTTTGCTGCTGCGCTCATAAACTCATGCATGATTCCTCCAAGTCAGTTGCCCAAGCCTTGCATCAAAGGCGATGCAGTCACTATTAAGATTACCGAAATTGAATATCAAGAAGGTGTCAAAGAATGCAAGAATGTATTGCATGGCCGCCTTACTCTATCTAAGGGGAATTCTCCTCTAAAAATTAATGATCTCAGAGAAAAACTTTTGCAAGAATGGAAATCCATAGGCTCTTGGAAAATGGTCTCCTTGGGAAAGGGATACTATGAATTTTGTTTTCAATCGTTTGAGGAGATGCGAAGCCTTCAAGCCATTGGGTCTTGGTCGTTGCATCCGGGATTTCTACGGCTATTTGCATGGACGCCAGACTTTGATCGAAACAGGATCCGAAACACCAATGTTCAATGCTGGGTGCGTATACATGGACTGGCGCGTGAATACTGGCGTCCAATCACTCTTTTTGAGATTGCCGGTGCAATTGGGGGTCCTATTGCTTTGGATGATGCTACAAAGAAACGTACTTTTGGCCACTTTGCAAGAGTGCTTGTTGATATTGATCTGAATGGAGATATTCCTGAGCGTATTATGGTTGAGCGTGAAGGCTACGCATTTTATGTGGAAGTTGTTTATGAAAGGTTGCCACAGTTCTGCTCATATTGTCATATTATTGGACACAATTTTTCCAATTGTAAGCAGGCTCATAGTAAACAGGAGCCATGGGTGCAGCCCCCAGTCAATAGGCAAGTTTGGGAGCCAAGGAGAAAAAACGTAATTGATGACATTAATGTTCGTGACAGGCACGTGCCTGACGCAGAGAAATAATCTCTGGTCAAAGGTAAGGCTACAACTAGTGATACTGTTGTTATTGCTAACACTATTGATAATGGTGCAGGCAAATATATCCAAACGGACAATGGAGCTGGTATCGAAGACACTGAGAGTGTGGGAAAAGATAATCACTCGAATCATCCGAGAGATCTCATTTCTATTGAAGAGATCACTATCCCTAATCAGTTTGGAGGCCCAAACAATATCCCTCATGATGATATTAATCCACTGCTTGGATTTATTTCTAATCATTTTGAAACAGGATCCCCAAGTGGTAGAGCTCCATCTATAACGACCCGTGATCAAATTTTAGCAGGTGACTCGCAAATGGAAGTAACCTTTGAGGTCGATAGAAACCAAGTCCAAGTGGTTGCAGACCAAGAAGCAGCTCAAGTTGTGATTGATGATTTGAATATCCTTCAGCAGCCTTGGGCTGATGTTGTTGAGGAGGATGATAACTTGGAAAAAGATAACGTCCAGAATGACGAGGGATCCGAATTTGAAATAGTTCGCACCAAGTCTCAAAAGAAAAAACAAAAACAGCACCAAAAGAAAGCTGTCACCCCAATTACAACCCTTTCTAGGGAAGGATCTCAAAGTCTTGCTCAATGAAGTGCTTATATTGGAATACAAGGGGCCTGGCTAATCCCCCTACAAGATTAGCTCTTAAAAAGCTTTGTTCATCTAACAAGCCTGATTTTGTTTTTATCTCTGAGCCTGTGTGTTCTCTTGATGATTTCCCGCGCAGGTATTGGTCTCGCCTAGGTATGAAAGTCTTTGCTATTAATGACAAGAATAATTTAACACCTAATCTTTGGTGTCTCTGTATGGACAATTTCAATCCTATTGTAATCGCTTGCTCAGATCAGCAAGTCTCTTTTACAGTGGAGGTCAATAATGATACAGTAGGTATTTCTACAATATATGCTTCTTGTAACTATCTGGGCAGGAGATCTCTTTGGCAGGATCTTTCTCTTCTCCGGCAAACTTATAAAATCCCTTGGTGCTTTATTGGGGATTGGAATGCTGTTCTGGGAAGCCATGAATATAGAGGTAGTGGAACCCCCTCTAAAGCAGCCTGTGAAAACTTTCAGAACTAGACCAATTTGAATAACTTGATTCATCTGCCAACTAGGGGTGTTAAGTACACTTGGTCCAACGGTTGTAAAGGCCGGGCTTTCATGGAGAAAAGGCTTGATCGAGCAATTTGCAATGACGCCTGCTTCACTTTTTACACAGGTATCTCTTGCTATACTCTTACGAAATCTAGATCTGATCATTTCCCTTTATTGCTTGATCTTCAGACTACAGATGGGGCGCATCCCTCTTCTTTCAAATTCCTTCGCACTTGGGCGAGTCACCCTGACTGCCTGAATGTGATTAAGGAGGCTTGGAAATCTCATGTTGTTGGATGCCCTATGGTGGTCCTCAATCAGAAGCTTAAAAACCTTAAGTTAAAGCTTAAGGCTTGGAATAAAGATGTCATTGGGGACGTTAATATGAGGGTGCAGGTGGCGACCGCATCACTAGATCACGTTCAAGCACAGATTGATAATGATGGCTATTCAGAGTTGTTAGAGGAGCAAGAAAAGGTCCATCAGCTTGAGCTACAGCAAGCTTTAGCTTCCCAAGAGGATTTCTGGCTCGAAAAATCTAGACTTAACTGGCACTCACATGGTGATCGCAACACAAATTTTTTCCATCAGATGGTCAGAATTAGACATATTACCAAGCAAATAACCGCCCTAAAGCATGGTGATGTTCTTCTTACTTCTCCGAATGAAATTGAATCTCATGTTGTTAATTATTTTGAGAATATCTTCGCCTCTAATAACCAGTGTCTTGATAATGGTATGGTGGAGGAGATTATCCCTAATCTTGTTACAGGTGAAGAGAACAATATGCTCACCAGCGTTCCTAATAGGGAAGAGATCAAGCAGGCCATCTTTGCTATGAATTCTAACGGTGCCCCTGGGCCGTATGGCTTTGGGGCTTTCTATTTTCAGCAGTTCTGGGACATCATTGCGGAGGACACGGTGAACGCAGTCCAGCAGTTCTTCAAGCAGGGTTGGATGCTCCCGAACTTCAACTCTAATTTGGTAGTCCTTATTCCTAAAGTCAACGGAGCCGACAGTATTGAGAAGTTTCGGCCTATAGCCCTTGCAAACTTCAAGTTTAAGATTATTACTAAGGTACTTGCTGACCGTCTTTCCAAAATTGCTCCCCGTATTGTTTCATCTCAGCAGCGTGGATTCATCCCCGGTAGAAATATATCGGACTGCATCTGCTTAACTTCGGAAGCCATTAATATGCTACACAATAAGGCCTTTGGTGGTAATATGGCGCTCAAGGTTGACGTCAAGAAAGCTTTTGATACTCTGGATTGGAATTTCCTGCTTAGAGTCCTCAAGGCTTTTGGGTTTAATAGCAAATTCTGTGATTGGATTAATGCTTTTACATTCTGCAAAGCTTTCAATCTCAGTCAATGGCAAGCCTTCTGGGTACTTTAGCTGCAAGCGGGGTGTGCGTCAAGGGGACCCTCTCTCCCCCCTTCTTTTCTGCTTGGCTGAGGAGGGTTTGAGCAGAGGCATTTCCAAGTTGGTGCATGATGGGGATCTCCAGTTAATTAATGGTCCTAGAGGCACTCAGGTTCCATCTCATTCCATTTATGCGGATGATATCATGATTTTTTGCAGAGCTTCGCTGAAAAATATTCATAGTCTTCTTAACTTCTTTACCAAGTATGGGGAGGCTTCTGGTCAGATTGTTAACTCCAGTAAATCTACCATTCATTTGGGCGCTGTTCCCAATCAACGGCAGTGTCACATTGCCGATCTGCTGGGCTTCTTTACTGGCCAGCTGCCTTTCACCTACCTGGGCATCCCCATTTTCAAAGGTAAGCCTAAAGCTGGTTATTTAATGCCTATTGGTGACAAGATTAAAGCCAAGTTATCAGCTTGGAAAGCTTCGCTTCTCTCTATTGCTGGAAGAGCGCAGCTTGTCAAGTCGGTTGTTCAAAGTATGTTAGTGTACAGCTTCCTGATATACAAATGGCCTACCTCTCTGTTGAATACGGTCGATTCTTGGATCAGAAATTTCATTTGGTCTGGTGACGTCAATCAGCGTAAAGTGGTTATAGTGGCGTGGCATAAGGTTTGTAAACCAATCTCTGAGGGGGGTCTCGGGATTAGATCCCTTAAATACACAAATAAGGCAGTCTATCTTAAGCTGAGCTGGGAACTCAGCATTTCACAGAATAGCTGGGCTGTCTTATTAAGGTCCCGGGTTTTCAGAAATAGGACTACGATCTCTTATCCTATCAGTTCGTCTTTGTGAGGTACTTTGCGTGATCATTTATCCGATATCCATGAAAATTGCATATGGAAAATTGGTAAAGGTGACTGTATCAACTTTTGGATAGATCCGTGGATGTCGGACCCTCTGGTAAATCTTCTCAATGTCCCTGAGCATCGTCAACACTATCTAAAAGCCCATGTTTGTGACTTCATTCAGAATGGTCACGGGTGTATTCCAGCATCTCTTTCTAATATCTTTCCTCAGCTGGCTTCGCTCCTTCATGAAAAAGATCTGCCTTCATTTGACTCTCAGGATCAACTGATTTGGAAAAACTCTACAGATGGTATGCTTACTTTTAAGACTGCTTATCTTCATTATAGGCCTATGGGGCAGCCTATTAGTCGGTTCAAAAATATTTGGAGTAGTGTCATCCCTCCCTCCAAATCTCTCCTTGTCTGGCGTATCCTTCATAACCGTATGCCTACAGATGAGCAACTTAGAAACCGTGGTTGTGGAACTGTCTCCATGTGTAGTCTCTGTGAAGCGGAATATGAGACATCTTTGCACTTTTTCTGTGAGTGCTCTTTTGCTAAGAAGCTCTGGACTGGCTTAGTGGTAAGCTATCAATTAATATAAATGTTTCCTCCCCGGAGATGATTTTTGAGGTTTGTCAGCGCCCTTGGTCTAACCAAGTGCAAGATGTTGTTACTGCCGCTGTTATTAATGTATTTTGGGCTATTTGGCACGCTCAGAATCAGATTCATTTTGACAACAAGAAGATCTTGCCCACTCACATGAAGAACTTGATCACGACAAATGTGAGCATTTCTGGTAATCTCAGCAAGGGCTCCACGTCAAACTCCATGCAGGATTTTTTGATTCTTAAGGCGTTTTCGGTTGATTGCAAGCCTCGTAAGGCTCCTACAACTATAGAGGTTATTTAGAAGACCCCTCCTTGCTCGTGGGTTAAGTGTAATACATATGGCGCTGCTAGGGGTTCGCCTGGTTTAGCTGCTTGTGGAGGTATCTTTCGCGATAGTAATGCTGAATCTCTTGGTTGTTTCATGCTTCCTCTTGGCACAAATTACACTCTTCATGCTGAGCTTGTTGGAATCATGGTAGCCATTGGAGTGGCTTTCCATAAAGGTTGGCATCGTTTATGGATTGAGAGTGATTCTCAGCTTGCTGTTATGGCCATTTCGTCTCATTCCATTGTGCCTTGGAGTATCCGCAACCGCTGGCTTAATTGCATGGGTCTTCTAAAATCCATGACTTTCAGTTGCACTCATATTTTTCGGGAAGGAAATCACTGTGCTGATAAGCTTGCGTCTCATGGAACTACCCTGTCGGGCTTCCAATGGTGGAATTCCATTCCCACTTTTATTCAGGATGATTTTAACCGTAATAGGGTTGGTCTTCCTTCTTTTCGTTTCAGACAATAATTTTTGTCATTTCGGTTGGCAGGGGTATGTCCCCCCTTGCTTTTTGTATTCTTTCTTTTTATTCTTTAATGAAATAGGGGGGAGTACTCTTTCCTTTTTGGTGTTTTTATCCCTAAGGAGGGTTTTGCATCAGAAGGTTTTAACGAGGCTCCTTTCCTTTTTGTTTAAAAAAAAAAATTTGATCTTCAGAAATCCTCAAATTCAGAAACTATCACCAACGAATTTATTTGTGATTTTTTTCTTTTAACCCTATCAACAACAAATTACTTATTCACTGTTTGTATAACATATAACACTAAACAATGTTTAAAAACAGCATGCTTGAAATTTCAACTATTCGACATCTCATATCTACATTTTGTCTAGCACATGTTCGAAATATAACACAAAACCAACTTGGGTTCCTGAATGAAAATAGATCTGTTGTTAATCCCTGTCCCTCTTGCTCTACTGCTGCTTCTCGTTTGACTGACTGCTACTGCTTCTAGATTTTTATTGCTTTATGATTAGGGTTTCAGTGTGAAAACCCTAGTCTTTTGGTTCTGAATTTCTGTGTAATTTCTGGGTGTTCTTCCTCTCTGAATCCAGCTTGTTTATATAGGTAAAAATTTAGGGTTTTGCTGATATTTTTCCATCTTTGTTTCCTATTTCAGGTTTTGGGCTTGGGTTGGAGAAGATGGAAAACTTGGTGTTCAAGGAAAGGAGCTAGGGTTCGACTGCTGCTTGTGATTTTTTTTTAATTTTCGTTTCTAGTTTTTTGTATTTTTTGGATTATATTATTTTTTGTATTTTTTTGGATTATTGTAAATTAAATTTTAATTCTGTTTTTATTATATTTTGGGATGTTGTAACAGTTTTTTAAATCTGATTTTATTTTATTATCAATTTTTTTATGGCTTTTTGGCCAAAAAGGTTAGATTAGGTCCAAAAAACCGGCCACAGGCCCATTTATTAAACTGGCCCAAAAGTTAGATGTAGGCCCAAACGACCCAAAACATAAGACTTGAGCTTGCTTATTAAAACAACGCTTGAAATGCCATGGGCTTGTGACACGGAGCTAAAACAATTACGATAAAAAGATCGGGCAAAATTGGGGTATAACACTACTCTATAAGCTACAAACATTTTAAAAATTATTCAACTCAAGAAAATAGTAAAACACATGCTTCCAAGCATAGGAATTTAACATCTCATAAGTTCAACATTTCCAGGTCCTTTTATGATATTTCAACTCATGTGATGAATAGAAAGGAAATGACACTGGCCCAACTGTTTTAATCTGAGAAATCAATTAAGGACAGATTCACTGCACAAGGAAAATAAATTTGGGGCAAATTCGAATTTGGGGGAAAATCAATTATTAGGGTTTGTTTTAGGGAAATACCAAGGGGAGAACGAACAGACGTATGTTACGGAAGATTCACCGTGGTGGTCCGGTGGCGTCCGCGAGGAAGAGGTAGAGGAAGACACCGCATTGGTTGCCTCACGGTCGCTGGCCAGCTGAACTGAGGAAGACGAAGACGAACCCTGAACACGGAGGTGGCTTGAAGAAGCCGAAAGGAAGGAGCTTTGTCACGGCGAACGGCGCTCACGAGCCTCGTTACGGAGTGTGGGTGCTGCTCGCCGCTTTGTTTGTGTTGTGTGAGGGAGAAGGAGAAATAGAAGACAGGATACGGGAGGAACAAGGTGTGTTTTCGTAGTGAAGAGAGAGGAAGCGAAGATACGGGATACAGGAGGAGGAAGAAGGAGAAGATGCGAAGGTTTAGCAAAGGTTTTGCGCAAGGAGGAGAGAGGAAGCGTGATTTTGTTTTTTATAATTTTAACAATATTTTTAATATTAAATAAAATCAAACGTATGTATTTAGTATGTGTATATTGGTATATGGTATATTGGTTCAATTTTTGGTACCAAAATTGGTCCATATATCATTTCTGATAAATAAAATAGCATTTTGAATTCTCCAATAAATTTTCACTTTTCTCTTTTGCTCGCCTTGCTTTTGCTTTTTATATGTTTTCATTTCGCCAATTTCCACTAATTCAAATACAAAAATAGTGTCTTTGAAAATAACAACGCCGATAACTCATACTATGACTTTGATCACCTCATTAATCAAACTGAGGAATATGTTGAAGATATTGGTTACGCTCTTGTTTGACTATGTTGATGTCTTCACATGGACTTACTAAGACATGCCTGGACTTGAACCTCACATAGTCGAGCATAAGTTGCCAGTAAGGCCTGACTGCTCGCTAGTGAAACAGAAATTAAGAAGGATGAAGCCAGACATCACTCAAAATATGAGGTTAAAAAGAAGTGGATCTTGCCAAAGTACGAGGAATAAAGGAAATTCCAACACCGAGTACTGAAAAAGAAGTTCGCAGATTCTTGGGGAGATTTAGATACATTTCTAGGTTCATACCCCAATTGATATCTACATGTGAGCCTATCTTCAAGTTGTTGTGCAAAAATCAAGAAACTAAATGGAATGATAACTGCCAGGAGGCCTTCGAGAAAACCAAGAAATATCTCCAAGATCCACCGATTCTGATACCTCCTGGGTTGGGCAGACCTCTCATCTTGTATTTAATAGTGCTAGAAAAATAAATGGGTTGTGTGTTAGGGCAACATAATAAATCTGGAAGGAAAGAACATGCTATCTACTACTTAAGCAAGAAGTTCACAGATTGCGAGACGAGATACTCATTGCTGCGCTTTAGCCTGGGCTGCACATCAGTTGAGGCAATATATGTTTAGCCACATGACTTGGTTGGTATCTAAAATGGATCCAATCAAGTACATCTTTGAAAAACCCGCGCTCACAGGGAGATTTGCTCGCTGGAAAATTCTACTGTCAAAATATGACATCTTGTATGTTACTCAGAAAGCAATCAAAGGCAGTGTGTTGGCTGAATACTTGCACACCAACCCATCGAAGATTACCAATCAATGAGTGTGATTTCCCAGACAAAGATATAATGGCAGTGTGATAGGCACCAGTAAGTTCTTTTTTCACATCATCGGGCAAATCATCCCCTATCCCGACAACTTTCAAAGGGTCGTCTCTGAGTTGTATCGGGATAAAATCGCCATCAGGCTCTGGACTTTTTATCCGCTTCTTCAAGTCTTTTGTCAAGGCGTCGTCGCCTTCCGCTTCCTCGCCCTCGAGGTCATATCGAGCATCTAGGTCAGCCACATTGACCTCATTTCCTCTTGCCGACTTTTTCAAGCTATCTTTCATGCTCTTTGCTTCGTGCTTGGTCTTGAGGCTCATGAAGTGACACCTTGGCACTGAATCGATGTCTGCATGCAAAGTGACGACTTCGTCCGTTGTGGAGTAAAACTTCATTTTTAGATGAACTGTGGATGCGACCGCCCCAAGTCTCCCAAGCGCCAGTCTTCCGATGATGCATTGATACACTAATTTGCCGGGGAGAACCAAGAATGGGGTCTTCACCGTTCAAAAGTTTTCAGCATCAGTATAGCCATAAGTAACCATCAATTCAATGTACCCCACCCATTGAAGCATGAGAGGTCGGTACATACAATTATTTGTGTCGTGACCATTGCTATGATGGTACAGACAATACTTCCGCGAGTGGATTATCCTTCTTTTAAAACGAGTGGCTCAGGCCTCTTTACGTCCCCGAATTCTCTGTTGGCGCATTTAGAGAGAATCTGTGCTCGTGAAGTGTTCAACCGGGTGTGCTCAGTAAACTTTGGTCACGGGGTGCGACCTTTTTCTCCTAGCCGTGCTAGCAATGGGCCGACTTGCGAGATCGGCCTCTTCATAATCCATATATTTCTGTGATCTGCGGAGAAAATCCCCCAAATTGCGAGGTTTATTTACCCCAATGTCCACCTGGAACAAGCTTCCCTGTCTGAGACCGTCTTTCAGGAAGGATAACCTCATTTTATCGCCCAAGTTCCTGACACTGGCGGCCTCCTTGTTGAATCGCTCCACGTATTCTTGGAGTGTTTCTTTCTCCCCTTGTCGGGCTGCTCTAAGTACTTCCTCTGACTTAGGTTTCAATCACAACGCGGTAAAACGTGCTGATAAGAGACGAGTTAGTTGCCTCCAAGTTGACACAGAATTCGGTCTTAGGTCTCTAAACCATGCTAAAGCCGACTTTTTGATGGTGGGGGAACATTGGTCAGTGCATTTTAATGCACCCTTTATAGCTTTGCATTTGGTGTTTTTAATTGTGCTTTGTACCTAATATTTAAGTCTTAGCACGTTTCTAGACTTTGGGTCTTATTTGAACAGTATAGCAATTTCTGGATTATTTCTTTTTTTTATTGCATATTGACCACTGTCTACTCTACAGGCCATAACTTTGGTTGTGGTTATCCGATTGAGGCGTGCGAGCATGCGTTGAAAGGATAAGGAACAGAGCTATAATTGCTATGTTGAGCCCGAAATTCAATTCTGATGTCTTGAAGGTCAAAAATGTGAATTACCGAAGCAGTACAATGTAAAACGGGTTTTTGGACTGAATATTAGTTTTGTTAACGGGCTTTTATCATAGAACCCATTTAGGGATTTAGGTTTTTTTTTCCATTTTCTCTGAGACTAAATACACTTTTCAGGGCCGTCTTTTCCTTCTTAGGCATTATTATACAATTTTGAGGGTTTGGTGCCCTAACCTCCATGGAAGCTTAAGGCCCTATATCAATCTATTGGTGAAGGGAGTTGCTTGTAAGGATTTGAGGTTCAGTGCTTAATGTTTATTTCGTTTTTATGGTTTTAATTCTTTCTCTATCAATTTCATCTCAGTATTTCTTGCTGCAAATTCGGGTTGTGTTTTGCTTAATTACTCAAACTCTGTGATTTGTTTATGTGATTCGTTTTATGATTCCGTTTTGCTTAATCACTTAATCATGATTCTGTTTTGCAACTTTCATTATTCAAACTATTTTATCGCTTGTTTAATCTAGTTTGGATAGGAAGTGATAGAGTCTATGGGGCTTGTTTAAAAGAATGATATAATTATATTATGACGTTAATTGTGTTCTGTGATGCTTGTTCACTATCACGATTGACTGAGCACACTGTTTTGACGCTTGCTTTAAAACGGTTCAAATTAGTGTGAACTGACTAACGCTTGTTCAGTTAGTTTATGATCAATCAAGAATTATCAAACCTTGCGCTAATCTTTATTTTAGAACCGATCATAAATCCAAGAAACGCACCCGAAACCAATGGATTGAATGTCTCTCTTTAATTGATTTTCTTCATCAAACATCAAACTTTTTTCCTCAAAACTACCCCATTTTATTGTTATTTTCATTCTTGATTTTGGTAGTCTTTAGTTTAGAGGTCCTTGTGAGACGACCAATGTTACTTACCTTGACGCTTGTTTATAGGATTGATAGAATTCGGTTATGACGTTAATTGTGTTCTGTGGTGCTTGTTCACTATCATGATTGATTGAGCACACTGTTTTGACGCTTGCTTTAGAACGGTGCGAATTCGTGTGAACTGACTAATGCTTGTTCAGTTAGTTTATGATCAATCAAGAATTATCATACCTTGCGCGGATTTTTATTTTAGAAGTGATGATAAATCCAAGAAACGCACCCGAAACCAATGGATTGATTGGCTCTCTTTAATTGATTTTCTTCGTTAAACATCAAACTTTTTCCTCAGAAACCCCCATTTTATTGTTAGTTTCATTCTTGATTCTGGTAGTCTTTAGTTTATAGGTCATTGTGAGACGACCAAGGTTACTTACCTTCTGACTATTTTTTTCTTTTTTTCCTTATTTTGACCCGCGTACGACCGCTGATCAGTGATTGTCTGGATCCCCGATCCCATCACACATGTTCGAAACTGGAGGCTTCTCCAAGGAGGGTGTGATCGGGTATTCGTCGATCTCCCTGACAAACGGTCTTAAGCGAGAGTGTCCGGAACCCCGACGAAGCAACCTGTCCCCAAAATCGTGATTTCAACGGTCACGTTAGTTAGGGGACCATATCGACTTGTATTGATTCTTGTGTTTGGCAGGTGACCTGCTTCGCGAGTACTTGGGGGAGTCAGATGATGCTAGGGAGGAGCTCGTTGTCGACGACTCTTCCGGCCAATAAGTATAGTCGGTAGACGATGGAGGTGTTTGGGGTGGAGACCTCGAGCCCCTCCCGCCCCTACGACGAGGAGGAGAGCGATGGACAAGATAACTCTGAGGAGGAGAACGACGACGTCTAGACGGTGCACCTCTTCTGATCGGGGAGTCGACGTCCACGTGGCGCAGCTCGAGCATGGTATTGGGCCGTATTGAGGCTATTCCCCTCTCATTTTGCATGAGATGTTCTTCTTGTTGGACTAATGCCTGAGCCCGACCATTAAGCAGCTCTATTAACTGTTGTATCGCATTCACCGGGATGGTGATGGTCTATTGGAATTTCGGTCCTTGTGGCGGGACCGGGGCGATTTCTTCCTCATGGGGAAGAGTAACAGCTATACCTTCTGGTGAGGCCTGAGGCCGAGGTGGGACCTTGGCAACGCTTTGCACACGTGGGTTTTGGCGGGTTCTCGGTCTACCACGGGGTACCATGAGTTGAATATACGAAGGGTGTGAGGTGGGGAAGTGGTGACGTTCCCACTGTGGTCGCCAAATGATCAGTATCTTGCCAATCTTAGGTTGTCCGAGTTGAATAGTCGGTAGTGTGATCATTTTGATGTCGGGGTGCAGAGCCCAAGTTAGGTGGTACCTAGAAAGACACTCTGACGCCTAAGTTAGGGAGTAGAAGTCAAAGCAGCGTATGAGAATACAGAAAAGTTTGTACCTGTCAGTAGGGGTTGACCAGTATTTGTAGAACGAGGCGGCGCTGGCCTGTCATTGGATCTGGAGAAGTGTTGCTAGTCGTTGATAGACGACTAGGCGCGGTTCGGTGCCTTCCTTGGCGAAGTGCCTATTTCATTGCTTATTGGGCCACTTTTCGTCCCAATGCGGTGATTGGGCTCCTGGCCATGTCTGGAACAAGTTTAAAAATATATCTTTCAAGCAAAACTTCACATATAAAAGTATTACTCAATACAAGATTGATCAATAATTCAAGTTCTCTCTTAATGTAGAGTGAGATAGTCTGACTCTCTGACTACAAGTAACTAGTGCTACATGTCACTTGTTAGGTAGTGGCACTAGTATCACAACATACTTTTCTACCCAAACTCTCGGTAAGTCCTTTGAAACTGAGTTTTTTTCACAAAGACAATGAAACCACATATGTGCTCCTACATATAGAATTTGTGGCCTCACATTCTTATTGTTGGAACTTGAGGAGCTTTTGGGACTAAATGTGTGAATTGAAATAATGGGAAGTGTCATATCGGAGAGAGTAGACAAATTAGTAGTGTTTATAATGTGGAGATAGGTACCTTGAGGTGTTCCTCAAGGATACCAAATTTTGTGAATAGAAGAGAACTAAAATTGGCCACAACACGCGCACACTGCCGTCACTTGCGCTCCACTCAATCAATTCAACCGTTCCACGTTCTACTCCACTATTTTCTCACACCCGTTGTAGATTTTTATCACACATCTTAACACTTTCGTAAAATTAACTGTTGCAATTTTTTTATAAACCGAGTGCTTTGCTCATTTCGAAAATTGCACCGAAAACTTGACGCATTTGAGTTTTCTTCTCCCTCTCGTTTATTTTTGTTCCTTAAAAACTTGAGTGGTTTTAGCGCCATATTCGAGAGTGTATTCCTCAAACAGTTTTCTACAATGCAGTAGGATTCTGATATAGTTTAATTGAGTTGTTTTATCTTGGGTACGTCGTGGTTAATAGTCTGCTTGCACAATTCTGGACAATGCCGCAAAATGTCTTAAAGAGATTGACTTAGTACGCGATTCAACCTAGTAATTTCTTCATTGGATCAAAATTATTTTTCCGAACAATTTTCGTTTGTTTCAAAAACAACACTTATACTTACTCGAAAACCAAAATATCCTTAATTTTTTTTACATCTAAGGGATCAGTCTACTCGAACCTAGTTAAAGCCTTCTATACAAAATCGACTGTTCTGGACTGGGCCACTAGGCCCAATCTCAGCGATGGGCCAAGACCGACCCAAATATCTAAGCTCTGCTCTAGGGAGCGCTCGAAATTCACCTAGGCGACTCCCAACGGCTGAGATCGATTCGCCTGATCCAATAGCTGACCCGCGTCGCCTTGCTCTATAAATACGGGTCAACCCCCACTGACATACACTTTTTCTTCCATCATTTCATATCTCGCTTTGACTTCTACTCCCTAAATTGGGCGTCAGAGTGTCTTTGCAGGTACAATCTGACCTCGGACTCCGCATTCGACCTCACCAGAAATTAGGCGACCTGAATCGAGCTCGGCCCACCTTGGATCGCTCAGGTACGGTTCACCGACATATAATGGTATTCTCCGGACCGAGTTGAAAGGCATAGTAATTTCTCCGACTCTGCAAGATTTCATCTCCATATCCTATCTACCATGTTTATGGTGAAAAACTGACTAATATGCTTCTCCCGACAACATGAACGAGATTTGACCATCAAGATGCCTTGATTAGGCTCAAGCATTTGGGAGAAAAGATATCGAAAAAGCCACTCACTTCCAATGACCTGGCTACCCTCTGCCCACTGTTGCCTAAACATTGGAAATTTGTCAAGTCAACCAGAATGAAGTGTTATTGATGTGGGCCATCATGGCCCACAAGCAAATTAATTGGACCCACCTCATTGTTAAGCACATGATAAAAAATTCAAGAATGTTGGCAAACAAATCCTCCCTTAGAGAGATTGTGGCCGAAGACTTTCAACAGCTTGTTGAAGGAAACCGGTCAAAGGGATGGGAAAGGGTCCAACAAAGTCTGAATGTTACCCTGCACTTTGCATTAGTAAAGTAGGTTAACATGCATGAACATACCATAAATGGACTTACATATCATTACAACTTTTATTATGTAACTCCAATTTTGTTTATAGTCGATGCATTTCAACTTTTATAACTCTTTATTTGCTGGTTGATCAACTAACCTCCCACCTAAGCTTTATTAATAAAACTTTTTCAAAATGAATTTGTCATCCAAAAGGGCAAAAACGTAGAAAAATAGCTAGCCATTGTTCAACTAACCTTCCAACTTAATCTTGATAATGATTGATTGAGCGTCATGAAAAGTAGTAAAAGCGAAAGCATGACCGAGAAAAAGGTAACATTTAGGAGAGTTTATTGTCTTATGGATGTTGTAAGCCTCTTTTGAGTTGGCTTGTACCCTTGTGTAACTTGAAGATTGTCCCACATTTCTTGTCCTGAAGGTTGTATTGAACCTTCTTAGAACCATCCTTCCATTCATTTCTTTCCGTGATATTGAGTAGGGCGTTCACCATGTCCATGGAAATGAATGTTTCATTTTCCACAACATTCCATACTCCTAAATCTACACCCTTGATGAATATTCTCATCTTTTCTTTCAAGTATGCATAGTCTTTCTCGTTTAATCCCAGGGCGGGGTAAGAGATGCACCCTCTTGCTTAGAAGAACCTGAAGCCTATAATGTCTTAAATTTGATAGGCTCTTTAACAAAAGTCTGGCTCTGATACCACTTGTTAGAGAGTCTGGAGGAGCACCATAAGTAACAACAAGCTATATGGAAGGTACCACCAAGAAATTTTAAGGCTTTAGGTATATAGATCACCGCTCGCATATAAGCTTCATTAATTTAACTCATTCTTAGGGGGAGATTGTTGGAACCGGCTGGTATTTTAGACCATTACTAGTCGTGAGAAGAAACATATGACTCTCCCTCATAAAGGTATTTTAAGTCCAACAAAAAGAGAGAGATAGTTGGAACCAGGTGGATTCAGAAGCAATAACTCACAATTTATTTGAAGATAACAAATAATATAAAAGAACAATTTTACTCTAATGTATCTACTTGTGTGTATAGGATATTACTAAGACCATCATCACCAACAATCAATGATTCTATATAGGCAAAAAAACGAATGTAGCAAAAAAAAATTATTTACCAAAATAGCACACTTTTTAGATTATTTACCAAACTAGCACACATCCAAAATTCAGGCCAGAAGTCGCCCCACAGGAAACGACTTATGAACTGGATTTTGCAAATTTTTTTGCTTTTTCAGTTCAGAAGTCGCCTCCCCCAGGGTGACTTCTGAACTGTGTTTTTTTATTTTTCTTTTTCTTCTATATTAATTTTTAATAAATTTAATTTAATTAATTTAATAAATTTAGAAAATTAATATTGTTAATTCTAAATTAATTATAAATATTATTGGGAAAAAAAAAATTATCGGCTATATTGAAATATGAAACTAACTGTATTTATTTAATTAGTAGCACATTACAAAAAAATGATAAAAAATTATTTACCAAAATAGCACCCTTTTTAGATCAGTTGGCGAGCTAAGAGATACCGAATGAGTGCACCAAATGAGTGCAAGAAGGAGGTCCCAGGTTCAACTCCCGAAAACTAACATTCCACCACCCCCACTAACATTGCTTATCAAAAAAAAACTTCAGTTTCAGTTACACAATTTTAAACATCTCTAACATATTTCTCAAACCTATCAAATAATACCTAAACTAGTTTATCACAACTTTACATACATATTTCAACTAATTTTATCAAACAAATCAACTCCTACTAAAATTCAAATTTCTCTAACATATTTCAAACATCTCAACGTATTTCAACACCAAATATATCACTCACATGTCAAATAATACCCTACACTAATTACAATTTCATTTTATCACCCTAAACCATAAAAATGAAGAAAGTATAAAAACCGAAAAAAATTAGAGAACTGATCGTAAAGAAAAGAGAAGAAGATGAAGGAAAAGGGAAAGGACACTTTTAGACGATGGTGAGGCAATGGTGGCGGTCACATTTGTAGTCACGACGGCGTGAGGGAGGGAGAGAAGAGAAGAGAGGGAAAACAAAAATGAAGGGGTTTCTGTGTGAAAGTTGGTGTTTATTGGACATACCAAAGGGCATGGCCGTAGATAATTAAGTGTGTTAGAAACAAACTTTTTTACAGACGAGTTTGCCCATCAGAAACATCAACAGTTACATTTTTTCAAATACTGACGGTCAAATTCATCGATAATGTTCTTGGTAACATTTGGCATTTCCCTCGCTCATTTCCCTCGCTTATCTAACAAAAAAAAACATATCTAGCCAATAATAAATAATCTTTTATGGAACTATATCTAATCAAATATACTTGCCTGAAATGCCTCATCGTCACTCGAACAACCACACTTCAACCTCCCTAATGTTTACCTTGAATGTTCAATCTCAAGGTCAATCAGTAGTACATGCTCTCAATTATCATTAGAATCTTAATTACTAAACATCAAATAATACTCAATTCGGATCTTATTTATCCACGACATACATTAATACTCCTAATTACATATACCAAGTCAAAGTATAAAAGCACCTCCGTTGACATTCCCACAACACTAAGTCTCAACCCATATAGTCTGCAAGTCCCTTTCTTACACGATTCTCTAAATTATATTGAACCCAAAAATGTACCAAGTCACCCATCGAACATCATTTATCTTAAGGGACAGTTATCTAGTCAATTTCATCATCTTGAGAATCATTGCCTAATAACATAGTCTAATCACCAATTCTAACATAGTTTCATTTTGCTCAATCATTTCCTAACTCAAACTTCCAACTCATTACTCTTTAATCCAATATAGTTAGGATTACTCTTTCATCTTAGCTTTCCGAGGTCAGTTAATGAATCCCAATAGTAAAACTAGAGCTAGAGCTAAGTAGACCTATTGGGAAATAACCAATTGAAATTTCCATGCCAGTTGAAATGTGGAAAATTAAATAGGGACATTTCACAAAGTGGGCGAGTATATCTAGAGTATTGGAAATGTGAGACAATTAATGTCTACTATGCTAAATACATGAATGAAAGCTATGTTGTCTCCTAAAAATAGGGAAAATTGTGAAGAGGTGAAGACATCCCCATATGGAGAGGTGAAGTTTCACCATTCTTGGGTGATTATGAAGAGAGTTGAAGAATCTCCAACAATGCCTTAGTGAGAGGAGGGTGTTGGTGATCATTTTCTTTGTGAGATGTGAGTGTTACTATTCTTTGTAACTCTTAGAGTGAGATATAGGGTGATACAAATATTGGGCCGGATTATGAATTATTGTAATCTGTACTAGAAGATGAATGAATTATGTTGATGTGTTTTTGTGGATGTAGAAAGAGGTGTCGAACCACGTAAATCTCTTTGTGTGCTCTTCTTTATTCTTTGTTGTATGTTTAGGTACATTCCATCAAAGATCCTTGGGTGTGTGGGTTAATTTGTTTACTTGTGTAGATTTCCCCAATCGTGGTACCAAAGCTACTGGTTTTGGGTGACTGTCTCATAGCCATTGGTGCGACCATGTGAGTAGCTCAGACAGGTATTGAAACTCAATGAGTTTGGTGTGGGATCCATGTTGTATCACTGTATCGTAAGTCTTCCTCAAAATTTAGAGTTCAAGCGGCGTGTTTTGTTGGTTCTTGCTAATAGCGGTACAGGTACGATGAAGTGTTACCAATCAATACTCGCAGAGGAGCATTGGGATCAAAAATATGACAATGAACACACTCAAGTTTATTGGTTAAAAGCGAGTATGCAAGATGTTCATGTCGAGGCGCTTAGTCTTCTAAAATAAAATGAGAAGAGGATTTGCTACTTAAGATAGGCAAGCCATGAGAAGTGCAAGCAAAACAACGGTGGAAAAAAATGAAGATGAAGAAGAAGTTAACTTTGAGATTTGAATTGAGGATATGTTGGGAAATAATCAACTGAAATTTCTAAGTAAGTGGAAATAAGTGAAAAATTAAATAGGTACATTTTACAAAGTGGGTGAATGTATCTAGAGTATTGGAAATTTGAGACAATTAATGTCCACTATGCTAAATACATGATTGGAAGCTATGTTCTCTCATATAAATAGAGACTTGTGAAGAGGTGAAGACACCCCATATGGAGAGGTCAGGTTTCACCATTCTTGGGTGATCATGCAGAGACTTGAAGAATATTCAACCATGTCCTAGTGAGAGGAGGGTATTGGTGATCATTTGTCGTGTGAGTTGTGAGTGTTCTCATTCATTCTAACTATTAGAGTGAAAGTATTGTAGGGTGATACACATATTTGGTTGGGTTACAAATTGTTGTAATTTGTATCGAGAAGATGAATGAATTAGGTAGATGTGTTTTCGTGGACGTAGGCAAAAGATGTCAAACTACATAAATATTTTTGTGTGTTTATCTATATTCCATCAAAGATCTTTGAGCGTGTGAGTTAATCTGTTGACGTGTGCGGTTTTTCCTAACATGACCTTAGTAGGTAATTTCTCCGTAACTCAAACACAACAATGGTTGCAACTCATTACTGCTTCATCCAGTCTAGCTGTAGCTATTTTACTAGCTACCAACACCAATTGTTTGAATAAATATCATAAACAGATTCTAGCATTGGTCTGTATCTCCCATGATAAAGACAGGTCGGTTTGGGAGGGATCAAACGAATGTGTTTACTCGGTTAAATCGGCATATAATTTGCTGGCTCAGATTTCCCTTCCACCTGTGTCGGGGTGGCCCCTTGAGATGTTTGTACAAGACAATCAGTGAAAGAATGTTGCACCGACCAAGGTACTGCCTTTGCATGGCGCCTGATCCTGAATAGTACATGAATAGTAAATATAAAAGTAAAACATTTTCTTATTCCACTCGATGAAAAGTTTATGATTTGAATATGTTGTGTCTTCGACCTAAGTGGGATATTTTTGAAAATTCTATCTATTTTATACCATTAATGTATGACTTTCAAACTATGTCATGTGTTTTTCTTTTTTTATTTAATAGAATCACGAAATGTGATAGAGGTGTCACATTTCACATCTATATGCATAAACCAAGTTTTCATATTTTTCCTACAACGATGTCATTCTTATGCCAAAACAATGACAATATATTAATACATTCACATCAAATAAACAGGGAATCACATTTATATGGATTTATACCCAAACTATGCCAATAACATGTCTTTATGGTCAAACAAATGCAGAACTTCTAAGAAAAATAGTGAAATAAACTACAAAACTAGCAATCAGAAAATTGCAAAACTAGCCGAAACTAATAAAAATTGCAAAACGAAAACTTCATGAGAACTAATTCTGTACAAAAATAAAAATAAAAATGAAATGAGAAGTAATCTTAGTTTTTAGAAAGAAGCAATAGACAATGCGAGACTACAACGAGAGAGCCATGGTGAAAGTGAGACCAAGACAATGAGTGAGAGAGAGTGATACTTACTGCGAGAAGTTTAGAGGAAGAACGGGAAAGAGAGAGAATAATTTATATTATCACCTATAAGGGAAGCACTGAGGGCACAACGACGATTGGAAGGGACTGCACGACGCAAGGGAAAGACACCACAACAGTGATGGGAAGAGACCAAAACGAAAGGGGAAGATACCACGACACGAGATCGACAAAGAACAAAGCAGATCGACACGAGATCAACGTGGGATCGATACAAGATCAACACAACAATAGGGGAAGAGAACGATGGAGACTAAGAGTGTGAGAGCGAGAGATGTGAGAGTTCTAGATTTACGGAGAAGGGATTAAATACGCAGAGAGATCTAGGTAATCAACGACCACGACAGAGAGAATAGGGGGGGGGGGGCTGAGAGTGAGTGAGAGATGGCTAAAAGCGTAAAAGAGAAGAAGGGATTAGATATGTAGTTTTGATCTGGAAAATGAGATATAACGCCAATTATTATGTAAAACCTCTCAAGAATTAGGGTAAAATGAATTATATTCATTTTCTATAAGCTGAGATTACATCAGTATATATACAAGACTAGAAAGCTAAATTAGGAAATAAAATGACAGCTCCTATACAATCAGATCCCTATGATTCAGAGGGATATTTCCCCTATACACTATAATGTAATTTGCTTAATAAGGAAAGAATAAAAAATTATTTCTAACACTCCCCCTTAAGCTGGTGAATAGGTATTTTCCATTCCCAGCTTGGACACAGACCTTTCAAAGTTGTTGTTATTCAACCCCTGTGGTAGAAGATCTCTGCAAGGTTGCCTTGTGACGAGACATATGGAATGCAGATTAGGCCACTGTCTAATTTTTCTTTGATGAAGTGCCTATCAACTTCAATATGTCTGGTTCTAATTTGCTGTACTGGGTTATGGGCTATATATGCTGATGGCAAATTTAATATCACTATAATAAGGCCTCATTGGTTCATCCCACTTTATTTTCAAGTCTTCTAAGATGATCTTCAGCCATAGTAGTTCACTTATCCCTTGTGCCATTGCCTCGAATTCTGCTTCGGCACTGGATCTAGCTACCACACTTTGTTTTTTACTCTTCCAAGTCACAAGATTACCACCAAGGAAGGTGCAATATCCCGTAGTTGACCTTCTATCCACAATTGATCCTGCATAGATGTTGTGCGAAAAGTAGTTGTGCAGGTGTACACAATCGCAACAAGTAATATAATGATAAATAGAGATCGTACCCACAGAGATTGATGTTAATTTTATAGTTTAAATCGTTAACACACTAGTGAACCAAGAAAAATAGTAACAACAAGTTTATGAGCATGAAAATAAGAAAGATGTATGAAAACAGTAATGAAAGTTCAAGAGTTTATAAAATGAGTTGGATTGCTTTTCCCTAAGTAAATCCATTAAAGTAAAGCGCTATAACATTGGATGGAATAGCGCTAAGTGCTGTAGCATTTGATGTTGTGCCTGTCGGTCACTGACGCCAAGGTTTTGTTATAAGACTCATATTTCTAAGTTCTAAATAAGTCCACCCCTGTATAATAAAGAACCCACAGTATTCACCTTATGAACTATTACTCCCCTATGTCTAGAGTTAAGCAAAAGTTGTTTAAATGTCTTTAAACAACCTTTCATTCATATCAACCTTTGAGTTAGAATCGTAGACCATGTCTGTACCTACGAATGTACCCATTTCAGTTGGCCAATCCCAAAACGAGTTTGAAAGCATTAAAGCACAAAGATTGAAACGCAAACATCACAATATTATATTAGCAATACTAAAAATTTGTTACAAAGTTCCAAGCAATCCAACTACTAAGTGTTTAGCTCATGGTGAGCATCATCAACACAATACAAACTAAAATGTTCATATTACCGAAAATGAGGAGACACGGTTGAAAAATATACACTTCGTGAGCTCCTTCTCTTGAAAAATAAAAGCTTGAATGGAG
This sequence comes from Astragalus membranaceus, assembly GCA_039519185.1. NCBI lineage: Eukaryota > Viridiplantae > Streptophyta > Magnoliopsida > Fabales > Fabaceae > Astragalus > Astragalus membranaceus. The sequence goes on along the minus strand of CM076848.1, from coordinate 159,247,990 downwards.
GATTAATGGAGGGAAGTATGTCAAGCTTTTCTCTCCAAAAATGCCCTCCTCTATTCTGATGTGTGAAATTGTGGAAAAAAAAGTCAGAAATCTTTCTTTATTGTCCATAAAGTAGTTTTCCAAAAAGTAGACAAGACATTCCCCGCCAACCAAAGGTCATCTTCCAACAACAAGTGGACAAGTGTCCACACTAGCCAATGGTTGGCAGCCGCGTCAGTCCTAGGCACAGAGGAGTGAGGTGCTGACTTGACAAAAAGAGTGAGGCTCCAGAATGTAACTTTTCTTTTTGATTTTCAGCTGGCCAACCGTCATATAGCGCTATAGCGCTTAACGCTGTAACACTGAACAGAGGCATTAAAATTTTTACAAAGGCACCAAATGTGCCAAATGATAACAAATTAGCTCCTAACCCTTCTTTCCTCTAAATAGATGATATTTACTTAATAAAGCACGAATATTACTTGAGAACTTGTGTTGATTTAAGTGATAAGAGCATAAATAACTCATATAAATATGAGTTATCACACCCCAAAACTTAAACCATTGCTTGTCCTCAAGTAATGACACTTGAGTTAGACAAGAAAACATAAAACACTTATTTACAGAGTTCATCATACAATCAGTTTCTTCTCTAGTTCAAACAACTTCTCAAAACTATTCTCAAGGGGCTAACCTTTCAGATTCACACACACACACACCATTGCTTTTCAAAACATTTAGAATTAGTACTGCTCAGTTGTGAGTGTGTGATCTCTGACTTATTCAAATCCTAGCTAGGTTCAAAATTTCTCTTAGCTTTGGAAAGAATGGCTTTCTTTTGGTCAAATCAAAGAATTTTTCAAAATAGAGAGTAGATTAACAACTTCACATAAGAATTGAGGGCCTTCAAATCACAACAAAGGGCATGATTAGGCATTTCAGATCTTTGGCCAGTGCACTAACTATTGATATGGTGATTTCTCAGTGCTAAAGCGTTAAATGCTACAGCACTGGTAATTTGATGAACAGATTCAGCTGCAATGCCCTCATTACTGAACTCCTTATTTGCATTTATTTTTTTTTCTTTTTTTATATGCATTATTGGAACAGTTCAGCTTTTATTTCGGGCAATTGCAGCTTCTTACAATAAACATGACCATTTGTACACTTTGAGATCCTATTGCACTAACCATCCTATGATCTTCATACCTAGCCTTAATATAACAGTTGCACTCCCAAACTTAGCTTCAAAAGCTACTCTAAATTTTTAGTAAAAACTTGACTTAACCTTGGTCAACCAGGACTAACTTTAGCATCAGATAGTCCTTAGCTAACTAAGTTTCTCACTAAGTTTAGAGTTTTGTGTAGAAGCAGCAATAAGACTAGTCATTAATCAAGCAAGGCTACACTACACTTGTGCATTTAATCATCATTAAAATTAGCCCAAAAATAACAATTTCTATTATTGCAAGACTAGAAAACTCAACTGATCATGCATTTCATTCAACAACAATTAACAAAATAAACATAAACATGTAAAGTCCTCCCCCCAACTTAAGACCTAGCAGTGTCCCCACTGCTCATGCATGCTAAAGGGAGAGTCCTGTGACTAAAACTCAACATAATTAAAAACAACAGAAATAAAACTCTAAATATACTGTTAGATGCAAGAACAGACGCTATAGCACCTAACAGGTTTATTGAAAACAGGCAAACAACATATTTTTTTTTTTAAAGAAGGGTTAGAGTACTTGTCTGCTAACCTAGATTTGAGCCTTTTGCTTGCTCTGGTGGGCACTTTGGTGGCTCTGCTGGTGGATGCCTTGGCCTTCTTCTTTGATGACTTCTTTTCTCACTTCACAAAAGTCACTCCTGCATAAAAGAAAAATTAAAAACACAAAATTGTTAGTTCAAATCCATGGGTTGCCTCCCAGGAGCGCTTGCTTTAAGAGTCTTAAGCCAGACTTCCTCTTTTGTTAGAGGTCTTGAAGTTCAATGGTGGTCTTGTCCCTGACCACATGTGCTCCAGAGTAGTGCTTCACCCTTTGACCATTGATTTTGAAGCTGTAGCAACAGATGTTGTAGCAGCAGATGCTACAACCAGATTTTCTTCAGCTTTTGGTTTTGACCGTTGTGGCAGCTGGTTGGTTTCTGGTTGTTTGATTTCAGCAATGACATGAGTGCATTTGGTGGTTTTTGGTGGTGAGGGTGGTGGTATGGGCTGTTTGGGTGGTGATTGTGGGGAAGAGTTTTTGTGAGGTGGATATTGGGGTGATGGGGTTTGTTGTTGGTTGAGGGTTGCTTTAGGGTCTGGCTCTGGCTCAAAGTCCTTAGCACTCTCTTCTTCTTCTGATCCATCTCTTCCTCCCTCACTCTCCTTAGAGTTCTCGTTGACATCGTCCTGACCTTCTAACTGATCAGCAGTCGTACGCGGGTCAAAATAATTAAAAAGAGTAAATATAGTATCAAGGTAAGAGACCTTGGTCGTCTCTCGAGGACCTCTAAATAATGAAATTACCAAAATTAAGAACCAAATTAAACAATAAAAGGGGTTTTTTTTAGGAGAGAGTTTGTTGTTTAATGAAGAAAAACAATTAAAGATAGACAATCAATCCATTGGTTTCAGGTGCGTTTCTTGGATTTCTCATCGGTTCTAAAATAAAGATTTGTGCAAGGTTTGATAATTCTTGATTGATCATAAACTAAGTGAACAAGGGCCAGTCAGTTTATACGAATTCACAGCGTTTTAAAGCAAGCGTCAAAACAGTGTATTCAATCAATCGTGATAGCGAACAAGTGTAAGTATCATAATTAACATCATAACTAAATTCTATCAATCCTATAAACAAGCGTCATAGACTCTATAAATTCCTATCCAAACTAAATTAAGCAAGCGATAAAATAGCTTCTATAATGAAAGTTGCAAAACAGAATCATGATTAAGTGATTAAGCAAAACTGAATCATAAAACGAATCACATAAGCAAATCACAAAGTTTGAGTAATTAAGCAAAACACAAACCGAATTTGTAGAAAGAATTACGGAGATGTAATTGATAGAGAAAGAATTAAAACCATAAAAACAAAATAAACATTAAGCACTGAACCTCAAAATCCTTACAGCAACGCCCTTCACCAATAGATTGATCTAGGGCCTTATGCTTCCATGGAGGTTAACGTAAAATTGAAAGTAGGAATGAGTAAGAGAGCCAAGACGACTCTGAAAAGTGTATCTTATAAGACTAAAAACGAAAACCTAAATCCCTAAATGGGTAACTAGATAAAAGCCCGTTAACAAATTGAAATTCGGCCCAAAACCCGTTTTACACAGTAATGCTTCGGTATTTCACAGTTTTCACCATCAAGACTTCAGAATTGGGTTTCGATCTCAACAGAAGAATTGTAGCTCTGTTCCTTAGGTTTCCAAGGCATGCTCGCACGGCTCAATCAGATAAGCACAGCCAAAGTTATGGCCTACAGAGTTGACCGGGGTCAATATGCAATAAAAACAAGAATTAATCAAGAAATTGCTATATTGCTCAATTAAGACCCAAAGTCTAGAAACGTGCTAAGAATTAAATATTTGGCACAAAGCACAATTAAAATCACCAAGTGAAAAGCTATAAATCTACACTATATTTATACAACTAAACCACATATGATTTTACCAATACCCCCATTCTATCTAAAAGACACCTCAAATTTTTGAGGGTAAAAATGTCATTACACTCTATTTCTTTTTTGTTCTCTCTCTTTATTCTTACACTCTCTTTCTTACTTTTCACTTTTCCCTTACACTCTCTTTCTTCCTTTTTTCTCTTTCTTTTTACACTCTTTCTTTTTACTCTCTTTCTTCCTTTTTTTCTTTTTCTTTTTACACTCTCTTTCCTCCTTTTCACTTTTCTTTTACACTCTATTTCTTCTTTTTTTTCCTTTTACTTTACTTTTCCCATAAATAATTATTTTCTTTCCCTTATCACTTCATTTTAATTCTTTTAACTAAATTTCTAAATTTATACAAACACTACTTTAATTAAAAATTTTGAAGACTACTACTATAAACCTACTATCTAAAAAACAAGAAGACTTAATGACTATTTAAATTAGTAATTAATATTTAAAACAAATATTTTTCTTATCTACACTATATTTATACAACTAAACCACATATGATTTTACCAATACCCTCATTCTATTTAAAAGACACCTCGTATTTTTTAGGGTAAAAATGTCATTACACTCTATTTCTTTTTTTTTCTCTCTCTTTATTCTTACACTCTCTTTCTTACTTTTCACTTTTCTCTTACACTCTCTTTCTTCCTTTTTTCTCTTTCTTTTTAGACTCTTTCTTTTTACTCTCTTTCTTCCTTTTTTTCTCTTTCTTTTTACACTCTCTTTCCTTCTTTTCACTTTTCTTTTACACTCTCTTTCTTCTTTTTACTTTACTTTTCCCATAAATAATTATTTTCTTTCTCTTATCATTTCATTTTAATTCTTTTAACTAAATTTCTAAATTTATACAAACACTACTTTAATTAAAAATTTTGAAGACTACTACTATAAACCTACTATCTAAAAAACAAGAAGACTTAATAACTATTTAAATTAGTAATTAATATTTAAAACAAATATTTTTCTTATTGATAATCTAAAAAAACACGGGATTAATATTTACCATTGATATTTATAATCTACACTATATTTATACAACTAAACCACATATGATTTTACCAATACCCCCATTCTATCTAAAAGACACCTCATATTTTCGAGGGTAAAAATGTCATTACACTCTATTTCTTTTTTTCTCTCTCTTTATTCTTACACTCTCTTTCTTACTTTTCACTTTTCTCTTACACTCTCTTTCTTCCTTTTTCTCTTTCTTTTTACACTCTTTCTTTTTACTCTCTTTCTTCCTTTTTTTTTCTCTTTCTTTTTACACTCTCTTTCCTCCTTTTCACTTTTCTTTTACACTCTCTTTCTTCCTTTTACTTTACTTTTCCCATAAATAATTATTTTCTTTCTCTTATCACTTCATTTTAATTCTTTTAACTAAATTTCTAAATTTATACAAACACTACTTTAATTAAAAATTTTGAAGACTACTACTATAAACCTACTATCTAAAAAACAAGAAGACTTAATGACTATTTAAATTAGTAATTAATATTTAAAACAAATATTTTTCTTATCTACACTATATTTATACAACTAAACCACATATGATTTTACCAATACCCTCATTCTATTTAAAAGACACCTCGTATTTTTTAGGGTAAAAATGTCATTACACTCTATTTCTTTTTTTTTCTCTCTCTTTATTCTTACACTCTCTTTCTTACTTTTCACTTTTCTCTTACACTCTCTTTCTTCCTTTTTTCTCTTTCTTTTTAGACTCTTTCTTTTTACTCTCTTTCTTCCTTTTTTTCTCTTTCTTTTTACACTCTCTTTCCTTCTTTTCACTTTTCTTTTACACTCTCTTTCTTCTTTTTACTTTACTTTTCCCATAAATAATTATTTTCTTTCTCTTATCATTTCATTTTAATTCTTTTAACTAAATTTCTAAATTTATACAAACACTACTTTAATTAAAAATTTTGAAGACTACTACTATAAACCTACTATCTAAAAAACAAGAAGACTTAATAACTATTTAAATTAGTAATTAATATTTAAAACAAATATTTTTCTTATTGATAATCTAAAAAAACACGGGATTAATATTTACCATTGATATTTATAATCTACACTATATTTATACAACTAAACCACATATGATTTTACCAATACCCCCATTCTATCTAAAAGACACCTCATATTTTCGAGGGTAAAAATGTCATTACACTCTATTTCTTTTTTTCTCTCTCTTTATTCTTACACTCTCTTTCTTACTTTTCACTTTTCTCTTACACTCTCTTTCTTCCTTTTTCTCTTTCTTTTTACACTCTTTCTTTTTACTCTCTTTCTTCCTTTTTTTTTCTCTTTCTTTTTACACTCTCTTTCCTCCTTTTCACTTTTCTTTTACACTCTCTTTCTTCCTTTTACTTTACTTTTCCCATAAATAATTATTTTCTTTCTCTTATCACTTCATTTTAATTCTTTTAACTAAATTTCTAAATTTATACAAACACTACTTTAATTAAAAATTTTGAAGACTACTACTATAAACCTACTATCTAAAAAACAAGAAGACTTAATGACTATTTAAATTAGTAATTAATATTTAAAACAAATATTTTTCTTATTGATAATCTAAAAAAACACGGGATTAATATTTACCATTGATATTTATAATTTTTTTTGACAATTTATAATTAATATTTACCATTGATAATTATAATTTTTGAAAGCTACTATAAACCAACTATTTAAAAAAACACGGGATAATTGCAATGATCTACTATAATCTACTAATCAACTCAAATAAGCTAATATAAAAACACGGGATAACTGCAATAATCTACTATAATCAAATAATCAACTCAAATAATCAATTGAAACTATGAGATAACTGCAATGATATATAAAAACACACGGGATAACTACACCAATATATAAAAATATACATGATTAATATTTGTCATCGATCATTAAATTTTTTGAAGACTACTATAAACCTACTATCTAAAAAACAATAATATTTAATGACTATTTAAATTACTACTAATCAACTAAAATAATCAATTGAAACTACGAGATAACTGCACTGATATAAAAAAACACGAGATTAATATTTGTCATTGATAATTAAAAATTTTGAAGCCTACTACTACAAACCTATTATCTAAAAAATAAGCAGACTTAATGACTATTTAAATTACTAATTAATATTTGAAACAATTATTTTTTATTGATAATCTACTATCTAACAAATTTACTATCTACTATAATCTACTATCAACTAAAGTAATCAATTGAAACTACCAGATAATTGCACTGATATATAAAAAACACGGGGATAACTGCAGTGATATATAAAAAAACACAGGATTAATATTTGCCATTGATAATTTAAATTTTTGAAAACTACTATCTAAAAAAACAAGAAGGCTTAATGACTATTTAAACTGATTAATATTTAAAACACACGCGACAAATACTTGTCACTAATACCTAAAAAAGGACAAATTATTGTTACTCATATATAAAAAAACACGGGATAAATATTTATTATTGATAATCTACTATCTATCTTTTACTATCTACAATAATCTACTAATCAACTCAAATAATCAATTGAAACTATGAGATAACTGCACTGATACATAAAAAAACACTGGACAACTGCACTGATATATAAAAAAATACAGGGATAACTGCAATGATATATATAAAAATACGGGATAGTTGCACTGATATATAATAAAACATGGGATAACAACACTGATATATAAAAAAACACTGCACTGATATATAAAAACACACGGGATAAATGTACATATTGTTTTTAAATGATACTTTTACATTTTTAGTTTTAATATTTATCAATTTTTTATTTGAAACTCCTTTTTTATCTACTTTAAATTTTTCTTTATTTTCACAGGGTAATGTTCAGACTATTTAAATACTGTCTAATTTCATTCATAAAAAGAACACGACAGCACCTGTCCGTATGCAAGTCATCCTCTATATTTTACAATTGATTTTAGATTAATGAGATTTCAAATTAAGGTTTCTATTTGAGGTAATTATATCACGTAACGCGATCGGCCCGTGCGGATGCACGGGTATAGTACTAGTAGTGCATTAAAATACACTGATCAATTTTCCCCACACTTAAGCTTTTGCACTCCGGGCAAAACACACAAAACAAGACACAAAAACAGTATATGAATTTCCAATAAACTCAAAGAATGCAAAGTCATAAGAGAGATTCTTTTCCTAGACTTCAAGGAGAATGACAATCAAAGATAGCACTTAATTACAATCAAGGAAAACAAGAGGATAGTGCACCAAAGAGTGAGTCATAAGTGATGAGTCATCACAGGATATGTATATGTAATGCTCTCAATCACTCAAGTGTCTAGGCTTGTGTTTACTCTCATATATATAATAAGCACATCAATGAAAGTTAGCACTACCCTATGCTTGACAAGCTTCTAACATCCACACTTAAGAACACATGCACATAAGATCAAAAGGTCTTTATAAGGATTGTAATGAGGCCAAGGTCAAGGTGGGATAAACCTAAGGGGGAACTAGGCTAAAAAGAATCAAAGAGGGCAAAGAAGCAATGAAAATCAATTGTAAAGTGAGCATGAAAGGATCCAACTTCAATAAGGTTCGTTGAGTTTCTCTATTTTGATATTCTTCTCCACATAACTCTCTCTACACACTTTCATTCTTCTTGAAACAAAAATTAAAAGAAATGCCCACTTTTTTTCTTTTTTTTCTTTCTTTCTTTCTCTTTCTTTTTTCTTTTTTGGGGAATATTTTTCTATACAAATGTACCTGCCAAACTTTCTATTGAGAACCCAAGAACTAACCCAAGTGAGAACCACAATTGCACAATTTGGACACCCTCACACTTATGGATTTAACAATTTTCAATTCAAAGCTCCTTCACCCTCTAAGATTGGGTAATAACATTGTTTTTCACTTTTAGGCTTGTAATGAGCTATAAAACAAAAAATGGGATAAAAGGCTCAAAGGGGCTTACACAAAGGGATAAATTCAGGGTAGGCTTATTTGGCTAGTAGCTAAAAAAACAGAATTACCTAGATCATTTCAAATATGCATGTGAACAAGTGTTTCAACAAGAATCAAGTGAAGTTCTAAAATAACTAACAAACATGAGTGAATCACGCACAAGAAAGAAGATAATGGCAAAATGTAGTTCATCCATTAAAAGGCTCAATTCTCACCAGGGACACTGACTATCACAGATGATGCAAAGTCTAGTGCTCACATCCAACTTATTATACCAAGAGCAACAAGAAATATCAATCAAATCATGTCAAAACACCTATGGTCCTAGAATAGTAAAATCACTCACAACTTATGCAAACTAAGAACTCGTGGAAGAACATGCAATAAACTTTTTTTTCTTTTTTTATAGTTAAAAATTAAAAACATAATTACTAAAAGACATCTCCCCACACTTAAATCACAAAGTGTCCTCAATTTAGGCAACAAATATAACTTAGGAATAAGGAAAGAAAACTCCCTCTTGAAGGTGGAGAACTTGAAGCTTGTGGGTGGTTGGTATTTGCTAAAGAAAGCCTTCTTTATGGTTACCGCACACATGTTTGGTCACCTTCCTCTTCCACACATCAAGAATCAAGAGGTTGAGTTGTTTAAGTTCTACAACAAGTGGCTGCTCAATGGAAGCATAGCCTATATTGACAACATCAGCTTTGGAAAGTGCCTCAACCTGCAAGGTATTTTCAATCTTAGCACAAACAGAAAGATTATCAGAACATGTATAATCAACCAAACCATCAAGAAATTCCATTTTACAAAGAGAATGCTCTTCCATGGGGTGGTTTTTAGTCATCACTTCTCTTTGAGGGAAAGGGAGTGGCAATGTGTATTGCTCATCATCAATATGTTCAGCAGCCTTGTTATTTTTCATAACAACTGATGTAGGTACCTCTGAAGTTTCAACAGCCTTTCCAGATCTCAAAGTAATAATACTTACATTGGGGGTTGGTGCATTGGGATTAACTAGTGCCTGGGCAGGTAGTTGGTTTAATCTTTGGGCTTGTATTTGATTGACTGCAGTGGTTAATTGTCCAACTATTATCTCCAATTTTCTAAGTGTGGAATCAGTTGTTTGTTGGAATTGGAGATTTTGAACGGCCATCTGTTTAACAAGGTCCTCCAATGAAGGTTCATAAGTAGCAGTCATGTTATAGTCAACAAAATTACAATTAGAATAAAAAAAATATTCTAAAATTAATGCAGAAATTAAAAAACGGATCAAACCTAATCTAAAAAATATAAAAATACAACTAAAAATCTAATAAAATCAAAAGAAGATTATGTAAATTTTTTTGGATTTTTTTGAGATTATCAAAAATTCGAAAAATTAACTAAAAATAGGAAACGGAGGGATTTCGGTATTTTCGGCCTTAGCTCCCTTTTAGGGAGTCCTTCTCCTTGATTTTTTCTGATTTTCTGACAAATTTTCGGAGCAATCTGACCAGATCACCCGAAAATTGATTTTTTTCACCTAATCTGAGACAACTTAACGAAGCTGAAATCGACAGAACCTGCAAAGAAAAAAACTAAAAAAATAAAGGTTAGTGGTTAGTGGGGTTCTTGAAGTTGGAAATCCCTAATTAGAGATCCCCGGCAACGGCGCCAAATTGATCATCGGTCGTACCCGGGTCAAAATAATTAAAAAGAGTAAATATAGTATCAAGGTAAGAGACATTGGTCGTCTCTCGAGGACCTCTAAATAATAAAATTACCAAAATCAAGAACCAAATTAAACAATAAAAGGAGTTTTTTTTTAGGAGAGAGTTTGATGTTTAATGAAGAAAAACAATTAAAGATAGACAATCAATCCATTGGTTTCAGGTGCGTTTCTTGGATTTCTCATCGGTTCTAAAATAAAGATTTGTGCAAGATTTTGTAATTCTTGATTGATCATAAACTAAGTGAACAATGGCCAGTCAGTTTATACGAATTCACAGCATTTTAAAGCAAGCGTCAAAACAGTGTGTTCAATCAATCGTGATAGCGAACAAGTGCCAGTATCACAATTAACATCATAACTGAATTCTATCAATCCTATAAACAAGCGTCATAGACTCTATCAATTCCTATCCAAACTAAATTAAACAAGCGATAAAATAGTTTGTATAATGAAAGTTGTAAAACAGAATCATGATTAAGTGATTAAGCAAAACTGAATCGTAAAAAGAATCACATAAGCAAATCACAGAGTTTGAGTAATTAAGCAAAACACAAACCGAATTTGTAGAAAGAATTACGGAGATGAAATTGATAGAGAAAGAATTAAAACCATAAAAACAAAATAAACATTAAGCACTGAACCTCAAAATCCTTACAGCAACGCCCTTCACCAATAGATTGATCTAGGGCCATATGCTTCCATGGAGGTTAACGTAAAATTGAAAGTAGGAATGAGTAAGAGAGCCAAGACGACTCTGAAAAGTGTATCTTATAAGACTAAAAACGAAAACCTAAATCCCTAAATGGGTAACTAGATAAAAGCCCGTTAACAAACTGAAATTCGGCCCAAAACCCATTTTACACAGTACTGCTTCGGTATTTCACAGTTTTCACCATCAAGGCTTCAGAATTGGGTTTCGATCTCAACAGAAGAATTGTAGCTCTGTTCCTTAGGTTTCCAAGGCATGCTCGCACGGCTCAATCAGATAAGCACAGCCAAAGTTATGGCCTACAGAGTTGACAGGGGTCAATATGCAATAAAAACAAGAATTAATCAAGAAATTGCTATATTGCTCAATTAAGACCCAAAGTCTAGAAACGTGCTAAGACTTAAATATTAGGCACAAAGCACAATTAAAATCACCAAGTGAAAAGCTATAAATAGTGCATTAAAATACACTGATCAGTAACACACCTTCTTCCACAAACTTTTCTTTTTCAGTGTTGGCAAGATCCATGACTAAAAGGTTACCTTGCTTGTGGAAGTGTTTTTGAATAACAGAATCAAGAGACACCATAAAAGAACAATCAACAGTTCCTGCATCTGGGGACTTGAGAGTGTTGACTCCCAGTCATATGATATAAGTTAGGCATTTTTAGGACCAATTGTGCAGGGTTTTTATTGTATAACAGTCATTATCTGGGATTTAGTTCAGTTTTAGATCATTGTAGTAGGAAGTTCAATTGTAAGTTATTCCTTCACTTTTGGAGCTAAATGGACTTGAAGACCTCTTAATTGGTTGTGGCATCTTTCGGCGAACCAGACACTTGCCCGGAAATGCAGCAATCTAGAGGAATTTTGGTAAATCAGAACTTTCTGTCATTCTTCGCGTCGCGACCAGGAAGGTTCGCGACGCGATGTGGAGGAGTCTTTACAAGCCAAAACTTTCTTTCATTTCTCGCGTCGCGACCAGGAGGGATTCGCGACGCGACCTGGAGCAGTTCTGCGAGACCTGAAGTTTCTGTCATTTGTCGCGACGCGACGGCCACGGGCCGCGTCGCGATGGTGCGTAAAAATTAGGGTTTTTAAAGTTGTTTCAGGAATTTTGCAGGACACTTCGTTTTGGGGGATTGGAGCTACGATTTGGAGCAGCTGGAGGTGCGAATTTGGAGCCTTCTCACCACTTGGGAACAAGGGATTGAAGGTTCTAAATGTCTTCCTTTATGTTTGTTTTCTATTCTATGTTGGTTTCCACCCTTAGGATGATTTGTAACTAATTCTTTAGATTAGGGAGAGATGAATCTCCCAAACCTATCATGTGAACCATTGATTTAGTTAATTCAGTTGTTATTCGATTTGCTTGTCTAATTACCTATGTTCTTAACGCTTTTCAATTACATATGATAATTGCGATGATCCAGGCTAGTGATTGCATAGGGATATGAATTAGTAGCTGGAAATTGGGTATTTAGATCACATGCTAGTAATCACCATAGGAATATGTGATAGCTTATGTGAATTCTTATTAATTCTTAATCTTAATGCGTTACCCTCTGGCATGACTCACTTAAGGAATTAGGGTAACTCTTAGGGTAATAGGGGTCTTGAGACAAGGAATTGCCCTTGACCTAAATTGGTGAATTGAATCTAGAAATTGAATAATTAACTTGAATTGGCTGAGGTTCATGTGATAGGCGAGGTGAGAGGATTCGATCCCTAGTCGTTTTTCTTGCATTATTAATTCACGTTCGTATTCTGTTACCAAATACTCGATTAATCACCTATCTACAATCTACGAATTTACAAATTTGCTATTGTTGTCAACGCGCAATCCCTGTGGATCGACCGGTTCTTACCGATAAATTGTATTATTTGCGACAATTGGTACACTTGCCAAATTGTTAACAAGTTTTTGGCTCCGTTGCCGGGGATTGTTGACTTTGTTGTCGACAAGGCAAACGAGTTGATTCTAGATTTTTAGTTTTTGATTGTTTTGTTTTATCTTTAGTTACTTAAATTTGTTGATTCATAGGTGCACATATATTCTTTTTAGTCTTTTGTTAAATTTTTATTTATTATTTTAGTCGTTTAATTCTTAGTATTTAATTTTATGTTTTGTTAATTACTGTTTATTTTATTTCATTTAAAATGTTGAGTCTAATTTCTCTGTCTAGATACTTAGTTATTGTGTTGGACTTGTTGACGGTTTGTTCAAGTGTTGCAGAGAAGTTGTTTACGCGGGGGCAAAATTCGCAAGAATTGTTGTTCGACCCCGTGATTGAGAAAACAGAAAAGGCGGACCGGAAGAAAGCTAAACTAGCTAGGCAACAAGCCAAAGGAGGGTCCCAGGTACACTCAACTGCAACCTCCATTCCGGAAGATGAACCAAGGCAAGAGGAAGTTATGGCCGGAATCCCACTCACAAGACACATTCTCAATGATTTTGGGAGGAGAAATCAGGGCGTTCAGGCTTACACATTCCGACCAGCATGGGCCGCTACCTTTGACATTAAGTCTTCTGTTCTCACTGCACTAAAATCAGAGCAGTTTGCAGGGTCAGATGCTGAAGACCCCATCCAACACCTCTCCCAGTTCCATGAGATTTGTGAAACCACCTATCCTGAGGGGGTTGATGAAAACTCCAAGAAAGTGCGCCTGTTTCCATTCACTCTAACAGGCCGGGCAAAGGATTGGCTGAACACTATCCCTCCAGGAACTGTCAATGCTTGGAGTGATCTTGAAAACAAGTACCTAGAACGATTCTTCCCTATCTCCAAGTTCATCAAGAAGAGAACTGAAATCTTCAACTTTTCACAAGGGGATTCCGAGTCATTGTATGATTCCTGGGAAAGATTCAAGTTGTCAGTTCTGAAATGTCCTGGGCATGGCATAGAAGATTTTCTGCAGATGCAAACCTTCTGTTATGGATTGCACCCTCAAACCCGGATGATGTTAGATGCCTCGGCAGGAGGCTCTTTGGGTACTAAAACTTGGGAGGAAGCCAAACAGCTAGTGGAGGACATGAGTTCAAATGAGTACAGCATACAAAATGACTGTGGAGCTGTAATTACAAAGGGGATGTTGGAGTTGGACACTAATAGTGAAATTTTGGCTCAACAAAAGCTAATGTCGCTTCAAATTGAATCTCTCACCCAACAAGTGGCTGCTGCCTTGGAAGTGAGGTCTCAAACTCCAGCAACTGCTCAAGCAATGCAAGTTCATGACCAAGGAACTTATTTGGACGATGCTCTGATACAGTGCATGCAATTGATCAAGAACACCTTCCAATCTCAAGAGCAAGCTATGAAGGGTATGGAGAAAAACCATGAAAATGCTATGAAGAACTTAGAGGGGCAAGTTGGGGAGTTGTCAAAGAAACTTACAGAAGCATGTAACAAGCTCTCTTCCGCTAGTACTAGTCACAACTGTCAACACGAAATTTGTAATGCTATTTCATTGAGAAGTGGTAGAGAGCTGAACCCTGCTGAAGTGCCCACACCCAAGCCTAGAGAAGGAAGCGGTGAAACTGAGGAGTTGAGGGAGGAGTTGACAAAGAAAAATGAAGGTGTTGAAAATGAGTTGAGAAGAAAAAATGAGGGAGCCGTGAAGTCTAACCAAAAAGAAAATTTGTTTAATGAAAATTTGCAGGTAGACGAGAAGCCCAAAGAAATTCCTTCATACATAAGGTTGCCATACCCTCAAAGGAGCAAGAAGGATCAGAAAGATGAGCAGTTCTCCAAGTTTATGGATATTTTCAAAGGCCTTCAAATCAACATACCTTTTCCAGAGGCACTTGAGCAAATGCCGGTTTATGCCAAGTTCATGAAGGAGTTGTTGACAAAGAAAAGGAAGTTCAAGGGAGATGAGACAGTGGCCTTGACAGCTGAGTGTAGTGCCATTATTCAAAGAAAACTGCCTCCTAAGTTGAAAGATGCCGGGAGCTTCACCATGCCTTGTGCAATTGGTGGTGTAACCATAGACAAGACTCTTTGTGACTTAGGGGAAAGCATTAATCTGATGCCCTTGGCTATGTGGGAAAAACTTGGCGGAGGGGAGGTGAAACCGACCAACATGACGTTGCAACTTGCGGATCGGTCTATAAGGTATCCTTGGGGGGTTGTCGAAGATGTCTTGGTAAAGGTTGACAAATTCCTCTTCCCAGTGGATTTTGTGGTTCTTGACATGGATGAAGACAATGACACCCCGTTGATTTTGGGAAGACCTTTCCTAGCAACTAGTAGAGCTGAAGTTGACATGGCAGATGGAACCTTGACCTTGAGAGTCCAAGATGAAGCTGTGAATTTTAATGAGCTAAAGTCCATATGCCTAGAGAAGGACAAAGAAGGGTATTGTGGTAGTGAGGCGCCTGATCCCATTGTTCCAAACAGAATTCGCCCCCACTCATCCCTTGAGAACTCTCTTATGGTATCGAAAGATTCTAAAAAAGTTATGGGTATGTCTGTGGATCCTCTGCTACATTCCTCTCATGCATCATCTAGCGAGAGGAACGGCAACCTGAAAGGAAAGTGTACCCAAGAAGAATTTAAAGAGGCATTGGAGAGGCTGAGTTCTCCACCTGAGCCAGACTGAGTCATCCTCTGACAACCGTCAAGCTAGTGACGTTAAAGAAGCGCTTAGTGGGAGGCAACCCACTGGTGAGAGCCACTTACCATTTGTTAGTACTTTATTGTACCCCATTCTGACTATATTTTGCACCTTGGTCTGTACTTATTATTATAACTTACTCTGTGATATTGAGGCACCACTACCCTATTCTCTTTTTGTTAAAGCAGTTTCAATGATGATGTGTGGCATTTGGCTTCGCATGTTTGCATTTTTCCTTTTGACACTCGCACTTCAAGTTTTATCATCAAGTAATAGCAGGGGTCATGACAAACGTTGCAGAAGTTCTTTATCATCTGTGAGCAGCACCTCTCAAGTTCCATCTCTACGATCCCAACTGTGAGGTTTGAGCCTAAACACGTTCTTATATATATTGTGTGTATTCCTTGCTTGCATTAGTCTGCAGAACTTGACATTGTGCTTAATTATTTTTTGCATTTGATTTTCATACACACTGAGGCAATTCTTTTGGCACCCCTGAGCCTTTCAAGCCAACCCATTAATGTTTTATCCTCTGCTAGCCCCTCTGAGCCTATTGTTAACAATTGTATGTGTTTCTCTGACAATCATAGCCTAGTTAATTCTTAACTTGGAGTTAGGTAACAAAAGCTGTGAGAGTGGGGAAAGTCTTAAGTTTGGGGTTGCTCGTGGAATAGCAACGAACTAAGTTTGGGGTGGTATACAAGAGAAGGAACAAGAAAACAAAGAAAGAAAAAATACATATATATGTATATATATACATATCAAAAAAAAAGAGAAAAATAAATAAATAAATTCCTTCTCTTGTTTTGTTATATGCTTTGGGAAAATGGGTGAGTATTGCGTGAAATTGACAAAACAGAGGTAGGCCTAACTCCAAGTGCAACCTACTTATCCAAATGTATCCACCCTTACCTAAGCCCCGCTATAACCTTTAAAGTCCTCAAAATGTGTGTATGCAATTCATTTGTCTAAGATGATATAGAACTCTGTCAAGCCTATGAAACGATGATGCAGGTACTGTGAATTGAGTGAATACCCGAAACACCTCAAGAGTGAAACACTGGCGAGATGTGCGTACAGAGAAAACTTGAGAATGCTGTCTGCTTATGATTCGGTATTTCCAATTCAGTTGTCCTACCACTGCATTAGATTGATGATGATAATTGATGTGCTGATGTGTTTAAGGTTGATGTATTATATGTAACAGCTAAATAGAAAAACAGCCACAGTCTGAATTGATTGTTTGCTTGAGGACAAGCAAAAGTTTAAGTTTGGGGTTGTGTTGACTCCCAGTCATATGATATAAGTTAGGCATTTTTAGGACCAATTGTGCAGGGTTTTTATTGTATAACAGTCATTATCTGGGATTTAGTTCAGTTTTAGATCATTGTAGTAGGAAGTTCAATTGTAAGTTATTCCTTCACTTTTGGAGCTAAATGGACTTGAAGACCTCTTAATTGGTTGTGGCATCTTTCGGCGAACCAGACACTTGCCCGGAAATGCAGCAATCTAGAGGAATTTTGGTAAATCAGAACTTTCTGTCATTCTTCGCGTCGCGACCAGGAGGGTTCGCGACGCGATGTGGAGGAGTCTTTACAAGCCAAAACTTTCTGTCATTTCTCGCGTCGCGACCAGGAGGGATTCACGACGCGACCTGGAGCAGTTCTGCGAGACCTGAAGTTTCTGTCATTTGTCGCGACGCGACGGCCACGGGCCGCGTCGCGATGGTGCGTAAAAATTAGGGTTTTTAAAGCTGTTTCAGGAATTTTGCAGGACACTTCGTTTTGGGGGATTGGAGCTACGATTTGGAGCAGCTGGAGGTGCGAATTTGGAGCCTTCTCACCACTTGGGAACAAGGGATTGAAGGTTATAAATGTCTTCCTTTATGTTTGTTTTCTATTCTATGTTGGTTTCCACCCTTAGGATGATTTGTAACTAATTCTTTAGATTAGGGAGAGATGAATCTCCCAAACCTATCATGTGAACCATTGATTTAGTTAATTCAGTTGTTATTCGATTTGCTTGTCTAATTACCTATGTTCTTAACGCTTTTCAATTACATATGATAATTGCGATGATCCAGGCTAGTGATTGCATAGGGATATGAATTAGTAGCTGGAAATTGGGTATTTAGATCACATGCTAGTAATCACCATAGGAATATGTGATAGCTTATGTGAATTCTTATTAATTCTTAATCTTAATGCGTTACCCTCTGGCATGACTCACCTAAGGAATTAGGGTAACTCTTAGGGTAATAGGGGTCTTGAGACAAGGAATTGCCCTTGACCTAAATTGGTGAATTGAATCTAGAAATTGAATAATTAACTTGAATTGGCTGAGGTTCATGTGATAGGCGAGGTGAGAGGATTCGATCCCTAGTCGTTTTTCTTGCATTATTAATTCACGTTCGTATTCTGTTACCAAATACTCGATTAATCACCTATCTACAATCTACGAATTTACAAATTTGGTATTGTTGTCAACGCGCAATCCCTGTGGATCGACCGGTTCTTACCGATAAATTGTATTACTTGCGACAATTGGTACACTTGCCAAATTGTTAACAGAGAGCATTCATCGCATTAAACTTAATCTCTTGATCATTGACTCTCATAGTCAGTTCTCCCTTCTGACATCAATCAAAGTCAGAGCAGTAGCTAGGAATGATCTCCCAAGAATGATAGGAACCTCCTTATCTGCAACAAAATCAAGAACAACAAAATCTACAGGAAAAACAAATTTGTCAACCTTAATAAGCACATCCTCTATTATCCCCTCAAGATAGGCTATGGACCTATCTGCCAACTGAAGGGTAACAGTGGTAGGCCTCACAATACCAACACCAAACTGTTTAAAGATGGATTTGGGCATGAAGTTGATGCTTGCCCCCAAATCGCATAGTGCACGGCCAGAATAAGATTTACCCATAGAACATGGTATTGTGAAACTGCCAGGATCCTTTAATTTCCTTGGGATCTTGTTCTGCATGATCATGGTGCATGCTCCAGTCATTGCTATTGTCTCAAACTCTCCTAATCTCTTCCTCTTGGTGAGCACTTCCTTCATAAATTTTGCATAGTTGGGAATTTCTTGAAGTGCTTCCAGCAAGGGAACATTGATGTGGAGTTGTTTCAGCACATCCAAGAATTTACCAAATTGCTTGTTCTCATGAGCCTGCTTCAACCTTTGTGGAAAAGGAGGAGGAGGGTATTCTAGAACAAGCTTAGGTGGTGGCACATGTGCAAGATCAGACGCTATAGCAGTGGGTGCTATAGCATCAGAAGTATTTTTTTCTTTTTCTTTTCTACCATCACCTGTTACAGTATATGGCCCTATCAAATCCTTCTCATTTCTTAGAGATATAGCCTTGACATGCTCCTTCCCTGCTGCATGAGAAGTTGAATCTTCTGTTGTGGAAGGTAATGATTCACTAGGCCTTTGGGTGAAAGCAGAGGCTATCTGCCAAACTTGTGTCTCTAAATTCTTTATAGAAGCTTCACGAGTTTGCAAAGTTGTCTTACAATCACTCATGAAGGCTTTCAAGAGTTTCCATAGAGTTATCCATAGTTGGGGCAGCTTGTCTTTGATGGTTCTGAGCAGGAAATCCTGGTGGCACAGCAGGTGTATTTGAATTTGTTGCTGCAGCATTGTAACCACCCCATCTGAAGTTAGGGTGATTCTTCCAGCCAGGATTATAAGTATTCGAATAGGGATTGTTATTGTTGTTGAATCCCACTTGATTAACAGAGACAGGATTGGCTGGACATTCTTCATAGAGATGGCCTCCTCCACAGTATACACAACTGGCTTCTCCTGGAGGGGCTTGTTCAATTACAACAACTGATGAATTTGCAGACGCTACAACGTCAGACGCTGTAGCACTTGAAGTGTTGAGATTCTTAATCATGTTTGTGAGGGAATCCACTTGTGCTGATAGAACAGATACTTCACTGATTTCATGGACCCCGGCTACTTTCTTCATTGAATTTAGCCTCTCAGTAGGCCATTGGGAGCTGTTGGTTGCAATGAGCTCTATCAATTCACAAGCTTCATTATATGATGAGTTCAAGATCACTCCTCGAGATGAGGCATCTAACATGAGTCTGGTTTGTGGCTCCAACCCATTGTAGAAAGTTTCGATCTGAATGACATAAGGTATCCCATGATGATGACGTTTTCTCAACACCTCTTTCCATCTCTCCCATGCTTCATACAGTGATTCACCATCTTTTTGTTTAAATGAAGTAATATCATTCCTAATTCTAGCATTTTTGTTTGGTGGAAAATATTTTGCCAAATTTTTTTTTGCCATTTCATTCCATGTATGGATAGAGTTAGGTTCTAGAGAATTTAACCATGCCTTAGCTCTATCCTTCAAGGAATATGAAAAAAGTTTTAATCTAAAGGCATCTTCACTAACACCAGGAATGAGGAAGTTACTACAAACTTCCAATTTCTTTTTAAATGTGAATATGGGTCCTCTTGAGGAAAACCACCAAACTGTCCTACAGTTTGAAGCATTTGGAACATCATGGGTTTGAATTCAAAATGAGCTGTGTGGAGAGCAGGTCTAGCTATGCTGGTTTGCATTGTTTGAGGATCAAACACGACATAGTCTCTCATGGGTCTATCCCTGTCATTCACCATGTCTCCAGGACCTTGATTTATGACTTGCTGCCTGTACCAGTCCTCTGGATCATGTATTGTGACAAAATGAGTGATTGGACCTCTACCTCCATGAAGTGGACCACCACCAATGTCAGATCTACCACATCTTGTACTACGGCCACCTCTGGAATTTGATCTTCCACAAATTGTACCTCTACCAGAACCATTATATTCTGACATGGTAGGTCTCAGTTGTTGTAATCTCTGAAGTTGACATATCCTTCTGAATCTTCTTTCCGGTTCAGGATCCAACTCAAATTTTGGTGGATGGGACCTGGGCATGCGCTATAGCACCTAATGCTGTAACACCAAAGAACAAACACACCAGAGTAAAATCTTCACTAATATTGCTAAAAACTTAAACAATAGAAATTAAATGCAATCCCCAACAACGGCTCCAAAAACTTGTTGTGCGACAATTAGTTGTGTAAGTGTACACAATCGCAACAAGTAATATAATGATAAATAGAGATCGTACCCACGGGAATTGATGTTAATTTTATAGTTTAAATCATTAACACACTAGTGAACCAAGCAAAATAGTAACAACAAGTTTATGAGCATGAAAATAAGAAAAACGTTGTATGAAAACAGTAATGAAAGTTCAAGAGTTTATAAAATGAGTTAGACGGCTTTTCCCTAAGTAAATCCTTTAAAGTAAAGCGCTATAATATTGGACGCTATAGCGCTAAGTGCTGTAGCATATGATGTTGTGCCTGTTGGTCACTGACGCCAGGGTTTTGTTATAAGACTCTTATTTCTAAGTTCTAAATAAGTCCACCCCTGTATAATAAAGAACCCACAGTATTCACCTTATGAACTATTGCTCCCCTATGTATAGAGTTAAGCAAAAGTTTTTTAAATGTCTTTAAACAACCTTTTATTCATATCAACCTTTGAGTTAGAATCGTAGACCATGTCTGTACCTACGAATGTACCCATTTCAGTTGGCCAATCCCAAAACGCGTTTGAAAGCATTAAAGCACAAAGATTGAAACGCAAACATCACAATATTATATTAGCAATATTAAAAATTCATTACAAAGTTCCAAGCAATCCAACTACTAAGTGTTTAGCTCATGGTGAGCATCATCAACACAATACAAACTAAAATGTTCATATTACCGAAAATGAAAAGAGGAGACACGGTTGCCAAAGATACACTTCGTGAGTTCCTTCTCATGAGACGGGTAGATGACGCTATAGCACAGCTGCACAACGTATAAGATGATAATCCTCTCTTGAAAAATAAAAGCTTGAATGGAGGATTAATGGAGGGAAGTGTGTCAAGCTTTTCTCTCCAAAAACTCTCTCCTATATTCTGATGTGTGAAACTGTGAAAGAAGAAGTTAGATATCTTTCTTTATTGTCCATAAAGTAGCTTTCCAAAAAGTAGACAAAACATTCCCCACCAACCAAAAGTGATCTTCCAACAACAAGTGGACAAATGTCCGCACTAGCCAATGTTTGGCAGCCGCGTCAGTCCTAGGCAAAGAGGAGTGAGATGCCGACTTGACAAAAAGAGTGAGGCTCCAAAATGTAACTTTTCTTTTTGATCTTCAGCTGGCCTACCGTCATATAGCGTTATAGCGCTTAACGCTGTAACACTGAACAGAGGCATTTAAATTCTCACAAAGGCAGCAAATGTGCCAAATGATAACAAATTAGCTCCTAACCCTTCTTTCCTCTAAATAGATGATATTTACTTAATAAAGCACGAATATTACTTGAGAACTTGTGTTGATTTAAGTGATAAGAGCATAAATAACTCATATAAATATGAGTTATCAATAGTCACCATCTATATATACTTCAAGATTCACATTTCCATTCCTTTTGAACAAGATTCCCCTACCTGGGTTCCCTTTCAAATATTGCACAATTCTGAATGCAGCTTGTAAGTGGAGCTCCTTTGGTTGGTGAATGAACTGACTGACTAGACTCACAGCAAATGCAACATCGGGTGTAGTGTGATACAAATATATAAGTCTGCCAACTAGTCTTTGATACATTTCCTTGTCCACTGCAATATCTTTTTCAGCATTTCCTAATTTTAGTTTTAGATCAATTGGTATGCTTGCAGGCTTACATGCTGCCTTACCAGTCTCTTTCACAAATCAGTAATGTATTTTTGTTGGAATATGAAAGTCCCCTTTTTAGAATGGGCCACTTCAATCCCCAAAAACACTTCAATTTTACCAAGGTCTTAGTCTCAAATTCCTTGGCTAGATGTTGGCCTAACAGTTGCTGCGCCTCCTCATCATCACCCGTCACTATAATGTCGTCCACATACACCAACAACACTGTTACTCCCCTGACTCAGTGTTTAATGAACAAAGTATGATCTCCTTGGTTTTCTACTAGTGACTCACTAGCAGGGGAAATGTTACATATTAGGAGATTAATACCCCATTTGAAGTTAGACCGAATAAGATCACTAACCACAGAAATAGAAGTATTAATGGTAGGAACAACCCTAGAGCTAGAAGCATGCCAAATGTCAGATGTTAAGTGCACATGTTGACCAATTTTAGTAGCCCATTTTGCCGAAGTTTTAAGTAAGTTTCTGCCATTCACAATACTCTTCCACACCCAATAGGAACCCCTAGGAGATCCTGCCTGCTAGAAATTAAAATTTGGAAAATAGATGGCTTTCAAAGTAGATGCCATGTTTAGCTAAAAGGGTTGTGTTCCTCTTGTTAAAATCTCTAAACCCTAGCACACCTAGACTTTTAGGTGAGCAAAGAGTCTCAATATTCTTCTAATGTATACCCCTATATTTCCCATTGGACTTCCACCAAAAATTAGCTACATAAGCAGTGATTGATGCAAAGGTCTTGGGTAGACGGAGAATAGACATAACATAACTAGGGACTGCTTGAATCATATCCTTGATGAGAACCTCTTTCCAACATTCCATCTTATCAAGAACCTTCTCTTTGAGCCAGTTTAATCCTTGAACCTTTGATCCACCCCACTCAAATGGAACACTCAGATATTTCCCAGGATCACCCCAAATAGGAATATTAGTAATGGCAGATATTTCCTGGCTGTATGATTGACCCTGCTGCCACAAATAACACCTGATTTGGAAAAGTTCACCTTATGACTAGAAGTATTAGTAAACAAATTGAGGATGGAAATAAGTTGTTAGACAACTTGAGGGGAATCCTTGGGAAATAAAATGACATCATCTGCAAAAAAAAAAAAAACAAATGTGTGTGAGAGTTGGGGTAATATCTGCAAGCTTAACACCTTGAAGGACATTCCTAGAACAAGCATCAGTTATGAGTTTGGATAGAACAACAAAGACCAGAATGAAAAGATTGGGTGAGAGAGGGTCCCCTTGTCTAATGCCTCTTTTAGGGAGGACTTTCCTAGAGGAAAAACCATTGACTTGATAAAAGTAAGAGACAATGGTTACTAGGAGCATGATAGAATCAATCCAACCTTCATGAAAATCATAGGCTTTAAGGACATATCTAAGAAACTCTCAATTTACACTATCATAGGCTTTATTCATATCAAGCATTAGGGAAAACCCCCTACCCCCTTTCCCCTATTTTTTCTTGAGAAAATGAAAGGCTTCATGGGCAATAATGAGGTTGTCTTGAATCAAACCCCCACCCTCAAAGGCACTTTGTTGGGTGTGATGATGGAGGCCATAATTGGTTTGGGTCTATAAACAAAAATCTTAGCACTAATTTTGTATATGAAGGTACAAAGCTAATGGGCCATAAATGGGAGATAGACTCAAGATATGGACCTTTGGGAAATAAGGCAACAGAAATGAAATTGACATACCCACAACTCACCTCTAGTAAAGAAAGAATAAACAGCTTGAAAAACATTATTTTTAATAGTGTTCCGATTCTTTTCCCTAGTCACCAGACCATCTCTTGGGTTGCTTAACCAAGTTAGGTCCATCAAGTCTGTAGTGTTCAAAAAGTCCCTGAATAATCTCATTTTAATAGGTTCCACTCCTCTTCACCCATTCTTTTTAGTGGTAGAAATCATTTCATTGAAGTCCCCTAAACAACGCTAAGAGCTATCTTGAGAAAGTTTAAGCCTATCAAATCTAGGTCAAAGAGATCTTCTGCTAGCAAATGTAGGGTTCCCATACACAAAGGAATTGACAAATAAAGAGCATGGTCTTCTTTCTTCAGCAACAATGAATATAATTAGGACAAGCCTCCACAATTTGTAATTCATTGTAACCCCCTTGAAAGGCCCTGAGCTTCTACACAAAAGGAATGTTGAAAACGGAACTTCCTTCTTACTCTTTCTATCATTTCCTTACGAGCTCTGGTCTCCACAATAAAAATAATGGCCTGCTTAAGACCTCTAATAAGGTCATATAGATCCTAAACTACGACAATTCCAACTAATGCAAGTCATTGAGAGATTGGGGGCATGGTATGGCCCGCCTCCTCAGCCTTAGTCGAATAGTAACCAAGGACTAATAATTGGGCAATAATCCCATTCAAGCCCAATGATGTGTTTGCTTTGTTGAAGAAATTGATATCAAGACGGCTGGAATGTTTCTTTCGTATTCACTATTATAGTGGCATTGCGGCAATCCTTAATTTCAGCCACCCCTGTTACAACAATAACAAGGGATACCCCACCCCTGTTACAATCAACTGTCTTCCAAATAATTTTGGAGTGAATGGAGGAGACATAGACCTTGAGAATGTCATATGAGGACCTGCAAATTGCCAAATGTTGTTCAGGAAATTTCGTGTCATTATGAGAACTTCTACCAAAATCATCAAACAACAAACAACAAAAATTATCAAACAAATTGTAGAATCGAGACAAGTTAAATGGGAATCTCGTCCTCTTAAAGGTTATTCGTGGTTATAATTGCCAATAATCAACTTTAAGTCCTTACAAAACTAATGATTCTCTCAATATTCCTAATTTTGATATGAGCTTCAACTAGGCCATTGGGCCAAGGATTCTTGTCCAGAACTTCGAGAGTAAAGTGGATGGAAATGGTTTTGGGAATGGGAATTTATGTAAACATACATAAGTTTTTTTTGCAAAGAACAAGAAGGGGAGCCTCGTTAAAACTTTTTGATGCAAACTATCCTTAGGGAAAATCAACAAAAAAGGAAAAAGAGTACTCCCCCTGTTATAGAAGAAAAAAAAGAATGAGAGCAACAGAGAGTGCAAGAGAGTACTAGACCAAAATCCTTGGCAGGAAAATATTGTCATTGAAAACGTATACACGGAAGGCCTAACCTATTACGGGTAAAGTCGTCTAAAATAAAATTAGGCGGCAACTCCCCCAAATTGAACCCTGACTAATAAGACTATAATTAGCTAGCTTATCTGCACAAGACTTTCCTTCTCTATAGATATGAGAAATAAGAAAATTCATTCTCTAGGTTATAGTAATGCAATTACGCCGTCTATTTCTAAGCCTCCATGAAACTAAACCAACATACTTAGAAGATTCCACTACAAGAACAGAATCACATGCAATCTAGAGCTTGCACCATCCTCTCGCAAAAGAAACTTTAATCGACTTCATAACAGCCAAGATTTCAGCTTCAAAAGCGGTAGCAATGCCTAAATAATCTGAGAAAGAACCCATAATTGCCCCACTCGAGTCACGAAATAGACCACCATAGGTTGTTCGACCAGGATTACCGCGGGAAGCCCCATTTGTGTTGCATTTAACCCAATCACACAGAGGCTTATACAATGTAACTTCAAAAATAGACGGAGCCTTTGGAGGGTGTCTCGGCACAGCTAAATGCTTTAGGAAACGAAACTCATTAGCACTACAACAGATTTGGCAATGGGCAGCGCTTTTTTTTAGCCATGGGCAGCGCTTTTGAGCGCTGCCAAAATTCGCGCTGCTGATTCCACTCCAACAATGGGCAGCGCTTTTAATAAGCGCTGCCCATTGCCCATGTTCGTCCTCCCACTCCAACAATGGGCAGCGCTTTTAAAAAGCGCTGCCCATTGCCCATGTTCGTCCTCCTATAGGCAGCACTTGATAAAAAGCGCTGCCCATTGTGTAATTTTTTATTTTATTTTTTTTCTGTTTTTGTTTATTTTCTTTTTTACATTTGCAATTTTCCTGGTCATATGCTCATTTCCCAATTCCTTCCAATTCTATTTCTCAGCAAGTAAACCTGCAAAATCACACATAATTAACTTAGCTATATGTATCCCAATCAAAACAAGCAAATACACATAACTTAGCAAAATCACACATAACTAACCAGCAAATACACCAGAATAAAAAACACAAACACTTTAAATGCAAACCAAAAAAACAACACACAACCAAACAACCACATATACACAATATCACAATATCATAAACAAAGCAATATAAAGAAAATGAGCTTCTTTGAGTCAAAAACACAAACACTTTAATTGCAAAAATAAGAAATGGGTTTATGAGTTACCTTCAAAGATGCTGGCAAGCCAAAATGAAATGGATTAATGTGGAAACCCAGACCAAAATGAAATGGTTGAGAGAGAGAGACAGAGAGAGAAAAACGAAATTGGAGAGAGAGCCGAAATGGTTGAGAGAGAGAGAGAGGGAGAAACGAAAATGGTGAGGAAAAATGGAAGAAACGAAAATGGTTGAGAGAGTGAGAGAGTGAGAGAACTTGGTGAGTGTGAGTGAGAGAGCTTCAGTGCGTATGAGATTCGTGAGAGAGCTTCTGTGAGTGAGAGTCGTGAGAGTGAGAGGGAATGTGGGGAAAATGAATGTTGGATGCGAGGGAAAGAAAAAAAATTAATATCAATAGGCAGCGCTTGCCTTAAAAAGCGCTGTCCATAGCCCAAATTTCGTCTAACCCATAGGCAGCGCTTGTAAAAAGCGCTGCCCATTGCCCATGTTCGTCCTCCTATAGGCAGCACTTGATAAAAAGCGCTGCCCATTGCCAATTTTCGTCCTCCTATAGGCAGCGCTTGTAAAAAGCGCTGCCCATTGCCAATTTTCGTCCTCCTATAGGCAGCGCTTGATAAAAAGCGCTGCCCATTGCCAATTTTCGTCCTTCTTTAGGCAGCGTTTTAACAGAAGCGCTGCTCATTCCCCTGCGCATTTTAAGCTTATCCAGCGCTTTAATCAAAAGCGCTGCCCAATGAGGCGCCATTTTTTTTAAGATCTGGCGTAGTGTAGTGGAATTTGAATTCATCGTTGCAGAGATGTAACCGGATAAAGAAACTGCAGCAGAGATAAGATGAATACGTCTGTCAAAAGGAACAGAAACATTATTGAAGCGAGTCTGATTCCTATCATAGCAAATGACCCAAATAATGTGAGCAATGGCGGAGAGAACCATGTCAAGAATCTGGGAGCTCCAAGAGTTATCACATAAGTTAAGCACAATATGGATACTACTAACATCAATGGAAAGATGGAGAAGATCCCCTAGCCAGCGCCAAAATCTAGTAGCAAAATCACAATGCAAGAAAATGTGATCAGCAGTCTCTCTAGTTTTCCCACACATGCTACACACTGAGACAACGGTGCAACCTCGGGATCTTAGATTTTCATCAGTGGGCATTTTTTTATAAATGAGTCACCAATGTATAGAAACGACTTGGAGGGGGGAATGACTTGATTCCAAATAAAGTTACCTCATCTGACCGGGGACCCAAGAGGATTGAGGTAGAGGTAAGCATCTTTCAGACTCAGAGCCATCGGTAGAATGCTTCCAGACTAGAGCATCCTCCCCAGGATCAAACAGAATGGTGATTTGCTGAATTTCAATCATGATAGAGGGGTAAGTTGCGATCAACCTCGGAGGAATGTTCCAAGCATGGTCAAAAATAAAGTCTTTAACTGAGGCTTTTAGAAGTGAAGACATACTATCGGGAAAATGCAATAGCTCGGCTAATGGACGAGAAAGCCAACAATGCCTCCAAAAATTTATGTTACTACTGTCCCTAAGCTGCCAACTAGTAATGAATATTGCCTAATACCTGGCCAAATAGAAGTTTTTGCATAGTGCCTAATAAATCCAGCTCTTAATAACCTGCCCAGTGAGAGGGAGAAGACAACATATGAAAGCTAAGATTCAACATTGAGACATCATTTAAAGACCTCCGGGACATAAGTGTTTTTACTTCAACTTGTAATACAAAAAATACACAACTTTTGAAAGAAAAGGAGAGAAAAGGAAGTTGATGCCGATTAGTCTTCATGAAGTAATGTATTTGGCGAGTTCTATGATACCTTTGAGTTTACACAGAGACGTATCGATATTGAGCATTGGTTAAATATAAAAAGTGATATGTCATTGAGTAATTTGATGTTGGATATCATACCCAATTAATAAAACTCTAGAATATTAGTGTTCACCTTTAACAAGGTCACTTTAGAATACCATTTTGAGATCTAAGACTTGGGTATTCTCAATTTTAATATTCATTTCAACAACCTAAGTACTTTAGGAGAAAGAAACCCAAGAGTCTTTTAGAAAAGTAATCTAAAATTAATCTCAAAAAACTTGCATTAAGTGGAGAAAAGGCAGTACAAAAAAGAGAGGTACGAATTAAGAAGAAATACACAACTACTCAACTGGCTCACATGTTTTGAAGTTCTAATTACGAATTTAACGAGAAACAAACTTGAAAATCTATTGCATAAGCAAATTTCTAATTATTGCAGCTTGTGCTGAGTCAGTTGTAGCCAAGAGCTCAGACAAACGCTCACTTAGGTCGTCCACTTCCCTGTGTAAGCTTCTAATATAGTTGCATGTCTCTTGCAATACCTTGGAAGCTGAAACCTGGTTGCATTCAAATTCAACTTAGTATATAAGAGTTTTAAACTATATATCATAAATCTCATCACTGAATATGCATAGATCGAAATGGTAGTAACAATTTTGTACTTTTGTTTTTTTAATTTGTTTTCCTATTTTGGATTGATAATGCTTGTTCAACAATTTAGTATTTCGTAGTGAAGAAAAGCAAGAGATCATTGAGATATTAAATATTAACAAAATGTAAATCTGAAATGGGAAGAAGGTTCAATTCCCACCCATTAACATATCTCACAAAATACTAACATATTCCATTAAAACAAAATCTGAAGAGGGAAACGTTTTAGAAGATCCAAGAAGAATATTTATTTTGTTATTTTTGAGTTTAGTTTTGTTTACTGAGGTCAAAAATTCGATTTGCTAAAATTTATAACTTCCATTTATCAAAATGACATAGTTATTATAACCAAGGGTTTTAGAAAACACTACACGACCACGATCTAGATGATGACATCATGGTTTTCGACATTAAGTCTACCATAGTTGGCGAATGAGTATAAGAAGGAGGTTCAGGGATTAAATCTTGAAAAAAATTTTACTATGATTTTCTGAATCGCGTAACATGACTACAATTTAAAACTGTGGTTATAACTCTTGCAAATTTGAAACATAATGGAAACAAAATGTATATATGTAGAGCTGATAATTAAAGGAGTAGTTAGGTAATAATAATATAATTAAGCAGAAAAAGAGGCAGAAGCAGTCCACTTAAAAATAAGTATATAGTTGTGGGAAAGAACCTTGTCAGAACGCCTTTCACGAATCTCTGGAAGAAGTTGTTGCAACTTGGTGACAAGATCATTAATCTGATCGTCGGTGATATTCCTTGAACCACTTGCTTGCCTTGACCGTGACCTTCTACTAGACATCTTATCTTATAAACTTAAATAATTTTAAACCTAGATATCAAACCTCGCAACCAATAAACTATACTTATATATGTGAGAGATACAATTTGAAATATGATATATAGAGATAGGTGAACTAAGTAGTAAGGAGGTAGCTATAGGAGAACAAGAGAGATGAGGATATGGATTTTAGTGTAAAAGAAGATTAAGAAATGTAGGTTTAGCTAGTGGTGTTGGGGATGGAGAAAGAAAGACAAATAATGCATGGGAGAAAGAAGAGGGTCTATGGTTGTATTTAAATAGGGTTTTTGAGGGAGTGAGATCAGAGAGAAGAATCATTTTTCTAGAGATACAATATACTACCTTCCCAGTTGTTCCCAAATCGGGGTTAGATGTTAGAATTTTCAAGTGAGAGAGAGAGAGAGAGAGAGAGAGAGAGAGAGAGAGAGAGAGAGAGAGGGAGAGAGTTAACAAAGCTTTGTTCTTCGATTTTGCCCCTCTCAGTGTGTCAGTCTTCTATACACGCAATACCATGTTATCTAAAGATTAATTTCCAACAATGGTAGAGTGCAGAAAATTACTATAGTATATTCATGAGATATTTTATTTATTTAATTGCGTCATTAAGTTTGAGGGTATAGCACGTGTGATAGAGTTCTTACAGCCGATTTAACAAAAAAAACTTGTATTTATCGTGTTATTGGTGTGAAATATCTATTGACTTTATCGATGACTAATCTATGTCGAGAAATTTGACTGGCTAGTTGAATCCGACTCTGCCAGTTTGTATGGTTCTCCCCTCCCAATAGAGTTTTTGCCACACCAGCTCAATACTCGAACTTGAGACACTGATATGAGATCCAAACTCAATCATCGCTATCGACACTTTATTAAAACTGAAAACTTTGATACAAGTGTTTTATATCTATCCATCATGCTTCCAAACTAAAATTTTAAAACAAAATCAACTATTACAAGTAAGTTATTAAAATATTGCATACATTTCAACTTGCATTTCAAAACCTTAAGGTGTGTACGAGAATTGAGAGGTTGGAAGTGAAGAGGGTGTTTTAAGGGGTAGGGAAGAAGAATGATTTAACAAAAAAAAATGGAGGAAGCTGGGAGAATAGTCCACCACTTTCCTTGGGGTTTTGGTTTTCTTCATAAGATTAAAATCTCCAATTTATGTAAAACTCAAAATTAACTACGAGAGCTACTTAATTATAACCAGTGGCGGATCCAGAACTCAAGGTTAGTGGCGGATCCGTTGAGGGAGCATAGTCCACCACTCTCCTAGTTATTGAAGTGTCGTATTCCGTCAAAAATTAAAATATTTATATAGAAACTCTTTCTTAAGAAGCTGCCAACTAGAGCTGCCTTGGCTAAACTGTGGATAAGCACCCCAACTTGGGGTTCTTCTTGTGTTTTCTGCTTTAGCCATGAGGAAGACTGACACCATCGATTGTTCTCATACTCTTTTTCCTATAGTATTTGGCGGTCTGTTTATAGATGGCTGGGCTGTTTCGATCCCTTCCCTAATATGGGTTGATGACTTGATGCACTTCACTAACCATGGCATTTGCTTGCAAGGAAGATAAAGACCAAAATAAAATATCTCATATGGTTTGTTGTAGTGTGGTCCATTTGGAATCTAAGGAATAAATTTATTTTTGGGGATGGGGGGAGGGATGATTGTAATCTTGTTGTTCCTCATATTAAGTCAATTTCGTGGAGGTGGTTTATTTTAACTGTAGGAAAAAATTTAGGGTTTGAGTATTCTAACCGGTGGAATTCACCTATTTCAGGTTTAGAGGCGGCGTAATTGCCTTTTGTTGAACAACCTTGTAATGAGTTGGAGACTTGGAGTACCCCCCCTATACTCCTTTTTTTAATATATGTTTGCTTGTAAAAAAAAAAGATCCATTGTTTAGTAAAGTATTACCAATGTAGTCTTTTTAATTATTTAAATTGTTGACCACATTGTCATAGCTTTTTCAAAATAAGAGACTGTTGAAATAAAAAAGGAGACTATTTAGTGACAGTTTTACAAAATAAGAGACAATTACAAAGAGGTACAAAGAAGGTTCCTATGGGGGGGGGGGGGGGGGGGTGATGAAGAAAATAAGAAATTGGCTTGGGTGAAATGGGAGACAATTTGCTTGCCTAAAGAAAAAGGGGGATTGGGAATTAAAAATCTAGAAGTCTTCAATGTGGCCATTTTAACTAAATGGAGATGGAGAATATTGATTGAGGATGATAACACTATTTGGAAAAAGGCTGTTGTGGAAAGATATGGTTTAAAAGGGCGTTGGCCCGACATGGAAGAGAATAGAAGAGGGTGGGAAAAGAAATCGTTATGGTGGAGAGATTTATGTTTACTTGGAGAGGATATTAGCTTGCAAGAAAATTGGTTTGGTGATTTGGTAAAAATAAAATTGGGTAGAGGCAATAAGGTGAGGTTTTGGAAGGATGTATGGATTGGGCGTGATAGGTTGGCTAATTTATTTCCAGAATTATATGATTGATGCAGGTCCAAGGAGGCTACGGTTGAGGAGTTCGGTTGCTTGACGGAGGCTGGCTGGTGTTGGGTGTGGAATTGGACCGATTGTTTACTGCAGGAAAATACGCAGCTGCTGTCTTCGGTTGCTGTTTACAGCAGCTGCTGCACGCTGTTTCGCTGATAGATTGCGATGACAGATGGGTGTGGCTTCCGGACTCGTT
Organism: Astragalus membranaceus; assembly: GCA_039519185.1. Classification (NCBI taxonomy): domain Eukaryota; kingdom Viridiplantae; phylum Streptophyta; class Magnoliopsida; order Fabales; family Fabaceae; genus Astragalus; species Astragalus membranaceus. The sequence goes on along the minus strand of CM076848.1, from coordinate 159,215,286 downwards.
GGTTGGTTTCACGGTTAAAAAATGCTATGTGTTGCTGTCTAATTTCTCTGCAGGAGGGGCTGTTCATTTACAATCCGAGACAGCTGCAGCGTGTATCAAAATATGGAAAAACAACGTGCCATCCAAAATACAAATATTTGCGTGGAGGGTGATCTTGCAGCGTGTTGCTACACGGGTTGCTTTGCATAGAAGAGGTATAATCCAATCACAGAATGATTTAAGTTGCATTTTGTGACTTAGTGAGGAGGAAACGGTGGAGCACTTATTTCTGACGTGTGGCGTTGCTAAATCCATATGGAGTAGTATTTATGCTTGGATACGAAATTCGGTGGATGATACGGAAAACATTGTTACTCACTTTGTGGAATTTGGAAAATTCGTGAAAGGAAAGAAACAAAGGGGTGTTAACCACCTTATATGGATGGCGGTCACTTGGAATCTTTGGTTGGCTCGAAATAAGGTTATTTTCAAAGGGGAGGTGGTTTCCATTCCTTCTTTACTGGCGGGAATAAAGGACACGGCGTGGAGTTGGTTTAAGGCAAGGAGAGGGAGGAATTGTAGAGTGTCTTGGTCGGAATGGTATAATTGTCCATTGGGTTGTTTTTCATTGTTGTAAACATTCTATGTACTGTGATGAACTTAATTTCTATGTTTTAGGCGGGGGAGAAGCAGTGGGTTAGGTTGTTTATCCCCACTGTTGTGCTATTTGGTGCGAGGTACTCTTTTTCCTACCTGAGTCTTTTTCCCAATGGGTTTTGGCTCAGGGAGGTTTTGAGGCCCTCCCCCTTTCCATTGTAACGGTCGGGCACACCTTGTGCTCCCTTTCAATGAAAAACAAATGAGAGACCACATTGTTATAACTTTGCAATATAATTTATCACTTCAAAACAAAAAATAAAAGAGGAACCAAATTGATGCAAAATAAAAATAAGAGGCGAGATTTTGGGACGTCATTTTTTGACCTAGATCACTCTTTTGTATCGTTTTTTCTCTTTTTTTATCTAAATAAGTGTTATTCACATAATTTTAAACATTTTTTTGTGATTTCGTGAGTATGACGTTGTTGTCTTGTTGTCGTCTTGTGCAACATAGTTTGGTTGGTTTTACCGTCTTGTTACAGTGTTTATTCAATTCGGATTGACATATAAATTTTGACTCATTACAAATTCAGCTAATGATGACTTGACCGTTAACGCTACAGATTCAGAGGCATGGGTACTACGGTCGCTTTTATTTTGTCACTTTTGTAGGTATTTTGTTATTTATGCTATTAACTTGGATGTTGGTGTGTTTGCAGATTCGCCCTTAGTTTTAGCAACATGAAATTTATGAAGTTTTCTATATAATCTACTGATTTGAATGAATGAATATTTTTTAGTAAAAAAATAAAAAGTGAAACTTATCATCTACAACATTGCACACATTGTTAATTATTAATTTATTAATTTATCATAGGAGCCGGGTACACTAATTGTATTTATTCTATCTTTAGATTAGATAGATATTGATAATGAAACAAAGAAAAGGGTAGACGGAATGGGGAATAGCATAATCCTGGGTAACGTGACCAACGGAGGGCATAAGTTGACTAGTCAATGCATAGTCTCCTTCCACAACCAAGTTTTTGCTTAAACATTTAATCGATGTTTTAAAAACCGAACCAACCGAGCCGCTGATCTGATTAAACTATTACTCGACATTTTTTACGGTTCGGTTATTTCAGTGGTTCAATGCGATTTTATTCGAGTTTAGGTGGTTTTAAGCAGTTGAACCATGATCCGGAGGTCTCAGAGATTCAACGTCCGGTTTTGTTTTTAAAACATGGCATGTAATGGTGTAATTGTGTATGCCATCCTCGTTTTGGGAGAAGTTCTATTCCAATTTTCAGATATTTTATATTACATCGACCAACATCATCTAAAGGGAAGAAGCTGAAAAATACAGCTATTTTTCATACATTGGCCTAGTATTTCCATCTGTTTCGTGAAAATAAAACAGTATATGTATATAATGACAAACAACGAATAAGAGGCAATTTAGAGAGCGGGTTGTTCAGCAGCTTAGGGATGGCAATAAAACCTGCTTTGACTGGGGAATGACGATGTGTTAGGGGATGTCAATACGCAGCACATTCTTGCGCTGAACTCATTCAAGTAAACATTAACTATTAATTTTTATCTTATTATAGATATCCACGTTTAGAAGTCTAGGAACATCTTTAGAGCAGAAAACTCTAGTTTTTTTCCTGACTCGATCACTTTCTAGCCCGAACTTCGGCAAAAGTCTAGGAGGAGACCTTGGATAATAGTAGCTTGATTCATATTGGCCTCAGTAAAGAAAATCGAGTCATCTGCAGAAGCAAGGTGAAATATAAAAGGGCCTTCCCTAGCCAGTTGAATTGGTTTCCAGTTGGATTCCCCAACAGCTTTCAATAGATTGGAAGAGACACTCAATGTAAAGCGCAAAAAGATGAGGAGAAATAGGATCGCCTTGCCTAATACCTCTAGACGGGGCAAATTCCTCAAGATCTTCACCATTCCAAAAGACTTTCATAGTGGGGGTAGCTATGCAAGACCAAATTAATTGCACAATTTTCTCATAAAAACCAATATATACCAAGGTATCCCTCACAAACTCCTACCTAAGTCTGTCATAGGCTTTCTCTGGGGTGTGTATGGATTAGAAGAGAAAGAGGGAAGAGAGAAAGATAGAAGAGAGAGAGCGATGGAAGAGAAAAAGAGGTGAGAAATAGAGTAGATTAGGGATGTTGTTTAGTTTAAGGGAAAGACAAGAAAAATAGGGGAGAGAGTTGTGTCTCATTGTTTGGTTGGAGCGAAATAGAGAAGACAGAAAGAATACTAGTTTTTAAAGGACAAAAACATCTCTATGTATTTGATTTAATTTTTTTATTTAATTAACTCAATAGATATTTTAATTAGTTAATTAAATTAGCTAAATATTTATTTTAATTAGCTAAAAAATAATTTTAATCATTTATTTTAATTAGTTAAATATTTATTTTAATTAAATAATTAAAAGAATTGGGGAATTGGGTGATAAAGTGAGGGTAAAATGGTAAAAACATAATTATTGAGCTGTTTCTCATCATTTTCTTCCCACAATTGGAGAGATTGCAAAAAACACTAAAACAATCACCTCTCTCTCCTTCCCATTTCTCCCCTCAACCAAACACTAGAAAATTACTTTCTTCCCTTACTCTCTCTTCCCTCTTTCACCTCAAGCAAACACACCGTAAGTAAATTTTAATGGACATCCTGTTGGGGAGTCCGGGGGGAGCATCGGGAGCAACAACGATCTAGATGAACTGAACCACCAAGAGACTTGGACGTCACATCTCCACTCAAAACCTTAAGGCATCAGGTATATGGGTCCCCTATCTTATATATTCTTATATAGCTCTTTCATAGCCGATGTGGGACTAACTACTCACCCTTGAATTTCGAACATCTCACCCAAAGTGTGAGTCACTTCCACTACCCGCTCCCCCACCAAGCCGAACCATGGCTCTGATACCACTTGTTGGGGAGTCCAGGGGGAGCATCAGGAGCAACAACGAGCTAGCCAATGAACCGGACCACCAAGAGAACGCCACATCTCCACCCAAAACCTTAAGACATCAGGTATATGGGTCCCCTCTCTTATATATCTTTCATATAGCTCATTCATAACCTATGTGGGAATCATTCACACTTGAATTTCTAACACATCCATCCTTTTTTCCCCTTATTTCTTTCTCATGGAGTGTAGTATTAGTTTAACTTTATCTTAGCTACCTTAAAAGTCACCCATACTATGAACTTTTATTGTTGATGGTATAAAAAATTCTACATCGATTAAGCACACCAATTAAACTCTAGTCTTGATTATCTAACATTTTTATCCTAATACAAACAAAATAAACTGTGTTTGGTTCCTTTAAAAAGAGGACGTTTGAATCCATAGAAACATCTAGTAGTCGAATAAAACCCTGGGATAATTAGTTATCCACACGAAGGTGTTATATAATAAAAATTAAAAATCATTGAAATAAACCAAATCTAAAAATCTAAAAACAACAATCTGATTGGTGCCAAAGCATCCGCACATGAGAATAAATTATTTTCAACTCATACACTTGTGTTTGTAATCATAGTTCTTTATCAAATAAAATATTGCAGACAAAAAGGATTTTATAAATAAAAAAATATAAAAAAGTATACAGCCACCGCAATTTGTTGTTGTCTTCTTCCACCCGCCCTCCTGTTACCACAATATAATTTGGATTCCGAATTTCAATCAAGCTTTCGGGCTTTCGGACGTAAATTAATAGATAAAATGGTTAAATATGTTTTTAATCTCTATAAAATTTGTGAGTTTGTTTTTAGTCTCTATATAAAAAAATTTACTCACTTTTTGTCCACATATTTTAGTCTCTTACCACTTTTAGTCCTCGTGATTTTTAACAGCATTATTTGGGCTATTTAATAGCGTTTTTAATCGCTATTAAAAGTCATAAGGGGGACTAAAAACATTGTAAGTGGAAAATATTTGAATTAAAAGTGTGTGAATTTATTTATAAAAACTAAAAACAAAATTCACAAATTTTATACGGAACAAAAACATATTTAATCGAAGAAAAAAATTAACAAATACTTGCCAATTGAGGTGGACTTTGTCGTTACTAATCCTACATAATTTAAAATACTATATATTGACACCGTACCAAACAATTAAGGCTAAATTACATTTTTGTTTTCTTGTATTTATTTTAAATTTATTAATTTTAATATTGGTTTTCGAGTAATATAGTATTTACAGGTGTGGTACGTTAGACTTATAACATTGATTTTTCAGCAATAGGTGTTAAAAGACCCTTTTAACGCTATAATTATTTCACCAATTGAGAACTTTTAAAACTGGTTGTTAGGTCAAATCGATGTTGTGGCACTTTTGACACCAGTTATAGTAAAAAACTGGCGTTAAAACTTTCTTATTTACAATTTTTTTTACTTTTCAATTTCCTTAATCTACGACAAATGTGGAAGAGCACACAATGATAGATAGAGTTTTACTAGAACATTGCATGAAATAAAAATGTAGACCCTGTTTTGGACTGGACCAGGAGGTCCGTTCAGCAATACCAGGAGGTGCATTTAGCAATTGGATATGGATTTGCCCAATCATTTCGGCCCATATCCACAACATACGAGCCCAATCAACGCCATCACACTTGAATGGTTAAGATCGATTCTACTGATCCGACGATCCACAAACGGGCACGATTTCCTATAAATACTGGCTCTCATTGCCTTCATAAGGTACACACTCTCATTCCTAGCTAAATCATTCATCTGTTCTCAATACTGACTTGAGCGTTGGAGTGGCTTCGCAGGTACCCCCCCCCCCCCCCAGGCTCACACTAACCTCCGGCCAGGCAGCAAGAGACCTACCAACTGCAGTCAACCCAATACTGCAAGGTACAGAACATTGGCGACCACAGTGGGAGATATCTATCTTTCACATCATCCCTACTTCTTGAACTTTTCTCTTGCTACTCCGTGGCTCCCAGAGGCAGACCCCAAATTCAAAGCGTTGTCATACCCGCACCCCGACCAAAGGGTACTCCTGAGGGCAACGTCGCCAGCATGCCTGAAGAGGGTACCAGTCAGCCTGCCCATGCCCTCGAATGTGAGCCAACTTTTGGATCTCCAATGCAATCACACTCAAGCTATGCTGCAGCAGGAAGCTCTCCTAAGGCAGATTGAAAGTCGTGTGGCTTCCCTGCCCGAGCAGCCTCCACCCAGCTGGGGAACCCCTCCTCCGACAATGGTGGTTTCAAGTCACCATCGGTCTCCCCCTCGAAGGCATCACGTCCATCGTTCCCCCCAATGCGAAGGCACGTACATCGCTCTCCCCCTCGGCAGCGCAGGCATGGAGGATCAGTCTCACCTCCAAGGACCCCTCCATATGATACCTACCAGCTTCACGACTCCCACTCTAGGACCGCCTCACGTGTATCCCCTAATTCTCGTGAAAGGTCAAGGAGTCGGGTCAATACCCACCAGAGGCACCACCGGGGATCGCCATCGAGGAGATCCCCCGACCGGCGCAGGTATCGAGATTCAGACTATGAAGACACCTCCCCTCGAAACTCAAGAAGGTTTTCCGATGAAGGACCTTTCACTATAAGGGTGGATGAATTCTGAATCCCAATGGCATTGGAAAAGCTGCCAGCTCTCAAGATGTATGATGGAACCGGAGATCCAGACCGCCATCTGGCACACTTCTCTCTGATGATGCGCTATAGAGGCGCCAGGGAGCCTGTTCACTGTAAAATCTTTCCCCTCAGCCGAAAATTCCGCATTAGAGTGGTTTCAAGAGCTAAAGCCAAACTCCATCTCCTCATGGAGTCAGCTGGTGAGAATGTTCACAGCTCGTTTCACTGCCTCCCGGTTGAAACCCAATTCTGAAGAGGTTCTTAGGGCAATCAGGCAGGGAGAGAAAGAAACACTTAGACAATATTTGGAAAGGCTCAACAAGGAGGCTGCCAACGTCAGAAACCTTGAAGACAAGAGGAGGCTCTTTTGGATGAAGGATGGCCTAAAAAAGGAAGCCTGTTTCAAAGGGACGTTGGGGTTAACAAACCTCGAAGCTTGGACAAGTTCCTTCGGAAGGCACAAAAGTACATGGACTATGAAGAAGACAACATGGCGTACCAATAGGAAGCCAAGGTTGGCAGTAAGGAGGAAGAGCTGGCTTACAAGGCCTTTGAAGAACCATGGCAGAAGGGAACCCAAGATGAGAGAATTCCTCGGGAATCTCGACCCCGACAAGGTCGCTTCTCAGAGTACACCCTGCTAAACACATCCTGGGCTGAGATCCTTGCCGAATGTGTCGACGCAGAGTTTCGGGACATCAAACAACCTGAACCTCTCGTGCAAAGGAAAGTCCGAACCTCTAAGAAGTATTGCCGTTATCACAAAGGTTATGGGCACAGTACCAGCAAATGCAACACCCTCAGGGACGACATTGAAGAGCTGATCCGCGAAGGGAAGCTCGACCAATACGTGAATGAAGAGGAGGATGAGACTCATGACTCTAAGTAGGAAGCAGGGCATCAGAACCCGAACCTAGGGCTAGGCCCAGTTAATAATTCTGATGTTAAAGCACGGAGGCAGCATGTAAAAGCTCGATATGAATGATTAACAAAAATTCATTTTGCAATTACAGTTTTTGCTCTAGCTCACTAGCATTAACACTTGTTCCAAAGAAAATTCCTTAAGATTAAGAAAGAAAAAGAGTCTAACTCCATAATTAGGGGTGGAGCGAGGCAAGTTTGAGACCCAACATACCATGCAGGGAGGGACGGCCTGAATTGCAGGGGCAACCTCAACATTAACTCAAAGCCAAGATCATCTCTCCAAGTATTGGAAGTCAAGGATGTCATGGCACCCCAAAACAAATAAGTGACATTGGTGGTCACAACCCCTTGGGCGAGTTCTATCTGGGCCGAGTCCTGGTAAACTGTGTCAAGAGGATACTTCAAGTTGACCTTGGTGGTCACAACCCCTTGGGCGAGTTCTATCTGGGCCGAGTCCTGGTAAACTGTGCCAAGAGGATACTTCAAGCTGACCTTGGTGGTCACAATGTAACGCCCAAATAATTTAATTATTTATTTAATTAAATTATTTAGGTAATTTATTAGCATAGTTATATTAAAATAATTATACGGTGTTTTATGTAAATCAGGTAGTGATGATTTGTAATTAGCTGAGTAGTAGTCGGGGGCCCGTGATCCAAGAGCCCAAGGGCCTAGGCGCATGAAGGAGAGTTTTTGGCTAGGGTTTAGTCATTAGCGCATTTTTGAGAGAAAAGAAAGAAAGTTGCGAAGAGGAGAAGAAAGAAAGGAAGGGGACGGCGCACAAGGACAAAGAGGAGAGGAGCTCTGTTGCTGTGGTTCTTCAGAGTTTCGTGCAAGGAGATATCGTGTTCGGCAAAATCCAAGGTAAGGGTGGGTTCTATCCTTATAATAGGGTATATGATGAGGATTATGCGGGAGATAGGACCTATGTTGTTCTTTTGATCTTGTTGGTGTTGATTTATTGATGTTAACATGTATGATGATTGTTCTTTTGGGCGCCAAGTCTGATGTTGCTGTTGCTGTCTCAGGCGCCCTGTTGCTGGGCGCCAAGTCTGATGTTGCTGTTGTTGTCTCAGGCGCCCTGTTGCTGGGCGCCAAGCCTGATGTTGCTACTGTTGTCTTAGGCGCCCTGCTGCTGGGCGCCAAGTCTGTTTCTGATGTTGTGGTGTTAGGCGCCTTGCCCCTGGGCGCCATTTCCTGTGTTGCTGCTAGGCGCCCTGTTGCTGGGCGCCAAGTCTTTTGTGTTGCCTGTTGTGCCAGGCGCCCTGTTGCCGGGCGCCAGCTTCTGTTTTGTTGTTGTCTCACAAGGGGCCCTGTTGCTGGGCGCCAGTTTCTGCTGGATGTTGTTGCCTCTTGGCGCCCTGTTGCTGGGCGCCAGTTTCTGGTGTGTTGCTGCCTGTCTTGGCGCCCTGTTGCTGGGCGCCAGTTTCTGTCTTGTTGTTGTTGCTGTATTTCTTAAAATTGGTGTTGCTGTCACAGTAACCAAATGTTGCTGTTTTTCCAAAAATGGTGTTGCTGTTACTGTAAAATAAATGTGCTGTTGCTGTAAAAATGGTGTTGCTGTCACTGTAAAATAAGTGTGCTGTTGCTGTAAAAATGGTGTTGCTGTCACTGTAAAATAAAAGTGCTATTGCTGTAAAAATGGGGTTGCGGTCACTGTAAATAAGCGTTGCTGTTTGTTGTAAACCTACTGGTGTTTTGGTGTCGGTGATTGTTGGTGTTATCGGTGATGTGCCTATTTCATGGGCTAAGGGGTCTATGACCACTAGGTGATATTGGTGATGTTGTGTTAATTAAATGTCGATTATTGTTGATTGTCTCTGGTGCATTGTTCATGGTGTCGCATATATTGCATATGCATTATTTTGGTGATGATGGCTTCGGCCTTGGAGCTATAGGTGATGATGGTGATGCTCATACAGGTGATGATGCCCTTATTGGCTACTTTATTGGTGATGATTGGTACCACATGCATATACCTGTTGGTGTGGGGTGCATCTCATATACTTACTCATGATGTTGGAGTTAATTTTGGTGGTTTGTAATTTGACGTTGTTGTGAAGCGGTTGATATAGTTGTCGTAACTCTAGCATATTGCCTATCATATATACTATTATAACGTTAGATATCTCACCCCTTCTGTTTGAATGTTACTCCTATGTTGGTAACGTGCAGGTGATTGCGAGTGAAGGCATGTCTACCTTCGCTAGTTGAGTCAGGTGTCGTCGCTCTGATACGTAGCACTCGGGGGGGGGGGGGGTGAACGCTAGTTTTATTAGATGTCTTTAATATTTAACTTCTGAAGTTTTATGGTGATGTTATAATTATTTAATTGAACCTTGATTTTATTCCGCTGCTTGATGATGTTATGACGTGCTAGGTGTTGCACTGTTTTAATGGTGAAACTTTGTTATTGACTGAGTATGGTGCTAAGTTCGTGGAATTAGCAAAGTTTTATCCGCATTACAGTGAGGCTACTGCTGAGTTTTCCAAGTGCATTAAGTTTGAGAATGGGCTGCGTCCTGAGATTAAGAAGGCGATTGGTTACCAGAAGATCCGTGTATTCTCCGACTTGATTGATAGTTGCAGAATTTATGAGGAGGACAACAATGCTCACTACAAGATTATGAATGAGAAGAGGAGCAAATTTCAGAGTCGTGGTAAACCGTATGATGTTCCTGCTGGTAAGGGTAAACAGAAAGCTGTTGTTGGCAAGAAGACTAGTGGGGGAGATGCTCCTGCTAGCATTGTATGTTACAAATGTGGCAAAGCTGGTCACAAGAGTAACGTGTGCAAAGCTGAAGTGAAGAAGTGTTACCGTTGTGGTAAGGAGGGTCATGTGGTGGCTGAGTGTGAGCGTAAGGAGGTGGTCTGCTACAACTGTGGTGAAGGAGGGCACATTAGTACTCAGTGTCCAAAGCCGAAGAAAGAAAGGTCCAGTGGAAAAGTGTTCGCTTTAGCAGGTGAAGAGCCTACTGAAGATGATGGACTTATTAGAGGTACGTGCTACATTAATGGTACTCCTTTAAAATCTATCATTGATACTGGTGCTACTCATTGTTTTATTGCTGCTGACTGTTGTAAGAAATTGGGTCTTGTATTGTCTGCTATGAATGGAGAGATGGTTGTCGACACTCCAGCTAAGGGGTCGGTGACCACTTCTCTGGTGTGTTCTCAGTCTCCCTTGTCGATCTTCGACAGAGACTTTGTTGTGGATTTTGTTTGTTTGCCGTTGAGCGGATTGGATGTAATCTTGGGTATGAACTGGTTAGAGCATAACCATGTTCATATTAATTGTCGTAACAAGTCGGTGAGTTTTGAAGGGGAGGAGTCTGGTCTGTTATCCGCTAGTCAGTTGCGAAAGTTGATGAAGGAAGGAGTTCAGTTATTCTCGCTGATGGCGTCGTTGTCTGTTGAGAATCAAGCTATCATTGAAGAGTTGCGGGTGGTGCGCGAGTTTCCTGACGTTTTCCCTGATGAGATTCCAAGTGTACCGCCGGAGAGGGAAGTTGAGTTCTCTATTGATCTTGTACTTGGTACCAAACCTGTTTCTATGGCACCGTACAGGATGTCCGCATCCGAATTGTCTGAGTTGAAGAAGCAACTTGAGGATCTGCTCGAGAAGAAGTTTGTGAGACCGAGCGTATCGCCGTGGGGAGCCCCTGTGTTGTTAGTAAAGAAGAAGGATGGTAGTATGAGACTCTGTGTGGACTATCGACAGTTGAATAAGGTAACAATCAAGAACAAGTATCCACTTCCGAGGATAGACGATTTGATGGATCAGTTAGTGGGTGCTCAAGTATTCAGTAAGATTGATTTGAGGTCGGGTTATCATCAGATCAAGGTGAAGGACGAAGATATTCAGAAGACGGCTTTCAGAACCCGTTATGGTCATTATGAGTATTCGGTGATGCCGTTCGGTGTTACCAACGCACCTGGAGTATTTATGGAATATATGAATTGTATATTTCATACTTACTTAGATCGGTTTGTAGTGGTGTTCATTGACGACATTCTGATCTACTCTAAATCGGAAGAAGAGCATGCAGAGCATCTGAGGTTAGTATTGGAGGTATAGAAGGAAAAGAAGCTGTATGCGAAGTTGTCGAAGTGTGAGTTCTGGTTGAAGGAAGTGAGTTTTCTCGGTCATGTCATTTCTGGTAGTGGTATTGCGGTGGATCCGTCGAAAATAGAAGCAGTGTTGAATTGGGAGGCTCCGAAGTCGGCAACTGAAATTAGAAGCTTTTTGGGATTGGCCGGCTATTATAGGAGATTCATTGAAGGTTTTTCTAAGTTAGCACTTCCGTTAACTCAGTTAACCTGCAAAGGAAAGGCTTTTGTTTGGGACGCCCGTTGTGAAGAGAGTTTCGTGGAATTGAAGAAGAGATTGACAACGTCTCCTGTCTTGACGTTGCCCAATCCGGAAGGGTCGTTTGTGGTGTATTGTGATGCTTCGAAAATGGGCTTAGGTGGAGTGCTTATGCAAGATGGGAAGGTTATTGCGTATGCATCGAGACAGTTAAGAGTTCATGAGAAGAATTATCCCACTCATGACTTGGAGTCAGCTGCAGTGGTCTTTGTGCTGAAGGTTTGCAGGCACTATCTCTATGGTTCTAGATTTGAGGTGTTTAGTGACCATAAGAGCTTGAAGTATTTGTTTGACCAGAAGGAGTTGAATATGAGGCAGCGACGATGGTTGGAGTTGTTGAAGGACTATGATTTCGGTTTGAACTATCACCCAGACAAAGCTAATGTCGTGGCTGATGCTTTGAGCCGAAAGGCTTTGCATATGTCGGCGATGATGGTTAAGGAGTTAGAGCTGATTGAGGAATTCATAGATATGAGTCTGGTTTGTGAAGTGACACATCAGAGCGTTAAGTTAGGGATGTTGAAGATTGGTAATGAATTTCTGAACAGCATCCGAGAAGCCCAGAAATCAGATGTTAAGCTGGTAGACCTGATGGTTGAGAGTGATCAATCGAAGAATGAGGATTTCAGATTGGATTCCCAAGATGTGTTGAGGTTCCGTGGTAGGATTTGTATTCCTGAAGATGCAGACATGAAGAGAGCCATTCTTGAAGAGAGTCACAAAAGTAAGTTGAGTATTCATCCGGGAGCTACAAAGATGTATCAAGACCTGAAGAAGTTGTTTTGGTGGCCTGGTATGAAGCGAGATGTGGCGCAGTTCGTTTATGCATGCTTGACTTGCCAGAAGTCAAAGGTTGAGCATCCAAAGCTTGCTGGACTGATGCAACCGTTAGAAATTCCAGAGTGGAAATGGGATAGCATTTCGATGGACTTTGTGACGGGATTGCCTAATACTGCGAAAGGGTATGATGCAATTTGGGTGATTGTTCACAGGTTAACGAAATCGTCTCATTTTGTTCCTATCAGCATCACGTATCCGGTGTCGAAGTTGGCGGAGATCTATATCCGGGAGATTGTGAAGCTTCATGGGGTTCCTAAGAGTATTGTTTCGGATAGAGATCCGAGGTTCACTTCAGATTTCTGGAAGAGTTTGCAAGAGAAGTTGGGGTCTAAGTTGAGGTTGAGTTCGGCATATCATCCTCAGACAGATGGTCAGTCAGAGAGGACAATTCAGTCATTAGAAGATTTGCTGAGGGCTTGTGTTTTAGAACAAGGAGGTTCGTGGGATTCCTACCTTCCACTGATAGAGTTCACGTATAACAACAGTTACCATTCTAGCATTGAGATGGCACCTTTTGAAGCATTATATGGTCGGAAGTGTAGAACCCCGCTGTGTTGGTATGAGTCTGGAGAGAGTGTGGTGCTTGGACCAGAGATTGTTCGAGAGACAACTGAAAAAGTGAAGTTGATCCGTGAGAAGATGAAGGCTTCGCAAAGTCGACAGAAGAGTTATCACGACAAGCGGAGGAAAGATTTGGAGTTTCAAGTGGGTGAGCATGTATTTTTGAGAGTCACTCTAGTGACCGGTGTTGGACGTGCTTTGAAGCCGAAGAAGCTCACTCCTCGTTTTATTGGTCCTTATCAGATTTCGGAGAGAGTCGGGAATGTTGCATATAGAGTGGCTTTACCGCCTAACCTTTCGAATTTGCACGACGTGTTTCATGTGTTGCAACTTCGGAAGTACATTTCGGATCCGTCTCATGTAATCCGCATGGATGATGTGGAGGTACGGGATAATCTCACGGTGGAGACGATGCCTGTACGGATCGAAGGTGATGAGGTGAAAGTTTTAAGAGGCAAGGCGTTGGTGAAAGTGGTCTGGCTAGGAGCTGCCAGAGAGAGCATGACGTGGGAGCTGGAGAGCAAGATGCGGGAATTCTATCCCGAGCTGTTTGAATCAGGTAAATTTCGAGGACGAAATATTCTAAGTGGGGGAGAGTTGTAACGCCCAAATAATTTAATTATTTATTTAATTAAATTATTTAGGTAATTTATTAGCATAGTTATATTAAAATAATTATACGGTGTTTTATGTAAATCAAGGAGTGATGATTAGTAATTAGCTGAGTAGTAGTCGGGGGCCCGTGATCCAAGAGCCCAAGGGCCTAGGCGCATGAATGAGAGTTTTTGGCTAGGGTTTAGTCATTAGCGTATTTTTGAGAGAAAAGAAACAAAGTTGCGAAGAGGAGAAGAAAGAAAGGAAGGGGACGGCGCACAAGGAGAAAGAGGAGAGGAGCTCTGTTGCTGTGGTTCTTCGGAGTTTCGTGCAAGGAGATATCGTGTTCGGCAAAATCCAAGGTAAGGGTGGGTTCTATCCTTATAATAGGGTATATGATGGGGATTATGCGGGAGATAGGACCTATGTTGTTCTTTTGATCTTGTTGGTGTTGATTTATTGATGTTAACATGTATGCATGATGATTGTAATTGGTTGATCATGGTGAAAATTGGTGTTTGGCGTTTTGGTGCGAATTGGTGTTGTGTTTGGTTGCTGGAATTGGCGCCCTGCTGCTGGGCGCCGTGCCTGTGTTGCGTCTGATCCCTGTTGGAGGCGCCCTGTTGCTGGGCGCCAAGCCAGCGTTGCTGATGTTGCTGATTTTAGCGCTCTAGGCGCCCAGTCATGATGTCCTGTGGTTATTGTTGCTGGAAGTGGCGCCCTAGGCGCCTAGTGATGCTGCCTTGGCTGCTGGAGTTGGCGCCCAGTGCAGTGTTGCGTAATTTTGTGTTGCTGTATGTGGCGCCCTAGGCGCCCAGTGGTGTCCTGGGTTGCTTCTGGATGTTGCTGAGTTGTGCCAGATTTTCTTGTGTCGCTGGGAGAGGCGCCCTAGGCGCCTAGTAGAGTTTCAGGGTTGTTCCTGGTGCTGAAATCTGGCGCCCTAGGCGCCCAGTGCTGTTGCTGTCTCAGGCGCCCTGTTGCTGGGCGCTAATTCTGATGTTGCTGTTGCTGTCTCAGGCGCCCTGTTGGTGGGCGCCAAGTCTGATGTTGCTGTTGCTGTCTCAGGCGCTCTGTTGCTGGGCGTCAAGTCTGATGTTGCTGTTGCTGTCTCAGGCGCCCTGTTGCTGGGCGCCAAGTCTGATGTTGCTGTTGTTGTCTCAGGCGCCCTGTTGCTGGGCGCCAAGCCTGATGTTGCTGCTATTGTCTTAGGCGCCCTGCTGCTGGCCGCCAAATCTGTTTCTGATGTTGTGGTGTTAGGCGCCTTCCCCCTGGGCGCCATTTCCTGTGTTGCTGCTAGGCGCCCTGTTGCTAGGCGCCAGGTCTAATTCCGTTGCTGTGGTGTTAGGCGCCCTGTTGCTGGGCGCCAAGTCTGTTGTGTTGCCTGTTGTGCCAGGCGCCCTGTTGCTGGGCGCCATCTTCTGATTTGTTGCTGTCTCACTAGGCGCCCTGTTGCTGGGCGCCAGTTTCTGCTGGATGTTGTTGCCTCTTGGCGCCCTGTTGCTGGGCGCCAGTTTCTGCTGTGTTGCTGCCTGTCTTGGCGCCCTGTTGCTGGGCGCCAGTTTCTGTCTTGTTGCTGTTGCTGTATTTCTTAAAATTGGTGTTGCTGTCACAGTAACCAAATGTTGCTGTTTTTCCAAAAATGGTGTTGCTGTTACTGTAAAATAAATGTGTTGTTGCTGTAAAAATGGTGTTGCTGTCACTGTAAAATAAGTGTGCTGTTGCTGTAAAAATGGTGTTGCTGTCACTGTAAAATAAAAGTGTTGTTGCTGTAAAAATGGTGTTGCGGTTACAGTAAATAAGCGTTGCTGTTTGTTGTGAACCTACTGGTGTTTTGGTGTCGGTGATTGTTGGTGTTATCGGTGATGATTTAACAGGTGATGTGCCTATTTCATGGGCTAAGGTGATGGGTCTATGACCACTTGGTGATATTGGTGATGTTGTGTTAATTAAATGTCGATTATTGTTGATTGTCTCTGGTGCATTGTTCATGGTGTCACATATATTGCATATGCATTATTTTGGTGATGATGGCTTCGGCCTTTGAGCTATAGGTGATGATGGTGATGCTCATACAGGTGATGATGCCCTTATTGGCTACTTTATTGGTAATGATTGGTACCACATGCATATACCTGTTGGTGTGGGTTGCATCTCATATACTTACTCATGATGTTGGAGTTAATTTTGGTGGTTTGTAATTTGACGTTGTTGTGAAGCGGTTGATATAGTTGTCGTAACTCTAGCATATTGCCTATCATATATGCTATTATAACGTTAGATATCTCACCCATTCTGTTTGAATGTTACCCCTATGTTGGTAACGTGCAGGTGATTGCGAGTGAAGGCATGTCTACCTTCGCTAGTTGAGTTAGGTGTCGTCGCTCTGATACGTAGCACTCGGGGGGATGAACGCTAGTTTTATTAGATGTCTTTAATATTTAACTTCTGAAGTTTTATGGTGATGTTATAATTATTTAATTGAACCTTGATTTTATTCCACTGCTTGATGATGTTATGACGTGCTAGGTGTTGCACTGTTTTAATGGTGAAACTTTGTTATTGGCGTGTGATGCTTCACGGTGTAAGTGTAGCATCCCTTGTGGGTGTATTGAAAACGTTTTGAAAACTCTGATTTTTGACAAAAATTTTCCGGGTAGAAAAGGGGTGTTACACACAACCCCTTGGGCGAGTTCTATCTGGGCCGAGTCCTGGTAAACTGTGCCAATAGGATACTTTAAGTTGACCTTGGTGGTCACAATCCCTTGGGCGAGTTCTATCTGGGTCGAGTCCTGGTAAACTGTGCCAAGAGCATACTTCGAGCTGACCTTGGTGGTCACAACCCCTTTGAGCGATTTCTATCCAAGCCGAGTCTTGGTAAACTGTGCTAAGGGTATACTTCATTACAAATTGTCTCGACGGGCGTCGGCTCATCTTCATAAAGCAAGGCAAGCTTAGCAACTATCTACTTAAAATCCAAATTTCATCAAGAAGAAAAACAAACTAAGAGACAGGATAAGCAACAACAAAATAAATACAAGCAGAATGCGAAGGACATGCCCAACCTGGCACCCAGGAGGGCGCCTAGGGGGCGCAAAATACATGTCCACATAAACCGGCACCCAGCGCCCAGGAGGGCGCCAAAACACGTCTTGCAAGGAGGGAGCCAGGGCGCACAAGCCGGCACCCAAGGCGCCCAGGAGGGCGCCAAACCCCCTCTCGCAAGCCGGCACCCAGTCTAGCGCAAACCGGCACCCAGCGCCCAGGTGGGCGCCAAACCCCCTCTCGCAAGCCGGCACCCAGCCTAGCGCAAACCGGCACCCAGCGCCCAGGAAGGCACCAAATCACGTCTCACAAGACGTCACCCAGCCAAGGCAAACCGACACACAGGGCGCCCAGGAGGGGGCCAACTCCCTCTCGCAAGTCGGCACCCAGGGGTGCGCAAGACGTCATCCAGGCGCCCAGGAGGGCGCCAAATCCTGTTTCGCAGGGAGGCAGCGCAACGCGCAAGACAGCGCCTAAGGCGCCCAAGAGGGCGCCAAATCCCTCTCACAAGATGGCACCTAGCGCTGCGCAAATCGGCATCCAGGCGCCCAGGAGGGCGCCAAATCCTGTTTCGCAGGCAGCCAAGTGTAGCGCACAAGTCAGCACCCACGAGCCCTAGAGAGCGCCAAAATTCTTTTCGCAGGACAGCGACCAACACATCCGAACCGGCACCCTACAGGGCGCCAAAATTCTTTTCGAAGGATGGCAGCCAGCACATCCAAACCGGCGCCCAGGCGCCCTAGAGGGCGCCAAAATTCCTTTCGCAGGATGACAGCTAGCACATCTAAACCGGCACCCAGGCGCCCAAGAGGGCGCCAAATTTCTTTTCACAGGATGGCGGCCACCACATCCAAACTGGCACAAGGCGCCCATGAGGGCGCCAACATCAGGAGGTATGGCACAAGGCGCGCAGGAGGGCGCCAACTTCAGAACACAGCACCTTGGCACAAGGCGCCCAGGAGGGTGCCAACATCAGAGGGCATGCCACCAGGCGCCCAGGGGGGCGCCAACTTCAGAACACAGCACCTTGGCACAAGGCGCCCAGGAGGGCGCCAACATCAGGACGCTAGGCACAAGGTGCCTAGGAGGGCGCCAACATCAGAACGGAGCATCTTGGCACAAGGCGCCCAGGAGGGCGTGTTAGACTTTTGGCAAGTGTACCAAATGTCGCAAGTAATAAAATTACGGTAAGTACCGGTCGATTCCACAGGGATTGCGTTTTATTATCAATAGGCAAATTATTAATCCTAAGTCGTGACACTTGTGATAAAATTGGTTTATTGTACCAACGAAATGGAAAGTGCAATAACATAAGGTAAGATAGAAGCGAATTGGGATTGACTCATATCCCCTCTACTCTTATATGACCTTCAGCCATTCTCAAAGCAATTATCCAAATTATCCGATTCAATTCACTAAATTAGGCTAAGGACAATCCCTTGCCTCAAAACCCCTTTTACCCTAAGAGTTACCCTAATTCCTTAGGTGATTCATGCCAAAGGGTAAAACATTAAACTCAAGAAATAAAGAATTCACTCACAAATTCTCACTCCTACGATCATCTATGGCGACCTAAAGAAATAAGTATTCACGAAACCCAACTACATATTCCTATGATAATTCAAGTCGTGACCTAAACCCCAATTTCCAGCGAACAAACCCATATTCCTATGGTTATCATAAGCCTAGATCGATACAAATATCATATGTACTTGTAAAGCATTAAGAACATAGGCATAGGCAATGGATAAGGTGGACAAAAACTTGACTTGACCATAACAAAGCATTCATACAAGCGTTTTAGGAAGAGTCATCTCTCCCAAATCAAAACTATCTAATTACATGGCATAATAGGGATAAGATTAAAGAGTAGAAGAAGATTACATAGAGATGAATCCATTAGGACCTTCAAACCCTTGTTCCCAAGGTGTAGGAAGACCCCCAAAAATGCCTCCAGCTGCTCCTCCAAACCCTAGAACTGCTCCCAAGCCGAAGAGGATCAGAAAATTCGCAAACCTGAAATATATATTTGGTCTTCGGCCACGCATCGCGTCGCGATGGTGGCTGGTCGCGTCGCGACCTCTGGCAGAATTGCTAGGTTGTGGCGCGATCGTTCTTGGCCGCTGGTGCGAAGGCTGTCTGATCTTTTTCCTTCCTTCTTTTCTCTGTTTCGTCACTAGGCAAGTGTCTGGTTCGCTAGTAGACACCACATCAAATTGAAGGATTTTCCATGCATTTTGTTACAACTCCACACTTATTACATTAAACTAAAATTATGCCAAAACCCTTAGCAATTGGCTGAATCAAACATAAAATCACCGACATTTTGGCTGTAAACTGAACAATAATTATCATATAATAATGAGTCAACAGGGCGCCAACATCCGGATACGGCATCTTGGCACAAGGCGCCCAGGAGGGCGCCAACATCAGGACGCAGCATCTGGACACAAGGCGCCCAGTAGGGCGCCAACATCAGGACACAGCACCCCAGCTTGGTGCCTGGTACAAGGATTACACCAAGGGAGGTGTGAGTCACGGTCGTGGTGAAGAGATCTTATACGACCCGACAAGACAGATGAAGTAACGCTTCGGGTAGATCGACAAAAATTCTTCAAGCCAAGACCAATCCTCCGGAGTAATCTCGGCTTGGGGGACAACTGTCCTGGACTGGACCAGGAGCTCCATTCAGCAATACCAGGAGGTGCATTTAGCAATTGGATATGGATTGGCCCAATCATTTCGGCCCATATCCACAACATACGAGCCCAATCATGGCCATCACACTTGAATGGTTAAGATCGATTCTACTGATCCGGTGATCCATAAACGGGCACGATTTCCTATAAATACTGGCTCCCATTGCCTTCATAAGGTACACACTCTCATTCCTAGCTAAATCACTCATCTGTTCTCAATACTGACTTGAGCGTCGGAGTGGCTTCGCAGGTACTCCCCCCAGGCTCACACTAACCTCTGTCCAGGAAGCAAGAGGCCTACCAACTGCAATCAACCCAATACTGCAAGGTACAGAACAGACCCTAATTATTAATACATGCATAACTTTGCAAGAAATTTTCAAAACATACAATATATTGGTCCACACTATAAAAGTCCACCATATAGAACTACAATATGAAAAATATATATAATTCTCGATGGAATGTGAGTTCCTTTAGAAACAGAACTAGGGGTTGATTATGCTGAGATAGAATTTCAGAAGGAGAGCATTTATGGACGAAAGGGGAAACAAGCACAAGAAAAGTTTCATAAGCCTCAAGTACTCATTTTCCCCTTTTCCCAAAATTACTCTCCTTCTGAAATTCTACGCTAGCATGATAAACGCCTAGCTTTGATTCTGAAGGATAACACCAATGTTTTAAAACTCGGACCGGTGACCGAATCGGTGAAGGTACCGGGTCACTGGGTCAAGGGTCAGACCGAGGGGTCGACAGTTGAACCACATGACCATGACCCGGTCCCAATTAAAAAATTCCTGAATTTTTAGGACATATAAATTTCATACCTGTAAAACTCAATTTGCTAAAATTACACATCATTCCTAAAAAAGTCTAAAAAAAATCCACCACAAATTTAATAATCCCACAATGCCATCAACATACATATAATTCCAAGAACATACATATAATCTGACTTTGAACTTTGGGTGTTTCGGTTTTCAGTCTCTCTTTGACTCTTTAGATTAGGGCTTTGAAATGAAATTGAGAAACAAACACGACTCTTCTCATTTCTCTCAGGTTTCTAGTTTCGTTTTTACTTTTTTTTTTTATAAATTAACTGCTTAAAACGGCGTCGTCTTTGCGTTTTTGGGGTTTTTTAAAAACATGCAAAATCCGGTCCGGGTTTACAAAACCCACCGAGTCACCAGTTTTCACCAAAACCGGCCGAGTCATGGCGGTTCCCACCGAGTCGCTGCGTGTACGATCCATAGCGTGGCTCGATCCGGAGACCCCTCCAGTTCCCGATTCACCCGTTCCGACCGGTTGAGCCGAGCCGATTTTTAAAACACTGGATAACATAATCCACCCAGATTTATTTGGCTGCTCTACACCACCAAGTTGACCCTGGATAACATAATCCACCATGACTTTACATATCTTATTTATATATATATATATATATATATATATATATATATATATATATATATATATATATATATATTATCCATTGAGAAATGGAAATAAGATTAGTAATTGAGTACCTAAGAGATTGCTTGAAACTGTTAGAGACTACACGAGAATATATGTATAGATACTAACAGTGTCAAGCGATCGGTGTTCAATTCTTAATATTCCCTCTGTCTTTCAATGGATAATAAAACAATACAAAATACAATAGTAAATAAATTCATGTTTTAAAACTTCTTCCAAACCAATCCTACTTCTTGGAATTGGTATGGAAGATATATGAGGAAGGATCAACTTGGTGGTGTCGAGCAACCATATTAATCGTACTTGTTGGGTTTATAGGGTGGTGTAGAGAAACCAAATTAATTTACCTTTCGGATTAACTGTCAAACACTAATCCTACTTGGGTTGGAAGATTATGCTAACAGAAACTCCTAGAGGCACCTCACAAGAATTTGCTTGGCCTCCACCTCTATTACCCAAGGTAGAGGTAACGAGCTACTAGACCTCCTAGAAAGTCTCGGGAAAACAAACCAACAACGTACAGATCAATCCCGACGCAATCTCCACAAAAAAGAGGGCCACAAGCATCCGCTTTATGCATTCCTAACACTCTTGGATGAACAAAAAAACAACCAAGAGTATTAGGGTCTGTTTGATTAGCAAATAGGAAAGTACTGGACTGGACAGTACAATACTGGACATGACAGTACTGGACAACTTTTTGTCCCGTATACTGTTTGGTGAACAATGGACATCGCAAGCAAAAAAAAATTACTATAATTCTTTTTCTAATATTTATAATGATTTTATGTAACATAATTTTAATATAAAACCCTAATAGGCCAACGAAACCCTAAAACAGCCCATAAATGAGATATGAGTTAAGCAAACTCACAAGAACCACAAAAATATACATAATTTTGAGGACCCTAATGGATGGGTCTGTGATGAAAATATACATAATGTTTTATATGGCTTTGTATGTATACCGAAAATTCTCTATTATTTAGCAACCGATTTAGAGACCGAAATTTCAAATTGGTCGTGAAATTGGTCGCTATACACTAACAACTAGTGGTTTGGCAACTCCGCCAAATAAGTCACTAACTATTGTAGCGTCCAATTTTGAGACCGATTTAATTTAGGGACGTGCTTAGAAAACCAGTCGCAAACTTGTCTAGTGAGTGATTTAGACACCAATTTAGCGATCAATTTTTCCTTTTCTAAATTGATTACTAAATAACGATATTTTGATAGTGAATAATTTCTAACTCCCTTATAAATATATCTATCACAATAATACGATTAAGGTAATGTGTGGCTACTTTTCTTATAAAGGGTAGGAGGAATAAGTTACTTTGCAACCCTCCTATAAATTACAACCTAGAAGGTAACTTACGCTATTGATGTCTTTTAAGTTTATTTAAAATTTTGGATGTGTTCTATAAGTTTCTCTTTTGTCAGCCATATTCTTTATGTTTCTGTTTCTGTTTTAAATTGGCCATCCATGTTTCAAATTTGTCATTCATGTTTCTATTTATGTTTCAAATTAGTCCTTTATGTTTCTGTTTTAAATAAATTATGGTCCTTATAATCAAAGCACATGGAAGACCAATTTGAAATATAAGGGGAAACATATATGACCAATTTGGCATGGAATTTCAATTTGAAACATAATCAGAAACATAAAGAAGTTGAGTGAGGAAAAAAAAACTTGAAAGATATATCTGAAATTTTAACTAAACTTAAAGGATTGCAAATGCAATTTTACCATCGTATTTTCATAATCATAAGTAGATTAAGAGAAATACAAGAGGTGCATCAATTTGTTACATAAAATTGTATTTTTTATAAGGAAAAGAATATATTAAGGCCGGGCGTACAAAGGTTACTTCAACCAGTACATTAGCTTAGGGCAATGGGCCAAAATCCCATGGAAAAAAAACTCAATGAGAAAAAAGAGTACTCCAAAAAGAACGAAGCGATAAAGCCAATTGTACTTTGAGACAAAAATTAAAAAAGCAAGAAAACAAACAACAATCTACAAAAACAGCGAGGTAGCAAGTCTGCTGAAATCCAGAAATAGCAGAACAGAACATCAACAAAAAACTAAATCAGCGCTATTGTTAAAGAAACCACAACAGCGTGATAGACCGAATACAATTCAATAGGCAATAACACTGGTAAGACATTTTCAAAACAGAATTCTTTATCCCTACTAGCAATAAACCATTCCTACGAGACCATTTTTAATTTGCGCCACCACAGGAGTGCATCCATGTTGTAAGACTTATATAATATTATTGAATCACAATGGTATATTCTTTCAACTGCTAGTCAAAAACATATATATTAACCCCCACATGGTTAATAAATCGTCCTTATTTAAGCCAAGAACTTAAACTTAATGGTTACTATATAGGACCATCTTTCAGAAAAAGAGCAGCCTTACCATTAGCCCAAAGGTTCTTTCTATATATATGCTTCCTTGACTTTAACATTAATTGCTCCCCACTATATGTGCAGCTCATGGTCACTTATTGCTATACGAATAGTGTTTTTGTTTTTTAATCTTTTTTTGACAACATTGTTTTTTAATCTTTGATCAGTTTTAGAAATAGAAATACTAATTAATCTCAAAACTATTTTATTAGAATAATGTCCTATTGCATTACCTATGAAGCTTAAAACTCGGTTTTAAGCATTTTTGTTATGTTGAAAGTTAATAGTTAATTAGAGAGCAACGTGTTGAGAGGTATCACTTGGATTTGGCACCCGGTTTTGTTTTTTATTTTTTTTGGCTTATTTGTGATTTTAGGCTCCTATAATCACACATCCACGATTTTAGCCCACAATTTTTTTCTCACGATTTTAGTCCCTTCATTTTTCCAATTTCTAAAATGTTTGTCCTCTCAAATTAGGTCAAACCTATTTCTGACATGACATTCACTTAACTAACGTGACATACCACGATAGATTGCCACATAGACTTTTAAATTTAAAAATATTATTTTTATTAAAATATTTTATTTTTTAAATAATTTCAATAACTAAAAAATAAAAACACAATTGTAAGGAAATGTGTTTGAGCTCCGGGATTAAACTCATTTAGGTGAGTGTTTCATCCCTAAACTCAGTTTAATCCCGGAGCTCAAACACATTTCCTTACAATTGTGCTTTTTATTTTATGGTTATTTAAATTATTTAAAAAACAAAATATTTTAATGAAAATAAATTTTTTAAATTTAAAAGTCCATGTCACAATGCAGCTTTCTATGCCACGTCACTTAAGTGCAAAATTGAGAAAATAGAGGATCAAAATTGTGAAAAAAATGGGGGAACTAAAATTATGGATGAGTGATCATAGGAAGATCAAAATTGCAATTAAGCCATATTTATTATAAGCAAATGTTAGTTGTTAATTAGATAGGGGATGAGGAAATGTTGATTTCCGAGATTCAACCCGGGCTTTGAGAAATGAAAAATAAGTTTACCTTTTTATGTAGGGTGTTGGTTTAATTTTGCAATGCTAGTGGAACACATCAAAGGTGTCGTGTGATGGAGGTGGTTTCTAAGTCGTTCTAAGATTTCCTTTTACTTGCATTATTATGAATTGCGTTCAAATTCTTTAGTAAGCAAAATTACGGTTGTGGCCCTTTAAGTTTAATTAAATTTTCAGATTTGTCCTTTATGTTATGTTTCTGATCAAGTCCTTAAGTGTTTCCATTTATGTTTGGGATTCCATGTAAAATTCCTCCATGTTTTCGTTTATGTTTCAAATTGATCATCTATGTGCTCTGTTTATAAAGACCAATTTAAAACAAACATAAATGACAAATTTGAAACATAAACGGAAAAATAAAGGACTTGAATGAGAAAAGAGAAATTTAAAGAACAAATCTGAAATTTTAATTTAAATAAACTTAAGGGACCTCAAGCACAATTTTGCGAAATATCTAAAATTGACACCTAAAATCGGCACCTTACCAGATGATTAACGTATTTCAAATTTTGGTTAATGATGCTCAGTCAGTGATTAATAGACATATTAGGTACTAAAACTCATTAATCACCTACGAAACTTCATTAACCACGAATTTCAGTCTGATTAACTAAAATTTTCAGATGTTCAGATCACGTTAAAATGCACACCTGAAAATTGATCATGGTTAACCACCTTGTTGATGAAGTCACATAGGTAATTAATGAGTTTCAATAACTAATATACCTCCCGACGATGGAACAAAGTGGAGCCAGACTTTACTTACCTCCCGACCAAACTTCGGATTATTTAGAGCCCATTTCCCCTAGATACCGGAGGGGGTCAAAGACCCCTTGACCAAAAAAATATCTAATATAACTATTAACTAGCTACTGAAACATCATTAACCACATATTTCAACTACGTTAACCGTTTAGTTATGTGTCGATTTTAGGTGTAAAAAATAACTTCTCCTATATTGTTATCGACTAAAACTTGACAAATTTCTAATTGATTGAGAAATACTTACATAAGCAAGCAATTGCTAAATATATTATATGTCACATACATGAATTTTCTGGTAACCGTGTTATTTGTGCCCTGTATTCACGAGTTTTCCCAGTGTCTAATCTACGCTCGGAAACTTAGTTGGTCATGTGTACTTGGTTTTGCCGTTCAGTCTGGTTCTCACATCTCAAAAGAGTTTTTGCCCCACCCAAAACTCAAACTTGAGAGTTTGGGATGAGACTCGAACCTAAAAACCGCTCAACCAACTCTTATTCGTAATTGTTAAATGAAATTAATATTATTATGAAGTATTAATATTTTAAAGCAGAGAAAAGTACAATAGAAAATGATGAATATGAATTCTGCATTGTGAATTCTGCAGATGAGATTGCTCAGCGTGCATCTCGGAGCACATGATGTTGGATCCAATTAACAGCGAGGACGGTGCCATTGGTCACGAGCATCTTCATTTCTTTATTTCTGTGTGCTTCTTTATTTAAAAATGAATCAACCATGAGAGGGTAGCACAACAAAGATATACTAGCATAATCTGTGCATATGCCCTCTCTGCCATTTTACGTACTGTATTCTATATTAAACCTGTTTAGTAATTATTAATCAATTAGTCCTTTTTATAAGTTACTATTTAATATGAATCTTCTCGAACTTGCTGATATAACGATCTGCAGTCGGTGCTCGAAAGACGTACTTTTGTATATTTATTTCATTTTTAAAATGTTGGTTAATTGCAAATATCACAACTATGAAGAAAATCATAATCCAACCTGCAAAACAGAACTAAGAAAGTAAAACTTGAGTCATTGATTCGGAGTTTACCATATCATTACATGTCAATTATTATATTGCACTAGGTTTCAAAAAAAAATTATTATATCGCACTAACTAAGTAATGGTTTCCTTAAAAAAAAGTAAGTGATGGTATGCATATAATTAACAACATATATTTATATTAATACAAAATATTTTTTTAGAAGTAGATAAATAAAAAGCTTAGAATAATGAAATATAAATTTTAAGTTTTTAACATCTAAATATCTTAATATTACTTTAGTTACCAAAAATTTATAGTAATAATAATTTATAAATTTCTGACATACTTTATATTCATTAATTAAATTTTATCATGAATTAAACATGTCATTTTACATTTATCAGTTAGTTTAACTACTAGTTTCACCAAATACATCTTTCACTATCAGCTAAATAATCAGCTATCCGTTATCCACTTGCTTATCTACTTTCGCTATTTTTTAGCAAACAAGGCCTTTATCAAAACAATGAGACAAGCCAATTGGGAGAATTTCTCTTCAATTGTAATCTTGTAGGTATTAAAAACTAAAAATTATAACACAGTCAAGAAATAATGAAGATTTTATGATCTTAAATAAAATTTTAAATTACCCATGAAAAAATGTGGGTAATATATTTACCAAATATGATTTGATACCAATAAAATCATAATCCACTATTTCTGTCAATTAAAATATATTTGTGTGTTTATGTCACTTTGATATAAAATTAGTGGGATACATGTGTCAGATTTTGAGTGAATACAAGTAAGATTGAGTAAGTTATTCATATTTTTTCAAAGGCAACCTAGGTGATCACCTAAAGGGTAAATTCCACTGAGTCACATGATTAACTTGTTTATTTGTACGTTTAGATCACGTTGAAATTAAATTAGTGGGATACAAATGTCAAATTTTGAGGAATACGAGTGAGATTCGGTAAGCTACCCATATTTTTTAAATGCGACCTAGGTCTCACCCCTTTTAAACTCCAAATTATTTTGCAAGAAATACTTTAAGAAACAAAAAGAATCATACTTTCTTATTGTAAGCGTAGATAGGTGCAAATCGAAGGATTTAGACTAAACCCACGCATTTAGACTGTTGAAACTTTGTTAAATATGAATTTGAAAAAGTCCCACATTGGGTAGACTAAACACTTCTATAGTGTAAAAAGACTATAAAAGGGAGACTCCCCCTCACTTATTTCTTACACCAAAAGTTGATGCACTTCCAACTTTTCTCTCTTCTCTCTCAACTTCTCTTCTTCCTCTAGAAAACTTGACGCATTTCCAAGTTTATTTTTAAGAGTGGTTTTCATAACCAAAATCTCTTTCTTCTCTAGAAAGCTTGAAGCATTTCCAAGCTTAGTTTCTAAAGAGTGGTTTTTCATAACCATATTGAGGGTGTATATCTTAGAGCGAATTTTCACGGTACAGTGAACTTTCGTAGCAACTTTGACTGGGCTGTTTTATCCTGGGGACGTCGTGGTTGATAGCCTGCTTGCACCTTGGAGCAGTGCCACGAAATGTCTTAAAGAGAGCGACCTAGTTCGCGACTCATCCCAGTAATCTCTTCGGCTTGATTTTTGAAAACAGTGTTGTTTTGGGGAAAGTTCTGGCTAGGAAAGACTTGGTACTTAAGAGTGTCCGTTGTGACCCACCTCTCTTTCCTGGGAACCTACTCGGATTAACATTTTTAAGACGTTTCTAATTCAGCCATGACAACCGAAGAAATTACTGGTGCTGGTTCCGCTGAAACAGCTGAATAGACTAAAACAACAAATGAAATACTTCTATGGAAGGAGCATGACTATCTCTGCAAGAATTTTATTCTGGACAGACTAACTGATGATCTTTATGATTATTACAGTACCTGTAAGTCCGTCAGGGATGTCTGTGATGCTCTGAAAAAGAAATATTCCTATAGAAAGAGAATAATTTTCTCTATACTATTTATCAATAGAAAGAGAATTGTTTTCTCTATACGGTATAATAACAGAAAGAAAATGATTATCTCGATAAATTTTAATTCTACGGAAAGAGAATAATCATCTCTATAAGAATGAATTTTTTTAATTCATATTTTTTGAAATTATTTTTATTCGTATCTTTTGTTGCCGTTAGTGGTTAACATTTAACGGTTAATAGTTTTATATTATGTTTTATATCATGTTGCGCCCGAAAAATCCGGTTTGGGACTTTTCGTTTGACAACGTGGAAAAAGTTTGGAGCCGCCACCAATATTTTAATTTTAAGACCAAAACATTGAAAAAAGGTCTTTTAAACAAGGCGGATGGTCTTTTGAAAACTAGAGATGTAGGTTCGGGGGTCGGTTAGGTACGGGGAAGGTATTAGCACCACGCACCTCCTTTCTACCGAAAGGGAACCATTAACTTGATGTGTGGTTTAGACAAAAGTTCGAGTTGAAAGCAATTTATTCTACTTCTTTTCTTTTCTTTTCTTTAAAGTTTGTTTTATTGAAAACAAGGGGGAAAGGGATATTTTTGGTATCTTTGAAAAGCGGAACAAAACAAAGTTTTTTTTTAAGAGTGTGCTTGACGGGACAGGACCCCGCTCCTACGTACCCTCACTGAAAGAGGGATCAAAGCTACGTAGTTCTCGGTTTTTGATTTTGAAAACGGCTTAAGGGGTTTTTCGCAATTGGGTGAGCGTTTGTGAAGACCGAATAACAACGGTTAGAATGGCCTCACTACTAACTCTTTTGAAAACAACATCATCATTAACAACCTAATCGGCAACGGCGCGATTGGTGTTTAATGACAATTGGTTTATTTTTGAGAAATGAATAAGTTTTCGAAAATGGGATAGAGCTTTTGCGAAGACCGAACAACAACGGTTAGAATGGTCTCGCTTCTAACTCCTTTTGAAAACAATATCATCATTAACAACCTAATCGGCAACGGCGCGATTGGTGTTTAATGACGATTGATTTATTTTTGTTTTGAAAGTAAAAATTTCTTTTTATTTTGAAATGATTTTAGGAAATGGGTTTTAGAAAAGGAGTAGAACGTTTCAAGTCAATTCTAAATCCATAACCAAATGCAAATGAATGAATAATACTCAAGCAAACATGAACATATCATTCATTAACCAAGATTAAACATGCTCATACAATCAAGGGATTCAATTATCAAAGATGCAAAACAAAGTTCTCAAAGCAATTGTGTTGTGTGGGTGAGAATTGCTACGGGACGGGCAACAATCTCAAAGGAGTGTATTTACCCTAATGACTCTATGCTACAACAAGCAAGTAGGCTTACGTCTTCATTAGGAGGTCATACATGTAGAAAGGATGGCACACAATTAAGTCAAGACATTTAAATGGCATCAAGAACAAGTGAATACAATTGATTGTAAACATAGAGTATTCTAAGTTAAATGATTGAATATGTAAGCAAGGATGCATGATTAGGTAAGCGTGTAAGTGCATGAGTGTACAAGGAATGGATGCATAGCACTTTATTTATGAATGGATGGCATACAAGGATGCATAAGAGGATGCAAGAGATATAAGCATATGAGGATGCATGAGAGTGTCACATAAACTAAGTATGAATGAAGATGCATGAATGTGAAAATGTTTTGGGTATTTTTGCAAGTTGATAAGTTGTAAAACTTTAAGTAAGAAGTTAGTGAAAAGTAAAGTAAAAATGCATGAAGTAAATGGTAATTATTTAATGAGATGGTAAAGTAAAAATGCATGAGGTAAATGGGAAGTGGTAAAATCTTTTTGTGTTTTAGTAAAAAATTAATGAAGTGGTAAAAATCAAAGTAGTAAAATATTTTTATGTTTTGGTAAAAAGTTAATGAATGGTAAAGTAAAAAGGTAAAAAGTAAATAAACACTAAAACCAAGTTGAATCACATAGAGCAATCCTCTCACTTTGAGAAAAGTGCACTAGGCACTAGTGAGAATCAACTTGTCTACACTACAAGAAAATTGACCTATAGCGACGGTAAAAATCCGTGGGTAAAGGGTTAAAAACCGTGGGTATAGCACCAAAAACCTATACCGACGGAAAAAAAATTCGTGGTCTTTATTTGGCTATACCCACGGAAAAATGGCGTTGCTATAGCCTATAGTGACAGTTTTTTTTACTGTTGGACAAAACCTTAGAGCTATACCCACGGTTACTTTTCCGTTGGTATAGGTTTTAACAACCCTCTTAATTTTGCTATACCCACGACTGAATTTCCGTTGGTAAAGAATTTATTAACAGAGTTTGTAGGTTTTAGTGGCACCACTTATCATTAATGTCGATGATAATTTAATATTTTCTATTGAAATATTAAACCAATTAAAAGCTAAATATAAAGTAAATAAATATATTTTTGAAACAATAAAATAAAATAAAACTATAATCATATTGAAAATTAACATCAAGTCTTACAAGCATGTCAACTTACAAAATAGGTAAAAATGTCAATCTAAGGGCATCATATTGACATTTAAAAAAACGTAAAATAAGTCTTACAATAATCTCAAAAGTTACAAAAAATATCAGATTGCATACACTTAATTTTTAAGCTTAGTTCGACAAAAGAAAATCAGCTTCTAATCTTCATTGGCGTCATTATCTTCATTAGTGTCTGGACTTGGAGACGTCATTAACTGAAACAAATATAATGTTTGTTACAGCTAAATTAATAAATAACTAAAACAAATGAAATTATGTGGCAAGAAAAGCAGATAAGAGAAACAAATGAAAATGATAGAATCAATCACTTGAAACATAAGGAAATACAGTTGAGAAGAGATAAGGGATTATGTTACTTTTGTGATGAGAAGTTCTCGCACACTCATAGGTGCCCTAACCGACACCAAGTACTGATGCTACAGTTGACTGATGAAGAGGAAGTAGAGACAAGTACTGCTAGTGATGATGAGAACAAAAAGGAGGAGAGTATACCTAGAGAACATCACTTATCCTTGAATGCAATGAAAGGGGGTACAGGGACAGGAACTATCCGATTCTCAGGGAAGATTGGTCACATTCCAGTGCAGATATTGTTAGATGGGGGCAGTTCTGAAAACTTCATGCAACCAAGGATAGCTCAGTTCCTTAAATTGCCTGTTGAACCTTGGCCTAGTTTCAAAGTGTTGATTGGAAATGGTCAACAAATGCAGACAGAAGGGTGGATTGAAAAATTAACTGTGAATGTGCAGGAACATGAGTTACAGCTACCTGTGTATTTGCTACCTGTAGTAGGAGCAGATTTGATATTGGGATCATCATGGTTGGCTACATTGGGACCCCATATATCAGATTACAGGGCTGCCACAATTAAATTTTTCCAGGAAGGACAATTTATTACCTTGCAAGGTGACCAGAAGTTGCAACCAGCAGAGGCACATTTTCATCAATTAAAGAGAATGCAAGTGACTGATGCTAACAGGAATTAAGAGCAGAAATAAGCAAGGATGAGAGGCTACAAACAATAATTCAACAATGTCAGAACAATGACTCTAGCAACAACGAGTATAGAGTGAAAGACAAGCTGCTGTACTGGAAAAACAGACTGGTAGTTCCTGAAACAAGTGGATGGAGAAAAAAAATAATTACTGAGTATCACAGTTCTCCGATAGGAGGGCATGCTGGGATTGCTAGAACAATAGCAAGAGTGACTGCTCAATTTCATTGGCCACAGTTGAAAGAAGAGGTGAAGTTGTTTGTGCAGCAATGTGCTGTTTGTCAGCAAGCTAAGACACCAAATACTGCCCCTGCAGGATTGTTACAGCCATTGCCAATTCCTACTCAAGTTTGGGAAGACGTAGCAATGGATTTCATCACTGGCTTGCCAAACTCACACGGATTCACTGTTATCATGGTAGTGATAGACAGGCTGTCTAAATATGCTCACTTTGTGCCCATGAAAGCTGACTACACCAGTAAGAGTGTAGCAGAAGCATTTATGAACAATATAGTGAAGTTACATGGCTTGCCCAAGTCAATTGTGTCCGATCGTGATCTAAATGTACAGCAGCTATCGTTAATCTAAATGTACAGCAGCTATCGTTAATCTTTCCACATCAGGAGTATTATAATATGAAAAAAACTATTCATCTTTTGCATCATTTGATACCAAGGTACAATATCATGATCTAAATGTACAGCAGCTATTGTTAATCTTTCCACATCAGGAGTATTATAATATGAAAAAAACTGCTCGGCTTTAAAGATCCATCCAATTACATCCTTTCCATTGAATCTTGGAAAGTCTAATTTTACAGATCTTACGTGAAAAGGTGTTCTAACCTGCTCCAACATTGAGTTCGTTGAGCCATGGAGGGGACTAGATGAACCTGGAGTGCGATGCATCCATGCTGCAATTGCACCAGTTAGCTTGTTAATTTTCGATTCCGCAGCTTGTTAATTTTTGATAGATATCTACCACTATAACATAATAAAACATAACACTCACCAATATGTACATAAACACTTGAATTTGGCATTCTTGTAAAGCTGTTACCAGCGACGTCGGTGCAGCAATTCTTATCCATTACAAGGATTGCTCGGCCATATTGAACTGTTGAGGATAAACTAACAAGAACAGTATACAGGAGGTTTGGCTGCAGAATACTAAAGGTAGATGGTATAACTTGGCCAGCACCATAGACAAGAAGCTGTAAAGAAATATAACAGCAATAAGTTAAAAACTGTGTTTATTATTGTGTTAATTAAGAGTCTTAAGAACATGCAATTAGATGGCCACATACTTACATTGCAAGCATTCACAGACTTGCATCCAAAACCTTCACCCATACAAGGTTCACTGAAAGATATATTTACTGAAACATTTAAAGAACTTGTGAAAGTTGCTGAAGCTGTAACATATGCTGTTGGGGGAATTGTGTCTGAAAAAAACAAATACTACTATGAATATGGTATCAAATGAAAAACCAAAATAGCACAGCCAAGTCCAATTATAACTAGCACACCGAATTCCACAGGTGATAACTAACTGATAAGAAACATAAGGAATGAAGTAAGGTTTCTTAACCAACAGTCCAATTATAGCTAGCACATCCAATTCCTTGATGTGCATTCGCGCATACTTCAAAGCTATGATTTCCATCCCGCAATCTCGAGTATGTAACTCTCCTATTTGTACAAATTGATTTGTTTCCATCATCTAGCTGCATGAAGAAAAAGAAATTATTTCTAGCATCACAACGAAAAATGAATCGGTTACTAATTGACTAGCCATATTAATTTACAGATACACAAACCTTGCATTTCAATCCACATAATTTCCCTAATTTCCCTAATCACCTATTCATTAGCAGAAGCAGCTTCAAGATGATACCGAAGCATTTCAATCCACATAATTTCCCTAATCATCTGTTCTCTCCAGGTTTCATCTATTTCAAGATTGTACAAAACCGTAAATAAAACTTTTAACAAAAAAAACCCTAAATAAAACAAGAACAAATTCACATCAACATCAACAGATTCACAGGAATAAAACCCTAAATTCAACAACAACGAATTCAATATCAACATTTATCACAAGAGAAATCAGAATCAGAATTAGGGATTAAGGGTTTCAAGAGAACATATAACTCTGACCTTGAGAGTTTGAGAGGCATGGAGGTAGAGCTTGCAGCGGAGGGAATCTTGAGACGGAGGTGCGCAGTGGAGGGAAAGGCGGCGACGCGGTGGCTCGTTCTTCTCGTTCTCTATCGTTTCTCCGTTCTCTTCGTTGCTGCGTCCTGCTTCTCTCTCTCGCGTTCTGCAGTAAGTGCTCTCGCGTTCTGCTTCTCTCACGTTCTGCTTCTCTCTCTCGTGAAGAAGGAGATCCGGAGGTGGCTCGCGGCGGCGCGGCGACGCGGTGGCTCGTTCTTCTCGTTTCTCCGTTCTCCTTTCTGCTTCTCTCTCTCGCCGTTCTCCTTTCTTCTTTTTCTCTTTCCTTCCTTTTCATTTCTTTCTTTTAATTTCTGTAGCAATGGTAGGGGGAATTATTTTGGTAAAAAGAAAAAGAGGGAACTTTTGGTGAAACTGAAAACAATTCCCGCTAATACCTATACCCACGGTTTTTTTTAACTTGTTGTAGGTATAGGATACCTATACCTACAGTTTTATTTACCATCGCTATAGGTCTCCGTTGGTATATGTCAATTTTCTTGTAGTGCTATCATCAACAATTTACAATAAGCAAACTAAGACACAAGAATAAGTGGATACACAAACTAAATTGAGTCATTTCTAGCAATCTTCACCACTTAGGTCAAGGTGCACTAGGCACTAGTGGGAATCATATTGCTAGATCATCAATCAACAACAAAAAATAACATCTAACACTAAAATAAAATATTAACAAGATCAAACATCACCAAACAAAGAACAACAACAAAATCAACTTGGAGATATTTTTAAATCTATAAGCATGCGAACCAAAAGGAAACATAGATCCACATTTTATTTAATAAAAAAAACCAAAATTAACACAAAGCAACATAGATCTATTTTTTTGCAAGGATTCATATGATTAAGCAAGGAAGTGCAACAAAATCATATCAACCCTAACTTTTATGATATGCAAAATGCTAACGTCCATAAACAACAATTTTATTTATGAAATCTAGTGCAAAATATGTAAAGGTGCAAGGGAAATTATTCAAGTAGAAGAATAACTCCTTCAAGGCCAAGGACCCATCTCAAACACCCAAGGCTCCCTAAGTCCTCGTCAAAATGTTTGAAATGGATCCTCAAGGCGACAACAACAAGCAATCAAGAAGGAGTTGGGAGTAGAAGAGAGATTATGCAAGAGAAACTAAATATGAGATGCAAGGTTTCAAGGCTTACCTCAAAATCACAAAGAAATGAAGAAGGAGATGATATAGACTCAAAATGAACTTGGATCTACCCTTGAACCCACAAATATTGCTAGCTCTTAGCAATTTGATGATGCAACCTTGAAGAGAATGGAAGGAATGATGATGATCTAGCAAGAAATGGAAGATTTGATCACTACAACAAAATAGGAAAGCGGCGGCGGTTTTAAAAGCTTACTGCGGCGGTTTTAACCGCTGCCAAATACCCCTCGCGGCGGTTTTGGCAACCGCTGGAATAACCGCCTGGAGGGGTATTTAGCGGCGGTTTACGCGGCGGTTTGGGTTTTGCGCCGGTTCAAAACCGCCGCTAAACTGTCGGTTAATTTCCCATATTTCTGCAGCGGTTTTGAGGCATTTTGCGGCGGTTTGTGTTTAGCGGCGGTTTTGAAGATGTTTGCAACGGTTCAGAACAGCCACTAAACCATTTATGTGATGGTATATTCCTTGCTTATATACAGCGATTCCAAGGATGTCTGCGGTGGTTCAAAACCTGAGGACGAAACTGCTTTTAGCTTTAAAGCCTCAAATAAGTTCTTATTTATAACAACTTTTTCTCAAATTATTTAAAAACATAAAATTATAAACTTACATAAATAATTAAAAAAGTTCATTCATTCATACTTAAATAAAAAACACAATAATATCAAAAGATAGTGTTGTCTCAAAATATCAAAAGATATGTAGTTTAAGAGTATACATTTCCCCAATATAAGAACATGTTTTTCAAGTTAATAACAAATCCTAAATCTAATGAGTAGATGTTGGTCCATGATGTGTTGGGGCGTGACTAGCAGATGAAGACCGCATTGCTTCAGCAGGTGAATGTAAATTGGCAGCCTGAAATTAAACAAAAATAATGTTATGAAGTTACCAATTATCAAATCTACCAAGTCAATACAAAGGCAACAATCAGTAGCAATACAAAGGCAACAATTAAGTAGCAATACAATCAGTAGCAATACAAGCATACTATTAAGTAGCAATACAAAGGTATGTGATGTAGTTTTGTCTCAACTTATCCAAACACTTTCCATACAATAAAAAAAATGCAATAAACTGATTACAACAGTAGCTAAACTCCCTTCTAAGTACATACTAGTATATATAAACATTCTGAATTCAGAATCATCATCATTAGTATATATCATCTTCATTAGTATATATAAACATTCTTTCCATTCTGTGTGCTGTATTGTTGTAATATTAGTAGTAGTAATAATAATAATAACAATAAAAAGTGCTGCCTTGTGCTTTATAACTTCTCTATGCAAGATGTCTAGAGAAATGTCAGATTCCTCTGTAGGTCTATAGTTTGGTGCATTGCCTTGCATTTGCTAGGGGCCAATTCCAACACTTGAATCTGTGATCTCTAGGTTACAGTGTGACAACTCTAACCATTATATCCAGGTTTTTTTCCTGTCATAAATTATTATCTATTAATTTTTTACCATCTCATTTGTCCAACATATAATGGTATTGCTAAATCTGTTGGAAGCCCATCTCTGATACCAGCCCGCAGTTCAGGAAAATTGCCTGATATTTCTCAGATATATAAATGGCCTTTATGTGCTACATACTTAAAATAGACATAATAATAATAATCAATAAAAAGTACTGCCTTGTGCTATAAAGCTTCTCTATGCAAGATGTCTAGAGAAATGAATGTCAGATCCACTCTGTAGGTCTATAGTTTGATGCATTGCCTTGCATTTGCTAGGGGCCAATTCCAACACTTGAATCTGCAATGGCTTTGCCTCCCCTAATAAGCTTAGGGACAGTAACTATGCAGAAACTGTCTAATTAATTCTGCAGAAACTCCCCTAATAAACTATGCAGTAACTATGCAGAAACTCCTAGACAATAACTATGCAGTGTAAAATGTAACCGAATTCTAAATGTAACAGGTTAGTACCTCATCAAATCTAATCGGACATTGACCACGAGCTTGCTGCATTAGAAAAGCTACTTGTTCCTCTAAAGTTCGAACTTTAGCTACTTCTCCCTCTAAAGCTTCAACTCTTGCATTACTCGCTTGCAATTCCAACTTTAGCCTATCACAGTCAGCCGTTGTGGGACCACCTGATGAAATGGTTGAGCTCCCATTACGAGAATTAGATGATAGGTATTGAGTAGGGGTTGGGCCAAATCCCATGCCACGCATACGTCCGGGGTGCTCTTTCCCACATACTTGAATATAAATATCTTCGCCAGAAGATGTCTCATCTACTTTGTCCAACAAATCCTACACAAAGTTAACCAACATTCAGTTGAACACATAAATGTTAAATATATAATTATCCTTAACTTTCAATAAAAATAGAAATAAATAATGATTATACTCACACTCTTTTGTCTAGCCTCTTCATTGACAAATGATCCATCTTTTTTTTTGTGTGCGATGGAATACATCTTTGCTCGACCAAAAGGCTTCCCAGTTTTAGTTTCCTAACAAATTAAAAGTGAGAAAACACGATAAGTTCATTATGGTCACAATTGACTTTTATTACCAATGTTGGTAAACTTAAAGAAAGAAATACCAATTCATGTCTTGTCCTAGCAATTGTTTTTGACCCAAGTGTATGAGGAGTTGTTTGCTTAGCCCTATTTGTCGTGTTTATTTCACAAATTTCCTGCATTATTAAATAAAACAATTAGTAAATGATTAATCTTATCACAACATTCTCAACACATCATATATTACCTGAGTTTCAGGCTTCAAGCGATATTCCAAAAAAGCTGCCCATTGTTCTACACGGATGCCATCAGGGCGAGACTCAAGATTTTGCTCCCAGCTACGAGTTTCATCATAAAAATCACTAAACAGCCGACAACGAGTGTCTTTCCATTTCTTTCCTATATTCCCCAATATCCATTTCTTGCGACAATCGTCAATTAGGAATACTTTCTACAATAGGCAAATTAAGTTTTAGTAAGCTATATGTATATATATATATATATAAATGAATTATGTTATATTTATAGTTCATACCTTTATCATCTTGTCCCACACGTCATCCTTGGCTTTCTGTGGAACCTTTGGCCATTTTACATAATTGATAGCGAAGATATCATGGCTAGCTGCAAGAAATCCTAAATAACCCCCTAAAAGACCAGCAGCATGTCCAATTGGTTGACCCTCTCGATTCCAATCTAGGATCACTTTCTTCTCATCAGGAAACGAAAACAAGTCCTGAACTCTTAGACGATCTTCTTTAGGCTCTCCATCCCCAACTGAATATAAAATAAAAAAAATGAAAGTTAAAATTTGTATCTCATTAGAAATTATTAATTAATCCAAACTAATAAAGAAGTAAATTGCATACCAATGACATTAACCGGCCAATATTTAGTGGGCTTTTTCGTGTCAGTGGGGAAAAAACTTTCATCGTCAGTGTCAAAGTCAAGAGATGAGTCAATATCACCAAGAGGATCACTTTGTGGTGATAGGTGAGATCCACTTTGATTCATATTTGGAGCATTCTCTTGAACTTGAACAGGTGCGGACTGAGTTCTGGGAGTAAACCTCTTTCTCCTAGTCATTGCTGCAAAACCATATTTAGATAATGAGAGTATGTTTTAGACAAATTGTGAAGGAAAAAAAACGCATGACTAGCAAAAAAAAGGTACATATATTAGACAGGTCGAAAAAGAAAAGTTTTGATACATTAGTTATAATTATAAACAATAGACACCCTTCACACTGAAAATGACCTCCTATCACATGGAAACAACACCAACAGTGGTGCCAAGTTCCAACTGCCAAGGCAGCCTTCTGCTAATGATGTTATCAGTAGTGATAGCATAATGTTATCAGTAGTGCTATACCAATGAAGAACTAAAATGTCTGAATCACATATTGCTAGAAATGATGTGTCAACAAATCGCAGATTTCGATATAATGACCAAGAAGCCAATACAGACCTGTTTATTCTGATTGAAACCAACACCTGCTACATTCTCTTCCCGTGCATGTTTTTTCATCTTTTGAAGGTCTATCAGCTCATTTGTCTTCCTCTTATTATTAGATACTGAACCGCAATGAAGAAACATCAGTTCAAGGAAATTAGACATGCTAGTGATACAATATCATATCTCACAAAATTAAAACAGTTACCTTGCTCAAATTTTCTTCGAGGGTTTGTTGCTTTTTGTTCAGAATTCTGATACCCGATAAGATGACAATGTTTTTCCCTGCAGAAATTTAAAGAGAGTCCTAGGCATGTCAGATATTACTGCTCAAAAATCATAAACTATCTTTTGGTAAAATTACTCTGTAAATCCTTAATAGTTGTATTCAACCTTTAAATAAGTTCCAAAACTTCAAAGGTTTTTACCAGAATCCTTATTTAGTAAATAATACATGGTTGTTGCTTAGGATACAACTATAACTATATTCCAATTAATGCAAATCAAACACTAGCATGTTTCAACAGCAGAGAATACAAGATGTAGGAGCCGGAAAAGAATAAATGAAGCGTGCAAGTAAAAATTGTTAGTATCCTAATGAAAAAAGAGGGCTTCACAGTTTTTAAAACAATAAAGCCCTACTTTTTATTAGGGTATTAAACAAATACCAGTATTCCCATGTCATTTCCTTCAATCGGTGTTCAAGCTTTTGGAACAGGGAAGTTTTTTCAAAATCTTGTTTATTATGAGTTGGCTGAACAAAAAACTGTTTCCTACCTTGATTGAAACCCCTTCTTCCACTGTCTGAAATTTAGACTTCTCAGGGACAGAAATCCCTTCTTCCACTGTCTGAAATTGAGTTGGAGAGAATGATTGAAACCTGAAAAAGAAGGGACATAAACAATCTTTGAGAAAGGAGGGACCAAAACAATCTTTGAACACTACAAAACCCCTAAAAAAACCTAAACGCCAAAAATCTTTGAAGTTGGTGGATAGAGGGATCGAAACAAACCTGTTCGCAACTTGGTGAGCGGAGGGACGAAGTAGAATGGAGAGGAGGCGAGAGAATGAAACAGAGAGAGAATGAAACAGAGAGAGTTGGAGGCGGAGTCGTGAGAAGAAGAAGAAGACCACGATGCGTCGTGAATGTGAGTGAGAGAAATGAGCGCTTTGAGAGAGAAAAGATCAAAGGGTTTTGTTATTTTAATGTTTTTATGTTTTTATTAAAATAAAAATAAGAGCAGCAGCTTTTTTTGACAAAAAAAGGGAGGGAGAGGTATTTTTGACACGAAAAACTTGAACCGCCGCAGTATTTGCTCATAACCGCCGCCTCTTGACTCCCAAATACCAAACCGCCGCAGAATACCAAATACCCGCCGCCGTTTACTTACTAACTACGGCAGTCAAGATAACCGCCGAACAAACCGCCGCAAAATTGTAAGCGGCGGCGGTTTAAAACCGCCGAACTACCACCGCCGAACTAAAACCGCCGCCGCAGATGAAAAGAATGAAGTGAGGGAGTGAGAGAGATTTCGTGGAAGAGAGGAAGAGGGAGAAGTTTTTGGTGTGCTAGGGTAAAAAATGAGAGTGTAGGAGAATGAGAGGCCAAAGCATCCTTAGGTGTGGGAATGAGGGAGTATTTATATAGCTATTTTAGGTTTAGGGGCAATTGGGTCATTGGCCTTACTAAGTGCTCTAGGATTGAACTTTGATTTTGAATGGAGGGTTGAGATCACTTATCACATGGATTGAGGGTGGAGAGAAAACACAAAATGGAGAGGGAATGGGGTCATACACGAAAATTAGGAGCTTTTTGTTGCACAAAAATTGTTAAGGGCAAATAGGGTTTTGTACACAAAGTTATAGCCTAGGATTTGATCTAGAATTTTAATCAATGGCTAGGAATACAAATCACATGGATCAAGGGCATGAAGAAACACAAAATGAGGTGAAAAATAGCTGGAAAATTCGGAGCAAATGAGGCCTTGGTGCCCAAGTTTGTGCAAGTTTGCCAAAAGATAGTACATTTTGTCTTATATGAGGACACTTCCTTATTTTACCATTTTTTATTATTCTTTTAATGATAATTCCACATTATTCATGCCAATTTGGGCCATATCCTAGGAATCAATCATTGGGCCCAAAATTCCATGATATCACCATTCCCAAAATTGATTTGATACCTCACCTTGAAGGAAATTCCCATTTTGCCCTTTTCTTTGAAGTTTGACTTTTTATGCAAAAATTTATCAATGCATGCGCATAAAAAATATGACCCAACTCATTTTGATCCAAATGCATTCTTCTGATATTGAATAATGATTTTTGG
Source organism: Astragalus membranaceus (assembly GCA_039519185.1). Classification (NCBI taxonomy): domain Eukaryota; kingdom Viridiplantae; phylum Streptophyta; class Magnoliopsida; order Fabales; family Fabaceae; genus Astragalus; species Astragalus membranaceus. Next base: position 159,174,194 of record CM076848.1, on the reverse strand, counting down.
TGAGAAATTGCTTAATTTTGGAAATGACCAAAATACCCTTTTTGCTCCAAAAACCCTAATTTTGCTCCAAAATGCATTTCGACCCTAAAAATGATTTTAAAAGCTGTGGAATGACTTTTAGGACCCAAAATTCAATGCATAATGCTCTTCACTCATCAATTTATTTATTTTTGTGGAAAATTAGGATTTTGACCTAAGCCGGACAAAATTGGGGTATGACAGCTGCCCCTCTTTATCTGGATTTTAACGAGGAATATGAATTGGCCGAAACATATTCCGAGGCAAAATAAAGATAAAGAATTTAGAAATTATACCGATTTTGTCTACTTAGGGAAAAACCCAAATTTTTCCCCCTCTTTTTTTTCTGGTTTTTCTGTTTTCTATTCTTCTTTTTTTTTTCTTTTTTTTTTGATGCACAGGTGTTAGCACGAGATGACTGCAATGGATGAAGCGTCAGCTCTTAGTAAGCCAACAAAAGCAGGAAATGAATTGTCAACCCTCAGTAACCCAACAAAAGCAATAGTAAAGAAAGTAATAAAATGTGCCAGCCCTCAGGCAGCGAAAGCAAGAAATAAATTGGTGCCAACCCTCAGGCAGCAAAGGCAGGCAATAAATTGGTGCCAACCCTCAGGCAGCAAAAGCAGGAAATAAAGCAGTAAAGAAAGCGATAAAGAAAGCAGTAAAGAAGGTACCGGCTCTCAGTAAGCCGACACTGGAGGTTGCCTAAAGCCTTTTAACGAACCGCGAACGATCCGAGTTTGCCCTTGGGCCTGGGGAGCACGTGGGCTCAAAGGGATGGTCATGCGAGCGACCGGGGGAGGGTACTATATCAAGTCTGGATCTCGATATTTCCCTAGGACTGCGCCATGTTTTAGGCCAACACAGCTATCCTCTTCGACTGGACCTATTGAGGTCAGGGGGACTTACCTGCGGCTCGAATACAAGGTGAAGTCAATCTTGCTGGGGACACGTGGGTCCAGAGGGGATTCCAAAATCCAGTTGGCTTCCTTTAGTCGGTCAATGCTTCCACACCGATCCAGGATGTCTGCTCAGGTTAGCGGACTTTTCTTCAGCTTTCTCTTGATTGATGATCAATACCATTGCACCGATCCAGGATGTCTGCTCAGGCTAGCGGACCTTTCTTCAGCTTGCTCTGATTGATGATCAGTGCCATTGCACTGATCCAGGATGTCTGCTCAGGTTAGCGGACCGTTCTTCAGCTTGCTCTGATTGATGATCAATGGCATTGCACTGATCCAGGACACCTGCACACGTTAGCAGATGCAAAACATGGTGCATGGAATATGAATGCATGCTATGCAAAGTCCGTTATGCGAATGCATGTCATGTGAGTGCATGCGATGTGATGATTTAGTGGAATGATGAATGCAATGGGATGCTATTCTTGATTCTTCGTTTCTTTTGTCAGCTTTCTTTTTTCTGACTGTTTGTTTTTTCTTTTGCTCTTCATTCTTTGATCAGCTTTCTTTTTCCTGATCGTTTGTTTTTTTTTCTTGGATTTTCATTCTTTGATCAGCTTTCTTTTGTCTGATCGTTTGTTTTTTCTTTTGCTCTTTTGCTCTTTTGGCTTCTTTTTTTTTGGTTCAGCCAACCCGCGACACTCATGGCACGAGACTGAGGAACCCATTGGAATTGCGGGGCTCATGGGCCGGGTGCATGTTGGCTTTGGCTTCGCCGTTTGAGGCAATCGTGAGTGCAATCGCTTTCTCTTGCATGATTAACTGGTTTTGGGGAATTACTTTTTTCCGCGACCTTTAGGGATTTTGCAATAATTGTAATGCTCCATGATTTATGCACATGTTTTACAGGTCATCATCACCATCATTATAAAACGTTTATTTTGAGCAAAAAAAAGCAGAAAATAAAAGAGTGAACCGATATGAGAAAGTTGAACTTTATTAATGTGGAAACTGGTCGCACAAGAAGTTACGCCGATTGTTTATTACACTTGAAAGTTTAAACTATAAAAAGACACGAAAAAAGAGAGAAGTTAAATTCTGACTGTCCGTCTCTGTGGAACAGTGCTAAACATTTGTGTCCTTGACCTTGATCACTCCCTCATCCAAGTCTTCAGAGGAGTTGTTTACCTTTCTTTACTTTTCATGCCCAAGTTTTCTGACCCTAATTTTTTCCTGGATCGCTCTTTGCGGGTTTTCAATCCACCGGGTCGCTCTGATTTTGCCTAGGCCACCCTTTCGGGTTTTCAACCTAGCGAGCTAACTCTTACTTGGCTTGTCTTTCTCTTTTTTCGTCTATTTCTTTCAGGCATAATACTTCTTCACTTGATCGGAATTGACTGGGTTCCTTAAATCCTCTCCGTCCATGTCCGTGAGTATCAGTGCTCCTCCAGAAAAGGCTTTCTTGACCACATACGGGCCGTCATAAGTGGGTGTCCATTTCCCTCGGGGATCAGTCTGGATGGGCAAGATCTTCTTAAGCACCAAATCTCCCTGCTTGAATTCACGGTGCCGGACTTTCTTGTCAAAAGCTGTTCTCATTCTCTGTTGGTACAGCTACCCATGACACAAAGCTGCAATTCTTTTTTCCTCAATGAGGTTTAGCTGATCCAGACGAGCCTGCACCCACTCTGCTTCTTCCAGTTTAGCTTCCATGAGTACCCGTAGGGATGGTATCTCAACCTCGATTGGGAGGACCGCCTCTGACCCGTATACCAGAGAGAAAGGAGTTGCCCCAGTTGAGGTACGCACTGAAGTACGATAGCCATGCAAAGCAAAGGGAAGCATTTCATGCCAATCCTTGTATGTGACCACCATTTTTTGCACAATCTTTTTGATGTTCTTGTTAGCTGCCTCCACTGCTCCATTCATCTTGGGCCGATAGGGGGAAGAATTATGATGCTGAATTTTGAACTCTGCGCACAGGTCCTTCATCATTTTGCTATTCAGATTGCAGCCGTTATTAGTGATGATCTTGTTAGGAAGACCATAACGGCAAATCAGATCCTCCTTCACAAATTTGGCAACCACTGAACTGGTTACACTGGAGTATGAGGCAGCTTCCACCCACTTCGTGAAATAGTCAATGGCGACCAAGATGAAGCGATGCCCATTTGATGCTTTGGGTTCAATGGGACCGATGACATCCATTCCCCACATTGAAAACGGCCAGGATGCAGTCAGAACATTCAATTTGGCAGGCGGTACATGAATGTGGTCAGCGTAGATTTGGCACTTGTGGCACTTTCGGACAAAGCTATAGCAGTCACCTTCCATCTGCAACCAGTAATAGCCCGCCCTTAAAATCTGTCTAGACATAGTATGCGCACTGGAATGAGTTCCGAATGAGCCCTCGTGTACATCTTTCATGATTCTTTCAGCTTCTTCTTTAGCAACACACATTAAGAGGACCATGTCATAATTCCTTTTGTAGAGAACCTCACCGTTGAGGAAGAAATTCCTTGACAGTCGCCGAAGAGTTCTCTTGTCATTTTCAGATGCCCCGGGAGGGTATTCTCTGCTGATGATGTACTGTTTGATATCATGATACCAAGGCTTGTCATCCGGCTCTTCATCTATGGCTGTGCAGTAGTGATGCGCAGGTAGACTCCGGTGCTGGATTGTGACATGAGTCAAGCTTTTATCACAATTGATATTGAACATGGATGATAAAGTTGCCAATGCATCAGCCAGCTGGTTTTCGCTTCGAGGGATGTGTTTGAAGGTGATTTCGTCAAAAGACTCCATCAACTGTTGCACATAAACACAATAAGGAATCAGTTTGGGATCTCTGGTCTCCCAATCGCCTCTTACTTGATGAATAACCAGGGCTGAATCTCCATACACATCTAGCCTTTTAACTTTCCATTCTAGGGCTGCTTGAATACCCAAGATGCACGCTTCATACTTTGCTATGTTGTTTGTGACATAGAAGCTCAACCTTGCAGTGACAGGAACGAAGCGATTGTCAGGAGATATTAACACAGCACCTACCCCATGCCCCCATACATTTGACGCACCGTCGAAGATCATTCTCCACCTTTCACTTTCTTGGGACTTCCCCTCATCAAACAGTGCCATGATATCTTCATCGGGAAAATCATGCTGCATTGGTTGGTAGTCTGGAATCGGCTGACATGCCAAATACTCAGCAAGTGCACTACCTTTAACTGCTTTTTGTGTGACATACAGGATATCGTATTCTGATAATTGCATCTGCCAACGGGCAATTCGTCCTGTAAGAGCTGGCTTCTCAAATATGTACTTGATTGGATCCATTTTTGACACCAACCAAGTGGTGTGACTCACCATGTACTGCCTTAAACGGTGAGCAGCCCAAACTAGAGCACAACAAGTCTTTTCCAGCATATAATATCTTGTCTCACAATCGGTGAACTTTTTGCTAAGATAGTATATGGCATGCTCCTTTTTCCCGGATTCATCATGCTGCCCCAACACACAGCCCATTGAATTATCCAGCACGGTAAGGTATAAGATGAGAGGCCTGCCTGACACAGGTGGCATTAAGACTGGTGGATTCTGCAAGTACACCTTGATTTTCTCAAAGGCAGCTTGACACTGGTCATTCCACTTCAACTCTTGATTTTTGCACAGCAGTTTGAAGATCGGCTCACAAGTAGCAGTCAACTAGAAGATGAATCGGGAGATGTAATTCAACCTTCCGAGGAAACCACGGACTTCTTTCTCTGTTTTGGGCACCGGCATCTCGAGGATGGCTTTTACTTTGTCTGGATCCACCTCGATTCCCTTCTGACTGACAATGAAGCCTAACAACTTCCCTGATCTCACCCCAAATGTGCACTTGGCCGGGTTTAACTTGAGTTTATATTTCCTCAACCGTTCAAAGAGCTTCTGCAGATTGACAATATGCTCCTCGTCGGTTTTAGATTTTGCGATCATGTCATCCACATAAACCTCAATCTCCTTATGCATCATGTCGTGAAACAACGTGACCATGGCCCTTTGGTAGGTTGCACCAGCGTTCTTTAACCCAAATGGCATGACCTTGTAACAGAACGTTCCCCAAAGCGTTATGAAAATTGTCTTTTCCATATCTTCGGGGTCCATCTTGATCTGATTATATCCCGAATATCCATCCATGAAGGAGAATAACGAGTGTTGAGCTGTACTATCCACTAAGACATCAATGTGGGGCAAAGGAAAATCGTCTTTAGGACTAGCACGATTCAGATCTCGGTAGTCAACGCACATTCTGACCTTCCCGTCCTTCTTCGGAACCGGGACAATATTGGAAACCCACTGTGGGTATTTGGCCACCGCTAGGAATCCGGCATCAAACTGCTTTTTTACCTCATCCCTAATCTTTAGGGACATCTCAGGCTTCATCCTTCTAAGTTTCTGCTTCACAGGCGGGCATTCAGGTTTGACTGGCAACTTATGCATCACAATGTCAGTATCCAACCCAGGCATATCTTGGTAGGACCATGCAAACACATCCATATAATCGTGCAACAGCTGAGCCAACTTCATGCGATCCTCGTCATTCATGGCGGTACCCACTTTGACCTCTTTCTTGCTCTCAGCTGTACCCAAGTTGATCACTTCAGTAGATTCTCCGTGCGGCTGAATTACCCTTTCTTCCTGTTTCATTAACCTCATGAGTTCTGGAGGAGCTTCCCAGTCTTCCTCAACATCCCCCTCAGCTTGATTAATAGGGTGATCAAAGTCAAAATATGGACTGTTGGCACTATTATTTTGGGAGACAATTGCTGTGGATCCGCATTTTGCCGAAGCGAAAAAGCAGAATGAAAGGCGAGACAAGCAAGCAAACAATAATAAAGCGAGGAAAAGACACATGAAATGAAAAGGATTGATTTTTATTGATTGAAATTCAAAAACAACGTTTTTATTAATGATGATGATTCTGAAAATAAAAACATGCTCGCCCCTAATAACTTGTCCTATGGCCTTGGGCAGAGCCACATGGTTGCATTACAAATGATTACTTTAAATTAAAAGTCATAGGAAGATCAGCAGCCTTCCAATTCTTTAATTTTTCACTGGCACCGCAGCGTCGAACCAAACTTGCACCACCCTCTTCAGACTCAGAACCATCCTTGATGACAGCAACTTGATTGGGATCCAACAAACCAGCATTCACAAAACTTTGACTCACAAAACTTTTATCAGAATGTAGAGTCAACACTTCTTCTTCAACATCATGGGTTCCTATCTGGACCACACACCGATCCATCAGGTCCTGCAGGATCATCTCAAAGCTTTCACAATTCCCCACGCACGTGGAGTCAACACACCCCTCTTCATGGCAACACCCCTTCTTAACCACCCCAACATGGCATAACTCAGAGTAGATAACACCCAACGGGGTCTTGATCTTCTGCACATCCTTTACCAATTGCCCAACGGAACTTTCTATAGCATTGGTAGCTGGCCTCTGATGACCTGGCAATGGATTAGTTGTTGTATTCGGGCTGCTCTGCTTGAACGAGATCCACCCAGCATCTACTAGGTCTTGCACCACATGCTTGAAGGCTTTACATTCCTCCACAGTATGACCGACCCCGTTTTCGTGGAAACTGCAGGTAGCATTAGCGTTGTAACTTCAGGGAAATGGCGGCTGCAGGGCCTTCATTGGCCGAGTGTTGATCAAGTTCTTGGAAGTCAAGTGATCAAACAATTTAGTGTATGTCATTGGTATTGGATCAAAACTGGTCCGTTTCTTGTACTGATAACCCTGAGCCCTGTGACTGTCCCTGCCTTGCTGGGATGGCACAGGAGCAGAAAATGGAACAGTTTGTGGTGGAGGGGTACCAAAGGATGAACTTCCTCCCGAGATTACATTTGTTTCCCCTTCCTTCTTCTTCGGGAAATGGGAGTGAGGCTTCTTCTGATTGCTTGAACCACCAGAGCTTTCTGCATTACTGAGGTGATTCGAAATCTTCCCACTTCGGAGACCATGCTCAAGTCTTTCCCCGAAGACTATCATATCGAAGAAGCTAGTTGAAACACTTGTAATCAGCCGGTCATAGAAAATTGCTGGCAGAGTTTCCAAGAACGTGTACACCATTTCTTTTTCAGTCAAAGGAGGTTGGACCTGGGCGGCTAGGCTTCGCCATTTCTGGGCATATTTTTTGAAAGTCTCCCTTTCGCCCTTACTCATGTGTTGCAATTGCGACCTGTCCGGAGCCATGTCCATGTTATACTTATATTGTCTCATGAATGCTTCGCACAAATATTTCCAACAACGAATTTCAGAGGATTGCAGTTTCATGTACCAATCTAGGGGAGCTCCAGCCAAACTGTTTTGAAAGCAGTAAATCAGCAGTTTGTCATCATTGGCGTAAGGACCCATTTTTCGGACAAACATCGTAACATGGCTCTCCGGACAGCCTGTTCCTCTGTATTTGTCCACTTCGGGAGCTTTGAACTTTGGTGGCAAAACCAAATCTGGGACTAAACACAGCTCACGAGCTTCCTTGGCTCTGACACCAACACCCTCCATTGCCTTTACTCTTTCTTCAAGTGCACGAATCGGGTCATTTGGCTGTGATCCCTCAAACATATGTCCTTGGGGGTGACTCCCCATACTGTAATAATACCCTCCAGGCTGAGGAACATTGTGAGGGTGTGCTGCAAGCCCCGGAGTAGGACTGAGCACAGCATGAGGACTAGGAGTTTGGATCTGCGGTCCTCCGGCAGCTCCCCCGGACACGGCGGCAGTGACCTGATTAGGCGCAACCATACTGACGGGGATAGGTCCAACAGCTCGCGGCATGTACCCAGCAGGCATACCCCAAGGATATCTTTGTAAAGTGTATTGATTCGGCCCATTCATTCCTGAAGCAAAGACGGGATGACTGACCCCGGAGGAACTGTGGCTGATATTGGAGGAGGAACGAAAGAATTGACTCCATCTGGACCCACGACGGCGACACCTTCAGCAGCTGTCCCACTCTTTAAACTTTGCATCATGACCATCATCTCATGCACCTGGGCCTTTATTGCCCCAACCTTATCCTTAAGCACTTGGTTCTCCTGAGCCAGCTGCTCAGGATTCAGAATTTGTACGCCCAAATCTTCATGTTCTGGATTACTTTCAGTTTCAATCTCTGGATGCCCTTGAGGATCAGCCATCAGCTTTGCTTGTAACCGGGTGAAGTATCGGTGGCGGAGAACCAGCTTGCCTCTCGCTTCTGTTGGTAGAACATTTTTATTAAGTGAAGGAGCAAATTAATGAATGCAATGCGTGCAATGCAGATGAGTGTTAGTTTTAGTTTGTCTTATGCCGTGAACCCCAACGTGTCATATCTTGCCATAGATTTAGCAGTGAATTTTGATTATTTTTTTCTTTGAAACACAACAAGGTTAGAATCAATAAGCGAAACAAAGCACATTCCATGCATTCAAACTTAAACAAACACCTCGGAGTGTACGATGTTTCACTTCTTGATTCCATACTGTACCTATGGCAAGATTCTTTGTCACTTTGGGATTCTCGGCAAACAAACTTTGATGAAATGCAAGGATGCATGCATGAGCTGTAAAAGCTTATGTTGGATGCAATGCGAGGATGCATGAAAAATGATGATGATGTTTTATGCATATGCAGATTAGGGCAAAATCTTTATTGGCATTAGTTCAATTTTTTTTTTTTGAAAAATGCGGGCCGTACGTGGTTTCATATGGACCAAGTTAGAGAAAGGCTACAACGGCAGCTCGTTCTCTTTTTTTTTTTGAAAAGAGTGGGCCATATGTCACTTCGTACGGACCGGCAAAAGAAAGGCTACAACAGCAGCTCTTTCTCTACTTTTTATTTGAAAAACCTCCTATTCTTTTTTGAAAACATGTCTACATTACGATGCAACACACAATTTGGTATGCCCCTTGTGTCCTACGAAGGTGCGGACCTAAGTTCTAGGACAACTCAAATGTTCCTCCCATGTGGGTTCTAGTCACTTCCTCACCAGGTTACCAGAGCTAATTCTCTTTCACAATAGCACCCACAACGATGGAACGCCATCTGGTGTGAGGCCTCATGAAAGAGCATACTCTGGCTGAAACTTTCGTGAGAGTCGGAAGGACAACAGTCCAATTGCCAGTCATTACTCGTTTCTACTCTCCTAAGTTTTGTCAGACCTTGGGTTTTAGGCCCCTCTCAAAGCATAGTAAGCATAAGGTGTGAGTGTGTGCAGCAAGGGCATACCGCCTAAAACTACCCACATATACCCCACCTGCAAAGGAAAACCCAGAACAGTCCAAACAATAGCAGGCAATAACATGTCGTCTACCCTAGGGTTCAATATCACAATACCAATAATCCAACCTAGGTTTCAGCAACAGTCATATGCACTGCTTACCTCAAGAAAGGGAGCGGAGAAGAAGGGATCATAATAGAATGGGAGGAAATGCATGTTTTTACCTTAAGAAAGGGAGCAGAGAATAGGGGACATGGGAATTGAGGGATGCATGAACACGGCATTGTGAACAAATATAAAAGAAGTAAAACAAAGCTTTCAACTCAATTAATTTTAAACCACACATCAAGTTAACTAGCCTTGACCCTCGTCTTTTTTTTAAAAAAAAAATGATCCCCAGTGGAGTCGCCAGCTGTTGCGCCCGAAAAATCCGGCTTGGGACTTTTCGTTTGACAACGTGGAAAAAGTTTGGAGCCGCCACCAATATTTTAATTTTAAGACCAAAACACTGAAAAAAGGTCTTTTAAACAAGGCGGATGGTCTTTTGAAAACTAGAGATGTAGGTTCGGGGGTCGGTTAGGTACGGGGAAGGTATTAGCACCCCGCACCTCCTTTCTACCGAAAGGGAACCATTAACTTGATGTGTGGTTTAGACAAAAGTTCGAGTTGAAAGCAATTTATTCTACTTCTTTTTTTTTCTCTTTTCTTTAAAGTTTGTTTTATTGAAAACAAGGGGGAAAGGGATATTTTTGGTATCTTTGAAAAGCGGAACAAAACAAAGTTTTTTTTAAGAGTGTGCTTGACGGGACAGGACCCCGCTCCTACGTACCCTCACTGGAAGAGGGATAAAAGCTACGTAGTTCTCGGTTTTTGATTTTGAAAACGGCTTAAGGGGTTTTTCGCAATTGGGTGAGCGTTTGTGAAGACCGAACAACAACGGTTAGAATGGCCTCACTACTAACTCTTTTGAAAACAACATCATCATTAACAACCTAATCGGCAACAGCGCGATTGGTGTTTAATGACAATTGGTTTATGTTGAACCAAGGGTAAAACAGTCCTTTATTTTGAATGATAACAAATTACATATATCTACTAATCTTTCACATTGAGCAAAGTGCAGGACTTATTTTAAAAGGAAGAAGACTCAAAAAGGAGAAGCTTGAAGAAGAAGCATCATAAGAAGTTCAAAACCCTATTTTGTGTCTAAGCCTTTTTTAGGACTCTTTGTAAAGGTCCTATCACCTAAAGTGTGTGACACTTTAGATATTGAGAGAGATGATCTTTTCTAATCATACATGATGCAAAAAAAAAAAGAATTTTGAAAAGTATTTCAAAAAAATAAATTGCATGGTGAAAACCAAACCCTAGAAAATATTTTTTGAAAGTCAAAACCCTAAAAATGATTTTGTAAAGGTATGAATCGATTCCTCCTTGTTTCCTTTGATGCATGAATCGATTCATGACTTCCCTAAATCTTGACAACATGAATCGATTCATGCCTTGCCAATTCACTCTCATGTGAATCGATTCATGACTTCCTTTTTTGATTGACAATGCATCTAGCCTAAAAGAGAGCCACATTTCTTTCCTAAAATAAAAGTGTGAATCGATTCCTTCTAAATTGCCTAACCTCATGAATCGATTCACAAGCCAATACCTTACCTTCCATATATATGTGTGAATCGATTCACACTTCATAGTGTATCACCTATGAATCGATTCACTCATTCATAAATGAAAGTTGACAATTTTATCCTTTTTCAAACCTATAAATAGGTGTGTGTTTTCAATTCAAAAAATACACCTCTTCTTACAATTTCTTCTCTACTCTCTCATATTCGAATCTCTATAGATCTATTGCTCTTCATTGTTTTATTTTTATAAGCTTTTGATTTTAAATTGTTATATCTTTTTTCAAAAGCTGTTTATAGATCTAGATCTGAGATCCTGTGCTCCAACTGTTTTGAATCTTGTTTTTTCAAAAAGCTTTGTTTTTTTCAAAATCATATCTATATTTTTAAAAGCTTTCAAGCAACCTCAACTTCTATTGTTATATCAATTTTGAAGTGGTTGCAAAAGCAAGATCATCCCTCATCTTATAGAGCATCTATAATATCCTAAGATCACTCATCTCTCTCAGTTTCTAAACTGACTCATTCTCTGAAGTGATTCGATCATAGAACTCTATTGTGTAATTTATTTTAAGGTGTTTTTGAAATCCTGGGCTTTGTACTTGGGTCTCTCAATCAAGGGATTGAGTTGGTGTTTTGAAATCCTGGGCTGTGTACTTGGGTCTCTCAATAGGGTTATTGAGTTGGTTTAGAAATCCATAGCAAGAGTGCTTGGGTTCTCAATTCAGGGGAATTGAGATTCACTTATATTGGGGTCGACTGTTTGTATCAAACTCTCTTCAATATAGTGGTTACTAAGTCCAAAGGTTGAAAAGCCTAAGGCCGAGGACGTAGGGGTTTTATCCCGAACCTCGCTAAATTGCTGTGTCTCTCTCTCTTCTCTATCTCTTTATATTTTGCACTTTATTTGCTTATAATATTGATATTATCATATACTTGATATAACTGCTTATAATATTAATATTATCATATTCTCAATATAACTGTGCAAATATATCATATTGTAATCTTATCCAGATCTCTCTATATCCTTCTTCTCATTATCTATTTTATTACTGTATACAATATTGATCTGTCCATCATCTCATTCTACTCCTCTTCTCCTTCTATATTGGTCAAATATTATTATTCCGCATTTAATCCAAACCAATATCGAAAAAGTTTTTTTTAATTGAAAAAGAATCCATTAATCACCTATAACCTTATTCACCCCCCCCTCTAAGGTTACTTTATAGACTCTCAAGTCTAACAAGTGGTATCAGTAGCTAGGAATTGCATATTAGAGCTTTACATCTCGCAATTCTAAATTTATCCTTTACATATCTGTAATTATGGGTTCTTTCATGAAAGAAGGAATCTCCTCTAATAGGCCTCCTCTATTTGATGGTACTAACTACGATTACTGGAGTAGTCGTATGAAATGTCATGTGCAGGCAATTGACTTCACTCTATGGAGAATCATAGTGGATGGTCCTCTAATCCCGATGAAGATCAAGATCACAAAACCAGGTAATACTGATGGTGACACTTCAAAAATTCAAGCCACCGGCAAAGCTGAAGAAGTACCGGTAGAAGACATCTACACCATCGACCTGAGTGAGTTAAGAAAATCTGAGCTTGACAAGATATCCCTAAATGCAAAGGCCATGAATATCCTTCATCTATCACTCTGTGAAGAAGAATATGGTAGAGTAAAAGGGTGTCAAAGTGCAAAGGAAATCTGGGACTGCCTACAAGCCACTCATGTCGGGACAAGCCAGGTAAAAGATACTAAAATTAGAATTCTCACCTCTGAATATGAAAGTTTTAAAATGAAAGAAGGTGAGTCTGTCGCAGCAATGCATCAGAGATTAAATTTAATTGTAAACAACTTGAGGGCCTTAGGAAAGAAATACACCAACAAGGATTTGAATGGAAAGATCCTTGAATCCTTAACTGGTGATTTCTTCCCTAAGACTTGTGCTATAACCGAAGCCAAAGACATTGGCACTTTACCTCAAGAAGACCTTATTGGGTCATTGCTAGCATTTGAGGTAGTTCTGGCTGCCAAAAAGAACCAAGAAAAAGAAACTGTAAAAGAAAAGAAATCTCTTGTCCTTGCTGCTAAAACTACTAAAGTAGCAAGGAAAGAGGTTGAATCTGAAGAAGATACTGATGATGAAGATATAGCAATGCTTGCCAAGAACTTCAAAAGATTTATGAAATACAACAAACATGGTAAGGGTGATTCTTCAAAAAAGTTTGGATACAACAAAGATGAAAAGTATGAGAAGAGAGATGAACAACCAAGATGTTTCGAATGCAACAAACCCGGTCACATCAAAGCAAACTGTTACAAGCTGAAATCTAAGCAAAAGAAAGCAATGAAAGCAACATGGGACAATACAGACACTGAAAGTGAGACCGAAGAAGAAGAAGTTGCAAATACTGTCTGCCTCATGGCAAAGAACACACCTGAAGCAACATGGGACAATCTCAGCACTGATGATGAATCAGAAGAAGATGAGCAGACCGACAATGCTGTCTGCAGCATGGCAAATGATACATCAAAGGTAAGCCTTAACTTTTCTAGTCCCTCTACCTCCTCTATGCATGATGATATGATTGATAATGACTATAGTAGTCACGATCTGAGTGAAGCTTTTGAGGCTCTATATTTCGAACACGAAAAACTTTTGTTAAAATCCAAGAAACTAACAAAGAGCAACAAAAGCCTATCCACTCAAATCGAGACTCTTGAAAGTGAAGTCACTAGATTAAAGAATGAACTACACAAATCAGTCAACCTTGAATTTCGAGAACTAAAACAAAACTTTGAAAAGGCCAAAGTTGAAAATAAAATTTTGAAAGAAACTTTGAAAAAATTTGAGGTCGGTGAAAAGACCTTGACTCAAATACTTCACTCCCAACATGAATATGTTGAGAGAAGAGGAATTGGGTACCAAGGTAATTCCACCACCTTAAGTTTGAACAAAAATATCACCTTTGTAGCTTCTACTTCTAGTCATAAACCTACTATCTTCAAATGCACATATTGTCAAAAAGGGAACCATAGCTCTTCTTCATGCCCTATCCGTAAAATATGTGAGCTTGGAACCCTTGTACCTGTTTGGAAGAAACCAAGGTGGATTGTGAAAGCAAACCCCTTGATGACTAACTCCCAAGGACCCAACAAAAAGGGTACCTCGTGCTAGTTGTTAAACAATTCTTTTGCAGGTTGGTCCCTCAGCTAAAAAGAAAAATGTGTGGATGGTTGATAGTGGTTGCTCAAGGCATATGACTGGTGATGCTTCACTGTTTCTAAAACTGAGCAACAAAGCAAGTGGATCTGTAAAGTTTGCCAACAATGAATCTGCTCAAGTAATAGGTAAAGGTTGTGTGGGTAAGGAAAACACAACTAAAATTAAAGATGCTTTATTAGTTGATGGCGTTAAAATTAACTTACTAAGTGTTAGTCAATTATGCGATAATGATTTTGATGTGCACTTTTCTGTTGATAAATGTGTTATCACCCATATGACTTCTAAACTCTACATTACTGGCTTTCGAGAAAACAATGTATACTATGTTGATTTTGATAATGTAAGTGATGAGATAGTATGTATGCCTACCTTGATTGATGATGTGGATTTGTGGCATAGACGCTTAGGACATGCTAGTATAGAACATCTATCTAAGTTAAGTAAGAATGAGCATGTTAGAGGTCTACCTAAATTGAAATATGAAAAAGGCCAATTATGTGATGCATGTCAACTTGGTAAAATGCACAAAACCTCTTTTAAATCAAAAACTGTTATTTCCACCAAAAATGTGCTTGAACTGCTACATCTTGATTTGTTTGGTGAAATTGATGTCGCAAGTCTAGGAGGGTCTAAATATGTCTTTGTTATTGTTGATGATTATTCTAGATATACTTGGGTTATCCTACTTGCAAATAAAAGTGATGCTTTTAACGAGTTTGCTAAGTTGTGCAGAAAGCTACAAAATGAGAAAAACTTAGCCATCAAAGAAATTAGAAGCAATCATGGAGGAGAATACGAAAATTCATCATTCAAGACTTGGTGTGAAAAGTATGGTATTCATCACAACTTTTCAGCTCCAAGAACTCCTCAACAAAATGGTGTGGTGGAAAGAAAGAACAGAACTATACAAGAGATGAGCAGGACAATGCTGAATGAGCACAACCTTCCCAAATATTTCTGGGGTCATGCAGTGGATACAACGTGTCATGTGCTAAACCGTGTATACTTAAGGCCATCTCTCAACAAAACACCATATGAGCTGTGGAATGGTAGAGCTCCAAACATTTCATACTTCAAAGTCTTTGGAAGTAAGTGCTTCATTCTTAATACAAAGGACAAGTTGGGTAAGTTTGATGCCAAGTCATCCGAAGGTATTTTTATGGGTTATTCAAATCATAGTAGAGCTTATATCGTTTACAATAAAATTGATAAAACTATGCAAGAATCTATTCATGTTTCTTTTGATGAAACTAACCCTTTTGATAAGAAAGCTGCTGATGATGAGGATGAAGTGATTGAAGTGATCAAAAATAGATCACCTGAAACTAACAGTGAAAGTGTAGAAGAAGCCGAGGAGGAAGCTGAACCTCAAGAAGAAGTTATAGTGGAACGAGAGCCCCAAGACATTGATGATCATCTCCATGGAAGAACTCACGATGATCTGCCCAAAACATGGAAATCAGTTCGAGATCATCCCATGGAGCAAATTATTGGTAGTCCATCAAAGGGGGTAACAACTCGCTCTTCTCTTAATCTTTTATGCTTTCATAGTGCTTTTGTCTCTCAAATAGTTCCAAATAATATCAATGAAGCTTTAAATGATCCAGAGTGGGTTTTGTCAATGCAAAAAGAACTTGAACAATTTGAAAGAAATAAAGTTTGGCACTTAGTTGAAAAACCGGTCGATCGGACCATCATAGGAACTAAATGGGTTTTTCGCAACAAACTTGACGAAAATGGAACAATTTTATTAAACAAAAGTCGTCTAGTAGTTCAAGGTTTTAATCAAATCGAATGGGTGGATTTTGAAGAAACTTTTGCTCATGTGGCTAGATTGGAGTCCATTAGGATAATTTTGGCATTTGCCTCCTACATGGATTTCAAACTACATCAAATGGATGTCAAAAGTGCCTTCCTAAATGGTTTCTTAGAAGAAGAAGTTTATGTAAAACAACCCCCTGGTTTTGAAGATTTTAAAAATCCCGATCACGTCTTTAAACTTGACAAAGCCCTCTATGGATTGAAACAAGCCCCAAGAGCTTGGTATGAGAGATTAAGCAAACATTTAATTGCCAATGGTTTCCAAAAGGGTAAGATTGATTCTACCTTATTCCTTAAAACCAAGGGCAAACATATCATAGTAGTTCAAATCTATGTTGATGATATTATCTTTGGATCTACTAATGATGATTTGTGCAAGGAATTTTCTGAGATGATGACTAGTGAATTTGAAATGAGTATGATGGGATAACTTAACTTTTTCTTGGGACTTCAAGTGAAACAATTAAAAGAAGGAATCTTCATATCCCAAACAAAGTTCTCAAAGGAACTGCTGAAGAAATACAACATGAATGACGCAAAAGATATCAGCACTCCTATGGCAACAGCAACCAAACTCGATAAAGATGAACACGGTAAACCTGTAAACGAAACTATGTATCGAGGTATGATAGGTAGTCTCTTATACTTAACTGCCTCCCGTCCTGATATTATGTTTGCTGTATGCTTATGTGCCCGATTTCAAGCATGTCCTAAAGAATCCCATTTAACAGCCGTTAAAAGAATTCTTAGGTATGTTAAAGGGACCATAGACTTTGGTTTGTGGTACCCGAAATCGAGTACTTTTGATTTGATTGGTTATTCTGATGCTGATTTTGCTGGTTGTACTCTTGATAGAAAAAGTACCAGTGGCACATGTCATTTTCTTGGTCCTTGTTTGACCTCCTGGTCTAGTAAGAAGCAGAACAGTGTTGCTTTATCCACAGCTGAAGCTGAATATGTGGCTGTTGGAAACTGCGTCGCACAAGTTCTGTGGATGAAACAAACTTTGCAAGATTTTGGTCTAATTTTTGAAAATGTGCCTGTTTTATGTGATAATACAAGTGCTATTAATATTGCTAAGAACCCTATACAACACTCTAGAACTAAACACATTGACATACGACATCACTTTATTAGAGATCATGTGTCTAGGGGGAGCATTGCACTAAAATTTGTAGGCACGGATGACCAACTAGCGGATATCTTCACTAAACCCCTAGCCGAAGCTCCTTTTTGTAAAATCCGTAGAGAGCTAGGGATGCTTGACTATGCTAGTTTATGATTTTGTTTGTATTCACCCCACCTCCTTTTTGATGAAAACAAAGGGGGAGAGAATATTATTATGCATGTTATATATGGGGAGAAAATATTATGCTCATGTTATATGTGGTATTATGCTGATTATTGTTATGCATATGCTTAGGGGGGGCCTTTTTTAAGATTTTTAATCCCTATGCATAATGTAATTTGTTATCATCAAAAAGGGGGAGTTTGTTGAACCAAGGGTAAAACAGTCCTTTATTTTGAATGATAACAAATTACATATATCTACTAATCTTTCACATTGAGCAAAGTGCAGGACTTATTTTAAAAGGAAGAAGACTCAAAAAGGAGAAGCTTGAAGAAGAAGCATCATAAGAAGTTCAAAACCCTATTTTGTGTCTAAGCCTTTTTTAGGACTCTTTGTAAAGGTCCTATCACCTAAAGTGTGTGACACTTTAGATATTGAGAGAGATGATCTTTTCTAATCATACATGATGCAAAAAAAAAAAGAATTTTGAAAAGTATTTCAAAAAAATAAATTGCATGGTGAAAACCAAACCCTAGAAAATATTTTTTGAAAGTCAAAACCCTAAAAATGATTTTGTAAAGGTATGAATCGATTCCTCCTTGTTTCCTTTGATGCATGAATCGATTCATGACTTCCCTAAATCTTGACAACATGAATCGATTCATGCCTTGCCAATTCACTCTCATGTGAATCGATTCATGACTTCCTTTTTTGATTGACAATGCATCTAGCCTAAAAGAGAGCCACATTTCTTTCCTAAAATAAAAGTGTGAATCGATTCCTTCTAAATTTCCTAACCTCATGAATCGATTCACAGGCCAATACCTTACCTTCCATATATATGTGTGAATCGATTTGCACTTCATAGTGTATCACCTATGAATCGATTCACTCATTCATAAATGAAAGTTGACAATTTTATCCTTTTTCAAACCTATAAATAGGTGTGTGTTTTCAATTCAAAAAATACACCTCTTCTTACAATTTCTTCTCTACTCTCTCATATTCGAATCTCTATAGATCTATTGCTCTTCATTGTTTTATTTTTATAAGCTTTTGATTTTAAATTGTTATATCTTTTTTCAAAAGCTGTTTATAGATCTAGATCTGAGATCCTGTGCTCCAACTGTTTTGAATCTTGTTTTTTCAAAAAGCTTTGTTTTTTTCAAAATCATATCTATATTTTTAAAAGCTTTCAAGCAACCTCAACTTCTATTGTTATATCAATTTTGAAGTGGTTGCAAAAGCAAGATCATCCCTCATCTTATAGAGCATCTATAATATCCTAAGATCACTCATCTCTCTCAGTTTCTAAACTAACTCATTCTCTGAAGTGATTGGATCATAGAACTCTATTGTGTAATTTATTTTAAGGTGTTTTTGAAATCCTGGGCTTTGTACTTGGGTCTCTCAATCAAGGGATTGAGTTGGTGTTTTGAAATCCTGGGCTGTGTACTTGGGTCTCTCAATAGGGTTATTGAGTTGGTTTAGAAATCCATAGCAAGAGTGCTTGGGTTCTCAATTCAGGGGAATTGAGATTCACTTATATTGGGGTCGACTGTTTGTATCAAACTCTCTTCAATATAGTGGTTACTAAGTCCCAAGGTTGAAAAGCCTAAGGCCGAGGACGTAGGGGTTTTATCCCGAACCTCGCTAAATTGCTGTGTCTCTCTCTCTTCTCTATCTCTTTATATTTTGCACTTTATTTGCTTATAATATTGATATTATCATATACTTGATATAACTGCTTATAATATTAATATTATCATATTCTCAATATAACTGTGCAAATATATCATATTGTAATCTTATCCAGATCTCTCTATATCCTTCTTCTCATTATCTATTTTATTACTGTATACAATATTGATCTGTCCATCATCTCATTCTACTCCTCTTCTCCTTCTATATTGGTCAAATATTATTATTCCGCATTTAATCCAAACCAATATTGAAAAAGTTTTTTTTAATTGAAAAAGAATCCATTAATCACCTATAACCTTATTCACCCCCCCTCTAAGGTTACTTTATAGACTCTCAAGTCTAACAGTTTATTTTTGAGAAATGAATAAGTTTTCGAAAATGGGATAGAGCTTTTGCGAAGACCGAACAACAACGGTTAGAATGGTCTCGCTTCTAACTCCTTTTGAAAACAATATCATCATTAACAACCTAATCGGCAACGGCGCGATTGGTGTTTAATGACGATTGATTTATTTTTGTTTTGAAAGTAAAAGTTTCTTTTTGTTTTGAAATGATTTTAGGAAATGGGTTTTAGAAAAGGAGTAGAAAGTTTCAAGTCAATTCTAAATCCATAACCAAATGCAAATGAATGAATAATACTCAAGCAAACATGAACATATCATTCATTAACCAAGATTAAACATGCCCATACAATCAAGGGATTCAATTATCAAATATGCAAAACAAAGTTCTCAAAGCAATTGTGTTGTGTGGGTGAGAATTGCTACGGGACGGGCAACAATCTCAAAGGAGTGTATTTACCCTAATGACTCTATGCTACAACAAGCAAGTAGGCTTACGTCTTCATTAGGAGGTCATACATGTAGAAAGGATGGCACACAATTAAGTCAAGACATTTAAATGGCATCAAGAACAAGTGAATACAATTGATTGTAAACATAGAGTATTCTAAGTTAAATGATTGAATATGTAAGCAAGGATGCATGATTAGGTAAGCGTGTAAGTGCATGAGTGTACAAGGAATGGATGCATAGCACTTTATTTATGAATGGATGGCATACAAGGATGCCTAAGAGGATGCAAGAGATATAAGCATATGAGGATGCATGAGAGTGTCACATAAACTAAGTATGAATGAAGATGCATGAATGTGAAAATGTTTTGGGTATTTTTGCAAGTTGATAAGTTGTAAAACTTTAAGTAAGAAATTAGGGAAAAGTAAAGTAAAAATGCATGAAGTAAATGGTAATTATTTAATGAGATGGTAAAGTAAAAATGCATGAGGTAAATGGGAAGTGGTAAAATCTTTTTGTGTTTTAGTAAAAAATTAATGAAGTGGTAAAAACCAAAGTAGTAAAATATTTTTATGTTTTGGTAAAAAGTTAATGAATGGTAAAGTAAAAAGGTAAAAAGTAAATAAACACTAAAACCAAGTTGAATCACATAGAGCAATCCTCTCACTTTGAGAAAAGTGCACTAGGCACTAGTGAGAATCAACTTGCCTATCATCAACAATTTACAATAAGCAAACTAAGACACAAGAATAAGTGGACACACACACTAAATTGAGTCATTTCTAGCAATCTTCACCACTTAGGTCAAGGTGCAGTAGGCACTAGTGGGAATCATATTGCTAGATCATCAATCAACAACAAAAAATAACATCTAACACTAAAATAAAATATTAACAACAAGATCAAACATCACCAAACAAAGAACAACAACAAAATCAACTTGGAGATATTTTTAAATCTATAAGCATGCGAACCAAAAGGAAACATAGATCCACATTTTATTTAATAAAAAAAAAACCAAAATTAACACAAAGCAACATAGATCTATTTTTTTGCAAGGATTCATATGATTAAGCAAGGAAGTGCAACAAAATCATATCAACCCTAACTTTTATGATATGCGAAATGCTAAAGCCCATAAACAACAATTTTATTTATGAAATCTAGTGCAAAATATGTAAAGGTGCAAGGGAAATTATTCAAGTAGAAGAATAACTCCTTCAAGGCCAAGGACCCATCTTAAACACCCAAGGCTCCCTAAGTCCTCGTCAAAATGTTTGAAATGGATCCTCAAGGCGACAACAACAAGCAATCAAGAAGGAGTTGGGAGTAGAAGAGAGATTATGCAAGAAAAACTAAATATGAGATGCAAGGTTTCAAGGCTTACCTCAAAATCACAAAGAAATAAAGAAGGAGATGATATAGACTCAAAATGAACTTGGATCTACCCTTGAACCCACAAATATTGCTAGCTCTTAGCAATTTGATGATGCAACCTTGAAGAGAATGGAAGGAATGATGATGATCTAGCAAGAAATGGAAGATTTGATGGTGAAAGATGAAAAGAATGACGTGAGGGAGTGAGAGAGATTTCGTGGAAGAGAGGAAGAGGGAGAAGTTTTTGGTGTGCTAGGGTAAAAAATGAGAGTGTAGGAGAATGAGAGGCCAAAGCATCCTTAGGTGTGGGAATGAGGGAGTATTTATAGAGCTATTTTAGGTTTAGGGGCAATTGGGTCATTGGCCTTACTAAGTGCTCTAGGATTGAACTTTGATTTTGAATGGAGGGTTGAGATCACTTATCACATGGACTGAGGGTGGAGAGAAAACACAAAATGGAGAGGGAATGGGGTCATACACGAAAATTAGGAGCTTTTTGTTGCACAAAAATTGTTAAGGGCAAATAGGGTTTTGTACACAAAGTTATAGCCTAGGATTTGATCTAGAATTTTAATCAATGGCTAGGAATACAAATCACATGGATCAAGGGCATGAAGAAACACAAAATGAGGTGAAAAATAGCTGGAAAATTCGGAGCAAATGAGGCCATGGTGCCCAAGTTTGTGCAAGCTTGCCAAAAGATAGTACATTTTGTCTTATATGAGGACACTTCCTTATTTTACCATTTTTTATTATTCTTTTCATGATAATTCCACATTATTCATGCCACTTTGGGCCATATACTAGGAATCAATCATTGGGCCCAAAATTCCATGATATCACCATTCCCAAAATTGATTTGATACCTCACCTTGAAGGAAATTCCCATTTTGCCCTTTTCTTTGAAGTTTGACTTTTTATGCAAAAATTTATCAATGCATGCGCATAAAAAATATGACCCAACTCATTTTGATCCAAATGCATTCTTCTGATATTGAATAATGATTTTTGGTGAGAAATTGCTTAATTTTGGAAATGACCAAAATACCCTTTTTGCTCCAAAAACCCTAATTTTGCTCCAAAATGCATTTCGACCCTAAAAATGATTTTAAAAGCTGTGGAATGACTTTTAGGACCCAAAATGCAATGCATAATGCTCTTCACTCTTCAATTTATTTATTTTTGTGGAAAATTAGGATTTTGACCTAAGTCGGACAAAATTGGGGTATGACATATCATAGAATTGCTTTTGATCTCATTAGCAATAACATTTTTTTGAGAAGTTATGTGTTTCACGATATATTGCAATATAACTTTCTAGAAAACCTTTCAAAATTAAAACCGTAATCAGATTCAAAAGAACCACAACAAGAATGGGAACCCTCCAAAGTCCCCATATCCTATGCCTCAACCACCACCACAACCTAAGAATGATGGTTGATCCTCCATTTAATTGTTTAAGTTGCGAGTGACCAGGTCATATGACATGCAAGTGTAGGAACAGGCCAAGCTCTGCCCCGCAGGCTAACCTGACTGAATAGCAATCGGTTGCTATAATTTATGAAATCAACATTGTTGATAATTGCGAAGGTTGGTGGATGGTCACTGGCTTTGCTCGATGTGATCATGCTATGTTTCGAACATAGACCGTTGCTGGAAAAAAAAGTATGTTGAGTCTGGTGAATATTTTTTTAACGCATTGTTTACTTCATCTATTGGAAGTTTTGAACGCTATACTATTTTTTTTAGACGTGTTTGACTTTGACGTTTAAACAAACGCATTCCTTTCAATAAGAGCCAGATACCTTTTTTCAAAAGTTATTTTCTTAAATGACTTAAAGAAAAAATTGTGATTTTTGTCGTCAAGCAAGAATTTTCAGGACTTCGCATAAATCAGTAAGGAAATCTGAGTATTAGTTTTGACTCATTCAGATATATGCGAATAAGATAGAACGTTAACCAGAAATGGAAAACGATAGTTTACGAATTTTATTTATAATTGATTTGACTACATTGTAGTATACTTTGTGAAAAATAAAAGTGAAGTGCTTGACATATTCAAAGATTTCCATTACAGATTTCAAAAATCAATTAAATAGAAAGGGTAAGAGCTTTTATAGCAATTGAGAAATGGAGTATGATTCCCATTAATTTAATGGAATTATACATGAAACGACTGCACCATATTCTCCCGAAATGAATGGTAAAGCAGAAAGAAAGAATAGAACTTTTACCGAATTGGTAGTTGTTATTATGCTTTATTCTGGTGCTGCATCTCACTGGTGGGGGGATATTTTGTTAGCCGTATGTTATGTCCTGAATAGACTTCCAAAGTCTAAAAGCAAAATTTCTCCTTATGAAATCATAAAGAAAAGACAACCTAATGTGTCTTATTTTCGAATCTGGGGTTGCTTGACTTATGTCAGGATTCCAGACCCAAAAAGAGTTAAACTCGCCAGCAGAGCCTATGAATGTGTATTCACTGGGTATGCAGTAAACAGTAAAGCTTACAGGTTTTATGACCTTAAAGCTAAAGTGATCATAGAGTCAAATGATGCTGACTTTTATGAAAACGAGTTCCCTTTTAAATCTAGAAAGAGTGGGGGCACCGGAACTAGTCAAGTCTCTGTGCCTAGGAACGTTGAAAACAACGAACAAAGGGAAATAGAACCTCGAAGAGGTAAGAGAGCACGTGTTGCTAAGGACTATGGACCCGATTATATGGTCTATACGTTAGAAGAGGATCCAACTAGCATTCAGGAAGCATTGTCTTCTTTAGATGCCGATTTATGGCAAGAAGCCATCAATGACGAGATGGATTCTCTTGAGTCTAACAAGACATGGCACTTAGTGGACTTGCCTCCTGGTTGCAAACCCATTGGTTGTAAATGGATTTTGAAAAAGAAACTAAAACCTGATGGCACTATTGATAAATACAAGGCTCGCCTTGTAGCCAAAGGTTTTAGACAAAGAGAGAATATAGATTTCTTCGACACATATTCACCTGTTACTAGAATAACATCCATAAGGGTACTAATTTTGTTGGCCGCAATTTACAATTTGGAAGTACACCAAATGGATGTTAAAACTGCCTTTTTAAATGGTGAATTAGAAGAAGAAATCTACATGGAACAACCTGAAGGGTTTGTAGTTCATGCGCAAGAACACAAGGTCTGTAAGTTGGATAAGTCTCTGTATGGTCTCAAACAAGCTCCTAAGCAATGGCATGAGAAGTTTGATAATTTGATTATATCGAATGGGTTTAAAGTGAATGAAAGTGACAAATGCATATATTACAAAACCGAGAATGACATTTGCACTATCATATGTCTCTATGTAGACGACTTACTCATATTTGGATCAAACATTCATGTTGTAAATAAAATAAAATCACTGTTGTGCAACAACTTTGATATGAAAGACCTCGGAGAAGCAAGTGTAATACTTGGTATTGAGATCACTATAGGTCCGAGAAATGAATTTCATTTGATCAATCTCATTATATTGAGAAGATCTTAAGGAAATACAATTATTTCAATTGTAAACCTGCATGTTCACCATATGATCTGAGTGTCAAGCTCTTTAAGAACACTGGTGACAGTGTAAGACAAATGGAATATGCAAGCATCATTGGCAGCCTAAGGTATGCCACTGACTGTACTAGACCCGACATTGCCTATGTTGTGGGATTGTTCTGTAGGTTTACTAGTCGACCTAGTATAGAGCATTGGCACGCTATCGAGAGAGTCATGAGATACCTTAAAAGGATCATGAATCTCGGGCTACATTACCAGAGATTTCCAGCTGTACTTAAAGGATACAGTGATGCAGATTGGAATACTCTATCAGATGATTCTAAAGCAACCAGTGGCTATATTTTTAGTATAGCTGGTGGTGCTGTCTCTTGGAAATCTAAGAAACAGACCATATTGGCTCAATCCACTATGGAGTCTGAAATGATAGCATTGGCGACCGCTGGTGAAGAAGCTAGCTTGTTGAGATGCTTACTAGCAGAGATCCCTTTATGGGAAAAGCCGATGCCAGCTGTGTTGATCCACTGCGATAGTACTGCGGCTATTGCAAAAATAGAGAACCGATTTCAACGGTAAAAGACGACAAATACGTCGTAAGCACGGCACTGTGAGAGAATGTCTCTCAAAAGGAGCTGTGAGAGTGGATCATGTACGCACTGATCAAAACTTAGCTGATCCTTTGACGAAAGGATTAGCTAGGGAGAAAGTCCAAAATACATCTCAAAGGATGGGACTACTGCCTTTAGAATCATGAGTCACTCATGATGGTAACCCAACCTAAAAGACTGGAGATCCCAAGAATTAGGTTCAATGGGTAATAACAAGTTGTGAAGTGATACGAGATGAACATGCTATTATAAGTAAAGAAGCATGATTCCTGGAGCGACGTAAGGTTGAGGTAATAGAAACTCTTAATGAGATCTATACTCTATGTGGAGTGGAGTACCTAGCTACAGGAGTACTCTTGATAGACTCACCTTTGTGAATGTGGAAGTGGGGCCGCTTTCTATGGAATCGTTGGCAGGATTCCTAGAGCGTTCACTAAACTGGGATAGAGGTGCAGGGCCATAAAAGCACGGGGTTATAAGAATACACCCATGGAAAAGGTTGTGTGTGGTTTTGATGATTAGAGATAGAGTTCAAGACTACGAGTCACTCTTGTTGAATCTAAATCTTAACCGCTATGCAAAGGTTCAAGTCGTAAGACATCTCTGTTTATGCACAATCTTATGGAAGCATTTGATGCTACTTCTGAAATTCTTTTTTAAATTCAAGTGGGGGATTGTTGAAATTTTGTTAAGTATGAATTTGAAAAAGTCCCACATTGGGTAGACTAAACACTTCTATAGTGTAAAAAGACTATAAAAGGGAGACTCCCCCTCACTTATTTCTTACACCAAAAGTTGATGCACTTCCAACTTTTCTCTCTTCTCTCTGAACTTCTCTTCTTCTTCTCTAGAAAACTTGACGCATTTCCAAGTTTATTTTTAAGAGTGGTTTTCATAACCAAAATCTCTTTCTTCTCTAGAAAGCTTGAAGCATTTCCAAGCTTAGTTTCTAAAGAGTGGTTTTTCATAACCATATTGAGGGTGTATATCTTAGAGCGAATTTTCACGGTGCAGTGAACTTTCGTAGCAGTTTTGACTGGGCTGTTTTATCCTGGGCACGTCGTGGTTGATAGCCTGCTTGCACCTTGGAGCAGTGCCCCGAAACGTCTTAAAGAGAGCGACCTAGTCCGCGACTCATCCCAGTAATCTCTTCGGCTTGATTTTTGAAAACAATGTTGTTTTGGGGAAAGTTCTGGCTAGGAAAGACTTGGTACTTAAGAGTGTCCGTTGTGACCCACCTCTCTTTCCTGGGAACCTACTCGGATTAACATAGACTCATGCATGTGCACGTGATCTCACTCATTTCTCAAGTTATTTTACAAGCCTAAAACACATATTAGTATATAGTCATTTAAAGGATTCATGGACTAAGCAATGTGGGACTTTCCACTTTTGAAATATCACTCAAAACACAACAATCCCCACATATTTCAAAAGTGTAAATTATTAGAAGAAACACTTTAATTTTGTCTTACTTTACATCTTGGATGAAGTGCATCAGACCTGTGTAGCAAAGCTATATGAACCAGACCTTTATTAATGATAAGACTTAACATTAGTGTATTGGTCTAGCCAAGTTATATGAACTCAAGCCACTTTATGTGTACTTGATGTCTTCAAATCACACCACATCCCGACATTTCTCACTAATACAACGGTTTGCGCTAGTAGGCCATGCACTCCCCCTATGTTTATGAATGTCCTAGACATCTCGTCACGATCTCATACAAGCAACCCCACTTGACACTCAAATCATGATTTCGATAAGTGTATACTACAAATCATACACCACCCATTAGGAAGATGAAAATCATTAAAAGCTTTGTAGTTTATCCTCTCAATAATGCAGCATCTAACATTTACATGA
The DNA here is from genome assembly GCA_039519185.1 of Astragalus membranaceus. Lineage (NCBI taxonomy): Eukaryota > Viridiplantae > Streptophyta > Magnoliopsida > Fabales > Fabaceae > Astragalus > Astragalus membranaceus. The sequence continues at coordinate 159,147,148 of CM076848.1, read as the reverse complement.
AAACACCATGGGAAAGGGAAAATATGAATTAATTATATTAATTTTTAGTGTAAACCGGGTATTCGATATGCGCCCAAACGTATAGACTAATTCCTCGAGCCGAGTAGGATCACAATGAGCGGCAAAACTCATCCTCAAGAGTTTTAATGCTGTTGCATTCTTAGGGCGGGATTCTAACTCAGGAGCTCTAGTTAAGCTAAAGAAACCCAAACCGTCTCAAACGCTCTTTGGTAATTAATTATATTTTTAGATTATACATTATTTTTAATTATACTAATTAATAAGCTTTGAAGCTTATTCTTAATTTCAATAGATGGTTAATTTTTAGATTATACAAAATGGTAAAATTACCTTTTTCATAAAGTCATACATTATTTTTAAAATTTAGTACTAATATTTTCATTTTTTAATTTAAAATCAAATATTTTTTTTGTTTTTTTAGATATATATTTATTTTTTATTAGATTTCATATTTTTATATTTTGAAATATATTTAAGAAGGGTAAATGAATAAATTGTTTTCTTATTCTATCCTGCTAGTTTCTAACTGAGCTCAAATTCAGGATAAGATTTTAACTAGAGAGACATGATAGGATAAGTCATATGATTAAGTTAAACGTTAGACTAGAGGTGAGTTAAACGTATGATTAATTATTTTCTAATCCTATCTTGCTGGCTCAACAAACGTTAGACTGACACGTGATATATGACTTATCAAATCATATCTCCTTACCATGGCTATCAAATGGACCCTCTTATTCCTTGTATGAGGTGAGTTTGTGTCTTTTGCTTTTGCAAAAGTTAAATCTTTGGAGCATTTGTTTTGCTTCTACCACTTTGCATAGAGTGTAGAATAAAGTGTTGGCTCGGGTTTCAGTGATTAACAGTAAACCAGTAACCAATTTTATGCGCTTCGATTCTTTCTTTAAAGGTAAGAAGTGAAACCTGTCAAATACTTGATTTGGTTATCCGTAGTTTGGGCATTATGGAAGACAAGAAATAGAACTATTTTCAGGCTCTTGTGTTGATGTAAATTCAATTTTTGTGTCTGTGAAATATGTTTCATAGCAAAGAAAGGTAGGAACACAAGGTGTACTTTTTCATATTGGTGCAATTGTCCTATGAGATGTTTTAACTCTCTGTAACTGTCACTATTGTTAATATTGTTAACCATTTAATTGATTTGCTTGCAGGTTGTCAAAATGAAACACCAGGGGTGCAAATAGCAATTGTCCAGCCCACTTCTTCAAAAAAAACCAGAGGTGATCCACTTGATTACCAAAACGGGTTATGCGGAACCCACTGGAGCAGCTACAGTTCATACACGCGGATCTGCAACGGATACGGGTTCAACTCTCGGTTCAATTTGACAAAAAAACCAGAACCCTAACTGTAGCTTCAGTTTCACGCCTTTCTTCTCTCTCTTCTCCTTGCTTCCACGCTGTTCTCTCCTTCGTCTCTCTCACAACGTTTCTGCTAGGGTTTTCACTGATCTTGCTGATTTCTTGATGAAATCATCTATGAAGTTAGCAACGAAGGTTGATACGACCACGAAGAACAAGGTAGATCACTTTTCCCTTTTTAATTTCTTCTTCTCTTTTCTGATTTTGAAACCCTCGTTTCAAAATACTACGTTTGTTTGATTTCTCTTTTTCAAGTGATGATTCTGAGCAACAAACACCACGATTGTTACAAACGAATGTATACTTCTTACCTTCGCTTCTGATTTCACTGAAATGACGCACAAACCCAGAAAACCTAACTTGTTTTCTGTTTCAGATGAACAATACACACAGAGATCCCTTGTAAGCACACTTCAAAGGTAAAGACACTGAACTTTGTGTTTTTTTCTCTATTGTTAAAACACAAAGTCCTGATCTGTGTTTTGTTGATGTATGTACTGAGCATACGGATTCTTGAGAACACAGCAAGTTCTCAAGAGTGATACCTTCACTTACACAACTTGTCTCAAAGGTAAACACTTAATCTGACTTTCTAACTTGATTATTTTCAATTTCACTCACTGAAACTGTATTCTAATCCTTTCTTTTCTTATTGCAAGGTTGAACAACCACTTGTTGAAGATCCTCACCTCTCAAGAACTCAAGGAAGAAGAAGAAGAAACGAAGACAGAAAGTATTTTGTGAGAAAACAGTGTAAAACAACTTGTAAACTTTTTTTTTTACTTGTAAACTGTTTCTTCTGTGTGTGTTCAGTGTGTGTATATGTATATGTATATACAAGGGTTTTGTTATGTTTGTTATTAAAAACAAACTTAACTAATTCAGTTTGTAGTAACAAACTCTTAACAACTTAACTATAACAAACTCTCTAACGGCTAGTTAATGCTAGCTGTTAAATTAAAACTAATCTAAGGCTGAGATTAGAAGATATCTAAGGTTGAGGATTACTAAATCCAACATCCTCCCTTAATCCTAAGACTTAGATTTTAAAACATTTCGGAGAGATTACCTAATACTGTCAGGACAAGCCCCTGACTTAGCCTTTAAACCATAGATGATCTAGAACAAGCCTCTGGATAGTAACTTTAGAAGTTACGTTCTTAGGTTAGAATGAAACCAAACCTAATTCTCTCCTAAGTTTAGTAAAAGACTCACCTTTTAGAGCCTTATGTAAAAAGTCAGCCACTTGCTCCTTAGTTGAGCAGTAATCCAGCCAAGCTGCTTGAGTAGCAGCTCCATAACCCAAAATGTATTCTGCTATGTTGCTGGCAGAACTGCAATCTGCCATGACAAGCCTTGCTAGGACCTTCATAGCACATGTAAGCTGTTGTAGAGTAGAACCTTGAGGTATCCATAAGAACTGTAGCCCTAGGACATAAGATAGAGTCCCTAAGTCTTCTTCAATGGAGTTTAACTCCTCAACTATAGTCTGTTTCCACTCTTTCACCTTAAGAGTTTCAGTATAGTCCAATGATTCTGAATCTGTCTTTATTGCATAGTGTATGAAGTCTCCTTCATTCACTTCACCATCTGTGACAAGTTCCCAACCTGCCAGCCTCCTTAGAGGTTGTTTCAGCCTCTGTCCCCTAGTCAAAACTTGACCAGTAGGTTCTGAATTTGGTGTGGCAGATTCTTCATAATGAAGATGTAACATCCTCAAAATAATTAATAGAATTATTTGGACGTTAACCCAATCGAATTAATTTAGTACTTAATTGGTAAAATTATTGAGTGCTAAAGATAATTATTGGTTGTCTTAGGATTGTTAACCGGTTAATTCGAGGTAAGGACGATTTAGAATCTAAATAAGAGATTAAGGACAATATGGTAATTTGACCACGTTACCACTTATATATTAAATAAATATATATGTGAGTGTAAGTGAAAGAAAGAATTAAAAAGAAAAGAAAGGAAAAGAAAGAGATACAGAACCGTGAGGGAGAGGAGAAAAGAAAGAAAAAGAGAGAAATGGAGAAAGAGAGAAAGAGGGAAACGAAGAGGAGAAGGAGAGAAGGGAAGAAAGATTTCATGCCAAACTCCATTTTTCCTTCACCAAAAATCATCACCTTCTCATCCTCTCCAGGTTCATACAAGAATCACATCATATGTTTCACTCTCTCTCCATCCACCATTTTCGTTTTCTTGAGGAGAAGTGGAGTTTTGGAGCTTGCTTCTTCTTTTGAGTGATTTGGAAGTGTGGGAAGTTCAAATGGAAGCTTGGGTGCTAACTTGGAGTGAAGGAAACAAGGATTGGGTGAGTTAGGGTTTTGAAATCAATTTGGGATTTAATAGGAGCAATTTGGGGGTTAGGGATGATGAATAGTGTTCATGGAGGTTGAAGGTTGATGTTGAGGTTCATGTTGAAAGATGAAAGCTTAGGAATCAAAGTTGGGGCTTTTGTGAGGAGCTTGAAGCCTAGGAGCTTATGTTGGTGTCTAGGTGAAAAGTGAATTTCTCGAGTCTCGTGAGTCGGATGTTCGAGTTGCGGAAAGTTGCGGTGTTTCGTGATTTTCATCACGATAGGTGAGTTTTACTCACGTTTAGGATTTTATGTTTTGAATTGATTAATCGAAATGAATTTTATGTTGATTGATTTGATTGATTGCTTGATGTGATTGTTTCGGTTTGAATTGCGTGAGAAACGTCGTTTTCGCCGAAAAATCGTTAAACCGACAATTAACCGATTTTGGGTAAATTGATGTTTGATTTTTATGGATTGATATGTTTGATTGATTGACGAATGAATTAATGTTGATTGGACTGGTTTTGGTGTTGTTATGAACTGTTTTTCAGTTAGGTACGTATCAAAAACGTTTAGAAAGCGAAACGGCACAAAACCGAGTTTTGAAAATCCGTTTTTTTGCAATTCCAGTGCCCATCGCGTCGCGACCCTTCATAATTGTTGAAACAGAAAAATTCTGCCACTTTTCGTGTCACGACAGAACCTGTTCGCGTCGCGACGCTTTGCAGTTTTTCAGCAAAAGTCACTGATTTTGTTTTCCCGATAACTTTTGATCCGGGAACCCGATTGAGGTGTTCTTAGGTGCGTTTGAAAGCTTATTGAAAGGCCTAATCAAATAAATGATTTAAATTGTATAATGAACTGTTTTTGAATTTATAAATTATTTAGAAAAACCAAATAATAGTACACGTGTGCGGATATATTTTATTGATAACAAAGCGGACTATGAGTCCCACGTGGTATAGTATAACTGACACAGGATGATTATTATTTATTCGTCTTAACCGGTCTACGATTCAGATATATATATTATGTCGACTATGGGAAACGGCCCAATGCGGGTATTATGTTCGATTAACGATCTAATGTAAATGAACTAAATGTTCATGTGAATATATATATATATATATATATATATATATATATATATATATATATATATATTATATCGAGTTTGGGTGACGACCCATGATGTTAACATACTAGGCGGGGCAGTCATGATCCCTTACCCTAGACTTCGTGCCATTTGGAAAAATGCTATTGGTAAGGGAATTCACCGAGATTAGCAGTGAATTGCAGTCGGTGTTATGTTGAAGGTTTTATCGTACGATACACCGGGATTAGCAGTGGATTGCAGTCGGTGTCGTACTGAGTCATAACACGGATCACCGGGATTAGCAGTGGATTGCAGTCGGTGTCGTGTTGAATTAAAATGTGTGTGATTATGAATTAAACCACGAATAAAAGAAAGTCCTATAATACGGTTAACCGGGATTAGCAGTGGATTGCAGTCGATGTCATGTTAATTTAAACAGGATTTATAATTATACCGAGAGTGTTAGTAGGGGTCTCGGTAGAACTCACTGAGATTGTATCTCATTGTTTATATGATGTTGTTTTACAGAGAAATAGGGAAAGAGAGGACCACAGAGGCACGAGTAGGTTGGGCTCGGATGGTTGTTGATGACTTAGCTTTATGCTTAAGTTTATGTTTCCCTTTGTTGTCTGTGTACTGCAACACTATGTCTTTAGTGTTATATCTTTCTTCCGCTTTCTTGTATGATACTGAATACTATAGTTGCTGGTGGTTTATGGTCTGAGAACCGTATTGTCTTGTTTGTAAATAAGACTGTTTGGTTTATGGTCTGAGAACCGTATTGTCTTGTTTGTAAATAGGGAAAGAGAGGACCACAGAGGCCTGGTCCTCTTCTTCTTCTTCACCATCTAGAATGTTGATCCTCATTTCCTTGGCTTCAAGCTTAGCTTGAAGCTCTTCAACTTTCAGATCTTCAGGTCTGGTTGTGTCTTCAATGCTACCCAACCAAATTTCTTGGTCGAAGACCGTGACACCTTTTTACAAATCACTGTTTCAGTGAGAGTTTCACCATATTGAGACATCATATTAGTGATTTTCTTTAGCCTTATAAAGAAATCAGAAATACTTTCCCCATCCTTCATACTTAGGATTTCATATTGTATTCTTAAGGCCTGTAGCTTCTCCTCTTTGATAGGAGCTGCACCAATATAGTACCTTTCCAAGGCATCCCAGGCAGCTTTAGAAGTTTCATAACTTCTAATCCTATCAAAGTTTGTCTCATCACACCCTTGGTGTATGAGATAAATGGCTTTGTAATCTTTTTGTTCATTTTCATTAAAAAGATTGGTTTGAGCAGGTGTCGGTTCTTCTCCCAAAGGATCAAAACCATTTCTAACAATTCTAAGAACACCATGGCAGCCAAAAATGGCCTTCATTTGAAGGCTCCACCTGTCCCAGTTCTTCCCATCAAGCTTTGGGATTTGGGTGCTTAAACCTGTTCCAGTACTAGTCATCCTTTAGAACTGAAATCCTTTCAAACACAGTAAAATTGTTAGGATACAAACTGCACAATCTAATTGTGCAGATTAAAGAAATTAAAGAACTTGAAAGAACTCTTAAAGAAGGATATGGAGATAGAGATTTAGCCCTAGATTGTCACTAGCTCTTAGATACCATGTTAATATTGTTAACCATTTAATTGATTTGCTTGCAGGTTGTCAAAATGAAACAACAGGGGTGCAAATAGAAATTTTCCAGCCCACTTCTTCAAAAAAAACAGAGGTGATCCACTTGATTACCAAAACGGGTTATGCGGAACCCACTGGAGCAGCTACTGTTCATACACGCGGATCTGCAACGGATACGGGTTCAACCAGGTTCAATTTGACAAAAGAACCAAAACCCTAACTGTAGCTTCAGTTTCACGCCTTTCTTCTCTCTCTTCTCCTTGCTTCCACGCCGTTCTCTCCTTCGTCTCTCTCACAACGTTTCTGCTAGGGTTTTCATTGATCTTGCTGATTTCTTGATGAAATCAGCTATGAAATTAGCAACGAAGGTTTATACGACCACGAAGAACAAGTTAGATCACTTTTCCCCTTTTAATTTCTTCTTCTCTTTTCTGATTTTGAAACCCTCGTTTCAAAATACTAAGTTTGTTTGATTTCTCTTTTTCATGTGATGATTCTGAGCAACGAACACCACGATTGTTACAAATGAAGGTATACTTCTTACCATCGCTTCTGATTTCAATGAAATGATGCACAAACCCAGAAAACCTAACTTATTTTCTGTTTCAGATGAACAATACACACAGAGATCCCTTGTAAGCACACTTCAAAGGTAAAGACACTGAATTTTGTGTTTTTTGCTCTATTGTTAAAACACAAAGTCTTGATCTGTGTTTTGTTGATGTATGTACTAAGCATACGGATTCTTGAGAACACAACAAGTTCTCAAGAGTGATACTTCGCTTACACAACTTGTCTCAAAGGTAAACACTTAATCTGACTTTCTATCTTGATTATTTTCAATTTCACTCTCTGAAACTGTACTCTAATCCTTTCTTTTCTTATTGCAAGGTTCAACAACCACTTGTTGAAGATCCTCACCTCTCAAGAACTCCAGGAAGAAGAAGAAGAAACGAAGACAGAAAGTATTTTGTGAGAAAACAGTGTAAAACAACTTGTAAACTTTTTTATTTACTTGTAAACTGTTTCTTCTGTGTGTGTTCAGTGTGTGTATATGTATATTTATATACAAGAGTTTTGTTAAGTTTGTGATTAAGAACAAACTTAACTAATTCAGTCTGTAGTAACAAACTCTTAACAACTTAACTATAACAAACTCTCTAACAGCTAGTTAATGCTAGCTGTTAGATTAAAACTAATCTAAGGCTGAGATTAAAAGATATCTAAGGTCGAGAATATATCAACTTTTATTAACTAATTAATGCTTATAAAAGCAGACCAAAGAGAATATATTCTATTGAGAACGGTTTAACCATCCCAAACACCAAACGCGGGCATGCGGTTTGATTGTATTGTTAGTTTCCATACATAAAGGATGATTTAGGTGGTTAGAATCGATTTTTATTAATAGTTGTATTCAGCTTAATAATGTCGGTTTTGCCAATTGTGATAACTGAGCAAGTAATAATACATTATTATTTATAAAAAAATCAAACAATATTAAATATTAAAAGCTATCCCAAGAAGGTAGCTCAGTTGTCGAGCTAAGGCATACCAAAGGAGTGCACCAAATGAGTGCACGAAAGAGGTCCCGAGTTCAAACCCCGGAAACTAACATTCAATACTAGAAAACCTCAATTTAGCGTCTGTTTGGTAGCGTCGGCCGCCGACACAGACGCTAGTAGAGTCGGATTAGCGTCGACCAAGCCCAAGCTCAACAAAAAATGATGTTTGACGCAAGGAGATGCATATTAATTTACTAATATGCCCTAACTCTCCCACTCTTTTTCTACACTCTTCTACTCATTCCCTCTCACTCTCTTGGTCTCGCGCCTCTTCTACCTCGGAAACCAAACCCTAAGTCTCCACCTCTTTCTCTTCCGCTACAAATAGGCGACGGTGCCAGCCGGAGAAGACGAAGAACACCTACACGTCGTCGACGACAACGCCACATTCTTGAACACCGTTGCATTCGATTTCGCGAGGACCAATTTCAGTGGTATGTTTACTTTTTCCCTTTTTTCGCGAGAACACCGTTGCAAGGTAAGAAAACGACTATATATATTTTTGGTCAAAGTCAAACAAAACTATTGAGCTTGATTCTGTTCTTTCAAAAGCTATTCATTTTGTAGTAATTGTAACTCATTATTGCTTTTCTGTTCTTGTGTTTTCTTTGTCCGCCCTTCTTGTCTTTGATCTGGGGATGATTCCATTCAAATACACAACAATTCTCAGTTTATCTAGGTAAGGCATTCCAAAAAAAGCTATGCATGTTTTTTTCTTGGTCAAATTTCTTGAACATTATTAGTGAATCCAAGATTTATATTATAGGGGGTTATGACATGGAAGAAAAAGCTGCAAGAGCTTATGATATGACTGCACTCAAGTATTGGGGACCCTCCACTCGTATAAATTTCCCAGTTAGTGATTGATTTCTTTCTCATTTCTCTTTAACAAATATATATCTCTATTTAAGGGTCTAAAGTCTAATTCAGTGACTGTCACTGATATATGCAATTATCATCTCATAATAACAGTTGGAAAATTATCACAAGGAACTTGAGGAAATGGATAAAATGACCAGACAAGAATATGTTGCTCATTTACGAAGGTAAAATAAAATCTTTGTTTCTGTATCATCTTCCAGTCAACAACAACCATGTTAATTACTTGCATTGTTCATAACCATAATTCAACTTTGTTTGTGGCAGGAAATAAAGATCTATATCTAGGGACCTTCAGTGAGTTATTTCACATTCCACATTCTTTGGTTATTCTTTTTTCTACTATTGTTTTTTCCTGTGATTTCATGCATATATGTACATAAATGGATGCAGTGTAAATTCTGGATCAAAAGAAGCTGCATATTCATCTATTACCAAGTCATTAAGTCTAAAAATTGTAAATTCTGGAACAGTAGGCTTGGAAACTGTCACAACCTTCACATGACAGTTCCTCAATAAGTATGGTCAATACTGCTCTTCATTGTCTGCATTTGAATTAGGAAAATCTTCATTTTATTCAATAGGGACACCGCTATTCATTGTGTGCATTTAGATGTTCTGCAGTTTTCTATGTTCTAGGAGCGCATATGTTTCAAGACTACTTTTTTAGCAGTTTTTTTAACTGGTTTTATTACTTTATTACTCCACATTTTAGTTACAAGCGTTGCTGTCATCTGCTTGGTATTAAGTCAAATAAAGTGTGCTAGATTTGTTATGTTTTTTCCTCTAATTTTTATGCTATTCGGTTTGTTTTACCAGCTTTGCAGGTTCAGATATTTTGACCATGTCTTACAGGAAACGGGGAGCGGCAACGGATAGCGGCGACGATCGCGGTGGGTGCGACAAAAAGGGTCAGTTTTTTTAATTGCGGTTTACGACTTTACTTTTATTCTTGAATTCACCTTTAATAATCTTGAATATGAGATAACAAATTTGATAAACAATTTTATTCTTGTTTTTTTGGCATCCATTTCATATCTTGAGGGTGAATTCTTGCTAAGCATTATATGAATATACGTATTGTAATCAAAGTTATACTTTCTGGGTTTTTTTTAAAGTTGACTATTATGTTGTTGACTTTAAGTTGACTATTCTGTTGTTGAGTATTCTGTTGACTATTCTGTTGTTGACTTTAGCGTCGGCCTGGCCGACGCAAGTTAATTCGTTGACATTTTTTGATTGACTAAGTAGCGTCGACCTTGGAAGTAGCGTCGGCCAGGCCCACGCTACAGTTAGCGTCGGCTAAAGTTACGGGACGCTACATTTACCTTCGAACATTTTTGCCTCGACTCGTGGTCGACGCTAATTCACTGTTAGCGTCCGCTTTTGGCCTGTTAGCATGGGCTTTTGGCCGACGCTAAAAGCTGTTTTTCTAGTAGTGATTTCCCCACCCCCCCCCCCCCCCCCCCCACTAACATTGCCTATAAAAAACACAATATTAAAAGCTAGTGCAGTAGGAGCATCTTTATCTTCCCTTCCATGCATTGAGGGAATAAAACAACGACAATATATAGCAACTAGCATCGGGACCCGTGCTTTGCACGGGGTCAAAGCTTTAACGAATACATAATTATTGTAATACTAAAATATGCTGGATCGATTAAAAATTATCACACAAATTAAAGAGAATTAGAAACAATCACAAAATTAAAGGCAGAAACAAACTTTGCGTATTCAAACTTTACATAATTTATCACGAAATTAATTTTTATTTTTCACCAATATATCTGATTATTGAGGAACAAACTTCACGTATTTATAGATCAAATTTTTTTACTAAATTTTAATGTACTCTTAAAAATGAATTTATCAAAACACGCTGCTTAGCATCACACTTTACGTATTTTGTCACGAGATTATATTTTTTTCACCTAACCAAATCGGTTATTGAGGCACCAACTTTGCATATTTGAATAGTTGAATTTTTTACGACACTAAAGCATCAAAAAACACACTACTTAGCATCAAACTTTAAAGCATCAAAAAACACACTACTTGGCACCAACATTGGTGGGAGGGCCCACGTCAATGCTAACGTGATACTATCTCAAGATGTAAATATAGAGATACAAGTATACAAGCCATAGAAACATAATGTGTTTTTTTTTTTTTTGACAAAACAACATAATGTGTTGGTACTAATTACCCTTAAACTAAGCTTTCAACAAAAGGTAGTAAAATGTTCGATCATCGGTGATTCCTGCGAATAAAACGCAGTGTCAGAAGCAAACAAAAGTTTAATTATACATTTTTATATTTGACAAGTTTCTAGGTTTATCAGAGCCACTGACTTTGGTTGGTATACGTTTAACTTTGTTTATACTTTGCATGTAAATCCCACTTAGGTTGTCGTTAAAAAACTCATCCAAAATACAAATGGGCGGTTATTGCATGCAAATAATAGGGTGCAAAATTTTCTCATATGGTTAATCGTGGAGCACATGTTTTAGCTGTTAGATTTATCTCATTTAGGGATAGAAATAAAGTCAACCAACTCGAACATAGTTTGACAGTGCACTCGATAATTAGTTCGTTGAATTTTGCCAATGAGCCTAACCAGTTTAGAACTTGATAAATAAATGAGTACGTTGAGTTTAAACTATGTATAGTTGCTTATCAATTATATACATAGCGGATGTATAAGGTGAGAGGGGTGTTTATTGTGAGAAATGAGAGGAGTAAATCTGGACCCTATAACACTATATGGGTGGTTGTGATTAAAAGGTGGGTAGTTATCATTTTGACTTTTTGCTTTAATCTCAATCATTCATGATTTGATCTATGGTCATGATTGGTTTCTCTCACCCTCTCATAATATATGTTCCATATATATATATATATATATATATATATATATATATATATATATATATATATATATATATATATATATATAATTTTCCTTAAAAGATACATTTTTATTAGTAAAGTTAATTTAATTAATATAGTTCATATATTATTTTTCAAAAGAATCAATTTTAGTCGAAGTCATGATATAGGTAAACAAAAAGTACTAAAATATTCTTTTTGCATAGTGCGTTTATATGTATATTTTTCAATTAGACAATCTTTTCATTTTTTTATTTAGATAAGCAATACTTCATTGATGGAGTACTAGGGGTTACAAATTGTTTAGGCAATGAAGTGGATCGGTCCACCAAGACGAAATATTAAAATTAGATCTACAACCGATTCTATAAATCAACCAACTCGACGATAATTGCTTGATGCGGGAAACAATTAAATCATTGTTTGGATCCTCATTCTTGAAGACAAGCACGTTCCGAGCCAACCAAATGTTCCAACAAGTTGTCAACCAAACTAAATACTTTGTTTTCCTTGCCTTCTTTCCTTTGCAAACCTTTCCAAACCACAAACAATGTTCAGCCACAGTACCCTGGGCAGCACCGTTAATTCCCAGCCAGCAGTATATACGGTTCCAAACTTCGGCAGCAAAAGAGCATTGCAAAAAGAGGTGCTGGTTCACTATAAAAAAAACGTTATTAAGTGACCGATTTTCGGTCACTATATGGGAAAAATCGGTCATTACAACGTTTAGCGACTGAATTGGCGACCAACAAAAATCAGTCGCTATATCACTGGTCGCTAACTGTAGCGACCGATTTTGTGACCGAAATTTTAGGGACCGATGTAGTGACCGATTGTAGCGACCGATTTAGTGACCGATTTTAGGGACCGATTTAGTGACCGATTTTAGTGACCGATTTAGTGACCGTTTTAATGACCAATTTTGTGACCGATTTAGCGACCAATTTAGTACCAAATTTAGTGACCGATTTAGTGACCGATTTAGAGACTGATTGTAGACTAATTTAGCAACTACATTTAGCAACTAATATAGCAACAGAATAAAGAGATGAATTTAACAAGTCCGAATTTGACATCGAGTTAGCAACTATTGATCTTGGCGCGACAAATTTTTAGCAAATGATTTAACGACTATGATTGATTTAATCAACTTATTCAATTGTTTTGAACTAATTTAATTGCTAACATGTCCGTGGTAAGAAAAATAATTTATAAAGCAATAATAAACAATAGATTTACGTTAAATTCTTCATCACAATAAAAAACAATTCATTACATTAAAGATGTTAATGTACATAGGAATAGACAACTATTGTCAAATAAATCCTACATAATATACTCATTAGAGTTTGAGTCTTAACAAAACATCAAAAGATTACTCTGATTCACTTTGTCCATCAAATTGGACTCTAGATCATCTTCATCATCTCTACATTATATGGCATTTGTTGAAACTTCAAGCGTTGCATCAAGTCCTGACATTCACTAATGGAAAAAAGGCTTTTCATATCGGTTAAAATTGACATTTCATACCGGTTCCCGAACCGATGCCGAAAAAGGAGATATAAAAAATAGGGACATTTCATATCGGTTCCTGAACCGTTATGAAAAGTTGTTTTTATATCGGTTGCCCCTAGAACCGATATGAAAAGTCTCTTTTTTTTTAAAAAATGATTTTTAACATCGGTTTTCTATGGGAACCGATATGAAAAGTCTCTTTTTTTTCTTAAAAAAAAAAGTGAGGTTGTCTTCCCTCAACTCTAGATCCTTCTGTAATAATTCTTTTACGGACTACGTATATTGTTTGAAAATATAAACACCAATATTAAATAAAAACATCCAAAATCAACATGACAAGGAGATATGCAAGTTACAAATCAAAAATTTGATACATTGTGTTCTGGAGTGGGCTCGAAGGCCAATTTCGTCCAACAGGCCCAGCGCGGCCCAATACCTAACTTGCTCCGCAAGATGTGGCCAGATCCGATAAATGCGCGACGGCCAAATGCCTGCGCGGTGAACAGTATATATACCACACTAGCATGTGGCTTCAGGTACGTTTTACTCACCCTGTGACCCTGCCCGTTGAAGCACCTCTGACTTGAGCGTTGGAGTGCCTTTGCAGGTACCACCCGCGTGCGGCTCAGAACTCGGTCCTTCATTCCAACGACCGAGCAACATCATCAGACAGCAGCAACCCATCGTATTGATCAGGTACGATCAATTGGCGACCACAGTGGGAGGCCCGAGTGCTATTCCACATCAAACCATGTCGCCACGCCAGAAACGCACTTCTTCCAGGCTCAACACCTCTGGACAGAACCGACCTCAACGGACCCCAGAGGGCATGCCTGTGACAGTTCATGAATCACAAGGCGAGCCTCGCCAAGAACCCTCAGTGCAGGGTGGCCGCGGGCCAGTTACCCAACCAGCCCAGCAACTACCGGCCGAGCTGGCCGAAGCTGGAATCCCAGAAGCATTGCCAGAGCATGTGACCCAAGCACTCATACAAATTCTGGAGCAAAAGAATCAAGTGATTGCTGATCGAGACGAGCTGATCGAACGTTATGAGAGATGGTCGATCTCGATCCGCCCGCGTGCGGATAGCGGTCGCCGAGGCCAACCATCTCGGCCCCATCTCGTCGAGGCGTATCCCGACGCAATCCTTCAAGAAGGGCGATCGTTCACAGGTCGCCCCCTCATCAAGGAAGTCACCACCGTCGTTCCCCCGTGGAAGATTACGACTATGCTGACTCGAGCTACCGACCAGAGTCAGAAAGGTCGCCAACAAGATACTCGTCCAACGAGTCCTCAGGATCCCGCCGATCAAGAAGCAGGTCGAGGGACTCGTATGAGGAGTTTAACGACTACCGCAACGGGGAGATTAGAGATGTCTCCCGTGCCATCAGCCGACCAAGAAGGAACTATTCAGAGCGGCCTAGAAGACGGTCGTCGTCGCATGCTCCACAATATCATGGACCCCCTCCAATTGCTGACAGATTCCTTGGTCAGCCGGTCGGTCTTTACGGTTTGCCCGTCGACCAAACTTATGCCGCCATGCAGCCCTACAGGCAGAATCTCATCCCGACCGGACAAGGGCCCTTCACCAGCGAAATCAGACGTTATCGCATCCCAAGGGACCTGAGGAAGCCCCCGAACCTGAACAAGTTTAACGGCCGCGGGGATCCAGATAAACACCTCATGTACTTCAACAACTACTGTAGCTATAGGGAGCTAGGACGGACGATGAAGTGCAGACTTTTTCCTCAGTCGCTCGAAGGCCGGGCGTTAGAATGGTGGGAATCCCTACGTCCCAACTCCGTCTCTTCTTGGGAAGGTCTTGTGGCAATGTTCTTGGCCAATTATACAGCCAACCGTTGTCAGTATCGTTATGAAGAGCACTTGGACTCGGTCGGCCAAGGAGAGAACGAACCGTTGAGGGAGTTTATCGATCGGTTCATGTCAGAGGCTGACACAGTCCGCAACCTATCAGACACGGACAAACTGAAGTATCTCAAACGTGGTATAAGAAAGAACCACAGATTTGCTGAAGAGTTCTCATTGAACCGCTACTATGACCTCGGCCTGTTCCTTAGAAGGGCCAACGACCATATGGGCTATGAAGAGCAATTGGCTTCCGACAAGGGCGCCTGCGCGCGTCCCAAGGAAGAGAATGGTAGGCCGACCAAGGGGCAGGAAAACTATCGTGACAGTAAGCCCGAGTACCGGCCTAAGAAATACGAGCAACGTACAAAGTTGAACACTCTGATCACGCAGATCTTCACGGAGTGCCAAAACAACGAGTTCACTGGTGTTAGGCGACCTGATCCTCTAGTATTGAAGAAAGGAGGTCGGCCTACCAAGAAATACTGCCGATACCACAAGAGTAAGGGGCATGATACCAATGACTGTATGGCCCTAAAAGATGACATAGAAGATCTCATTCAGAAAGGCAAGTTGAGGCAATATGTTAGAGATGAAGGCAACGATCGCCCCGAAGAAAGAGCCGTTGGCCAACCCGCCAATGACAGAGGCAAAGCGATCGTCAACTCAACGGTCGAGCAAGCGCGTAACAATTCTGAGGAAGATCGCGACCCCAAACAGTCGAAGGGCCGCAATGTAGCCATGGTCATCCATGAAGGTAATCCGTTGGATATCAGAGAGTCCAACAAGGCAATGAAGAGGAAGTGGAATGAACTTATGATGGTCAGCTCAACTTCAACCCCACGGCCGGCCTCGAATAGGCCGCCCATTTCCTTTGGGGACGAAGACTTGCTCGATGGCAAAGTCAATAATTACGTCCCTTTGGTAGTATCGGCCGTAATGGCCAACACTGAGGTCAGAAGGATACTGGTCGACCAAGGGAGCTCGGCCGACATCATGTTTGAGGAACTGATTGACAAGTTAAACGTGGACAGGAGCGAAATTATTCCACAAGCAGTACCAACCCCATTGACCAGGTTCAATGGGGCGACCACCTACCCCCTGGGGACGATAGAATTGCTTGTTACTTTTGGAGATGATACGAACAGCAGCGCGTTATACAGGACGGTCAGGACGACGTTCTTAGTTCTACCGATCAAATCATGTTACCACTACATCATCGGCCGGCCAACACTAGGAAAATTGGAGGCCGTAGCCTCAACTGTGCATTTAAAGATGAAGTTCTACAGTAAAAGCGACCAAGTTGTGACAGTAATGGCCGACATGGAAGCGGTCATGAGGAGCCATTTCCTCTATCAAGAGATTTGTGATATGGAGGCGGTGAGTGCTAAACCTCAGAATCTCAGAGAAGGGCATCAGGTCAACGTGGCCGATCTGGATGCTCGATACGACCCAGATAGCGACCCTGAGGATGACGACGACGATTTAGCCCGCGAGCTAAAGAATAAACTGAAGAGGCCCGAGCCCCACGGGGAATTGATCGATGTTCAGTTATCGGACGACCCAACTAAGACAGTCAAGTTGGGAAGCGACCTACCTGAACAAGACAAGCAAGATCTCATCACTTGCCTCAGGGATTACGCAGACTTTTTCGCATGGCGGGCATCAGACATGCCCGGGATCCCAATAGAGATTGCTTGCCACCAACTGTCAGTCGATGAGACAGCCAGACCGGTCGCACAAAAGAGACGCACTCAGAGCGAAGAGAAAGCATTGGCGGCCGCACAGGCAGTTGACGACCTCATCAAGGCCAATTTCATTGAGGAGATTAAGTATACGACTTGGCTTTCCAACGTCGTACTAGTGAAGAAGAAAAATGGTAAGTGGCGCATGTGTGTCGACTATACCGACCTGAATAAGGCATGCCCAAAGGACGCCTTCCCCCTGCCAAACATTGACAAACTGGTCGACGGGGCTGCGGGCTACAAACTCCTGTCTTTTTTAGACGCCTATTCAGGTTACAACCAAATCACTATGTACCCACCCGATCGGCATAAGACCGCGTTCATGACCGATCGTGGAAATTTTCAGTACAAGGTAATGCCCTTTGGTCTGAAGAACGCCGGAGCGACCTATCAAAGAATGATGAGCAAGGTCTTCAGGCGACAGATCGGTCGGATATCAGAGGTCTACTTGGATGATATGATCATTAAAAGCAAGACCGACCAAGACCACATTGACGATCTAAGGGAAATTTTTGAGGAAGCAAGAAGGAATTCCTTGAGGTTGAATCCAGAGAAGTGCACCTTCGGAGTAAGGGCGGGCAAGTTCTTGGGTTTCCACTTAACAGAGCGAGGGATCGAAGCAAACCCCGATAAGTGCAGGGCGGTCGCCGATATGAGGCCACCCACCACGAAAAAAGAAATTCAGCAATTGAATGGCATGGTCGCTGCCCTGTCACGATTTATACCCAAATCAGCATGCAAATCACTTCCACTGTTCAAGCTCTTGAAGAAGGAGGTCGAGTTTGAATGGACCGACCAATGTCAGCGAGCATTGGACGAGCTGAAGGCGGCACTCACCAACCCGCCCATCATGACCAAGCCACAACCAGGGGAGACGCTTTACTTATACTTGGCCATAACGGACGAAGCCATGAGCGCTGTTCTCGTAAGAGAAAGTGACCTAAAGCAAAACCCGGTCTATTTCATTAGTAAGGTATTCCAAGGCCCAGAGATCAGATACCAGAAGATCGAGAAGCTAGCCTTAGCGTTACTTGTGGCCACTCGTAGATTGCGCCCTTATTTCGTGGCTCATCAGGTCGTGGTAAGGACCGACCAGCCTATTAGGCAAATCCTTCACCGACCTGACCTAGCAGGACGTATGATCAAGTGGGCT
Organism: Astragalus membranaceus; assembly: GCA_039519185.1. Classification (NCBI taxonomy): domain Eukaryota; kingdom Viridiplantae; phylum Streptophyta; class Magnoliopsida; order Fabales; family Fabaceae; genus Astragalus; species Astragalus membranaceus. The sequence continues at coordinate 159,129,104 of CM076848.1, read as the reverse complement.
GTGGAGCTCAGTGAGTTTGGGATCAAGTTCGAGGCTAGATCGGCCGCTAAGGCCCAAGTGTTGGCCGACTTCATCGCCGAGATGACTCCAATACCAGACAATCAGGCCATCACAACCTGGACTTTTCACGTAGATGGATCCTCCAACAGCAAAGGAAGTGGGGCCGGTTTGATACTTGAGAACTCAGAAGGACTTACTGTTGAAGTGTCATTGACTTTCGCCTTTCACACTTCAAACAACCAGGCCGAGTATGAAGCGTGCATTGCCGGGCTGCAGCTAGCCAAAGAGTTCAATGTCGACCGTGTTGAACTTCACTCTGACTCTCTACAGGTAGTCTCCCAAATTCAAGACCTATACGACGCAAAGGATGTCTTGAAGAATTATTTGGCCAAGGTAAGGGATCTGCTCAAGCAATTCGACCGAGCAGAAGTCAAGCATGTCCCCAGGACAGAGAACGTTCGGGCGAACATCCTATCAAAGTTAGCCAGTACAAAGACTCCTGGGAACCACAGAAGTCTAATCCAAGAAACGCTAACGCGGCCGAGCGTGTCGACCAAGCCTGCCCACCATTAGCCATTCTAGCGGTTGACTTGGATAAAGACTGGATCACTCCTATCTTACAATATATTCTCAACGGAGTAGAACCTTGCGACCAGAAGGCAGCAAAACTCCTGAGGTTGCGGGCGACCAAGTACTCAGTGATCGAAGGAAGACTGTATAGAATGGGCTTTTCATCCTCATTGCTGAGATGCCTTACGTCGGTCGAGGCCGACCATGTACTGAGAGATATACATGAAGGAGATTGTGGTAGCCACCAAGGTGGTTGGTCGATTGCTAAGAAGGCGCTCAGGGCCGGATACTATTGGGCGACCATGGATGAGGATGCTAAGATACTTGTTCAGAAATGCAAGAAATGCCAAATTCATGCCGACGTACATATAGCGCCCTCATCAGAACTACACAGCCTAACCCCACCTTGGCCGTTTGCTTGGTGGGGCATGGACCTGCTCGGCCCCTTTCCACCTACACCAGGTCAGCTGAAATTCCTGATTGTTGCGATCGACTACTTCACTAAGTGGATAGAAGCAGAGCCACTTGCCACCATTACCTCAGCGAAGGTATCTAAGTTTTTTGGGAGAAACGTGCTCGCTCGCTTTAGAGTGCCCCAGCAACTGGTGACGGATAATGGAACTCAGTTCGCAGACAGAAAGTTCAGAGAAATGCTGGCCAGCCTAGGTGTAAAACAGCGTTTCACCTCGGTCGAGCACCCACAAACCAATGGCCAGGCAGAAGCGGCCAACAGGGTAGTACTACGCGGACTGAAACGAAGATTGGATGAAGCCAAGGGCAATTGGGCAGAAGAACTACAGTCGGTCCTTTGGGCCTACAGAACGACCACCCACTCATCAACCGGGGAGTTACCATTTAGACTTGTCTACGGTACTGACGCTGTCATCCCGATTGAGATGGGAGAGCTAAGTTGGAGGACGACCAACCCACCAACCCCGAGCGCAAATGAGCGAGCAACAAGAGAAGAACTCGACCTGGTTGATGAGCTGCGAACCAAGGCGTCACTTAGGGAGCAACTCATCAAACAGAAGGTCGCTGCCAGGTACAACGCCCGCGTCCAGAAGAGGGAGTTCTCCATTAGACAGCTAGTCCTTAGGAGGGCCGACGTGGGGAATAAGAACGCTCGCCAGGGAAAGCTCGCCCCTAACTGGGAAGGACCATGCCGTGTTATCAGCAAGACCGGAAAGGGAGCTTACGAGCTAGAAACCATGGAAGGGGCGACCATCCCCAGAACATGGAATGCCGACAAATTGAGAAAGTATTACGTTTAAGTTGTAAACATTAATTGATCAATAAAGAACAGGCAGTCGCTCTTTTTCCCCACTGGGGTTTTTTACCGAGGACCGACCTTAAAATTTTGACTTGTGTACTTTATTTCCTGCAAATTGTATGCACGGTCGCTCACCATGCGAGTAGCAGTCGAGCGACCAGTTGAGCGCCATCGAATGGCCCAAACGAGGGTCGCCGAGCGGCCTAAAAGAGTGCCATCGAATGGTCCAAACGAGGGTCGCCGAGCGGCCTAAAAGAGTGCCATCGAATGGCCCAAACGAGAGCCGCCGAGCGTCCTAAAAGAGCGCCATCGAATGGCAAAAAAGGATCAAATCCAATTACAGAGCAATTAAACAGGCCAAATTCATGAAAAAATTGTCATCAATTACAAACGAGGACGCCTTGGTCGAAGCCAGGGCGCCCATTAAAACACCGCTCGCAGGCGGGCCAAGATTGCAAAATTCAAAAAATTACAAGTCAAGAGTCGCTAGGGGCCTGGTAGATGACCGCCTCTTCTTGAAGAACCTTCCCCTTCTGCATCTTCTTGGGACGCACGATCTGCTGCTCCATCACACGATGTGTGCATTGCACGATTTCGCGATCGACATGCAGATCAGGGTAGAGGATCTTAATCTGGCAGACCGCATTTTCAAATTGACCCTCCGCAACTCCCTTCGCCCGGTCAAGAACGTCTTTGTAGCGACCTCTAAACTTGTTCTTTTCCTCCTCCACTGCATCCAGCTCAGTTTTCAGCCCAGCGACCTGGTTCGACAGCTCTTTATTCTTTGAAGTGAGGCGTTCGACCTCTTTTTCGGCTGTCTCCTTGTCGACGACCGCTTTGTCCAAGGCAGACTCGGCCACAGTTTGAGCAGAGACAGCGGCCACAAGTTGGCGTTCTGCTTCGACGAGCTTCCTCTCATTGTCAGCGATCGCTTCGATTCTCGGTTCAAGCTCCTTCATTTTCTTAAGCAAATCATCTCGCTCACCCCTCATTTCTGCGAGCAATGACAAGGCAGAGTTCAGTTTAAAATTTTTATCAACTAGGTCGTCTTCAAGCAATGAATATCTATTGGCAAGGCGCCTACCTTCCAGGCGATCTGCTTCCTCCTCTTGGAATTTTCTGAAAAGGATTCCAGCGGCCTTCATCGCGTCGGCCATCACCTCGAACGGTTCCTCCTTGAAACGAGCACAGTCCTCATCACCCAATCCAAGCAGATCGATTTTAGGCGACCGGTTGTGCCCGTGGCTTTTCCCACTCTTATGCTTCTTGTTCTGACCCCCATGATCGACCGACCTATTCCTCTTGAACCTTTCTTGAATCGTGGGTGGGCTGCTCAGGTCAATGGCTTGATCTGGTGTGCCCGCCCGAGGAGGCTGAGATCCAGTTCCGGCAGGTTGGGGCGTACCCCCGGGTTGAGCTTCAGGAATTCCGCGGACGGGCGAAGCATCACCATCCTCGGCCGCCCATTGTTCCAAGAGGTCGAAGTCGTTCATGTTCGCCATGTCAACTGCAAAGGCAAAAGTAGATGGTTAGAAACAGTTAAACAAAACAAAGTGACAGAAAATAAACTAGGCGAGCGACCACCGACCAAGAGCGGCCTTGACTTTTTTCTTGCCCCGAGCATCCACAATGTTCTTGACCTTGATGCGACCCTCAGGGACTAGGGACGCAATCTTTCTCAGCCTATGGATCGTCCCCCTGTCCAGGTCGTCAAGTTCAGTTTCCTTGAAAGCGTACTGGCCCGGCTTTTTCGAGAAATGGTTAAAACTCCACACCGTGGGAAACAGGGGGGTTCCTTCCTGATCATCTTTGGACATTTGGGCGATCCCTCGATGGGCCTCGGCCGAGTTAGGAACAGCCCAAAAGAATTCTCTTTTCCATCCGGTCGTCAATGATTCCATATAAGGCTTGAAAAAGTTGTATGTTGAACGGTTTTTGAACGAGACCGCTTCCTTGCGGGCGCCCTTGGAGCCTTTCTCATAGATATAGCTCATTTCAAACAAAGTGAAAAACAGTCTTACAGAGACCGGCCGTCTCAGAACCACAAGAACATCTTCGTATGCCTGCAAGAACGCCCAAGCATTCGGGTTCAATTGAGAGGGGGCTACCTGAAGATAACGTAAAACTTGGCGTTGAAACCTGGTAAACGGGGGAATGATGCCCATGCGTTCGAAAACGATGCGGTACATCGTGAACTTCAGCACATCTGTCCAGGCCGCGACATCTTCCACTTTGGCCATGCCTTCTACTCTCCAACCTTCATTTAGCCCGGTCGCCAGATACGCTAGGTCTTGGCTCCCCTGTTGAATTTTGCTGCGTTGACCTCTCAAGTTGAGAGAAACCCAAGACATATCCCTTGCAGCTGCGACCTCAGGATCTTCTCGATGGTCGCCCTGTTGGCCTCTGTCGGCTGTCTCAGTGCCGTCGGCCGCAGCCTGGCCAATACCTTCGTCGCAAGCAACCCGTGCGTTGTTTTCTGCGGTGTCATCGACCCCAGCCTCAGTGAACGGCGCCCCACTTCTGTCCGGCCGAGTTCTGGATTCACTAGAGGAAGTCCAATTCAGAGTCGAAGACCCTGAGGAAGACTCGTCGTTAGAAGAAGACGACCGGGCGTGCACAGAACTTAGCTCTACTGGTCGGGCCATACTGTGCGCAAGAGAAACGGCCGGGCTTCCAGAGATACGGCGGGTTTGTTTGGTCCGCGCCTGGAGAATCCTGTGGAGGGGAATAACGGTCAAGGTCTTGCTCCCGCGTGGGAAGGGGTCGACGTAGTCGTCCCCAGACCTGACACCCCCTCCACCAGGTGGAACATAAAAACTCAAATAAAGGAAGGGCGGTCGTAGTTACCTGGAATTGGAGCGAGCTGATGTTGCGAGCGAACTGATTGCGAGCGAGCTGATGTTGCGAGCGAGCTGATTGCAAGCGAGCTGATTGCGAGAGCGGAGAAATCGGAGAAACGTGCATATGAGGTACCCCTTGAACCCTATATATAATGGGCCAACCATCATCATGGGCCGGAGGCGAAGAGGCGCCACTCCTCGCGTACCATCATTACTTAAACTCCTCGAGTCCCTAAACGTCACCTCATTAAAGTAACTGTCGCCTCAGCATTCACGACAGTTGATTGTCAGGCACCGAACTCGAGACAACACCTGGCCCCGTGTGACCAGGCCGCGTGGCAGTGACCATGCAGGTGATCTGTTAACTTTCGACCAGTTATTGTTCCAGAACGGTCGTTTGTGACCACGCTGGGGGGCAAGGAATCAAGCCTTAGCCCGCCCCCAGGCGACCTAAACTTGGGGGGCAACTGTTCTGGAGTGGGCTCGAAGGCCAATTTCGTCCAACAGGCCCAGCGCGGCCCAATACATAACTTGCTCCGCAAGATGCGGCCAGATCCGATAAATGCGCGACGGCCAAATGCCTGCGCGGTGAACAGTATATATACCACACTAGCATGTGGCTTCAGGTACGTTTTACTCACCCTGTGACCCTGCCCGTTGAAGCACCTCTGACTTGAGCGTTGGAGTGCCTTTGCAGATACCACCCGCGTGCGGCTCAGAACTCGGTCCTTCATTCCAACGACCGAGCAACATCATCAGACAGCAGCAACCCATCGTATTGATCGTACCTGATCACATTGTATTATAGAGGCAAGAACTGTGGCAAAAAAACAACTATGGTCAGGATACACACAAAAAAAAAAGTGAAGAATTTAAGATTTAGATACTCCATATTTTCTTCCTCGCTGTATCTACCGCCTTTGACAAGATCCCCAGCTATTTAAAGATTCATTATGTACCTCTTCTACAAGATCCCCAACTATTCCTCTGACAACCTCACACAGATTGTTTTCAGTAAATGATTCATTGATCCAGAAACGGATGTCATTGTAGCAAGGAGGGTACTGTGAAGGGAAAATGAGGAGAAGGATTAGAATGTTTACACAAGATTTAGCTAATTTATCTAGTCATAATATAACTTCGATATAAATTCCTCATGGTGAATAACAACATAACCCCATAGGTCCAAGCATAAAAAAGTTTTTGTAAGATTGTCAAAGATTCACATATTCAACGAGTTCATTTGACATGAATGAAACTAAAATGCAGAAAATATACTAAGTTAAAAAATAAATGTCATTTGAATTATATTGTGACAAGGCCTTTAACATAGTAAAGTATCAAAGCTGCATTTAGTTAAACTGCATTTTTGCTTAATACCTGTTTGGTGTTTAAATTGTAGCTCCATTGCTGCAGTTTCAGCTTTGATTTCTGCAAGAATCAAAGCATCAGTTGAAAACCTAGCAGAGAATAGAGGAAAGTAGCGAGAGAGAAGAAGTTCAGATACAGAGAGAATACCTGAAAGCTATAATCTCAACAAACTCAGTTTCTATCTGAAAAAACAATAAGAAGCCTTGGCATTAGAAGCTAGAAAGGGTTTGAAAAAACAAATTATGGTTAAACTATAGTATTTAATAATTATGCTTTTGGTAAAAAACAATAATTATGCTTTTGCTCACTCTTGTCTCTTCTTTGACTTCTCTAATTGCAGCAGTACAAACATCCTCACCCTGTAAATGGAATTCCAAATTAATCAGAAAATAACTTTTTTTATGAGGTTTAGAAATCAATTATCACTCTTGAACATGTACTATACTTCGTTAATAGCTCCAGGAAGCAATTTCCATATTCCTTTGCCATTGAATCTCCCATTGCTTTCTTGTCCCACCAGGACCTATCAAATTGAAAGAAAAGAATTTTATAGTAATAGTACATTAAGGAATATGGTTGATCACTGACTCATTACACAAGATGCAAGACTTTAGGTTAAAACCATAGTTATCAGAACCGGACCGGACCGGCCGGTCGGACCGGTCCGACCGGGACCCGGTGCCCTTCCCGGGCCGGACAGTGTGCAGAACCGGGTATGCAATTGGACCGGATGACCCGGCCGGGTCGATGATAAACCCGGTGGTCCGACCGGTCACATGACCCGGGCCGGGTTGCACGTTCCCTGATTTTAGTTTTTTTTTTTTTTTTTTGAGATTAGTTTTTTTTTTTTTTGTTGGAACCTCCCATTTTCGCAGAATTTAGTTTTTTTTTTTTTTAAGCTTCTAGTTTAGAAATGAAACAAAACATTTTTTATTACTTAAAAATCTCCAAAGTGGGAATCGAACTTGAGACCTGTAGGTGAGTAATAGCAAGCATTACCACTACACTACAAACAGTTTGTTGATAAAGATTTGCTTTTATATTATATATACAATGCGCTAAAAATATCTGCACTTAATATTTGTTTGCTTATATTTTTTTATTGCTTCATCGTCTTTGGCTTGCTTATATATTAATATTATGCATTACCAATGCTTCTTTATTTTTAATACAATAGCCGGTTTAAATAACAATAATAATTATGTTTAATATTTAACTACTATTAGTCCAATAGTTGTTTTTTTTACAATAGTCCAATAGTTGTTGGTCGTCGGAAATAAAATATCTATTTTTATAATTATAATTATAAATACAAATTATAATAAAATTTCTATATTAATAAATGTATACAAGACAATATATTTATAATTATAAATACAAATACTTTCTTAGTATATATTATAATTTTTTAAATTTATTTAATATAGACCGGGTCATGCGGTCCAACTAGAGACCCGCCGGTCCGACCCCGGGCCCAGTGACCCAGTTCCTTGACCGGGTCGATGGCCGGTCCGGGTCTGATAACACTGGTTAAAACCAAGGCATATATTGACTCCAGGTTCATGAAAATTAAAAATCAAACTTTGAAATATGGTTTTTTCAGTCTGACCAAAAAGTCCAAATTAACTTCCACACAAAGTAGAAATAGTCAAATAAAAAAAAATTAATACTGATTCTCATTTGGCAGTGGAATTTCCTACAAATCATTTTTTTTACAGCACAAATAATTATTAATCCCATGTCCTTATTACAAGAAACTAAATTTTAATTCATATAGATCAAAAATTGCATTGAAATCTGTTTTTCTAATAAGAAAAAAAACACTCTTTTGTTTCTTAGAGAAATGTAAAGAGTACTACTTACTAAGATACTTATGGTTAAGACAATAAAAAAAGTTAGTGAAGAGAGGGTAAGAATTCAATGAAAAATTCTATTTTTTAAAAGGAAGGGGATTACCTCCATATTGGTATTCATTACAAAAGCACCAATACAAATACGGTGAGAAGCATTTGCAGGAATAGTATCAAGAGTGTTTGGAATCAAATATACAAGCATCAAATAATCAGCATGATGGTATTTAAATCCAGCCTATAAAATAACCAGCACAATATTACTTACAAGATATTTAAATAAAACTTGCAAACTATATTATATATATGCAGCAGAAAATAACAAGTATTAATTTACCTCAACAGCAGAAGCCACAAGATTTGAATGTTTTCTTGCCAACTTAATCCACACTCCTTTCTTTCCCTAATAAAACCACATTTTGATCAATTGGACTAACCATGAGAAATTTAGAGCACAAGAAACAGGTGCACAACTTTTTTTTTTTGACAAAAGGTCACAAGAAATGTTTCTGACAAAAAATCGCAAGACATTTAATCAAATAAATGTATTTGGGATCAAATACAAACAGAAGGTAGAAACGAGATCCAAACTTTCATGTTACTGCAAAATACAAACAAAGGAAGAAATCAAGCATGAAATTACATTAACAAAAAATCAAATAAAAATACCAACAAAAATCAAATAAAACTTTTCATCATCACCACTGGTACAGAGAGGAGTGAGGAATTGAAACCGGCAATTTTTACATCGAAAATCATAAACAAGAAAAGGGAAGATAGAATCATACAAAAACTTGACAAAAAGTATATTAAACTCTTGATCTTCCACCCGGCCAGATCTGAGAGAGACGATTTGGATTCAAGCTAGATCCGACAAGAGCTGCTTGTCACTGTGGTGGAAAGATCGCAACCGTAGCAGAGAGCGTTGTGGGAAGAGACCGTGATGTGATTTGAGTGGCGAGATCAAAAAATGACGAAGAAAAGGGAGAAGAGTAGAGAAGAAAAGGGAGAAGAGTAACGAAGGTTGAGGTACGAGTGAGAACCACGGTGATGAACGATGGAAGAGATGAGGGAGAGTACGAACGGTGAATGAGAGTGAGAGGGAGCGAATAGAGATGGGAAGTAGAAAAGCCTAACTTTTTTTGTTTCTATAACGGGTGGTTTTGTGACCCGTTATAGAAGCCTAAATTTTTGGACTTTCTATAACGGTTATGAAACGGAACCGATATGAAAGATGGTTTTTGCACTTTCTATATCAGTTCATGTGGCAACCGATATAAAAATTGTAATTTTAATTACAAAACTGCCACCGCGTCACTTTTAATATCAGGTCGTTTTTAACCGATATAAATGACAGTTATAAAAGGCATTTTTTCCACTAGTGATTATGCTAAACCATGTTCTACACTTCTATTCAGCAAAAAAATCACAATATTAGTATTAGTATGTTATATACAATTAACATAACACAACAATAATGGCTAATACAACAACTTTGAAGTTTATTATCTTGAAGTAATAAACTGATGTGAAATATATTATAGTATATTATAGTATATGACACATATGGTGATTGGTGAGTTTACAGATCAAAAGAGGAGAATCACGTAGCTGCTGTTCATTCCTATATCTTTAGCATGAAATGATCAAGTATTATTGTCATAGCATAAGATGTGTCCAAATATTAGATGCAGGAAAGCTATAAATTATCAATTTGTTAGAAAAAAACTCAAAAAGAACGAGCATGACGTTTGGGGAAGGATATCAAGAAGAGTATCAGGTATTGTCCTCGCTGCTCCTCCGATACCAATTGGTGTCACTCCATCGATATACGCCAATTGAAAACCCACAAAACAAAAAACCACAAAATTGGATCATTCATATTATTGTTTTGCAGCAGTAGTGTACCACTGGTTCCATCTAGAAAGATCCAACATCAAAGTAGTATAAGAAAGCATAAAAAATTTACCTATGTAATTGACCTCAAACTTTTTGCATTTATTGATGATTCCATTGAACCTTTGAAGCTCAAGAGTCAAGAGTTGAAGCCTCATTTATGCAAGTAACAGTACTATACTTACATACATATATAATTACCATATTCATGTCACATACTACAAATTCATTCTACTTTGATGTAAGAATATCTGTTCATATATAATCATAGCCAAAAACATGAAAACCATGAGCATTTTAAACATGAAAACATTTATTTTATATCAGAAAACCATGAGCATACAAGCATACAAAAATTCATTAAACTTTTTGTTGTGATGCCACATCCCTGCTAATCAAACCAAACCTAAATGAACAAAAATATAAGAACTACTAACATAGAAAAATAAGTAACTAGAGACCAATCTCATGCAGCATGTTAGTCTAATAACAATCAACAAATGCACAAAATCTAGGTTACTGGATATAGATGTGAACAACAAACAATCATTCCGATGAATCATGAACAAACCAATTTCATTTTTCATTTTCCTTGTTGGTATTTGCCATTTCCACCCAGAATTCTTTTATTTCTGACAACTTGAACACAGAAGCTTGACATGCAAACTCTTGTGTTGGGCATATGACAAGAACATGAATTAATAGTAGTAATGTCTGATCATTAAGCTACTGCCTCTGCACCCACTAGATTGATGAAGAACATGAATCATATAAGTAATGTCTCCCCACCATTACTGTTCCAAGACTGCATATCTTTCCTTTCTTCACTCTAGCTCCTTATGCTATACACAATAGAAGACATCAAACCTAGTTAAAAACTTCATTTTCTATTCAGGGTAAAACTAGATCAAATATACTAAGATCAAATATATAAAACATACACATGCGAGAAAATCAAATATACTAAGATCAAACACAATATATAAAACATACACATGCCAAAAAATCAAATATACTAAGATCAAAAACTAGACCAACCAATTTACACCAATAGTGCTGAAACTCTCCAATAGTTTCTACATGAAAAGGATAATTTATTTGGGCAAATGAAGACAAAGAATATGAATACATGTAGTGGCACTGTCAAAGCTTTATCCTGTAGTTTTTTTGAGTAATAATCTATTTAGAATACACAGCCTACAAGATCTGAAATGAAGGTAAATTGATAAGAAAAGGTCTGCCATTGTATATCATGTCAATAGCATACAGACCAAGTAAAAAGGGTTTGTCAAAAATACTAGTTAAATAAGGGTATTGCTTTCCATACATAGGCACCACCAAAACTCCCCCAAGTTAGGTACCCGTAGATGGAATAAATGAAGTAAGCAATGAGGGCCTTATTGCATAATGCTACATAGACTTGTCATATATTTTTGTGTATCACTGTTGAACCCCATTAAGACATGCCTATGGAGGCCCTGTACAAATCTTAAAAATTGGACCCTAATTAAAATTTAACCAACTAATGTCATACAATTGAGTTGATAGCTACATGCAATTGAACATGCCTTTGAAAGGCCAAATCAACTATCCATTTTGTAACATCCATTTCTACCCGGTAATTAATACAAATTCAGAGTTGCAAAATCTCCAACGAACAAATGAAATGCTACACTTTCGACTTAAAAAAAACATAATCAAATCACCTGTAAAACCAGATACAAAACACTCTGATTCGGATGAGCTAATAAACAAATCTGTTTAGTCTTTAAAAATATGTCAACTTTAGTTACTACGCAGCGGATTCACAAAAAGAAATTCAATTCAAAGTAGTCGTGGCATCTTTACCAAACTTAGGATAACTCAGAAATAGCAAAATTCTTGATAGCAACAACTTTAAATCCCAACACTAAAATAACATAACAATAAGGAAAACATGCGTTCATCCCCCCCGAGTGCTACGTATCAGAGCGACGACACCGACTCAAACAAATGAAGGTAAACAGCCTTCATTCGCGATTACCTGCACGTTACCAACAGGGGGTAACATTCAAACAGAAGGGGTGAGATGTCGAACCATATAATAGGACATATGAAAAAGAATATATTAGATTCAAGAAATGTAAATTCACCACTCCACGGCTATCAAACAACTTCAATCATCACGAGCATCAACATAACCACTTAAATATACAACACAGTATGCGACTCAATGCCATGCACATGCATGTGGTACCAATGGAGCAGAACTCCCAACTTAAAATCTGCCAATAAATAGTGGCATCAACAAGGCATAAGCCTTCAACTTAATTTGCCAGTCCAGGCCAACTTATTTGAGCATCAGCTCCAACTTGGAATGCTATGTATGTGACGCGATGTGAATGCCCAAACAATCAATAATAATAGTTACATAACAATACAACAACCAGAGGAATTCCACGTTGGCCATAGGCCTACAATTTAATATTTTGCCAATAAGTAGAGGCAATCCAACCAGATACGACATCACCTGCAAATTCGCCATTTTCGACAAAGTATACTACTTAACAAATTAACTAACATAAACTACAAACAAACGCATAGTTATTCGGGCCATCTTCGACCACATCCGGTTAATTAGTTACCTTCTAAATTTTTCAATCTGGTACTGCTACTTCTGTCCTACACTATTACTAAAGTCTACACTGGTTATTAGTCGCACCTGTCAAAATCATTAGGCTACTCGTTTGCGGCTTCTACTACTAAATTCCTTTGATACCACTAATCTTCTTTATCACAGCATTATTAGTTCGGCTGCATTTGAATAATCCTATTGCTAAACAATTATCATACCAATTGTTAGTGTCGTCTTTGTTACACTATTACTAGCAGAAGGAGGAGCCAAGAGCAACAGTAGCAATAAAATCGCTATCAAAATCAATAGAAACAACAACATACAAACAACACAATCATATACTGTGGCAATTCATAAATCCTAATTCCTACATATAATCTTTCATGTACCCTGTTATAGAGTTAGAACCCCACCCTTACCTGATCATTAATTAATTGTAGTCGTTCCTTGATACAACGGCGAAGACCGGTCACAAACTCTCGAGTGTGATCTGATTCCAACGACAGCATGTTTGACTCGTGCACGTACAATTAAATAACAAGAACATTCAATTACTTACCCAATCACAAAAACTTGAAATATTTAATCACCCGTTTAACAATTAGTCTTTCGAAAAATGGTACCTATCGAAAAGTTCCCGAACGGGAACACAACGACGATAGCTTGATATCGTGAACTAGAGAAGTTGAAGGTACTGATTTGAACGCAATGCGGAGTTACAGAGAGGGATGTTGTCTAACCTCGGTGGCACCGTAAATATGTGAGTTTGAAGCTGAATCCATGGTGATTTTTGATTTGACACATGGCAAGTTGGTTCGAGATGATGGTGGTCGACGGAATCTAAACAAGGGAGCCAGGAAAAAGGTTCTGTCGTGTTCGCAGGCGAAGGGGTGGACCACGGTGGTGACGTCGTGGCCTGAAACGCCGATGGTCATGGTGGTTTTTTTTTGCGAAGCACAAGAAGGAGGCTGAAATCAGTGAAATCAACAAAAAATATGGGTTCAGCGCTTATTCTCGAGTGGAAGGGTGGATTTTCATGGTTGGCCGTGGCCGGGTGATAGAAAACTCGTGAGGGAAGGAGGCTGCCTAGGTTTTTTGCGAGTTGCAGGTGAAGAGGAAGAAGAAAACGTTCCGGGTCGGATCCAGTCCATGGGTCACGCAGAACTGGGCTTCAAAGGGTTTGGGGCGGATTGGGCTAGCAAGAGGGGGTGTGCGAATGAAAGCCAGGGGGTGTAACATTAAAAGAACTTCAAAAATTCATTTTAAATCCTTTTTTTTAATGCCAATTTTCATTACAACTACCATGCTAACAACTTAATAGCCCAAAATAACTTTTAAGATAAATTCCACTTTAAATACCAATATTATTTTTAAAAATAAAATAAATATAATAATAATAACAATCATATTTTATCAATAGCCCATAAAATACATTTAAATGTCATTTCAATTAATTTTAATAACACAACACACAATAAATTAATCTTACCAATTGAAAATAGTTCATAAAACTAGCACATAGTAACAAGAACACAATGCACGAAAATCGGGGTGTTACAATTCAACCCCCCTTAAAAGAAATTTCGTCATCGAAATTTCAAAGGCTCAAAATAAAAGAATAAACACTTCAAGAGTTCAAGTTTATGGAGAGATTATAAAAACATTGTTAGAGTCACCAGAGGGGTCGAGTCAACGACATCAAGGCAAGGAAAGCAAAGCTAGAATATCAACAAAAATAACTTAGAGATTTCAGAAAGGAGAGCTACATGATTGAGTCTTGACAGCTTTTAGTGGAAATGCTTAAAAGAAGAATTGAGAGTAGGGTATGAGGCATTAGGTTCTCACATCCCCAAAAATCATGAATCATTAGTCGCTATAAGAGGATCTATTGGAGTCATGTCACAATGTAAAATATCATAGAATCTAAAACTAGGCATTTCACTAACAAGCATAGAAATCGATGCTAATGACATTAAATAAAGTTCACAAAAAGTAAAATAATACAAACAAGGTGTAGTTACGTTATCACGGCAACATAGACAACACTATAGTACAAAATTCAAGTAAACAACCGTCACACAACCGACGTATTTGAAAACATAAGGATCAATAATATGGAAATCCTACACACTCATTGACCAATTAATAACATGAAAATAAAAATAAAAATAAAAATAAAAATATCAGAGAGTAGAAGTCATGCAAGCACGACGATGGCGTTACACAAAGTTGTTCAAACACGGGAGGTACGTTAACACACTTGATATTATAAAAAAAAATAGTATAGGATCTAAAACTATGCATTTTCCAAAAGCTAAGCATTTTCCAAACAAGCAGGAAAATCGAGTTCAGTGATGTTAGTCACCAGTCACTTAAAAAATAGCTTTTTAGAGTTAATGATCTAGACATAACCACCAATATAGTTTGATATAGGGAAAATAATTTAACTAGTGGACATAGTTTCAGTTTTTTCAAAAATTTTCAATTTAAAAGAGTAACTAACATGAATTTCTAATTTAATTTACTAACATATCATTTTACTAAGTTTCGTGGAAAAAGAAATGGAACATATAATACTAATAAGACGAAGTTTTTTTTTTCACATAATCAAATATAATTAAAACAATAGGATAACCCATGTTAACGCAATAATAATAACATAAAATACAGTATACAATTAAACAAACCATTATAGCCAATGCAATTATAGGATAAGAGGAAACAGTAAATAAAGCATTTAAAAATGAGTATTACATATAGTGATCAAAATATTACAACACATTAATAATGAATTAGTACATTAAAATAACAAGTAAGACTAATCCACAAGACACTAAGTCTGAAATATCAACACACCAATAAAACACGTATACAAAAAAAAACTTTATACAAGACTTAGTATTAATTAATAAAAATAAACTTGATACATATTTGTTTTTGAATCAAAACACCATGTAACGCCATTCTCGAAAAAATATAAGTATAAAAATAAATCATAAAAACTCAGAAAATCTACACATTTAGAGTTCACAATCATACACTAAATAACATGGAGGTTAGAAAACACTTCACAAAGATACAGGGTTCACAAAGAGAAGACACAATAGACACGCAACACACAGCCTAAAAAGTAGACTGAGCTCTAACTTCTTTCCATCTATTATGCCCTCGATGTTTCTTCTAAGTAATAATATCTATCGCTCACATTCTATTATCTCGAAAACTTAACCACCTAATTTGGTCAGCCTCACGACTATTACGAACCAACCAGACAATAAATGCAACTCCACTCAGAGTTCACAATCAAAAACACAATAAAACGCATACAGTCCGGTTAGGACCGAACTGCTTTGATACCACTAATGTAACACCCATTTCTACCCGGTAATTAATACAAATTCAGAGTTGCAAAATCTCCAACGAACAAATGGAAAGCTACACTTTCGACTTAAAAAAAACATAATCAAATCACCTGTAAAATCAGATACAAAACACTCTGATTCGGATGAACTAATAAACAAATCTGTTTAGTCTTTAAAAATAAGTCAACTTTCGTTACTGCGCAGCAGATTCACAAAAAGAAATTCAATTCAAAGTAGTCGTGACATCTTTACCAAACTTAGGACAACTCAGAAACAGCAAAATTCTTGATAGCAACAACATTAAATCCCAACACTAAAATAACATAACAATAAGGAAAACATGCGTTCATCCCCCCCCCCCCCCCCCCGAGTGCTACGTATCAGAGCGACGACACCGACTCAAACTAATGAAGGTAAACAGCCTTCATTCGCGATTACCTGCACGTTACCAACAGGGGGTAACATTCAAACAGAAGGGGTGAGATGTCGAACCATATAATAGGACATATGAAAAAGAATATATTAGATTCAGGAAATGTAAATTCACCACTCCACAGCTATCAAACAACTTCAATCATCACGAGTCATCAACATAACCACTTAAATATGAAACACGGTATGCGACTCAATGCCATGCACATGCATGTGGTACCATTGGAGCAGAACTCCCAACTAATTTGCCAGTCCAGGCCAACTTATTTGAGCATCAGCTCCAACTTGGAATGCTATGTATGTGACGCGATGTGAATGCCCAAACAATCAATAATAATAGTTACATAGCAATACAACAACCAGAGGAATTCCACGTTGGCCATAGGCCTACAATTTAATATTTTGCCAATAAGTAGAGGCAATCCAACCAGATACGACATCACCTGCAAATTCACCATTTTCGACAAAGTATACTACTTAACAAATTAACTAACATAAACTACAAACAAACGCATAGTTATTCGGGTCATCTTCGACCATATCCGGTTAATTAGTTACCTTCTAAATTTTTCTATCTGGTACTGCTACTTCTGTCCTACACTATTACTAAAGTCTACACTGGTTATTAGTCGCACCTGTCAAAATCATTAGGCTACTCATTTGCGAATTCTACTACTAAATTCCTTTGATACCACTAATGTTCCTTATCACAGCATTATTAGTTCGGCTGCATTTGAATAATCCTATTGCCAAACAATTATCATACCAATTGTTAGTGTCGTCTTTGTTACACTATTACTAGTAGAAATGTACTAATCCTATCACTTTTATACATCCCAATGTATCTTGGTTTAGGTGCCTAAATAATTCAAGTAGCTGTTACTAACAATTACGCGCCAAGAAAAAAAAAAATATATATATATATATATATATATATATATATATATATATATATATATATATATATATATATATATATATATATATACGGTGCCTTTCACCGTAGACGGTGCGCCCTACCGCACCAACATACGAGAAGCCCAATTCGCCGGCAACCATATGTCGCTCCCCACAAGGGGTACGCTGTTCGGCCTCCCCCTCCCTACTCACTATGTGCACCGTTCGGCCTCCCCCTCCCTACTCACTATGTGCGCGCGGCGCAAGGGCTTCACCGCCCGGCACCGCCGTCCCCGTTACGCGCATTCCCTTTTCTTCTCTTACGATCCTTATATTTCTTTTTTTTTTGTCGAAATCACAATCCAAAATCAACGACAAGAACAACAAAAGGAGCAACCAAGAGCAACAGTAGAAATAAAATCGCTATCAAAATCAATAGAAACAACAACATACAAACAACATAATCATATACGATGGCAATTCATAAATCCCAATTCCTACATATAATCTTTCATGTACCCTGTTATAGAGTTAGAACCCCACCCTTACCTGATCATTAATTAATTGTAGTCGTTCCTTGATACAACGGCGAAGACCGGTCACAAACTCTCGAGTGTGATCTGATTCCAACGACAGCATGTTTGACTCGTGCACGTACAATTAAATAACAAGAACATTCAATTACTTACCCAATCACAAAAACTAGAAATATTTAATCACACGTTTAACAATTAGTCTTTCGAAAAATGGTACCTATCGAAAAGTTCCCGAATGAGAACACAACGACGACAGCTTGATATCGTGAACTAGAGAAGTTGAAGGTTCGGATTTGAACGCAATGCGGAGTTACGGAGAGGGATAGCTGTTGTCTAACCTTGGTGGCACCGTGAATATGTGAGTTTGAAGTTGAATCCATGGTGATTTTCGATTTGACACATGGCAAGTTGGTTCGAGATGATGGTGGTCGACGAAATCTAAGCAAGGGAGCCAGGGAAAAGGTTCTGTCGTGTTCGCAGGCGAAGGGGTGGACCACGGTGGTGACGTCGTGGTCTGAAACGCCGGCGGTCATGGTGGTTTTTTTTTGCGAAGCACAAGAAGGAGGATGAAATCGGCGAAATCAACAAAAAATATGGGTTCAGCGCTTATTTTCGAGTGGAAGGGTGGATTTTCGTGGTTGGCCGTGGCCGGGTGATAGAAAACTCGTGAGGGAAGGAGGCTGCCTAGGTTTTTTGCGAGTTGCAGGTGAAGAGGAAGAAGAAGACGTTCTGGGTCGGATCCAGTCCATGGGTCGCGCAGAACTGGGCTTCAAAGGGTTTGGGGCGGATTGGGCTAGCAAGAGGGGGTGTGCGAATGAAAGCCAGGGGGTGTATCATTAAAAGAACTTCAAAAATTCATTTTAAATCCTTTTTTTTAATGCCAATTTTCATTACAACTACCATGCTAACAACTTAATAGCCCAAAATAACTTTTAAGATAAATTCCACTTTAAATACCAATATTATTTTTAAAAATAAAATAAAAATAATAATAACAATCATATTTTATCAATAGCCCATAAAATACATTTAAATGTCATTTCAATTAATTTTAATAACACAACACACAATAAATTTATCTTAACAATTGAAAATAGTTCATAAAACAAGCACATAGTAACAAGAACACAATGCACGAAAATCGGGGTGTTACACATTTCAAAACACAAATTAATTCTAATAAACAGTTTGAATAATCTATATATAGATACCATCTATATAGACATAAAAGGAAGTGCAACATAAAGTTAAGGAAAGAAAGAGAAAAAACAGAACTGAAAATGGAAGTGCAACATGCATACAATATATCGTATTAGGAATACACCATAAGAATAAAAATTGTATATATACAGTGAAGAAACAAACGATCAAGAGCAACAAATACAAAAGCCTTAACCAAGTGAAAATGGATTAGAAACTAACAAGTAAATAAACTTGCAAATAATCACAAGTACAAAAGCAAATATATAAGACACAATGAAAAACCAATTTCATACCTTCAGTTGGCTAATTGTTGTCCTTCCCTTGGGTTTGTCTTCAAATCTAGTAACAAGAGGCATCAAAGGAAGAATTTCAGTCTCAACGAGTATGCCCAAACGTCATAACTTCATAAAACTGAATTTTCTGCTATATGGTATAGAAAAAAATAACTAGAAAATAAGAAAACAGACAACAATATATCAAAAAAACTCAGTTAATCATAGAAAATACAGTACAGTAATAAAACTCAGTTAATCAAATTGACAACAAAATAGATCAAAAAAACCCTAAAACAAACTATAATTTTGTCAACAACTAATGAACATCTGATTACAAAATCAGACAACAATTAAAACTCAGTGTTTAATATGAAGAAACCCCTCAATAGAAAAAGAGAAAGGGTTAGAACAAAACAAACCCAATAGAACCAAACAGACCACGTGAGAAAGGAAGAGAAATTAGAAAAGTCGAAAACAACTTCTGTATGTACCTTTCCCCTTCTTCCTCCAAGACAACAATCGGAAGAGAGACGGCGACGACAAGAGATGGAGACGGCGGCAGAGAAAAGAGAGTGACGGAGGACGACGACGAGTTGGCGGAGAGAGCATAGGAAGAACGAGCCCTGGCGGAGAGAGCTGGGGAAGAGCGATGGAAGCTTAGGGTTTCACTTTCAATAGTAGTGGCGTTGATTTGTGTGTTGGGTGGAAGAGAGAACGCTCTGTTTTGGGTGAATAGGAAACGTGCGAGGGTTTTTGTGAGAGGGAGTTTTTATTTCATGAAAAAAAGTTAAGTGAGAGTTTTTGTTTCACGCAAAAAGTTATAATATTGCTCCTTGCACCCCGCGTTTTACTTTGCACCACCTCCTATACTAGCGACCGAAAAAACGGTCTCTAAAGCTAGCGACCGAAAAATCGGTCACTAAGCAAAAAGTATTTTATACATTGAATCGGTCTCTAAATCGGTCGCTACTAGTGACCGAAAAAGCGGTCTCTAAAGCTAGCGACCGAAAAATCGGTCACTAGGCAAAAAGTATTTTATACCTATTGAATTGGTCTCTAAATCGGTCGCTAAAGTGACCGCTTTTTTTTTGTCGCTAAATCAGTCACTATTTAGCGAATTTCTAGTAGTGGTTTAATTCACACTGCTGCCAGCAAAACAGACTAAAAGACTCTTCCTCCGATGCTATAACATGGTGATGAAATAAATTCTCACGGGTTGCCAATGAGTCCCGAAGCAAATGCCAACCAAACACATTAACCTTCGACGGTGTAATTGTTCTTCAAACTCTCACCAACAGCTGATGCAGCGCATCATTTATTTAACAATCTTTTGGTTCGTAATGAGCTGACAAAGGGGACGAGGTGTGCTGAGTTCGAGTTTACAACTCTTTTTATTTTAACTTTTGGTTCATCCAGTTCGAGCTAACAAATGAGATGTTTGCAAGATTAAGTCAAATCGATTTCAAGTTGGAAAAAAGTTCAAGTCAAAGTCCACTCGAGTTTCGAGCTAAACCGATTCTTATTTCGAACCAAGCTGAGCTAAACAAAGTTTGGATCGACTCATTTTCAACCCTACTCACCCTCACAATCAATATGGTTTGCTATGTGTGTTATGTTATGATGACTTAGGATGCCGAAAAGAAGGTTTTTCTTAAATTTGAGTCGTTTTAGTTGTGTAGAAGTTGAAATTTCAACTGTTGGTTGATTACCCTTTTGATTTGCTATGAAATTACCCTTTTCACCCTAAGTGGAAACCCAATATACCACGAGCTAGCATGGTCCTTGTTTGACCTTATTAACTAGTTGTTTCCACTTTTTTGTGACCTGTCAATTACTCAACTTGTCCTTTAACCTCTAGTTAATCGACAAAATCACTATGTGAATCAGTGAAGACCTCCTTTAATCAATTAAACTGAGTTGAATTCCAATCAAATGCTTATCTATTATTTAGATTTCTTCAGTAATAATAGGTGAATGATTAGGACCAAGAGTAATCAACGAATATTTTTCCAGTCATCTATAACAAAAGCAAGCAACCAAAACTAACCGTAACAGTGTACAAAGTTGTAGAAAGAGGTGTAATGATGACCCAATGTATGAGCTTTGAATAACCCACAAAAAATGCCTGATCAGAAAGCTGGCAGCGTCCATGACTTCAATAGGTGTCGTAAGAGCAAAAAAGGAGAGCAGAAAAGGTAATCCAGAAATAGAGCAACAACACAATCAAGTGTCTCCAAGGTTGCCCAAAAATTAAAATGCTCAAAACAAAAAAACAACCACCAATATGGAGGAAGAGAACCTCGATCTACCCTCGACCAGAGCGGTGGTCGAAAAAACTCTCGACGTGTTGGCGAAAAAACTCACAAACTCACGACCAAAGGGTAATGGGTTTCTGATAACTCCATTTTATATAAAGTTATTCATACATCTAATCATAACTAATTACTTGAAATCAAGTAGAATATGTGTTAAATATAGTAGTATAAATAAAGATAACAACATTTTATCTTTCAAAGAAGATTACGTAATGATTTAAGCATTTTGTATATATATTGGTATGTTTGATGTGTTTCACTAGTGGAAATTTGACATTAAAAAGCATCATTTAGCATCGGTTTTTTGAACAACCGATGCTAAAAGTAGGCGTGGTGGCAATTTCGCAATTAAACTGAAGTTTTTAGTTTTCGCGCCTACATTTAGCGCCGGGTGTTTAAACAACCGATGCTAAATGTGTTTGCTTTAGACATTTAGCATCGGGTGTTTAAACAACCGATGCTAAATGTCTAAAGCAAACACATTTAGCATCGGTTGTTTAAACACTCGACGCTAAATGTGTGTATCTTAACACATTTAGCATCGGTTGTTAAAACAACCGATGCTAAAAGTCCCTTTTTATTTTTCCATTTTCCATCGCATACATTCATCTCTCGCGAACCTAGCTCTTTCTCAACCTCTTCCATTCTTGCAAACATCGCTGAACCCTCTTCCTCTTCCTCTCGCCGTCAACACTCTCCACTCTCTTCCACAACCACCACCCACTACCGCCACTCTCGCCTCCTTGTCGCCGGCCAGAACCGCTCCCTCTCCTCCTCACTTCAACCCCTTCTCGCAAACATCGCTGAACCCTCTTCCTCTTCCTCTCGCCGTCAACACTCTCCACTCTCTTCCACAACCACCACCCACTACCGCCACTCTCGCCTCCTTGTCACCGGCCAGAACCACTCCCTCTCCTCCTCACTTCAACCCCTTCGTGCGACCCACCGAGCCAAAAACCCATAACCCATCGCTCCTCTTCCACTGCTGCCGTCGCTCCTCTTCCACTGCTGGCCAAGAGTTCTACTACTTCTTCTTCATCTGTGGTAAGTATTGTACTTCTATTTTACTGTATCCTAATCAAAACCCTAATTTTTGACTTACTGAAAACCCTAACATCCTCTTCCTAAATTTACAGCTTCAATCCGAACCCTAAGCCCCAATACTCTCTGGTTCTTCTTAAATGTACTTCAGCATGTTTTGTTGGAATTGTGTGTATGGACGACTGGTGATTGAGGTGGTATAGTGTTGGAAGGGAATTCTTCACTCCTCTTTTGTCTCAGGATATGCTGATTGAAAACGTAAGTTTGTTGATTTCTAAAATGCATGTTTGAAATACTCTTATATTGATGTGTGAAGTACTTTACTATGGATGTCCATTGTTTTGGAAAAGGTTGGGATAATAAATATCACGGTCCTTATGATATGAATATATTGAATCAGATGCTATGAAATTATATATTGAAAATGGTGTCCTAAATTACATGTTGCGTTTTCCATATATGAGTTGAAAGGATATGCTTGACTGTGTTTATCACAGTAGGAAAAACATGTTTTGCTAAAATGCGAGTAACCACTTGATCCTTCTTACAACTTACTATAGTCTTAACATCATAAGTATTAGAATCACTATTAATTGAAGTCATAACCTTGGAAATTGTTTTCCTTTAACTATTGTCCCTTTTGATGTGTTTTGGGAGTTGTGGTTCTAGAGTAAACATGCTGTAAGGTAGTCTTTCTGCATTTGTAAATTATTGCCTTGCCTTGACAGAAGTTAGTGTAATTAAGAATTATAGCAACAAATCGTAGTGACTATTTTACGTTTTTGACATTGTTCAAATTGCCTTACCTTGACAGAAGTTAGTTATTTCAAAATGATTTTAGGCAGCAACTCTTTTAAGAAGAATATGATCTCTTAAAATGTGTTCAGTTGATTGATTCATTGTTTGTTATTTAGTCTTCTAATTTGGTGGATCAACCCTGGATTCTCATCATTGATTTTGTTGTTGATGGTAAAGATAGAGATGTTCACCTAAGTTGTTGTTGATTCTCATCACATATTTGTTGTTGATTTTGGCATATGTTTCAGGGAGAGAGGCAGAAGAAGTTGAGCCCATACTGGATGCTCTGCCTAATCTAGAATAGTAAGTTGTAGTAGTACTAGTCATTAAATATTAATTACCACAAAATGCTTTGTTTGTTTGTTGTGATTGTTTCTTACACACTTCTAATAGTTTCATGCCTTTGTTTTCCTTCTCTATAACAAGTCTCTTTACTTGATACTTCTTTTTCAGCTTGGTGGTGGTTATCTTTTTGGGCTTCCAGTGGGATTTGTTGCTGACTATATTGGCGCAACTGTTGGTGCAGGAGATTGCTTTTCCAAACAAGAAGGTCTGATCGTCATTCAGAATACGAGTAAGAGCAAATTACTGTTTGCTGTTTGTTGTATGAGGTTTGTTTGCTGTTTGTTGTTTCTAGTGAAAATTAATGTTTGTTGTTTCAGCTTAGCTAAGATTCCTGAATTGTTGTTTGTTTGATCCAGATCTTGCTGTTTACTGTTTCAGCTTAGCTAAGATTACTGAAAATTACTGTTTGTTACTGAATTACTGTTTGTTATTCATTGTTTATTATTCATTACTGAATTATTGTTTGTTACTGAATTACTGAATTACTAAAAATTGTTGAATTACTGAATGACTGAATTATTAGTTGCCTTAAACTATCACATTGCTGTTTGTAGTGAAAATTACTGTTTGTTGTTTCAGCTTAGCTAAGACTAGTAACATACCCGTGCATCCGCACGGGTCGACCACGTTGCGTGTTACAATTTGGACTCAATTTTAAATTCAAAGTCTGAAAATTCAATGTAGTAAAAAGATGTTAAAAATATAATTAAATGAAGATTGTAAAGAAAACTAATGGCCTATAACAATGAAGACTAATAGCCTATGAATACTCACATTAAGTCGGAATTCAATATGGATTCTCAAGAGATAGAACTTGACATCATATAAGATTGAAGATGTCCTCCTTCTTAAGAATTGAAAGAGTGGTGCATACTATACAAACTACTAAGCAGTCTTATTTTCAGGTTCCATCCATCGTAAAACTACCTCATACATAATACTAAACTAAAAAATATGCTACTTTAAAATGAATCAAAAAAAAGAAAATAATACTTTAAATGATGCCTTGAGTCTAAAATAAATTCATAATTTGACCATAAAAAAATTGTATAGTATATCCAATCAAATTTTTTTTCCAGTATACCATAAATAAGAAAAGGGATGTAATCCTTATATTACAAAAGGCATTCAAGAAGAGTAGACCAATGCACCCATCCAGAGTAATTAATAATCAATAACAGTAATAACACTTTTTTTTTACACACAAAAAAAAAGACTCTCCAAGTATGATCAGCAACGATTCTAACTTGACATTCCTTCACAACCTGCAAGATATAATGAAGGCTATTGTGTAAAGACAGTGTAAAGGAAATATCACTAAAGCATGCTATAGTAGCATCTATGTGTAAAGGAATGTTTTAAGTGAAGAAATTTTCACAGGCATATTTCCTCAAATTTGTTAAAACATGTTCTATTAAAGTTAAAAGTAGGAAATTTGATTAGGTCTGCTATTGGAAAAATGCCAATTGAGTGATCACAACCATAAGTTGCTTAAGGTAAAGAACCTGCATTACGTTATATTGATCATAATTTGCATTACCTTAGCCTGCATTACCTTATTTCACAATCAGGATTAGGGAGGGAGGGAGCATCAATAATCACCAAGTTAGAAAAACACTAAAATCATTTTGCAAAAGCATTGTATGATGATCCAATGTTGCTTTTAATGCTACTGTCGATAGTTGATTTAAGGACTCGTGTCACGGAAAGAATATCTGAAATGCCTGAACCACTTGATTTAAGGAGGAGATTATTAAAGGCAATATCTTACCATAAATCTGCAATACTCAATTGAAAATCTGCAAAGAAGGCTCACAATTGAATTTCTGTGAACCATCAGTTGAAAGTAATTATCATGTACCAAATATTTAGAAATATCAATAGCAATACTGAAGACACACAATCTATAAACTATCACATTGCTGAATTACTGAATGACTGAATGACTGAATTATTTGTTGCCTTAAACTATCACATTGCTGATCTTAGTCCATTTTATTAATACTTGGTCTATTTTTTTGTGGAGCGTAGTCATGAATCGTAGTTGGATGCAAAGTAATCGTCTGAGTGATGAGTATGCGAAAGGAGTCGAAGAATTTATAAGTTTTGCTAAGCAAATTTTCGCAAAAATGATGTTGCCAAAACTGATGTTCCTGAAACTGATGTAACTTATTCCTGCCCTTGTTGTAATTGTGTGAATCGGGCCCCACAACGACCAAGTGTAATACGGGACCATCTCTTTGTTTATGGGATCTGTCCGAGTTATACCACATGGATGTGGCATGGTGAATCAACCGGCAACCCAAGTGTGTCCAAAAGTGAGAAAGTCGATGAAGATATGGATGATCGAATGGAGGATATGATACGTGACATTGGTCCTGAATCTTTTAAGCGAGCGCATGAATATGATAATTTGTGCAAAGACAAAGATCAACCTTTGTATTTGGGTTGCACAAAATACACCCGGTTGTCTGCGTTGTTAAAATTGATCAATCTGAAGGCGATAAATGGGTGGACTGATAAGGGATTCACCGAATTGCTTGAGCTGTTGGAAGACATGCTTACCATAGGTAACACATTGCCAAAACGAACGTACGATACAAAGAAGATATTGTGTCCGATGGGTGTGGGGTATCAGAAAATACATGCATGTCCCAATGACTGCATATTGTATCGGAAAGACTTTGAGAAGTTGCATAACTGTCCTACGTGTGGTTAGTCGCGCTACAAAGTGAAGTCGGGTGAATCTAATTGTGACGACAACAACACAAAGGGTTCCCCTGCGAAGGTTTTATGGTATCTTCCAATAATACCCAGGTTCAAACGCTTGTTTGCTAATGCAAATGACGCGAAGAGCATTAGATGGCATGCAGATGAGAGGAAATGTGATGGGCAGCTTCGCCATCCGGCTGATTCTTTGCAATGGAAGAAAATTGATAATTTGTATTCGGATTTTGGCACTGAGTCAAGAAATCTTAGGCTCGCACTTGCTTCAGATGGGATGAATCCATATGGTAACTTAAGTACGAATCATAGCTCGTGGCCTGTTCTCCTTTTAATTTACAACCTATCTCCATGGTTGTGCATGAAGCGCAAATATGTGATGCTATCCATGATGATTTCTGGCCCGAGACAACCTGGTAATGACATAGATGTTTACCTTAGTCCATTGATTGAAGACTTGAGAAAAATGTGGGATGAAGGCGTGGATGTGTTTGACGGGTATTCTAATGAAACTTTCAAGCTGCGAGCCATGTTATTTTGCACGATCAATGACTTTCCTGCATACGGAAACTTGTCTGGGTATAGTGTCAAAGGGCATAAAGGTTGTCCTATTTGTGCAGAAGACACGTGTCACCATCAACTCAAATATGGAAGGAAGACTGTCTACCTTGGGCATCGGAAATTTCTCAAACCTAATCACAGATATCGTAAGTTGAAAAAAGCTTTTAATGGGTGCTCGGAAAATGACATTGCTCCGAATGCCTTGACTGGAGAAGAAGTCTATCAAGTGGTTAAAGACATCAAAGTTGTATTCGGCAAAAAGCAGAAGCAGCCTAAGGAAAAAAGCAAGTGGAAGAAGAGGTCGGTGTTCTTTGATCTTCCGTATTGGTCCAATCTTGATGTAAGGCATTGTCTTGATGTTATGCACGTCGAGAAAAACGTTTGTGATAGTGTCATCGGGACGCTTCTCAACGTTCAAGGGACAAAGGATGGCATAAATTCTCGTCTAGATTTGCGTGAGATGGGCATAAGAGAACAATTACATCCTGTGGAACGAGGTAAAGGCACATATTTACTTCCAGCATGTTATACCTTATCAAGAAAAGAGAAAATGAGCTTTTGCGAGTCTCTACGGGGAATCAAAGTCCCACATGGCTACTCGTCAAATGTAAAGCGACTTGTTTCAATGAAAGATCTCAAATTAGTTGGCTTGAAGTCTCACGACTGTCATGTCTTGATGCAACAACTGCTACCTGTGGCAATTCGTGGCATCTTACCGAAAGATGTCCGATATACCATAACTAGGTTGTGCTTATTCTTCAATAGTATATGTGCTAAAGTCATCGATCCTCAAAAATTGGACGCGTTGGAAAATGAGGCTGCTATTATCTTGTGTCAATTGGAGATGTTTTTTCCTCCCTCATTCTTTGATATCATGGTTCATTTAATTGTTCATCTGGTT
Source organism: Astragalus membranaceus (assembly GCA_039519185.1). Taxonomy (NCBI): domain Eukaryota; kingdom Viridiplantae; phylum Streptophyta; class Magnoliopsida; order Fabales; family Fabaceae; genus Astragalus; species Astragalus membranaceus. Next base: position 159,101,303 of record CM076848.1, on the reverse strand, counting down.
AGGGAGATTAGATTATGCGGCCCTGTTTATTTAAGGTGGATGTACCCAATCGAGCGATACAAGAAGATCTTGAAAGGGTATGTGAAGAACCAATATCGTCCTGAAGCATCCATTGTCGAAAGGTACGTCACAGAAGAAGCGATTGAGTTTTGTTCTGACTACTTGTCAGAAGCAAAATCTGTGGGACTACCAAAGTCTCGTTATGCAGGGAGAGGTCAAGGTAAAGGTACACATGGTATAACCACTAAATGCATGGGCCGAGCTGAAGTGCTTCAAGCACATTTGTATGTTTTGAATAATACAGATGAGGTATTACCTTACTTGTCTCTCCATAAAGAGATAGTAAAGGCCAAAAACCCTCGAATGAAAGAAATATTGTTATTGAACGAGCATAACAACACATTCATAGATTGGTTTAAATCAGAGATTAAGAAAGATGTGAGTGCCTCTGAGACTTTGAGATGGTTAGCACATGACCCTCACTTTAATGTCGTATGTTGGAGCGGGTACGACATAAATAAGTTTTCCTTTTACACAAAGTCTAAAGATGACAAAAGCACCATGCAAAACAGTGGAGTTATGGTCATGGCTTCCTCGATGCACTTCTCTAGTTCAAATGATACAAAATCTGTACTCGCATCCATTGCTTACTATGGTGTCATTGAAGAGATTTGGGTGCTTGATTACTGTAAATTTAAAGTGCCTCTTTTTAAATGTAAGTGGGTTAACAACAATAGTGGTGTACGTACTGACGAAATGGGATTTACACTAGTGGACCTTGACAAGGTAAGTTAAAATGATGAACCCTTCATCATGGCTGACCAAGCAAAACAAGTTTTCTATGTCAAAGATCCTTCTAACAAAAAGTGGTCAGTTGTCCTACAAGGAAAAATAGGCAGTGATGAAAATGAAGATTCAAGTCTTGCAATTTCGGAAACACCTTGTTTGTTAACACAAGTGCCGACTTCAGTTGATGACAATGAAGTTGACAATGAACATGCCACTCGCAATGATCATAATGAAGGAATTTTATACGAAGGAGTTTAGATTTGTTTTTTTTTTAAACCTATGAAATTGTAATTTTGAACTTAGTAACAATGATGGTTTGTTTCTATTATTTCCTTTTGAGCATGTGATAGATTTTGTTTGGTATCAAGTTGTATCTAATCTACTTATTTTCTGTTGGTATTATTCTTTTTTTATTTGATTAAAGGGGGGAGAAAGAGATATTGTATGTTGTAACGAATTCAATCAAACTATATACTAAATTTGGGGATAAATTCTGTATTCAACTTGATTTGTCACTAAGTACTAAGTGAATACAATGATGGCAGAAGCCAATTTGTAGAAAGAAAACAATTACAATATTGAAATGAAAATACTAGGAGAAGAAGAATCTGCAGTAGCAACCAAGTGAAGAGAATAGCCATCATACTTATTCAATGCCCAATCATTCCCAAATTTGATACTTTATAGAAAGGGAAGTATTTTCTGTTACGTTTTCCCTCTCTCATGCTCTTTTCAGCAACCAATTCTGTTATACCAATTCTTAATCATAGCATAGATTGATATGTGTTGTTTACTTCTCTTATTGGTATCAAGCTCATATTGGTTTTAGTATATGACTGATATAATTTGTTTCCTTTGTTTAAACAGCTATCATGGATGATTTCAGTGATCCTCCAAAAAAGAATACCAGACGTCCAACATCATTAAAAAAGTTCACTTCTAGGTGCCCAGATGGTCAAAAAATCAGAGTGGATATTGATAGTAAAGGAGATCTTATTGGTCCGTATGCTAACAAATTCAAGACCTATTTAGGGGTGGTTGCACGAACAAAGATAAGCATATTGCCAATGAAGTGGAGTGATGTTGATGACGAGACAAAAAAGATTGCTTGGGATGATGTACTGCTAACATTTGATGTTCCCGAGAGTAATGAATTCAAGAAGACTTGGATGTCTCATATCAATCTTTGTTGGAGACAGTTCAAGACAACTCTCACCAGAATATATGTCTTTGGTAGTGGGGATACAGATGGTCAAAAAAATCCATGTCACAAGTACAGCAACATATCTCTCGAGACATGGGCCACATTTTATAACAGTCGCATTACTGAGGAGTTTGTGGTATTGTTTTAACTATAACTATTTTAGTTTCTTAAACATTAACGATATGTTGTAAATATGGTGGTGTTTGTCCTTTGTAACAGGCTAAGAGAGAAGCTGCCAAGAATATTCAAAAAAATAATAAATATAACCACACAATGGGGCCAGGTGGTTATAAAAAGTTGAAGAAGGCTTTGAAAGAATAACAAATCAAAAAAATCCAGGAGGAGTCTGGTGATCCTGATTTGGAGGTGGAGCCTACATCTCCAGAGCGTCATGAGCTGTGGAAGGCTGGCCGCAAAAGCAAGTCTGGATCTTATGTATCCGAGTCGTCAGCATCAGTTGGATCTAAGATTGTAAGTAAAATGTTGTGTGGAAGCTGTGGAACTTAGTATGTTTTGTTTAATTTGTTAAATTGTAACATGTGAACATGCTTTTGTTGCAGGATGAACTTGCGGTTATGAGTAGCCAAGGATCTTTCGTTCCTCAAGGAAAGAATGATATTTTGACTGTTGCCATTGGAACACCTGAGCATCCCGGTTGTGTTCGGGGAGCTGGAAAAGGTGTCGGGATAAAGAGATACTTTGGAGGTGTGGCACGTTTTGCCTCGAGTAGCTCACAAGTTGACAAAGTGGAGTTGATGAAAGAAATTATGGAGGATGTGGAAGTGATGGTGCAAGACCGAGTTCGCAAAGCGTTGGCAGAGGTATATGTTTATATTACTAGATTTGTTTTATTATTTGAATCAATTCATAAATACTAACTTAATTTATATGTATGTTTTAATTATTCAGCACACCATCTCATGTGGAGGAATTCAAAATGCGGGTGTTCAGGTTCCCTCTCCCATGACAACTGTTGGATCTAAGGCTAGCTACTCACCATCTCATGTGGAGGAGGAGGCCAATATCGATTGGATGAAAGAGATGCTTGTGACAGGGTATGCTGATAAGAGACATGCTAGGATATGGTTGCAGCATGAAGATCATGAGTGCTTTGTCTCCTTCAAAGAGATCACGGACATGATTTCTGGTGAAGAGTGGCTTGAATTGAGCCATTTGGCCATATGGTGCACGTAAGTAGTAAAGTCTATTCCATTATATAAATTTCTCACATTTTACATATATTAATCGATCTGATAGTTTTTCTTACTTGCCACTAGATATTTGCATCGTCAATGTGTTGAAAGAGGTATTGATGACTTATATGGATTTGTGTGTCCTTACAAGCTTAACGTGAAGGATATACCCATGAATGTTGTCCTTCAAAACCTTCAAGACAAATTGATGACCACCAATAAGGGAGTATATATTGCTCCATTTTGCCATAGGTAACAGCAACATAGTTCCTTGTTTTGATTACTAGTTGTTTTGTTGGTGAATGGTGAAATGCATGTTAGTCTTCTGATTCTGATTTTCTTGTGTCATTCTGAGTTTATTGTGTGTAACATGCATTTCTTTGTGTGTTGCTTAATTTTAAGTTTATCGATGTTGCAGCGGACATTGGCAACTAGTTGTCTTAATCCCATCTCAAAATATTGTGGTCTGGATGTGTTCCTTATGCCGCAAACCAAACAAAACAATCAAAGAAATGTTTAGCAAGTAAGTTTGTATTTTTTATCTTGGTTTAGATTATAGTATTTGAACTTAAGTTGGGTTGAAATTTTATAAATACTTTTATATTATGTTATTAGAGCTGTCAAAGGTTATTCTACATCTGCCCCCACATGGTTGTACCCTAAAGTAAGTAATTTAAAATATGGAGTTGATTTAATTTGGAGTGAATTCATATATATATATATATATATATATATATATATATATATATATATATATATATATATATATATTTGGTTAACTTTGTTAATTCATTTGTGTGTAGATGCCAACACAACGGAATGGTTTTCATTGTGGATATTATGTGATGAACTTTATGCTGACCATTGTGAATGCTAGTGTTGTTGATAATTGGGAGCAGGTATAAATTTTTGGTTAAAATTATACTTTACACATCTATTTAGAATTATAGAATGATTGAATATAATTTGTTTGAGTAATTTTTAAACTTGTAGGTATTTGATGACTCAAAGGCATACACCGAAAAGGAGCTTCTTAAGGTTTGTCAGCTTTGGGCAGAATTCTATATGAAGATTCGTACGGAGCAAAAAGATACATTGTTTAGCATTGTTTAAACTTGTTCAATTTATTCTCTATTTCTAGTCTTTGTGAATTGATAGTATTAGAATTGTGAACAAATTTTTTATTTGGTCTGGTTTTCTATTTCTATTTCTAGTTTAGATGAAATGTGAACAAATTTTTTATATGGTCTGGTCTTCTGTTAATGTAAACACTGAGGTATTAGAATTGTACTAGATGAAATGTGAAGCTGGTTTTGTGTAATGTATTAGAATTGTGACTGCATATTGTATTAGAACTGTATGTGAGCTGGTTTTGTGTAAAATGAGGTATTAGAAATGTGAAGCTGGTTTTGTGTATGTCTGTGATGCAATCTCCAGGTTTAGAACTGCACTGAGTTATTAGAAATGTGAAGCTGGTTTTGTGTAATCTGCAGGTTTTCTTTTAACGTGAATAGTAACGGTATGATAAAAAACGAAGGAAACTAAAATGTGTAAAATGACATTTAGCATCGGTTGTTTGAATAACCGATGCTAAATGTCATTTTTAATGACGTTTAGAGACATTTAGCGTCGGTTGTTTGAAACAACCGATGCTAAAAGTCCATCAGTGAGACATTTAGCGTCGGTTGTTTGAAACAACTGATGCTAAATGTCCATCAGTGAGACATTTAGCGTCGGTTGTTTGAAACAACCGATGCTAAATGTCCATCAGTGAGACATTTAGCGTCGGTTGTTTCAAACAACCGACGCTAAATGTCTCAAAGGGGACTTTTAGCGTCGGTTGTTTGAAACAACTGATGCTAAATGTCTCACTGATGGACATTTAGCATCGGGTTCTCAGATAACCAATGCTAAATGTCACATTAAAAACCATTTCAAAGGGCTAAAAATGACATTTAGCGTCGGGTATTTCAAACAACCGATGCTAAATGTCCATCAGTGAGACATTTAGCGTCGGTTGTTTGAAACAACCGATGCTAAATGTCCATCAGTGAGACATTTAGCATCGGTTGTTCTCAGATAACCGATGCTAAATGTCTCACTGATGGACATTTAGCATCGGTTGTTTGAAATACCCGACGCTAAATGTCATTTTTAGACCTTTGAAATGGTTTTTAATGTGACATTTAGCATCGGTTATCTGAGAACCCGATGCTAAAAGTGACATATAGCGTCGGTTAAATAACCGATGCTAATTGTATGACATTTAGCATCGGTCGATTTAGCGTCGGGCGATAACCGACGCTAAATGTCCAATTTAACCGACGCTAAATGTCTTTTTTTCACTAGTGTTTGTTCGGTGCACTTTCAGTTAGGTGCAAATACACCAAGGAAACAACAGTGCATCTGCACTAAACTACAATTACAGCAAGTGCAACTGCACTTAGGTGCTTCTGCACCATCCTGCGCTGAAGGTTTATAACCCCACAATGGAAGCACCGCAATTCATACATATGCACCAAAACTTCTATGACATCATGCTTTGTCACAAATCACATGGAGGCACATGCCAACATGCATAAGGAGGCGCCCACTATTCGAATTCATCATGAAAGGCTACTCATCTAAAGACACATGGCCTTCCACAATTGGACCTCTCCTTGAGGATGAGTGCTGGACTCAATCTCCAGAATTAAAGATCAGAAAAGTAACCATGGTTAAGCCTCCTTAAGTTAACTTGGTTTTCAAGCAAACCCTCACTTGAAGGAAACCTCCGAGGCTATAAAAATGCTTCCACTTCTCACTTGAAGATCATCGCATATCTCACATCATAATAGGTAGATCATACACTACTTATAATTTAGTAGTTTCATTTCATATAGTTTTAATAGTAGTTAGTTGGCAAGAAGGTAAGGAAGGAATCGACAACTTCTTCCTTCACTTCTTCATCAACTTAGTTAGGTGCAACTGCACCAGGAAGTCAGTGCTTCTGCACTGCTGGGCAATTTTATGCAAGAGTACTTCAATCAGTGTAATCTCTACCCTATTGATATCTCTTGTACTTTCATCCATAATATGTTTTATTCCATCTATCTTTGCCTTGCAATGCATATTATGAGCTAAACCTTTTTGGTTGAGATGTTCTAACTTTATAATGAACTTTTGAGTGAGTTATTATGCTTTTTAGTACTGCTGCACGCATTTTGGGTCTTGTGTTATACTACATCCATTATATTTTAAGGTTGATCACTTAGAATAAGTAGAGTTATATTCACAGACATGGTTTATAAATAGAAATTAAGACTAATAAGGGTGGGTGTTTAAATAAAGACTTTGTTAACTTGTGTAATAAAGAAAACTTTGTTAAAACCATGTTAAGTCCTAGACATAGGATAACATAGTCCTTAGGGTGAAACAGTGGGTACTTCAAAGGCATGAGTGAACTTATTTAGCAAGCCCAGACATGAGAAGCTTGTAACGACACTCTGAAGAAAGTAGCTGAAAAGCACACACTCATGCAGCTGCACTCAGTGCTTCTGCACCACTAAAAGCATAGAAACTCTCAAAAGAACATTATTTAGTGAAAACATCTCTACCATCATTCTCAACTGATTTTCTTCGTATTCATTTACATATTTGCATTCTGTTTTCACCTAACATAAAAACCGCAAATTTGTGAGTAGTATAGTAGCACTAATTTATATGCTTTTTAAACATACAAGAGTTTAACCAATTCCTGTGGGTTCGACCTTTCTTATCATTATATTACTTATTTGTGACTGTGTATACTTGCACATTTTTTCACCTGCACCAGTTTCTAGTCTAAATAGTGTATATGTGTGGAGAAAAAAATATGAACAGTGAACAATGAAAGGTTTATGGTCTAAAGATTGCACTGTGAATAGTGAAAATATAGAAAGAGAGGGTCAAGGGGCTGCAACGAAGGCTGGAAGGGGTCACAATGAAGGTGAATAGTGTTTATCGCAATGAAGACAGCTAGAGTTTATGCGGAAGCATGTCGCTCAAGATTGAGAGCTCGTGATACCATGTAGAAAAAGATTTCTGAATATTATTCCAATTGTGTATTATTACACTCACCAATCCTTATTATATAGACAAATAGGGTGAACTAAATCTAAAGGGCCTTATTAACTGGTTATTACATGGACTACTAATAATTACAAAAAAAAACTACTATTTACAACTTTGATAATAGAGTATGTCTCTGAGTATTTTCATCAATGCCTTTTCATTGTGTGCAAAAATATCTTGCTTTTTCGTATGTTATTTCTTACACGATACTTACACGTGTCCGAGCATTTTAATGCTTGTATTGGTTCTTCATAAACATACTTGGGAGATACTCTTTAGCTCGAACGACTATATTTCATGCACATTGTCTTCGGTCTTCATGATGGTACACAAGAACTTGGACAACTTGACTCTCATTCTCTGAGATGTGTCTGACTTCTTTGTGCTACACATGATGTTTAGGGATTACCCGCCCTCACATCCAGGACTAAACACTAGAGTGTGACCAAGTGGCCCATAGCGGGTGGTCCAACCGATCTTGATTAGACCATCATAAAATTTAAGTTTGGTCTAACTCAACTCTATAAAATTGGCTTATAGAGTGAGGGATGCCTCTTATTTATAAACACATTTTCATGTCATATCACATATAATGTGGGACTCTCAACATAACTCAAAATCTATATTAACTAGGATACGTGTAAAGTAGCCAAAAAATCTATCAAAAAAACTTTTACTTCTTGTATCATCTAGACAAATGGGAGTGCCAACACTACTAGAAATTGCAAAAAAATAGGCCTCGAACCAATATTCTTGTGCAAGATATGTAAGCCTAATATAGCATTGAGCATTTGCAACGACGGATCTAGGAATTTTCACGAGCGGCGGTAAAAAATAGTCTATAATGTTTTCTCAAAAAATATTATAGGTAAATATATAATTTCGTTACACAAACATCCTTGAATAGCCATTTTTCTACAATTTGCAAAGCTAAAAAGGTAAAATTAATACCAACTTTTTCTAGTTTTTATTTATCTCGTGTGACATCGTACATTTATTTATTTTTTAAAAAAAAAAAAACTATCTTGTGGGGCAACACATTCTTTTTTGGGGCAAAACTAAAGTATTATATATATATATATATATATATATATATATATATATATATATATCATATCGTATCATATCATAGTAATATATAACCATGAATAGTTCACATGGACTGTCCATGCAATCAAACGAAAAAGTGACATGTAAATCCATGTAAGCAGAGCCTCGCATTCTGGTTGCCATGCAATCAATGCGTAAAAAAACAGAAATAAAGATTACACAATTAAAAAAACAGAAATGAATATTACATAATTAATACTAATGATTCACAACATTAATATCATTGACTAATTACACCTCAAGCACCCGCCTATACTGCCATCCATTTCCAGTTTTCAAATTCCAATTGATAGCCAAATTTGAATTTCAAAATACAAAAATGAATTCAAAAACGAAATCTCAACCTAATTTCCTCAATTAATTTTAAAATTTTGAATTCCAAAACTCCCTCTAAAAACACATATTGATCTGTTTGCTATATATTTGTTACAGCCCCCCAACATCTTCATCCATTTGCAAATCCGATTCATAACCTGAAAATACACCAGATACAAAAAATAAATCACTTTTGATTTATCAATCAATGGATCTTCAACACGAATTATATGAAAATTTTCTCTTGAAATAAATAAATGAAATTTTTATGACTAAACGAATTATGTAATATTTTTAACCGTGAATTCATATTTGAATAATTGTTTGTTACACTAAATAAAATTACGAAACGCAACATTTAATAAGATATTAATGTCATTCAAAAATATATATTTTTGATAAGTTAGTATAAATTTAATTACCTTTTAGGAAAAAAAATATTTCTGTAAATAGCAAATCAGGTAGTCATTTTTACTGAAATTAAAAAAACGTGCTGAGTGGTTTGAGATATTAGAGGATATTGCTCATATTGTCCTACTAAGTAACAAAATGTTTTTGATATAGTAATAATTACAATAACTTGCCCAGATTAGTCTATTTGAGAAACCAATGCCCTCAATTTTCTCATGCCAATTAAGACGTACTAAAAAGCATTTACTAATATTTAACAGCCCCAAATGGCAGATCTGGGGCTGTTAATTACCTTTTGAATATTCGCATTACTGTTATTCCCATAAATTTTTAGAGGTCAACCTATGATTTACAAACAGCTTAATGGAAAATTACCCTGCATAAATGGCGAAATTAGAGGATATTAATTACGTAATTAATTGTGCGAAAATACCTTGCTCTACAAGACGCTACTATCCCTATATAGGTTTGCCTCTGACCAGAGTAAAATACATCACACATAAGCACCTAAATTATACGTACCTGGGAGAAGAATCATTAGCAATACAAATGGCATCCTCAAGCAAAAACTGCGCCGCTCCTCCCAAAAAGGTTGAACCTTTGTCAAGTATCGACCCAGGCCATGACTCATCATCCATCCTGGTGAAAGTGCTCAGGAAGTGGCATCCTCATTCGTTGTCTGTATCATTAAACCCACTAAGAGTCGATCATAGTCATCATACCTCGGTGCTGGATTTCGCTGCTGTTTGATGAGCAGATCTCCGCAATGATTGCATTCCATGACGCGAAGAAGAGGATGCATAGTGTGTCGACATGTTGATTGCGAGCAGCAGCAAGAGATGAATGCCTGGATAGAATCAGATAGAGAGATAGGACAGTAGCGATGATGAGAGGAAAAGGAAAGTCGATTCTCAGCCATCGTTGATAGGGTTTCCGAAAATAACCCTATTTTTTTTTAAAAAGCCTGAAATACCCTTTTCAAAATTTTGTTATTGCCTAAAAACTGTTTATCCACCGATTGAGCAGTATGTACTTATTTTATACTAACTAATTACTAAACTTTTTTTTACTAAAAATCTATATGATTTTAGTAGAGGTCTTTTTTTATTTAGAATAAAGAACTCAATTTTCTATTCTATAATAATACTACAAAATCTAATTTGAATCTTTCTTTGTTAGAATTATTGTTATCACTATTATTAATCAATAGTAATTGTACAATGATTGCATTAAGGCAATCTAGAATGAAACCTTATAGAACATAATTTAATACAAATAATAAAATAGAGTACGATTTTGTAAAATCGAATTTTACAATAATTCGAGTTTATTTGTATTAAATTTCGTTAACTTTAACATTAACAGAAACAGATATGTAATTAAAATATAAAATCACCGAAATTTTCGTAATTAATTAGCTCAGATTGATTCACGCAATAAAATAATTATTCTCGACAATGCAAAATTTCGAATTAATATTTTGTAATTGCTGCATGATGCATGCTACTTAATATTAAGGTGTTGATCGTAAACGGCGTTATTTATTGACAATTATTGTACACACCAGTTATTTTCTTCAAAGGTTCACATATTATTAAAATGAAAAAGGCCGGGTAATCAAAATGATTTTTTCATTTAACCCATAATATGCAAGAAAACAGTCATAAAGTGATAAAGTGCATAATCCTTATAATATCAAAAGAAAACTACATGTTCCAACAATAGTTTAAACGTACATAACCAATTTTAAATCAGTTGAACCCCAACAACCATGAACAACTGCACTTCAATCATTATTCAAATCCACATTAGGAACAAGCCCAAATAATGCTTTCAAACATTTCAACAAATTATAAAAACAACACTCACTAGTGGAAATTTGACATTAAAAAGCACCATTTAGCATCGGTTGTTTGAACAACCGACGCTAAAGGTAGGCGCGGTGGCAATTTTGCAATTAAACAGAAGTTTTTAGTTTTCGCGCCTACATTTAGCATCGGGTGTTTAAACACCCGATGCTAAATGTCACCTTTTATTTTTTTCCCAATTTTTCCATCGCATATCTCGCGTTGGTTCTCATCGTTATCTTCGGTCTCACTCTCTGAACTCTCTCCTACTCTTCACTCTCTCACTCTCTGGACTCTCACTCTCTGAAGATCGCTCTCTTCACTCTCCCATTCCTTCAACACATCTCGCGTTCTCACTCTCGCGTTTTCGAAACCCAACATCTCACTCTCTGAACTCTCTCACCCAACATCTCGCTCTCTCACTCGCGTTTTCGAAACCCAAAGGAGGCCGTCGCCATCTCAGGAGGACCTTGCTCGCCATCGCCGTCTCAGGAAGTCGTCCCTTGCTCGCCATCGCCGTTGCCGTTTCAGCTTTCCGTTCTCATCTCTCTGTTTATTGGAGGCAACGTTTGGTTCTTAACTCTCCGTTCTCAGCTCTCTCCGTCGCCGTTGCCTAGCTCGTCGTCACCTTGCTCGCCGTCGCCTAAGTGCAAAGAACTTTGCAAAGAACTTCGAAACCCTAAATTCCAAGACCCGTTCCAAACCCTAAGTTCTTGATGTAAGTTCCCTTCGAAACCTTAAGTTTTTTGTGTATATGAATGTTTTAGGCTGTTGATGTTGTGATTGTGTAACATAGGCTTTGGACAAGATCTGTTTTGAGGTTCTTGACATCATATTCGATCTAACAATGAACCTTTCAAGGTAACCAACTGTATTCTATTCTCCATTATATAATATATGTGTGCTTCTAGTTTCTGGAAATTGATGCTATGAATTAAGATTACTGAAATGTGAAATGCTTTATGATTTGCAGAAGCATATGAAACAATTTGTATCAACTATTATACAAAAGATGAAAGAAGAGAAGCTCTTTGCTCCACAAGGAGGCCCCATCATTTTGGCTCGGGTTTGATTTTTCAACATCATTTTTCTACCAAGTCTATTGATATTTTATTTAGTTCTCAGTATTATATACAATAATATCCTTACAATTTCTTTTTATTTATGCAATGTAGATTGAGAATGAGTACAACCATATCCAACTTGCTTATGAAGTGGATGGAGATGATTATGTCCAATGGGCTGCAAAAATGACAGTTTCACTAGATATTGGAGTTCCATGGATCATGTGCAAGCAAAAGAATGCTCCTGATCCAGTGATATGGAGATGATTATGTCCATAAAATTTTCTGGGTGCATGCTAGCAAATATTGGGGTGCTAATAGTTACTCCCTTATTTCTAATCTCACTTATATATACTTCACTTGGCAGATTAATGCATGCAATGGAAGACATTGTGGTGATACTTTCACAGGCCCAGACATGATAGATTTGTTTTTTAAAATCTGTGTCTGATGGAGGGGGGGTAAATTTATTTTTATTTTCTTAATAATTGGATCTAATGATAAGATTCCAAATTTGTTTGGCTTAGGATGTGGAGAATGTTAATGCAATTATAGCACCTGCTCTGCTTGGCAAGGTATTGTGCAGCTATAAAATGGGTATAGTATATTGTATAAATCATACTGTTTGTAGGCAGCTAATTATTTGTTATATGTGTTTACAGGACCCAACCAAGCAGACAGAAATTGAGAATTTTATGGTACAGCAACTTGATGGAACTATCAATGAGTGGGGATGGTGCAAGCAGAAGTTATCTTCTTTGGCTTATTTGTGGTAGCTTCTTTTTCTAGACAGCAATGGACTAATAGCTTCTTATTTCTGCCTAATCAATTGCACTATGTGGGCAGGCTTTATATTCACTTATGATAGCTGTTCGGTTGCTGAGGTTCAGTCCTTCTACAACTCCAAGGCGCCATCGAAGTCGATCACCAGCTGCAAAACGATATAGAAGACATAGAAGTAGGAGTTCCTCATTGTCTCCTGCTCATAAATCTTCCAGTTCAAGCCTTTGGTCAGTAGAGCGCAAAACTGCCATCGAAAAACAAAAGAAAGAAGAGAAGAAAAGGTAGACTGAAAGCTTTTCATTTTGTTCTAGCACTACCTTTTTTTTCCCACTTTTACTTGGTATATGATTTAAGATGGAAATCATTGGGAGGTTCTTCTGGTTTGTGGTGAGAATTTCAGTATTTTATGTGTAGATTGCATTTTGTTGCTGGGACCTGAGCGAGTAGAAAAAATCAAGATATTTGCAGGAGATGTGGTTCCCAAAAAAAAGTCTGATCCAGTAAGATATTCATCCTTCCTTCCAATGCTAATTTGATAGTTTTCTCAGGACACAATCTAAGTACATCTGTACAAGTATAGTACTGTTTTGCAGATCTACGTATTAACATAGAATTTCATCCATTCAACCAAAAGTCCCCTTGAAAATGAAACACAAATGGTTAGAAGTCCTTTATGCCCAACTGTGAAGATCAGTTTATGTGTTTTGATGTTCCGGAATTTCAATGACTATGTATAGAATTTTCTTGTAGTGGAGCAACCTGATATACTATACTCAAGTTGAATATGCAGCCTTTCTTTTTTTAATGATTAAATGTACAGTATGGTATGATCTATGAAACTAATTGTGTTATGCTCTTTGTGACAGGCTATCTATCTACTAGCTGCCAGCACTCTGGGTGTTGAACCTTCAAGATATCTCATGATAGTAATTCCTATTTGCTAACAACTTGTAATAAAATTATGGTCCATATAAAATGCTATACAGTCCTATGGTTTCTGGTTAGGTTTGATACAGCAGGTGATTTTATGATAGCTTAAGTTTAACTCATTTACAAGAATTTAGAATGAGTTCATATTTTGATGCATTCTACAGATGTGTTGTGATGGAGGACAGTGCCATAGGCCTAGCAGCTGCTAAAAGAGCTGGGATGAAATGTATAATAACAAAGAGTGGGTATATTATATTCATTACATGAATCCTGGAATTATATTTTGTTCATTACCTTACATGCACAACGATTGAATATTATTCAAATTTTGTCAGAGATGCTCATACCGAAAAGGATGTAAGGCAGACCTGTAAATTTTGTTAATTTTAGAGTTCTTTTATACCTGATGCATTGTTCCTGCAACTCTATGAATCATTTACTTGAATGAAGAGTTGACATCGTTTGTTACATATATTAATTAGGATTAAAATAATGACTGCAGATATCTTCAACAGCTGTACTACAAAACTTGAGGAACATGCGTGATAATCCCCCATCCCTAAATGTTGATGTTGACTCTGAGACTATTAATGAAGTTAGTGTTCACTCAATCAACAATGAACTAGATCCTGCACTAAGCAATGTGGAAGCTAGTGCTTTTGACATTGATTGGGATATTTCAGTGGAGAGTTCACAAATTGATTGGGACATTGGAACTGTTGAAGAAACAGAAGATACTGGTAATGGCTTGGGTCCTTATGAAATCATCAATGCCTCTGACGCCATACAGACTTTTTCACAAATTGAGGATGTCGGATGTGATCCAACAATATCATATCAAGAACTAGGCTCACATGCGGATATATGTTGGGATGTTAGTGTTGAGACTCCTCAAGTTGATGTGATTGATGATGTTAGTACATCAAATGTGGTGCTGGACAATCAGACTTCCCTTCCAGATGCCTTATCTCAAATGACCGGTAACAAAGAAGAAAGGAGCCAGATTTTGGATACAGAGTACAGAAATAAGATTCTTGATGATCTATACGAGGTAATAATAGTTGTGCTTACTCGTTATTCTATCAAGTTCTTGGTTGTGCTCATACCGTTTCAAATGTTGCATCCCTAGATAGACAAAGAAACATATATAAATCCTACAAGTTTTGTTTAAATTTATTTAACTCTTGCTAAACAGTTACCTGCACTGGATGTTCTTATGAGTTTGTTCCTTTTCTTCTTATGTCCAGATTAAATCTTAATTTATTGCATTGATTTTTATGCCATCAGATGAAATCCTTTTTAAATCAACGGTCAGCTGAATTGAAGAATGAGGAAACTTTGTCGCTACAAAATCAAGTCCAGGCAGTTTCTCCCTTTGTATTACAGCAGTATGCTGCTGATGGTATAGAAACGATGCAAAGTGATGTTTCTTTGGCAATTTCATTGCTGACAAATAGGAAGGCAAGGGATCTGATTATGATTCTCAACTCAATAAGGTATTACTCGATATGTTATAACTGAGATTTCATGAGCATGCTGACGGAAATGAAATTAGCTGTCAGATTTTATTTCTATTCTTTGTATTAATTGATTCTGGTGTGGGGCCAATTTTCAGATTTCTAGACAGACTAGTCAATTCATTGGAAGAAAAGAAACATCATGAAGTCAAATTGAAAGAAGGGTTGAAGGACTTGGCTACTAAGCACATGGAACTGTAGAATTCTTTGTCATCACTGTGGCCAAAACAAGTAAGTTATACTTTTGTGTGCTTGCTCAATTTTAGGGGATAGTATTTGTATTGTCCAACCAACTTCATACATTATAGTCTAATTTAAGAACTCAAAACTGTTGGACTAATCCTTGCTTGTCTCTCTCCCCTTCTTCATTCCATTGTTTCTTTGTAGCAAAATAAGTGAAATTTGAGTCCCTATACCTCTGTAAACTATTTATAGATACATGTTATCGTGGTAAATATTAATAGGATTATAACTATTCGTCAGAGATTGTGATGCTACCTATGTAGTTGTTAAAACCTACTCCATTGATTTTTGGGTGGGAGTTGAAATATGGCAGTAAGAAGGAAGAGTGGGCATCAAGGTTATCAAAATCGAGAGTTCAAGTAAATTTTTTTTGCCTAGCCGAACTTGTCTCGTAGTCTCGTACAAGTTTATCTAATATTTACATGACATGTACACTCATATAATACCATCAATGCACGATTAGTTCAACTTTTAAAGCAAAATAGCAAATCACCCTAATTGAGTGTCAGATAAAAACTTAAGTTGCTAAATATTTTTGATAAGTGGGCATCATTAGAGTTTAAAACTAGAATTTAACATCTTTGGTGGGCATCATTACAACCTGTTGAGTAGTCTCTTAGCATCACTGATTTACCCAAATTTTTTAGTTGAGGCAATGACAATATGTTGTTTTGGAAGAACCAAAAATTGTCATTTCTTTTCTCTGTTTTGCTTTAATTAGTAGATATAAGTTAGTATATTTCTGTAGTATTTCCACTTTGTACTTATTTTAACTAGCAAAGCAAACTATAAACCCCTCTTTTCCGTTGCTCTTATTTTTAATTCACTGCTATCATTGTTACTGTACAAGAGACAGACTAAGTGTTGAGTGAATTGCAGGATGTAGTCGTGGCAAAAACAAAAGAACTAAAAAACTGTGTGAGAGTACACTTTCATCCTTCTTTGATGGAAGGCCAGTTAATATAATTGGAGAGATCAACACTCTTTTGACCAGTGGCCTTGGAGCATGAAGAAAATAAACTTCCTCTGATAATGACGAAGCCTTTAAGTGGTTGGACCAGCCAAAGGAACTTAAGAATGGGTTTATAGAGTTGAGCATATTTCCTTGTTCTTATTTCTATTCGGTTTTTTGTTGTAGACAGAACTTTTACAATGCTAAGGTTCCTTGCTCATAATTTGAACACCAAATTTATTGTATGTTGATGTTGTAAGTGTACTGCTACAAAGACAAAACTATCAGCTTCCAATTAAAAATATAGACATTTAGCATCAGTTGTTTTAAACAACCGATGCTAAATGTCATTTTTTTTATCAAGAAAATGACATTTAGCATCGGTTATTAGGAACAACCGATGCTAAATGTCACTTTCAGGACATTTAGCATCGGTTGTTCCTAATAACCGATGCTAAATGTCACTTTTAGGACATTTAGCATCGGTTGTTTCAAACACCCGATGCTAAATGTCATTTTTCAGGACATTTAGCATCGGTTGTTTCAAATAACCGATGCTAAATGTCATTTTCAGACAACAAAAACAGTGATGAAATGGACATTTAGCATCGGTTATCTGAACACCCGATGCTAAATGTGACATTTAGCGTCGGTTAAATAACCGATGCTAAATGTATGACATTTAGCATCGGGTGATTTAGCGTCGGGCGATAACCGATGCTAAATGTCCAATTTAACCGACGCTAAATGTCTTTTTTCCACTAGTGACTTACCCACCGAAGCAAGGCGATTCACACAGAGAGCGCGATTCAAATAGAGAGCGCATGTCACACTCAAGCAGATGTGAAAACCTAAGTTGTGTGGTGAATAAGCAAAGGTGTGAGACAATGAGAGGGACTAGAAGCTACAATATGACCTTCAAACATTTCAACAAGTTAAAAAACAACACTTACCCACTGAAGTAGCACACACAAGGAGTGCAATTCAAACGAAGAGCTTAAGTCACACTGAAGTAGATGGGAAAACCCTAAGTTGTGCAATGAAGGAGCAAAGGTGTGAGACAGTGAGAGAGATAGAACAAATGGTTAGAGAGAGACAGGAAGAGGTATTACATTAGAGGGAGAGGGACTAAACTGTGAAATGATGAAATTTGGGGAAAATAAGTAAACTCACCTATTCACTAATGTGAAACAGGGTGAAGCCGCGAAAACCTACTATCCTAAGTCATTTTACAAGGTTCACCAGTGGACCCTAAAAAATGGGTCCATATTAGACGTGTGTATATATATATATATATATATATATATATATATATATATATATATATATATATATATATATATATAAACAAAATAATTCATTAAGTGGGGGAAAATTGGCCCCAATTGTACATATATGTCCATCCGTCCCTGAGGTTTTGTCTATTTCATGGTTAAGGGATAAAATCAATCTACCAAGTGAACAATTGGAGCAAACTTGGCTTACAATTCCAAAAGCTTGCGACCGTATTCTTTTCAAATCATCTACAGAAGAAAAAGTAAATTCATAATAATCTTTCTCCAATGAGATCAAACCCCACTTATCTATTGGTTGTCAAAGATCTTAAAGTAGTTTGGATTTCAATGCGTCAACCTTGACCGGATTATCACCCTTTGAAAGTTAAAACACGCCATAGAGATGTGTTTTGCATTTCACATATTCTTCCTTCGTAATTTGCTAATTTAGGAAAGATTGAAAGGTTTCTAATCACTGTAAATTATGGTTATGATTATGGGTAGGTGGAGGTTAAGTAAGATAAATTTTTAGAGGGTATTTTTGAAAATTTTCTTATTAGGGATACTTATTCTAAATTGGGATGGTGTCCTTAATTATGAGCCTATGTTATTTGGTTACATGTGTATAGAAGCCCAATAGAAACAGCCCAAATATGAGAGAAAGCAACGTGGGTTTCAACTTCCCAGGCCCAGGCAGCAAGTCACCTAATTGTGATGGTTCTATTTTTGGTATCCCCACCACTAGACACCATACCCCCACCAGATATTTTTCTTTCCATTTTACCCCTGTATATTTGGCAAAACGGATTTATCTATTTGTTAGATAAATCTGTAGTTGAATATTTAATAACGGTTTTATCTAATAAATAGATAAATCTGTTTTGAAAAAATTTAACTACGGATTTATGTAACAAAGAGATAAATCCGTTAGCCAATTTTTACAAAACGGATTTATCTATTTATTAGATAAATTCGTTATGAAATATTCAACTACGGATTTATCTAAACAATAGATAAATTTGTGTTGTAAAATAATTAATAAATTAAATTCAACATTAATTTACAATTTTAAGGCAAATAAATCTAATATATAAGGAATATCATATACAAAAAAAAATGTTAAATATTAGTGTAATCTCAATCAGAATCAGCTGCTAAGTCTACAACTACCGGTGGATGAGTTAGTGGTTTGGGGACCGGAGCTAAAGACCCCCATAGTTGGATACGCCCTATATAAGGATCCTACAATGTAGTAGTCTCGTCAGATGAAAAACGCTGTCACTGAAGAGAAACTGGAGGCAATGGACACTCAGGCAAAAGCGCAACATGCACCCAGTGAAGGTTGTTTACGAAATGAATACAGATGATGTTGCGACTCTTGCTCGTGGAATATGAACCTCTCAACGGCAAATAAGTATATGACTCTCTAAACGATAATGAAACTAGGGCGACATTATATTTGGTAACTATAATGTACCCCATCTTAGGCATTGCCAGCCACTTGTCCTCATCCTGCTTCCGCATACCCCTAACAAACAATGACTCCTTAATAGTTGCAAGTCGGTTAGGCACAAATAATTCAGCATATAGATCATACCGTGAGCCTATTTCTTGAGTTAGTTCTTGCCGAACTAATGCCCAACTATCCTCACCAAAATCAAGTTCAACAGCAACTGCTTGATAGCCACAATTTCCATCCCCTTCTACATCAATAATGTCTGAAACATAGGGGTGCAAATGTAAAGGAACCCATGGTAATAAAGACATATCATGCTGGGAGGATTGCTTTGGTGAACGCTGTAAGATCCGCTGTGAGAGTTTCTTTGAAGTCCCCTGTGATAGTGATAGTTGCTGTGATGTTTTACTGACAGAGTCTCCTCATCCACATGCTCCCAATAAGAAGGGTCATGTTTCACATCATACATTTTTTTTCTTATTCTTTGGTGCACCCTTTGTCTTAATTTTAGATGGTGGTGGAACCATAGAAGATGTGGTAGGAAATGCGAGCTCGTGAATCTGTTTCTTGAACACGAACTTCTCCTATTGAGTCATAGAATTAAATCGCTTCCATATAATCTCCATAGAATATGCGATGTCAGTCAACATATTTCTTTTTATTCTCAACCTCATCCATACCATCCAAACTCAGCCTACACCAATGTTTGTCAACCACCTCCAATGGAATTGGAGTGCCTGAGACATGATAAACACCAAGCTCACAAGCACAGGGCAACCCATGTGTAACCTTAATGATGCATTCACAACGAGCTTTGTCATAACCCACACCTGAGGTGGTTTTCTCAAACTCAGCTGCAATATGTTTTAGGGCATTTATGGAGACCATTCCGCGTAGTTTCTTGTAGAATTGAGTGTTGTGAGCCACCTCGACACGGTTGATACTTTTTTGGAAAAACTCCACAATCTTTGTAAAATGTAGATTAAGTATACCATTCATTGCTTCCCAACACCTACACAAGTCTCCTCCACTATTCCCCAACGCCCTCTTCAACGCCCGGTGGGCCGACTCAACCCTAAAATAATAGCAAAACAAAATTAAATTCCAAAATTGAATAATTGTTAATTAACTGCAAATTAGATGACATACCTATTGGTAGTGGTATTCCCCAAGTGTGCGACCTAGTTAGTCCATGCCAAAACAAATCTATGCTTATGAGGAGTCAACCATGTGTCATGCAAGTACTTCAGAAAAAAGGGTAAATCGACACATGACTGCTCCAATATCTACAACCTCTGTGAGTACTCAACCTCGTCAACTGACTCAATAAGATTGTACCAAAGAGCGATCACTGGCTCTTGTCTATTGTTGTGCGAAAAGTAGATGTGCAAGTATACACAATCGCAACAAGTAATATAATGATAAGTAAAGTTCGTTCCCACAGGGATTGGAATTAATCTAAGAAGTTTAAGTGATTAGCAACTTAGTAAAACAAGTATGGTGACAAATAAAAGTGTAGAGTTGTAAACATATTGATTTAAGATAAAATAGTAATGAATTGAAGATATTTAAGAGTGAGTTGGATAGCTCAGCAGTTATGTAAATTCCCAAGAATAGTGCTCTATAATATTAGACGTTGTAGCGTTAAGCGCTGTAGCGCTTACAGAATCAACAGACGTTGTAGCGTCATGGTGGCGTGCCTTTCAGTCACTATCATTAGGGCTATGTTACAAGACTCCTATGTCTAGGTTCTAAATAAGTTTTACCCCTATATATTAAGATCTTACAGCATGTACCTTATGAACTATTACTCTCCTATGTCTAGGGTTAAGTAGTACTTCCTTTAAAGGGTTTTTCATTCATATCATTCCTTGAGTTCTCTTTGTGAACCATATCTGTACCCACAAAGCCCCCTTATTTTAGTTGATCAGTCCCAAAACAAAGTTGAAAGCATTATGAGACAAGGAATGAAACGCAAACATCATAATATTATATAAAAGCTACTCAAGGTTCATTACACACTAAAAACAATCCAACTACAAAGTGATTTAGCTCATGACAAGCTTCATCATCGCAATACAAACAAACATGCTTATATTACCGTAGGTAGAGAAGAGGAGAATGGTTGCAAAAGATGCACTCCAAGAATCCCAAGTCATATACGTAGATGAAGCTATGGCTTGAACAAAACCTTTTATGAAATCTAAAAACTATATTACAAATAAAATCTTCAAGATTAGAATAACAATGGAGGAAAACCAAATTGTCAAGTTAGCTCTTCTCCAAGTTAAGACTCTCTCCTTTCGTAGTAAAATAATAATCTAACTTGCGTGTATATATGATTAGATATATCCCTAATAGATAATATCCTAATTAGATAATATCTTAATTACTCAAAAAGCTACTTTACAAAAAGTGGTAATGATTAAAATCATTACCAACTATCAAGTGGGAATCAATTGGAAGACGCCAAGTGTCTTATTGACTCCACTTGGGCTTCAATGTCATGCTGAGGATAAGAGATAAGGGAGATGACTCATCGTTTCAGCAAGTGGTTACACAAATATCCCAATGGTCAGCCGCCTCATAACGCTGTAGCGTCTCATTGATGGCATACCGCTGCAGCACTAAGGCAGAACATCAATATATTCACAAAGGCACCTATTATGCCCAATATTTAGGGAATTGACTTATAACCAGCTTTTACACTATTAATCACATATTCACATATTTAAGTACTAAAATTACTTAAGAAGTGAGATTGATTTAAGTATTAAGAGCATAAATAACCTATATAAAATAGAGTTATCACACCCCCAAACTTAAACCATTGCTTGTCCCCAAGTAATGACACTTGAATAAGGTAACTTAACCACATAACTAGCTGCAGTCTTTAAATTAAACAGCATTTCAAAAAAAAATTCATGCATAAGCCAATTTGATCATTTTCACACACCATTGTGGTTCACAATAGAATAAAATTATTACTGCTCAGTTGTGAGTGTGTGACATCAAAGCTTAGTTCAGTTCCTAGCCAGTTTCAGCATTTTTCAAAGGCTTTGGATAGAGGGGCCTTCTTTTGGATTAGCCAAAGAATTTTTTCAAAAGAGAGAGTGGATTAACAAATTCACATAAGTAATGGGGGGGCTTCAAAGCACAACAAAGGGCTTGAATTAGGTGTTTCAGATTATTGGTCAGTGCACTAAGTTTTTAATTTGGAGATTTCTCAACGCTGTAGCGCTTTAGACGCTGTAGCGCTGGTGATATGATGGAACAAAATAATTACTGCCTTTATTACTGAGCTCCTTATGTAAAATGAGACTCGCGCTCATGTGCCAAATATGCGAATGCAATCGAGAAGGTTAACTCGGTTGAAGTGACACCCACAATATCCAAGAGAGGTATCTGTATTTGTTGGTCTTGTATGTGTTGTCCAGAATAAGATCCCTACGACACAATCTGAATAATTTGATAGAAGTGGAATGTGCCCACATGATGTCACTGACAACATCTGTGCCCTCAACTTTCCTGCTCCAGCATAAATACTTCTCAGATTCTATCAATCTCATCAGCTCCTGAATCTCAGTTCTAGGACCCCTAAAGGAAGACCGGTACATGGTACGCTGCCTATATAGTTGGGACATAAAAGTCACATTACCCACAAATTTCTTCTTCAAAGCATTCATACTGTCTCTAGGGGCAACCTTCAATGGAGTGTGTTCATCTACCATAGCCTTCTCCTCCTTTGTTAACCAATGTGGTGCCGGTTAACATTGTAAGCAACTCCTGTGTGTGGAGTCCATAAATAACCCTCAAACCCCAACCCCCATCACGATCATTATATGTAGCTCTTAACTTAAACGAACAAATATGCTTCTTTGAGTCGATGACTCTAGAAATATTGCTGAATTTCCCATGCTTCTCGCAACCAAAAACAATTTTATCTTTCATCCCCCTTTTACCTCCAGCTCTGCAAGATCTAAGGATGATAACAGCAATTCCGTTGACTTTCCCAACCTTTCTGACCCAACGTACAAGATCATCGCGTGTTAGAAATAGCTACAAAATAGACAATTGTTAATTAGTTAATTAATTAAATATCTACATACATTTTGTAAATAAAAAAAATTAATTAAATATACCATTGTCGTCGTGAATGCCCCAGATGTATCTACCGAGAACAGAACCAACTGCTCATCCGTATCCATATCTGTTTCATTTTAAATAAAATTAAGTAAATGTTTAATTCACAAAAATAGAAAACGGATTTATGTCTTATATACATAAATCAGTTGTTGTTTTTTACAAAACTGATTTACCTATACAAAAGATAAATCCGTTTTGTAATTAAACAATAACGGATTTACGTATTTATCCATTATTATATTTTGTACAACAGATTTATCTTTTTTAGTAGGTGATTCCTTTTCACAAAAATTCAACAATGGATTTATGTGGTAAATACGTAAATTCGTTTGTAAAAAAAATTATAACTACAGATTTATCTTTTTAAAACATAAATCCGTTTGTCAAAAAAATTAACAATGGATTTATCATTTTAAAAAGATAAATCCGCTAAAAAGTCAAATTAATGCATAACGGATTTATGTTTTTGCTAGGTAAATCCGAGAGTAGATAAATGATAAGGTCCACACTCTGAGTGAAATAAATGTTGAAATAAATGCCAGGATATTTTAGGGATATTCAAATATGGTGGGGGCAGTGGCGGACCCACGTTAAGGTGAGGGGGTTCAGTTGAACCCACTGAAAAAAAATTGCACTTATCACCCTGGCAGTGGTTTAGGGTACTAAGCATAATGCTTAGTAACAAATACTAAAGGGTAGATTAGTAACTACCCATATTTTCTTTGAATATCTCTTCATCTCCTTTAACAACTTCCCTCATCACCGCTGCCGAGATTCAATCTGAATTCTCCCACCATGACCCCTCCGTCGCTTGAATCAACAACGACAGCTTCGGTTGCTGTCCCGCTTCCATCATCGCCGCTCAACAAGACTGGCAACTCAAATACCTCTGCCAACCTGACCACTTCTACTTCAACCACCTCAAAGCTGCTATCCTCCATTCCCGTACCCTAATTAAGGACTTAGTCAACGCTCAACATGTCGATGAGATCTCTATCGTTGATAACGCCACCACTGTCGTTGCTATTCGTTATGGAAATCTGTGTCATCTAGAAAGTATTAACCACAATTGTACTAATCTGCGGTTAGTGGCCACTAACCAGTGTTGTGCATATCTGTGGTTAGTGGCCACTAACCACAAACTAGTGCCCCAATGGTTAGTGGCCACTAACCACAGATTAGTATTAAAATGGTTAAAACTGAGACCAACACATTAACAGAATCACAACATGGAGTAAACGTGAAATCTGATTGCATCAACATGAATTAATCGTGAAATCTGAAGTAATAGTTATTGAGAAGCTATATTGTTAGTGACAAGTAATCGTTATGGAAATCTGTGCCATCTAGAAAGTATTAACCACAATTGTACTAATCTGCGGTTAGTGGCCACTAACCAGAGTTGTGCATATCTGTGGTTAGTGGCCACTAACCACAAACTAGCGCCCCAATGGTTAGTGGCCACTAACCACAGATATGCATAATTGTGGTTAGTGGCCACTAACCACAGAATAGTGCAACTGTGGTTAAATTCCAGAAAACAGGTTCAATCAATTCCAGAAATTCCATTAAATATAATCCAACCAGATGAATGAAATAACCAGATGAATTGATATAACCAGATGAATGAAGCGCTACTGGGAGAGAGAGAGAGAGAGAGAGAGAGAGAGAGAGAGAGAGAGAGAGAGAGAAGAAGAAAGGGAAGACAGAACGACGGAGGAAGGGGACGGACGCCGTGGTGCGGCGTCGGTGACGGTGAGAGAGAGAAAACGTGGTGGTTGCCGTGGAACCTGGTGCGCGCGAAGAAAGAAGAAGGTGGTTGCAGGTCGTTGCAGGAAGTGATGCGTGGGAATGGAAGGTTGCTGTGTAAAATGACAAAACTGCCCTCTTTAAGTGACAGCCATTAGATCATATTTCATTAAAATTAGAGGCATCCAACGGCTCAGTATAATTTAGTAAAAGATACTAAGGATCTGACTTAGTACCCTAAACCACTATAAATAACCCAAAATATCATTACATCTCAGCACCACCAAATTCATGTTGCTGTCGAAGGTTCTGGACATTTGACAAATATTTTGATCTTCTTTTTATGTTGTCCTTTAATTGGTTAATTAAATTAGTTGAGAAGAGTTTAAGCAAAGGTTGCAATTAATTAGATAGCGTCGTTTCACTATAACGAAAAGATGAAAGGGCGTTCGATTCATCCTGTTCTGAGTTTGCTGCGGCGAGATGCAGTCAACAAAAGAAGCTAAGAAGGAAGTGTTTTGTCAAAAAAAAAAATAGAAAACGTTCACAATTTTCTCCCGTTAAAAGCGTTAAGTGTGACCTAGAATTTTCTCCTTAGAGGGCCATACCTCTCCTAAGGAGCCATTTACAAAAAATCATCAGAGACAGAATTAATACAAATAGGGATAGTGCAAATGTACTCCCTGATATGATGAGGGAGTTGAGTATATAGGCTGTCCAGGGCCCAGGCTTCACTTATCATGTTGAATTACATCCTTGATGCACAAATGGAGATCATGAAAGTCCACAAAGGGGACCAGCTTTTAGAGTGGACCAAACTGGGTCCATGGAGAGGTCAGGAGGAGGAATTTCCATTACCAATCATGTACACATAACCAGGACGTAACTTGTTCCTATAGCCTTCATCATAGAGTTCCAAGTAGAAGAGCCAGACTTTTGGGAATATCAAGAAAATCACCATTACCAATGTTAGAATAGGCAATATTTTATTGTATAGCTCACTTAGATGAGTTTGTATAGTTGCTAGTTAGTTAGTCTTAGTAACTGGTCCAGCTTCCTTTAACTGATTCAGTTATGTACATTGTTGTATATATAGGGATTGATCCCTCATTCAATAAACAAGTTCAGTTTTACAATTCTAACAACCATCATATTTATCATGCAACAAATTCACCCACAATTTATCTGCTCCCTGATGGATATCGCATTGAACCCTACGCCCCGGCTTAAAAGTTAGTATTGTTGGCACATGATCCACGAGCACAACCTAAAACAAATACTTGACAATGTATAAACTAATTGTCCAAAAATATTACTTTAGCAAAATCCTCGGATAAAACCATATAATAAAAAAATTCATAAATAAAGAAAAGTCTGCCAAACTGGGCATATAATAACTAATCCCATTGTTGTATAAGTTTATAGATCTATTCTCTTCTCATTTTTGTAACGGAAATACTAAAAAGGACTAACGGTGTACACGTTATCTAACTTAAATGACTTAGTTGGTAAGAAAAAAACATAAATGACCAACTTGTTACAAATAAATAACTTAAGGACCTCAGGTGTAATTTTGCCTATAAAATTTTACACTAATTTATCTAATGAATACTACAACATTTGCTGTTTCTGGCAACATTTCTTACAACACGTAAATGTTGCCTAAAAGTAAGTTAGCCAACAACTTAGGACCGTTGCCAATGCTCTTTCTCCAACATGATATAATTGTTCCCTAAAATAAAAATGGGAATGGTTTCCAAATGTTAATGTGATACTTCTCTCACAATAGTTGGTAGCTATTTCTAGGAACAGTTTTGAACGGTCACCCCTATTTCTAACAAAAGGCTACATTTATCAATTATTGCTTTTAAAACACCAAAGAATTAAAGTTATTATTGGTCTTCTCTCCAAAGAATTAAAGTTATTATTATTATTATTATGATTATCATTATTATTATTATTATAATAATAATAATAATAATAATAATAATAATAATAATAATAATAATAATAATAATAATAATATGGAGCGTGCGAGAACTCTTGTTTATTGTGAGAAATGATAACCATTAATTATAACTGCTAGCTAGATTAAACTTAACGACTCAAATTATGTCATTAATTACAATATATCGTATGATTATTTCCTTTTTTTGGTATAAACTGGGTATCTCTACACATAACTGCAAAGACTAATCCCTCGAGCCGGGTAGGACTACAATGGACGGCAAAACTCTCCTTCAAGAGATTCAACACTACTGCATGCTCAAGGCTAGATTCGAACCCAGGACATTGGTTAAGTTGAAAGAGGCCTCTTGATTATTTCCTTTTTAACCAGAACCTTTCAATCTAACGGTTATAATTAATAGTTTCCATTTCTCACGATAAACAAAAGTTCTCACCCGATACGCTCCCATAATAATAATAATAATAATAATAATATATTAAAAGAAATTCTTTTTATAGTTGAAAGTCTTTTTACTAGTATATATTAGTAAAGGAAAAACGTGAAAGTTGTCTTTAATTTTCCAAAACCCTTGCCACGAAGAAGACCATGCCATCGAGCGGTGATTGTCGTCAAGAACCCTTTCCACCAAAAACCCTAGGCACCAAAATTGTATACAAACCTCTCTGGTTCACTTAATCCATAGTCACATTTAAAATGTTTTTCTTTGGATCTTTTACCTTCTTTATTGTAATTCAGCTTGCTAAGGACACAAAGCTCAGCTAGAAGATAACTCAACAAAGTAACTACTAACTAGTGATCGGGGGCATAATGGAGTGCATAGCTGAGGATATTTTGGCCAAGGCGTGAGACTTGCATGAGGAGCAAGTATACAACACCCGTTAACAGGTTAAGACGCTAGAGCGGTTGAAGAAAACGTGGAGAAGCGTCGTGGAAATAGGAGCGAAAGGACACCCACTAACTGTGCTAGTGGACGTTATGGAGCGTGTCTCCTAGATTTTAAGTCGCATGCGCATCGTTGTACGTTGATCATAGCATATCCAACGGTGGTTAGCTGTAGGCTAGTAGTAGTAGCAGACGGAGACCATATATATGTAGACTGTACATTTGTAAAATACACATCCAATAATCAAAATCTACACTTTTTAAGTCTTTACTTTCCTTTACTCGCATTTTCTAGTTTATGTTAGCCATTAGATAGTCCAACCACGTCTCTCTCACCTAACCTAACACTCTTTGGAGGAGTTAAGAAACCCATAGATGATGAACAAAGTTCTTTCCTCAGCGTAATCGTTTGAAGAATAATGAATCAAAAGATCAAGCTTTTAGCCGATCCTCAGCTAAGGCAAAATTTTGACAACAAACAGTAATGGTTTGGAATGGATCCATCCACTTAACTTTATGAATGAATAATGATCCAAGATCCATCCATTATTCTTTTAAAATCTAGGGTGTTGATTTTCCTACCCCCATCCTTGGCACTTATACCCACACACCCTGTGAAATACCTATTTTACCCATTTTACTAAAAAAAATAACCTAAAACCCAAACACTTCACACATACATCTGTCATTCACCAAAAGTAAGTCTGAATTCTTCACACATACATCAACTGCGGATTTACCTTTGATGGGATAAATCCGCATCAGGTCAACTGCGGATTTACATATGTATGAGATAAATCTATATGGTTTGTTTCAGCAACTACAGATTTAGGATTTAGAGATAAATCCGTAGTAGCTGCGTTTGAAATGTGTTACGGATTTATCATTTTGACATAAATCTGTTTTGAATTTTTTTCTCACTACAGACTTATGTTAAAATGATAAATCCGTAGTTTTTAATTTTTTTAATTGATATATTTTTACTGACTTTTGTAATTTTATTGCAGTGCCTCCAACTAGAGGTAGAAGCGGGAGAATTATCTGACGCGTGCCTCATCTGGATATGACAAAGAGTACATGGTCAGGTGACCAGGAGGAGACTATTGATGTTAGAGTACTTGGTCACGCTTCACACCCGCGGAGACCCGATGCAGCACCCGGGGTTGTCACCATATGATGGGGACCGTATGGATCAGGACTACGAGGCTCCTGATCGCCATATGCAGGAGTCTGCCGAGTCTGAGGGGTCTGAGGAGGAGCATCAGCCTGACCAGGCGGACCAACAGCCTGGCCATCTCCATGTCGGACCTATTGACGGTTCGGTGCTTACATGTTTTGATGTTCACTTAGCATCAACATTTCTTAGAGGAGAGGTAATATGTTTAATAAATAATTTTTTTTTTACAATTTCTTCTTATTTATCAGTATTAAATAACTTTTACAATGCCTTCTTATTTATATTAACAGGTACGCCGAAAATTGAAGATACCAGCACATGGTACCAAGATAAGGAAATTGTACCCTCTACACAGGCACATGGATTATATAATTGGATGCGTATATCAGGACCTAATTCCCTGGTATTTTCAGCTCTCCCCAGTGGTGATCATGAGCTTAGTTCTGCGTTTGTTGAGCGATGGCACCCCTAGAGCAACTCATTTCACCTGCCATTTGGTAAAATGACACTCACTTTGGATGATGTGTCATGTCTTCTTCATTTACCGATATCAGGGTCCTTTTATCTCCCTCCACTGAATCCCGTGACGATTGACATGGCCATTCAACTAGCGGTGAATGTGTTGGGGACAACTGAAGCAGGCGTTGTAGAGGATACGAGTTTCAATAATGGAGCATATTTTCGATTTTAATGGGTTTTGGAGGTCTGCAAGGATCATATTTCACATGGTCGGGATATTTTTGCTGTCAGGGCGTTCCTTCTACTTACAGTTGGTTATACAATATTTACCAGCAAGAGCTTCACGAAAGTAGACGCCAAGTGGCTACTACTGTTCGAGGACTTAAATCAAAGTGGCAATTGGGTGTGGGCTCCAGCTACCTTGACATTTTTATATGACAAGCTTAATGAAGGAGCTTTTTGGAAGACCCGCTAGGGGTACGCACCATTAATCATAGTAAAACACGTTATTTATTATTTAATTATACTTTATAATATATTTTTTTAACGAGTTTGTCTATTTTTTATTTCAGTGTGGGTTTTTGAATGTCTTTCCGAACCTATGTGAGCGTAACAACCACAGGCCAAGTTCGGGGCCACGTGCTTCAAGGTGGAAGAGGAAGAAGATAGATGCTGTAAAGTTTGCAGATTATCAGAGGAGGTTGGATGCGTTGACTACTGATGACGTCAGATGGA
The DNA here is from genome assembly GCA_039519185.1 of Astragalus membranaceus. NCBI lineage: Eukaryota > Viridiplantae > Streptophyta > Magnoliopsida > Fabales > Fabaceae > Astragalus > Astragalus membranaceus. Next base: position 159,071,006 of record CM076848.1, on the reverse strand, counting down.
GACCGTTTGAGGACCATCGAGACCATAGGCAGTTTAACCATGTGTCTGTATGCAGGATTTTTTTGCTGGGGCGATATCGCTGTGCCTTACATGCCGGATAGGTGCCTCCGGCAGTATGGATATATCCAGGGCATCCCTGATCCTCCGCTTGTGGGTCTTCCAAGCCCGGCCCGAGAGACATCATGGTGCAACGGGCCAGTTGGGCTCACAGTGCTCAGCAACTCAATAGGACTTAGAATCTGGAATTCCTCATGGATGTCTAGCATTTGCCTCAGATCATCGTCGTTCTTAACATCCATTTGCGACCAGGAAACAAGCTCATCGTCTCCTCGGCTGGGTTTGTGAAAAGTAATATGACTGACTGGTCAGTGCCATGCACCGCGTTGATCCTTTCTCTCAACTTTATCTTTCAAGCTTGTGAAGGTGATGTCGTTCTTCAGCCTACACTAATGTGATCCACACATGCATCACTAAATTTTGGATCTTGAAAATTATAAATCTATATGAATCTCTAAGTCATGATGATGAACATGAATACAAATTCAAGATTAGATCATGACTCTTACTTGAGGAACACAAAAGTGAAAAAAGAATCAAATGTGGAAAGAATAGAGATGAAATGGAGAATGATGTCTGCCACTTCTTCCTTGGGAAGAAGATGAAGACCACATACCGCTTTGAGCTTCTCCAAGCCTCAAAGGTGGGTAGGTGCTCAAGGTTTCATTCCAAGAACCAAGGAGAACATGATGACCTCACTTCTACAATGCTCTCAAGCTCTCACGCCTCACGCCTCGCCTTGGCTCTCACGGCTCTAGCTTTTGCAAATGTAGCAAATGATTTCACGTTCATCAAAGTCTAAACAATTACACTTGGACTTAGAGTATTTATATTGTGCACTTATGGATCCTAGGTCCACAACTAAAGCCCAATTCAAATTACAAAACAAAGCTCAGGGCCACACTTAAGCTACTAAGACCATATCCTTCTCCTAAATGACAACATAGCCCAAATTTGAAAGTGCTTACAATTATTAAAAGGAAAAACAAAGCATAGGAAACACTAAGGTTTGGTTATTCTAGAAATACCCTATTATTTACATGGTCACCTTTAATGTGCTTTTGTCTTAATGAGTAGATTAAGAGCATTATTCACCAAAAAAAAAGATTAAGAGCATTAAAGTATTTTCCCTTGACTTCTTGTTTTTGGTATTTTGAGCTTTGTTCCTTGTGACTTTCATCCAAGTTTCATGATTAGGCTAGGCATGCATGTGGCCCACATCATACACAAAATAGGGTCTGGACATTCAAACCATGTCCCATCATCTTTTCTAGTTATTTTCCACGATGGTGAAGGGCGGTATGTGTGCTATCTCGTGGGAAAGAAACAGATGTTTACTAATGCAGAGTGAACTATTGGTGTGTGAAAGAAGCAGAGAAAAGACTTTGTTTGGCAAGTCATATGTAACATCCCTAATTTCGTTAAATTCAATTTATAGAATTTACGAGTGATTTATTATTCGAATGAAAGATAAATCATGTCATTGATATGGAATAGTCGAGAAAACAACGTTTAGTGGATAAACCATAAAAATTAAGGTGCAAGTTAGAGAGAACTTGGGCAAAAATAACGGTTTAGAATGAATTAATAAGCCAAGGTATTTTGGTCTTTTCCCAATCATTTAAAACCTCAGCTGAACAATAACCTTTCCTCACTCCCACACTCTCATTCAGCAAATTGGAAACAAAATTGGAGAAGTGAAAGTGAGTGAAACGAGAATTTAAGTGAGAATTGCTCATAAGGGCAAAACGGTCATTTTCTTTTTTTAAAGACACCTCAGTCTTTAACCCAACCGATTTACCACTCTCTTGCCACTCAATCCAGCAAACTAAAAATTTAGAAAAGAAAGAATAGAAGGAGAGAAAGGAGGGAGAGAGGCGAAAGAGAAGGAAGGGGGAGGGTGCTCCACCACCATCCAACCCTTTTGCATGTAAGTGTCAAGACCACCATTCTTCTCCATTTTCCATTCTCTTTCCCATGACACCATTTACAGTAGCTGATTCTTCTTCTTTCTTCTCCTACTAATTTCGAAATTGAAGCTCAAGCTTGGCCATTAATGGAGTTTTGAGCTCATAAGAGCTTTGCATGTTCATGTGAAGGCCAAGTAAGGAAGAACTGAACCTACATTGTGGATTGGAGAAGAGTTTGAGGTGTATCAGTCGCTGGTTTCGAGATTGAGGTAGTTGGGGATTCGATTGTGGAAGTGTTTGGACAAGTCCGGTACGAGCTCGTGATTACGGGGATTGTTCGAGTGATTACGGTTCGATCGTTTCGAGTGAGGACGTGACTTCTCGGGGATTCGTCAAATCGGTGAGTTTTACTCACGATTAGGGACTTAACTATTGTTCTGGAACTATTGTATTTTCGGTCCTATGGAAAAATTTTGAATTCGAACAATTTATCGAGTCGAAAGCCGTTTTTCGAAAATACTGCGTGTTACGGTTTTTGCAAAAATATATATATGTGGTGTTGATTGTGGACGGAAATTATGGTCTGGAATGCAGTATACAATATCTGTTTTAAGGTTGGGATTTGATCGGAATTTGGATTGGACGCGAACGGAAAAGCGGGACGAGAGAAACGAAATGGAATTGAGAGACAGAATAGGGCACACGGATCGTGCGCCCATGTGGCACAAACCGTGCGCCTGCTTCGCAGATGGTAAATCAAGTTTAGTGCATCACGCCCGGGTCGTGCGCCCCTAGGGCACGGACCGTGCGTGTGGTTGTCTCGGGGTGCAAATTTCTCGTTTCGTCGCTCATTTCAATTCCAAACCTCTTCTAATCTTTCTTCCAACAAGTTGTGATGATATTACCTTGATAAAATCATTGTTTTGAAGGTGATCAACATGATTTTGAGAAAAGGTTTTGGAAAACTAGAATCGTTTGAAAAACCGAAAAGTAGATCGCGTGTGAGTACATGTTTTTGAATAATAAAACGGATTACATGTCCAACTTGGTACTGTATTATAACGCCGAATGTCTAGTATCGTATTCATCAAACGGGTTATAGAACAACGATAGATATAGATTATATCGGATATAGAAGTCGGCCCAATGCAGGTGTGATATATAGATTATATAAGTTGGGTGACGACCCAACGAATAGCATACTAGGAAGGGAAGGTCATGAGCCCTCACCCTAGGCCGTGAAACGTTATGGAATAGTTACTAACGGGGGTTCATCGAGATCGTGGTTGTGTGCACGGTCGATGTTATGCTACTGTAAGTACACGATTCATCGAGATTGTAGTTGTGTGCACGGTCGGTGTTTCGATTGGTAAGCTTGTAATGGTAAAGTAACTTACAAGGCTTGAAAATAATTGAATAGCACATTATATGCCGAGATTGTGGCTGTTGCACGGTCGGCGATGGGCTGCGGTTTTATGAGCAAGTAGTTTATAAATTAAACTATGTTGCAACGGTTTTATAATTGAACCGAGTGTTGTGAGGGGTTACGGTAGAACTCACTGAGATATGTTATCTCACCCTATCATTATTGTGGTTTTTTTCCAGAGAAACCGGGTAAGAGGAAGACAAGGCAGCACGAGTAGGTGACGTGCATAGGAAGATTATGTTTCTCTTGTTATTTTCCGTTATGGTTATGTAACTTGTATTGATATGAGTTGTATAAACCTATTCCGCTTCTCTGGTTATGATATTGAACAATAGACTTTGTATCCCTTGTTAAGTTGAGAACCAAGTTAATTTTATGGACTTCAAGACAGGTTGATCTGAGACATTGTGTCTTATTATCGGAAAAATTTAGTATGTTCAATATCTAAACAGAGATTGTGTCCTCTGATTGTTGACACAGATGTGCATCTCACTGTATCTACATGTTAGAAATATTGGGGTGTTTGGCAAACAGTAATGGTTAGTGTTTTTGACTAGCGGATAGCGGATAAAAAAATCAGATGTGTTTGGCAAACAGTAATGGTTAGTGTTTTTGACTAGCTTATAGCGTTTTTTGAAACGCTACTTCAAGTAGCGTTTGAGTTTATAGTTTATAGCGGCTCATCTCTTTAGTCATTTTTACCCTCGTTAATTTTATAATATTGCTTTTCTATCTTACGTAAAGTAAAATATATTTTTGGCTTAAATATATGATAAGCCCCTGCAAATATGGCCAAAATCTATTTAAGCCCCTGCAATTTTTTTTTTAAAATGACCTTGCAAATATTAAGCGTTTGCGGTTAAGCCCCTTGGTCAATTTTCTATCAAAAAAGGCATAAAAAAATACTGACGTGGCCACGTGTCTTCATCCCATTGGACCATTGTGCCACGTGTAACTAAACCTAATTTCTAACTCTAATTTCTAACTCTCCCTCTCTCAGCGCCGCAACCCTCTCCCCCTAACCCGTAACTTCTCTTTCACCTCAGCGCCGCTCCTCAATCTCTCTACCCACCGCCTTACTCCCTCGATCTCTCTTCTCTTCAGCGTCGTTCACCCCCTCCTCTCCTCCTCACCAAACTAGATTTCGCTTCTCTTCTCCCACCAACCCAATCCTCTCTTCCTCTCACCACCGACAGTAACTCTAAACTTACTCTCTCTTCTCGCCGCCAATCCTGACCTCCTATTTTGACAACAGCGACGATTCAACAAAAGGGAGGGGGAGAAACGCGAACAGGATGCAGAACGGAGTGAGAAGAGATTTAGGGAGAGAAAACGAAAGGGAGAGGGAGCGGGAATGGAGGGGTTAAGACGTGACGACGGTGGGGTTTCGGTGGTGTTGTGTTTGGTTGTCGAGTGGGGGTTGTTGGGTGAAGAGAGAGGGTCAGTGTAGAAACGGCGATGGGGTGATATGGGTTTTCACGGTGGGGGAAGAGAGATGGTGGTGAGAGAGAAAGGGGGTTACAGTTGAGAGAGAGAGAGAGCTGCGACGAACGATTTGTCACTGTGGTCGGTTGGTGGTTTTGCTGGGTTATTCACGGTGGTTCACGGCGGTGGAAGGTGGTGGCTGGCCGTTTGGGGTGGTTTGGGGTAGTTTACGAAGAGGGGGAAGACGGTGGGTGGAGGAAAGGAGGATGGCGGCGAGGGGAGAGAGGGTGACGGAGATGTGGTGTGGAGGGCGTACGGCTTGGTGGTTTTGACGTGGGTGGTGAGGAGAGCTACGGTGGTGGTCACGGGGGAGGTTCGCCAGTGGTGGAGGTGAGGAGCAGTGGTGGCTGACGTGGCAGTGATGACATGGGGTGCTTACGTGACATATTAGTGATACGTGGCACAATGGTCCAATGGGATGAAGACACGTGGCCACGTCAGTATTTTTTTATGCCTTTTTTGATAGAAAATTGACCGAGGGGGTTAACCGCAAACGCTTAATATTTGCAAGGGTTATTTTAAAAAAAAAATTGCAAGGGCTTAAATGGATTTTGGCCATATTTGTAGGGGCTTATCATATATTTAAGCTTATATTTTTTATTATTTCTCATCAATTCAGTGTGTCTTCGGTCAGTATTTTAGTTTTTTGTTGTTTTCTTTGATTCTTAGCTTTACATTGTAAACTTAACGCTTTACGTTGTAATTTTGTTTTTGTGATGTCTTTTTTTTTACCCACGTTTTTTCTTTTTATATTATATATGTATCTTCTTATTATTTTAATTATATTTTAAATTAGACTCTCAAATCAATTTGTAAATTAAACTATTAAAATATATATTTAAAAAATTTATTTCCTAAATATCCTAACAGTTAGTTTAATTATCATGAATTTATAGTAAAATAATTTAAATATATTTTATATTTATCAAATAAATCTAACTATTAATTAAAACATGTCATTTTATGTTATTTTATATTAACAGCTATTTCAACAACTAATTTTACCAAATATTTTATTCGCCATCAGGTAACTTATTTGCTATCAGCTATCCGATTCGGTCACTCAATGAGGTGATTTTCCCTAGAGTGGCAATACGATTGAGTCATGAATTTTTGCAACAGTGGCTTCATGTTAGAAATAAGGCTAAATTATAGTTTTGGTCCCCCTATTTTCAAAAATTCAGACATTTGGTCCTCCTATTTTAAAACTCAGACATTTGGTCCCCCAATTTTAAAAAATCAAAGACATTTAGTCCCAAGAGGAATTTTCAGTTTTTTATGGCTAATAATCAAAGACATTTGGTCCCTCAATTTTAAAAAATCAAAGACATTTGGTCCCCCAATTTTTAAAAATCAAAGACATTTGGTCCCTCTTTGGACTAAATGTAATTGATTTTTTAAAACCGGGGGACCAAATGTGAGTTTTAAAATAGGGGGACCAAATATCTGAATTTTTGAAAATAGGGGGACCAAAACTATAATTTAGCCTAGAAATAATGATATGACTTCTCCTCACGAACAACAAGCTTCCGAGAATACTTGGGAGCCACCCAAAGTGGGAAACTAATTCTTATTAGGGAAACAGCCCAAATAGCAACGTGGCCTTCAAAATTTGGGCGGTGTCCTTAGTTATGAATCTCTAATTTGGGATTTTTTTTACCCGCGTCATATCACCATATACCCCCACATAATTTGATAAATCGAAAATACCTTTGCCAAACTAAAACACGCTCGAATTTATCTTTTTTTAGATAAATCCGCTTTGTTATTTTTCCAAAGCGGATTTATCTATTGTGGGTAAATCCGATTTTCATTTTTTTTAGGGAAATCGGATTTAAATAAATCCGCTTTGTTATTTTTCCAAAGTGGATTTATCTTTCCAATAGGTAAATACGACTTTTAAATAACAAAGCGGATTTACCTTATGTGGGGGTACATCCGCTTTTAAAATTAACAAAAGCAGATTTACCTAATGTGGGGGTAAATCCGATTTTGAAATTAAAATTAAAATTAATTTTTTTTAGAAATATAAAATAGATATGAATATCAGTCGTCTTTTGGTTCTGTTTAGTGTATTGTTCGTTAACATGTGACGATGTTGTACGTCGGGTGAATAATTTAGGCTAAAAAATTGGTTCTCGAGCAACCTACTTAGATTGTAATGAAACCACAGCCATTAAGTCCGGAAAAAATCAGGGATTAAGCCTCCTCAAAAAGGGACTTCTTTCAGGCTAGGGGAGCTCAAAATCCCAAATTCCATCGTTTACTATTTTTTATTAACTTTTTTAATTTTTCATAATCTCCAAAAAATCAGAAAAAATTTGCATAACCTTATTTTGGTTTTAATAGATTTATAGTGGCGTTTTTATAATTTTTAGATTAGTTTTGACTCTTTAACGGATTTCTATAGTGGTATGAGGGAATTTTGGATTTTGACTCTTTAACGGATATCTATAGTAGTATGAGTAGATTGCTCGAAAACCGATTTTTTAGCGTAAATTATTCACCCGACGTATAACATCGTCACATATTAACAAACAATATACGGCAAAAAAACCATTCCATACCAAAAATTTTTTTTTACCTAAATACTACACTTTCTAGTTTCTACATTATATACCAAAGTGGCACTTTTTTTTAAGTGGAGAACTCGCCCCCCACCACCCAACTTTCTAAACTAAAATTTTCCAAATTTTTTTTATTTCTAGTTCTGACCTGCGTTTTTTATTTTTTAAATTTCTTATATTTAATTTGATTAAAATATAAATTAATTTAATTTAATTACAATAATTAATTTAAATAATTAGAATAATTAGTAAAGTATAAATACTAAATTTAATTATTTAAAAAAATATAAATTTAAGTGTCACAAAGTAATATTAAAAGACATGAATTGATTTAAAAGACTAATACGAAAAGAACAGTAGTAGTAAATGTGACTAGTTGACATTGCGGTTAGGGCAGTTATTTTTGTTGTGACCCTCATTTCTACAAATTCCGCATCTTTTGGTGCAAAGACATGAATTGATTTAAAAGACTAATACGAAAAGAACAGTAGTAGTAAATGTGACTAGTTGACATTGCGGTTAGGGCAGTTATTTTTGTTGTGACCCTCATTTCTACAAATTCCGCATCTTTTGGTGCGGGTACCCGTTTCTCTTTGATCCATCTCTGTACGAATACGGGTCGACTGTGGACGGCCCTTTTTATCTCTTCGTTTAGTTGGATCATGATGTAGTTCAATAGTATTGAAATCAGGTCATGAGTTCTCAGTTGGCAAGGGTGGGAACTCCACAATGTAAGTATTGAAAACATTATGCATTGTGTACGGTGGATCCACAAACTTCATATGGTCGAAATTGCATTTTGGGCATGCTGCGATTACATGTGAACAAGGGTAATGAAGTGCCTGGAATTCCCCACACTCACAGGTTTTTACTCTAAAGTCGACCACAAATGTGGTAGAAGGTCTACCACTTTGTGGTCGTGCAAGTTCCTGAACTTGGAACAATTGGGTGGCACGATCGTGAATTGCAACGCCATGCGTTTTTGAGACTTTAATGTTTTCGGCAATGTTTTTCAACAATTTTTCAGAGAACATTGTTCCGGATGTCATCATCGCCTGTGCCTGTGTTCCCCGTTTGACAAAAATCTCGTTCATCCTGAAATATGTTGCATGTATCAATGAACGGATAGGGAGATTACGCACCCCCTTAAGGACATTGTTGATGCACTCTGCAAGGTTTGTTGTCATGTGCCCCCAACGGGAACCTCCATCGCACCACAGCAACAATTGTTCTGGGTTAATGTCTTCAACCCAAGCCACCCCATCAGGACCTAGTTCGTCAGCAATTTTATTTTTGTAGTGAATGGCAAATCTTTCCGTCATTGAGTATGCTGAAGCAAGTAAAGTAAGATTACTTATGGAATGGAAAATATAGAAAAAAAAATTAAAAAAGTTTCAAAGATACTGACCCATATTGATGAGATCTTTCCTGGCAGGAGTGTTTTTGAAGTGTCTCATGAAGTTCTGTGCTATGTGGCGAATACAAAAGATCGTTTTTGACACTTAGTCAAAATTTGTTGCTTATAAATCTATAAATATCAGTTTTAAACTTCGGTGCAATCTAGACCGTTTAAACTGTCAGTGCAATCTGGGCCGTTTAAACTTTGGTGCAATCTACACCGTTTAAACTGTCGGTGCAATCTGGGTCGTTTAAACTTTGGTGCAATCTACACCGTTTAAACGGTCGGTGCAATCTGGACCATCCAAGTTGCTTATAAATAGGGACACCTCCTCCATCATCTCCTCCATCATACATCACCTCCTCCATCATCTCCTCCATCATACAAACACTAACTAATCCCAAACCAGATACCAAAGGTTTTCCAACCCTCTTCACCTTCTATTTGCAAAAATTGTTACCAAGTGGCTTCAGTCTCAAGAGGGGGGGTGAATTGAGATTTTAAAAAACTTTTCAGATCTTTTGAAAATGTTTTTCCCCTTTTCAATGACTTAGATCAATTTTCGCGCAGGTTAAGTGGAAGCGAAGGAATTAGAGTATAAAGCAGTAAAGCGGTAAAACAGTAAAGCAGGAAAGCAGTAAAGCACGCAGAGATTTATCCTGGTTCGGTCACCTCCTAGTGACCTACGTCCAGTCCTCACACCCTTGTGAGATTTTCCACTAACCAAAACAACAAGGCTTACAGGTGCCTTGGAAAACCTTTACAGACTCAGGCACTCTCCTCCTAGGATACCCCACCTATAGAGAGCCCTAAAATCTAACAGCACAACAACAAGAGATACCCCACCCTTGTTACAACAACTGCCCTAGAAAGATACCCCACTTCCTAGTACATGCAGCTACCCCTAGAGAGATACCCCACTCTCTAGTACAAATTATAACAACAATATAACAGTAATGTAAATACAGAAATACCTCTTAGTGTAGGCAGATATTACAACTTGAAGGACACAACCCCAACTAACTCTTAACGTAGGATCAGCTCTTGACGGACCAGTGGTGCGAGAAGAACACAAATAAAATATAAGAGTTTTTCAGAAATGATAGATCGTGAGAATGGGTTGGTTGATGAATGGAGGTGGTGAAGCCTCTATTTATAGATTTTGAAAATCCAGATCTCACGTTGAAAATGTTTAAAGGAATCGATTCTTTGTTAATTGGAATGGATCTAGGAATCGATTCATTTGCTTGATCTGATCTAGGAATCGATTCTGATTTGTTTGTAAAATGGATGACAATCGATTATTGGCTTACAGGCAAGCTAGGAATCGATTATGTAGATTTAAAGAAGAAGGTTTGAAATCGATTTTCATATAAATAAGGAAGCAAGGAATCGATTGTGGAGTTTACAAAAGCAAGCTTTGAAATCGATTCTTAAAGGAAGCAAGGAATCGATTATGTGCTCATCCATTGATTTAGGAAATCGATTTTGAGCTTTAGAGAAATACTAGGAATCGATTCTTTACCTTTGAAACATTATAGTAATCGATTCTTATCTTTAGGAAAATAGTTGGAAATCGATTTCTTTGCTTTTAATAAAAACAATATGAATTGTTTCTTTGCTTTGAAAAAATAGTTTATGAATCGATTTATATACTTAATAAAACTAATATGAATTGCTTTCATATTGAGTTAAAAATCGATTTTGATATTTAGTAAAAAGTAGTGTGAATCGATTTTATAGTTTCTCAAAAACCTTTTTATGTTTACGTATGCATGCATGCATTTTGAGAAAGCTTTGGGACGAGAGACTTTGCGAGATGAGCTGACCTTCGTAAGAGCTTACATTTATCCTAAGACTCACCCAAGACCCTAAGGACTACCCTTATACTTAAGGACTACCCTTAAGCTTGAATCTTCAATACTTTGAGCTTGGTTGACTTGGATTGTGACTTTTGAATATATGATACTTTTTATCAGCTTTGCTTTGACACTCTCATTCCTTTGGCCATCAACTTGGCTTTGTCTTTTTCATCATCAAAACTAATCCTGCAATATCAGGTTACCTGCAACACAAGGTATCCACATTCTCCCCCTTTTTGATGATGACAAAACATTAACTCATCTCAAGGTGGGAGGTTAGTTCAAACAGATAATATATATATGATGCTCCCCCTATCATGATGCTCCCCCTGACTTATTGACTAGATGCATAATATGCGAGTTCTATATGCTCATATGCAACCCTATATCTCTCCCCCTTTTTGTCATGATCAAAGAGGGTCAATATATGATAAAGTTTGCGAATCGAATGTCACAGCTATTTGACAAGGTAAAAGAGCCATTTGCAGATTTAAGTGATCATCAAAACTTGAAGAAAAACATATTTGATACCATGAAGAGAATATTTTATCAAACACTGGCAAAAGCTAATTATGAGTCTCAAAAATCTGTGAAGCAGTTGTTTTAAGCTTTATACATTTCTTTACAGGATCACTTTGAGAAACATTTAATTTAAAATAAAAAATCAGGTTTCCTTTTGCAATGGGTTTGTAAAAGTATCAACTAGCTGATTTTGACGATTCAACTTGCTCAATCATATTATCGCCTTTCTAACCATAACCTCTAAGAAGATGATATGATAATTCTACATGCTCAGTTTTAGAGGGATGATCAGAATGCTTTATTTGTTTTCATGCCTCAAAAAAATGTTCCCTTAGAGATGCATGAAATGCGGTTTAGAGATCAATTTGTTTCACAGTCACATGTTTGACTAAGTAAACTATGATTTAAGCACATTTTCAGTTTAGAGGTGAATAAAACTTTTCTAACCTTTACCAGTGATTCTCCCTCTATTCATCACAAGTCACATGACAGATTTTTCTCCGAGGTGAGAGTTGATAACTTTATTGCGTTTCCGGTCATGTGCTTTGAGTCTTTGCTGTCAAGGTATCCACATGTCCCCGTACCTTGCAGCGTACCTGCAATGATCTAAAACAAGGTTCTAGGTACCCAAATCTCTTTGGGTCCTTGTGGGTTAATGTTTGGTATGGTCCTTTTGGGAACCCATACTTTTTTCATAGTTTGCTTACCTCTTGCCCTGCAAACAGAAGCTGTATGTCCAGGTTTATCACAATAGTAACATCTAATATGAGGTTTAGTGGAAAACTTAGGTCTATGATGCATATCGCTTTTCACAACATTATTTCTCTGAGTCCTAAGATGCAATTTAGGCATTTTGTCTATTGTACATTCAAGTTCATTGATCTTCTTTTCATGTTCTATACATTTGTCACATGCATAATTTGCTTTAACACACACAAGTTTATCATTTTCTTTCCTAAGTTCTAATTTTTCTTTAGTTAAAACATTAATTTCATTTTGAAGATTAGCAATGGTTTTCCTTGATTTATCTAATGCCTTAGCTAATTTCATAGAATCATCATGCAACTCAGTGAAAGCTTCATATAAATCATCATATGCATTTTGTAAAGAGTCAGGGTTAGAAATTACCTCGTTTTCATTCTCGCTTTCATGATCAGCCATTAATGCAACTTGAGCTTCTTCATCTTCTGATTCATCTGATGAGTCCATGCAGTTGTCTTCCCATGCGATGTAGGCTTTTCTTCCTTTATTTTTGAATGCCTTCTTTTCAGATTTGGAGTCCTTTTTCTGTAGATTAGGACACTCCATTTTCATGTGCCCGGGTTTCCCGCATTCATAACAAGTAGGAGGACCGGATGTACTTTCTTTGCTAGAGAACCTTTTTGATTTGAAGTTCTTCTTTGGATAGTTGTTGCTTTTCATGAACCTTTTGAACTTCCGAACCATAAGAGCCATATTCTCTTCATTTTCATCAATTTCATCATCTGAGTTGTCACTATTATCACATTGACTAGAACAAGATGCTTTTAGAGCCAAGCTTTTCTTTTTCTTATCTGTATTTTCATACTCAGCTAGGCGAGTGAGTTCTAGTTCGTGCTCTTGAAGTTTACCGAACAGAGTAGCCAGAGTCATAGTAGCTAAATTTCTTGATTCAGCTATAGCAGTAACCTTGGGCTGCCATTCTCTATTCAGACATCTCAGAACTTTGTTGATTAAATCCTCTGCAGGAAATGACTTACCCAACAAGCTTAACTGATTCACAATGTGAGTGAACCTTTTCTGCATTTCTGGTATTGTTTCACCTGTATTCATTCTAAATAATTCGTACTCTCTGGTAAGAGTATTTATTCTTGCCCTTTTCACTTCACTTGTACCCTCATGAGTAACTTGAAGATTATCCCACATTTCTTGGGCAGATTTACAGTTTGAAACTCGAAAAAATTCATCAGCACTCAAAGCAGAAGTAATAATATTTTTAGCGCGTAAATTAAGTTGCACTTTTCTTTTCTCATCATCAGACCATTCATTTCTACTTTTTATTCTAAGAATACCATCTACTATGTGTGTGGGGACGAAAGGTCCTTTTTCCACAGCATCCCAAACATCTAAGTCTACCCCTTCAATAAAAATTCTCATTCTTTCTTTCCAATATGCATAGTCTTCTCCGTTGAATCCCGGAGGACGGAAAAGAGATGCACCCTCTTGCGTATACCAACCTGAAGCCATTTCTCTTGAAGCGGCTAAGCTCTTTATACAAGAGTCTAGCTCTGATACCACTTGTTACCAAGTGGCTTCAGTCTCAAGAGGGGGGGTGAATTGAGATTTTAAAAAACTTTTCAGATCTTTTGAAAATGTTTTTCCCCTTTTCAATGACTTAGATCAATTTTCGCGCAGGTTAAGTGGAAGCGAAGGAATTAGAGTATAAAGCAGTAAAGCGGTAAAACAGTAAAGCAGGAAAGCAGTAAAGCACGCAGAGATTTATCCTGGTTCGGTCACCTCCTAGTGACCTACGTCCAGTCCTCACACCCTTGTGAGATTTTCCACTAACCAAAACAACAAGGCTTACAGGTGCCTTGGAAAACCTTTACAGACTCAGGCACTCTCCTCCTAGGATACCCCACCTATAGAGAGCCCTAAAATCTAACAGCACAACAACAAGAGATACCCCACCCTTGTTACAACAACTGCCCTAGAAAGATACCCCACTTCCTAGTACATGCAGCTACCCCTAGAGAGATACCCCACTCTCTAGTACAAATTATAACAACAATATAACAGTAATGTAAATACAGAAATACCTCTTAGTGTAGGCAGATATTACAACTTGAAGGACACAACCCCAACTAACTCTTAACGTAGGATCAGCTCTTGACGGACCAGTGGTGCGAGAAGAACACAAATAAAATATAAGAGTTTTTCAGAAATGATAGATCGTGAGAATGGGTTGGTTGATGAATGGAGGTGGTGAAGCCTCTATTTATAGATTTTGAAAATCCAGATCTCACGTTGAAAATGTTTAAAGGAATCGATTCTTTGTTAATTGGAATGGATCTAGGAATCGATTCATTTGCTTGATCTGATCTAGGAATCGATTCTGATTTGTTTGTAAAATGGATGACAATCGATTATTGGCTTACAGGCAAGCTAGGAATCGATTATGTAGATTTAAAGAAGAAGGTTTGAAATCGATTTTCATATAAATAAGGAAGCAAGGAATCGATTGTGGAGTTTACAAAAGCAAGCTTTGAAATCGATTCTTAAAGGAAGCAAGGAATCGATTATGTGCTCATCCATTGATTTAGGAAATCGATTTTGAGCTTTAGAGAAATACTAGGAATCGATTCTTTACCTTTGAAACATTATAGTAATCGATTCTTATCTTTAGGAAAATAGTTGGAAATCGATTTCTTTGCTTTTAATAAAAACAATATGAATTGTTTCTTTGCTTTGAAAAAATAGTTTATGAATCGATTTATATACTTAATAAAACTAATATGAATTGCTTTCATATTGAGTTAAAAATCGATTTTGATATTTAGTAAAAAGTAGTGTGAATCGATTTTATAGTTTCTCAAAAACCTTTTTATGTTTACGTATGCATGCATGCATTTTGAGAAAGCTTTGGGACGAGAGACTTTGCGAGATGAGCTGACCTTCGTAAGAGCTTACATTTATCCTAAGACTCACCCAAGACCCTAAGGACTACCCTTATACTTAAGGACTACCCTTAAGCTTGAATCTTCAATACTTTGAGCTTGGTTGACTTGGATTGTGACTTTTGAATATATGATACTTTTTATCAGCTTTGCTTTGACACTCTCATTCCTTTGGCCATCAACTTGGCTTTGTCTTTTTCATCATCAAAACTAATCCTGCAATATCAGGTTACCTGCAACACAAGGTATCCACAAAAATGTCTTCCCTACTAGACCAATCTAATCACATTTCCAACTCTCTCAAAAATGACCCCATGGACGTTCACCACAAATTCACACTTCCCACACCAGATGACTCTATACTACCTTTGATAGAAAGAGTTGGGTTTGGTAAAATTGCTTCAATTGGCTCGTTCAAAATCGAACCATTCTTGGTGGCAGCAATGATCGAACGCTGGAGGCCAGAAACACACATGTTTTATCTTCCAGTAGGGGAGTGCACAATAACTCTCCAAGACGTCTAGTTGCAGTTGGGGCTTTCTGTTGACGGAAATGCCATTACTGGAAATTGTTCAAAAAGTTGGCATGAAGTATGCGAACGACTATTGGGTAAAGTTGTCCCACCAAATGGAAGAGAAGGCAACTGTATTAAGTTGACGTGGCTACAACGTGAATTTAACAAGGTTCCAGATGGGGCTTCCATGACAGTACGTAAACAATACTGTAGGGCTTGGTTGATGCTGTTGATCGGGGGATACATACTCCCAGACAAAACATCAAACAAAGTCAGCATGAAATACCTACTCGTATTGAGAAATTTCGACGAAATTTCAAAATATAGTTGGGGGTCAGCATGTTTAACAAACTTATACCGAATGTTGTGTACGACATCTACGTTGCACGCAAAGGCTATGGGTGGATGTACTCTTTTGTTACAGTCTTGGGTCTGGTACCGCATGCCTTTCCTAGCACCATCTTGCACCCGTTCTTATCATTGGTCACGTTCTTATCATTGGTCACTAGCAAAGAGGTAAAAATTTTACACTATTTTAAAAATACTAACAATTATATTTGATCTTTATGTTAACCGTTCCTTTTTTTTACTGGATGGGTAAATATGCCACTTAACCACACAAGATGACCTTGTTTCATACAGAACAAGGATCGACCACATGACAGCTGAAGATTTTAAGTGGTTGCCTTATGATGATTTCACACTTCCACCAGACGCATATGAGGGCTCCGCCATATGGACTACAAACACAGCTATGGTCTATTTCCATATGGTAGAATGGCACTAGGCGGATAGAGTAAAATTGCAACATCGACTTGTCCAAGAGATACCAGCAGAACCACACGATTTGACTCACATGCACTCAATCACCATGCAGGGACAACATGATGTCGATTGGGCTCGATATCACAGTAGCTGGAACGACTTATGGAATGATAGAGAAAATCGGTGTGTTGTGGGTCAACCGTGCTATAAAACACCAAAGCAGTCCGATAGATACATGCGCTGGTTTTTCAGAAATTCAAGGCCATACATTTTTGTCGACCAACAGCTAAGGGATCCACGTGCTGGTGGTGTTGTTGCTGATGTGGATGAACAAGATGAAGACAGCTACCAGGTCCCCCAAGAACTCAAACCGAACGTCGAGAACGTAAACGTAATCGCAATCGACCGGCAGAAACTGAAGACAGGAACCAAACGTTTCCTCAGACAGAAGAATATGTGCCCCACCGCCACTCTATCTCCCACACACCAACATCTCAGGACTACCAGTCAGTAGAACATACCTATCGACATTCTACGACTGACAGTGACCCTGATATGTTCTTTAATCTGTTTGGTTTCCACGCCGGTATGCCCCAATCTGCGATTTATGCTCGTAGCCTTGAAGAGAGGGCCGCCGGTGCTAGTTCTTCATCAGTTCCCCAATTTTTTCCATACCCACCTGCCCCTGAGGCCGGCGGTGCTACTTTTTCATCAGTGCCCCAATTTTTTCCAGACCCACCTGTCCCTCAGGCCGGCGGTGCTACTTTTTCATCAGTGCCCCAATTTTTTCCAGACCCACCTCCCCCTGCCTCGACTGAGGAAGAACCGGAACAACCACAACGGCGTCAACGTCCACAGCGTAATCCCCGTCCTAGATGGTGTGGAACTGGGTCTCATCTTCGTTGATATTTTACTTTAATCTATTATTAGTTTGAGAAGTTGTATTTCATAATTAAGACGTTGTATTTTTATCACTTATTAAATTTAAGGTTTTAATGTTAAGTCACATTTAATTCAGTTGTATCAATAATTAAATATTATTTCATCTTTAATAATGCATTGTCCAGAGTGTGCATTGTGCAGAGTGTGCATGCTGCATTGTGCAGAGTATGCATAGTGCTGAGGTCTTTTTTTATTTAACGGTCTAGATTTTGCCGACACTATTTAACAGCCTAGATTTTGCCGACACTAAACCCTAAAATCAACGGTTATGATCATCCTAAATCAACGGCTCACACACGATCACCTCTATTATAAAAATACATTCTCAAATTACACTAACATTCACACCAAGAGGTTACCCTCAACCTACCCTTGCCTTTTGAGTCATCTTCTCTTCTCTGCTTCTTCCCAAAAACCATCGCCCCACCCGCTAAAATGGAATGGCAGTTGTGCCAAACCCAGTACTCAAATGACAAATTCCTAACCGCCCTTCATCACAGTGGAACTGTAACCACCGATGAACATGGTGTTGTCTTTCAGTGTCCTAATCATATCTTCTGTAGGATGAATAAGGACATCACATTCCCCCAACTGAAGGAGAAGGCTGAGAGGAAGATACGGCCAGAGGGAGGGTGGCGTAAAGACGTGAGCCGTATACGTTACCGAAAGTACGAACGTGGAGAAGACGGGACTGGCTATTTTTCAGTTATGGAGATCTGCAGCGACGACGACGTCCGCATGTGAGAAGGTAACAGAATCCATAGAGAAGAAAGAAGGACGAGAGGGAAAGTCTCTAACTGAAAATGTATTTTTCTGTTAATGAATGAATGAACAGTTACATCACTTAGTATTTATATGAGATCTTATCGTGTGCACACTTGATACCTATCGTGTGCACACTTAACAGAAAAGTATCTGAAAACAATATTGAGCTAAGACTTTAATGCTATGCACAATTAACAGTAGTTATGTGATACACTCACACACCCCACCCCCCCCCCCCCCACAAGCTTAGGGTGGGTGAGCAAGAGAACACACTCTAAGCTTGTCTCTGGATTCCATAAGTGTAGCAGTGGAGAGAGGTTTTGTGAGGGCATCAGCAACTTGGAATTGGCCAGGAATGTGAGTGACCTGCAACTGTTTTGCCAAGACTTTTTCTCTAACAAAGAAAAGATCAATCTCCATGTGCTTAGTCTGAGCGTGTAGAACAGGGTTGTGCGCCATTGCTACGGTGCTCTTATTGTCACAGTGAATTACAGGGCTCAAAGTTTTGACATGAAGTTCACTGAGCAGAGTTTCTATCCACAGAATTTCAGAAACAGTGTATGCCAGGCTTCGGTACTCAGCCTCAGCGCTGGACCTAGCCACTAATGGCGGTTTCCTTGACCACCATGACACAAGATTTGGTCCAAAAAATATAGCAGAGCCAGAAACAGATCTTCTGTCATCTGGGTCTGATGCCCAATCTGCATCACAGAAGCCTGTGACAACAAAGGGGTGCTGTCTATTGGCAGGTTTGAAATGTAGTCCATGATGTATGGTCCCTCGTAGGTACCTTAGGATTCTCTTTACAGCTATCCAATGATCCTCTAAAGGGTCTGCCATGAATTGGCAGACCTTGTTGACTGAATAACTCAGCTCAGGGCGGGTAAGAGTTGCATATTGCAGAGCTCCTACAACAGAACGATACAATGTAGGGTCCTTGAACTTAGCAGAGCCAGTCTTGGACAGCTTAGTGGTGGAGGCCATAGGTGAGGAAACTGGAGTGGAATCTTGCATGTTAGTCTTGAGAAGCAAGTCACGAATATACTTGGATTGTGTCAATAAAAGAGAGCCATTGGATTGCTTGTGAACTTCAATGCCCAAGAAGTAGTCAAGATGACCAAGTTCTTTAAGAGCAAACTGTTGATGAAGTCTAGTGGTGATCACTTTCAGTAATGAAGAAGAGTTCCCAGTTAGAATTATATCATCTACATAGACTAACAAATATGCCACAGAAGATTTAGCATGAAAAACAAATAATGAAGGATCACATCTGCTACTTCTGAACCCGAGAGTGTGTAAGGTAGCTGTCAACTTTTCAAACCATTGCCTTGGTGCTTGTTTGAGCCCATAAAGTGACTTGTGAAGTTTACATACCAAAGAGGGGTCACCTGTGACAAAACCAGGGGGCTGCTCCATGTACACCTCCTCATGTAAAATACCATTAAGGAAGGCATTATTTACATCCAATTGATGTAAAGGCCATCCATATGTTAGAGCAAGAGTAAGGATGACTCTTATAGTGACAGGTTTCACCACAGGTGAAAAGGTTTCATGAAAATCAAAACCATGTACTTGATGGAAACCTTTGGCAACAAGCCTAGCTTTGTGTTTGTTTATAGATCCATCAGCATTTTCTTTTACACGAAATACCCACTTACAACCAATGGCTTTTCTATGGGATGGAAGGGGAACAAGGGTCCAGGTGTGATTGTTTTGAAGGGCTTGGAATTCAGCTTGCATGGCAGCAAGCCAGTTAGGGTCTTTAAGTGCTTGTTTGGCTGTTTTAGGTTCTGTTGTGGTAAGAAGAACAGAGGGGTAGAATCTGGGTAACAGTATGCCAGATTTGGATCTGGTTTGCATACGGTGAATGTTATTGGTTGGAGGTGAATTGGGTGGATGGAGAGGTTCTGGAGGTGGAGTAGGGTCACTTGGTTGAGGTGTCTGGTCTTGGGAAGTGGCTGTGCTTGGAGGGGTGGATATAGGTACAGTGGCAGTAGGTGGAGGAGAAGTAACAGTTTGTGGTTGGTGATGCTGTGGAGCAGTTGCAGGGGCATTAACTGACTGAGAGGCATGAGGGAGAGGACTGAGACTCACTGAAGTAGAGGAGACAGTAGGTGAGGATGAAGAAGACTCAAACAAGGAGGGATAAGGAAATCTAATTTCATTGAAAATGACATCCTTGGACACAATGAGTTTGCCAGTTGGAGAAAGACACTTATAAGCTTTGTGAGACGTGGAATAACCTAAAAAGACACATTCATGAGACCTAAAATCAAATTTGTGTGCATTGTAGGGTCTTATTAAGGGAAAGCATGCACACCCAAATACTTTCAAAAAGTTGTAGTCAGGCTCTTTCTTAAACAGGGCAGTGTAGGGTGGTGTATGGTTGAGAGGTGCAGAGGGTTGTCTGTTAATGAGGTATACAGCTGTTTGTACGGCATAGTCCCAAAATTTAAGTGGTAGTGAAGCATGACTAAGGAGGGAAAGACTAAGGTCAACAATATGTCTGTGTTTTCTCTCCACAACACCATTTTGGTGATGTGTGTGTGGAGCAATTAGTCTATGTGTGATACCTAATTCAGCAAGGTATGTGGAAAAGGGTCTAAATTCCCCACCCCAATCAGTTTGTAAAGCTTTTATAGGTAGTCCAAACTGAAGTTCAACTAAAGCTTTGAATTGTTTGAATATGTCAAGAGTGTCTGATTTTCTTTTTAACAAGTAGAGCCAAGTGAATCTAGTGGCAGCATCAACAAAGGTTACATAGTAGAGGGCTTTGTTTGTTGATTCAATAGGGGCTGGACCCCAAAGGTCACTATAGATAAGCTCAAGTGGTGTGGTGTAGGTGGTTTGTGATGGTGGTGCATATAATTTGTGTGCTTTGCCCATACAACATGCAGCACAAAATTCTGACACATCCTTATTAGAAATAGGTATATTACATCGACGAAATACATTGTTCATTGAAACATGATTTGGGTGGCCTAATCTTAGGTGCCACGTAGTTCTAAGACTAGGGGAGGGGGATGTTACATTATTTGGAGATGGAACAGCCTTAGAGACAGTGACATTGACAGATTTTGGACCATTACTAGGTGGTGAAACTGAACTGGAAGTAGACTGTAATGCAGAGACAGAGTTTGAACTGGTAGCAGCAGCAGGAGACTCAAATTGATGGTGAAACTTGAATGGGGCAAACTCATAGAGACCATCTTCACGCACAGGACCATGAAGAAGCAATTCATTGGTGTCCTGAGAGAATACAAAGCAATCTTTAGCATGAAATTGAAAATAAACATTGTTGTCAGCAGCAAACCTACTAACACTGATGAGATTTTTTGTTATGGAGGGAACATGAACAAGATTTTTTAAAAACAAGGGAACTTGAGGATTAATTGGAGAAGAGAAAGTAGAAGAGCCACAGTTCTTAACAGACAAACCTTGGCCATTGCCAATGTAGATTTGGTCAGGCCCCTCAAAAGGTGATTGTTGGTGTATGTTTTGTGATTGGTGAGTTGCTGTTATGGAGGCTGCAGTATCAGGGTGCCACGGAAGTTGTGCTTGACTAGTGGTTGAGGGTACAGATGTGGTCATTAAAGCTTGGGGATAGGGATAGGATTGTTGTTGTGGCATCGGTTGTGGTTGGTACAGAGGTCTAGGGTTGTAATTTGGCCGTGTCCAGGTGTTTTGATAGAGAGGTGAAGGTGCAGGGTGAGCAAAGGCAAAGGGATTAGGTTGTTGATTGAAGTAAGTATTGGTTGGTGTAGTGAAGCCTTGATAGTCAGGGGGTATTTGTGCTTGGAACTGCTGATTAAACCTATGGTAACACATAGAAGCAAGATGGCCGAATTTGAAGCAAACTTGACACTGCACATTTCCAAAACGGCCACGTCCTCGGCCACCACGGCCTCCCCGGCTACCACGGCCACGGGAGGCACCAGAAAAGTTGGTGTTCTGATAACTACTATCTATTCCAGCATTAGTAGAGTAAGGAACAGAATTACCAGGTGTAGTTTGTTGAGTATCTGAGTGCTGTGCAGGTGCCGGTGAGGTGTTTGTTAAATTGATTGAGAGAGTTTCAGTCTGAGATTTCTTCTTGAACCTTCCAGATCGTAATTCATGTGCAAGAAGTAACGCTTCAACCTCCTCAAGTTGATTAGCCTCGAATTTGCTTTCAATCACAGAGATAACCGGTGCATAATCCTCAGGGAGACCTTCTAGAATCACGTTAATATGCTGCTCCAAGGGAACGGGATCACCGACGGATGCGAGACTGTCTACGATCGATTTGATGCGTAGAAGATACTCGTCAATGGTTCGCGATTCAAGCGTCGTCGAACGAAGCTCAGTGCGCAGTTGACGTGCCTTCGCTCGTGTAAGTTTCTGGAAGTGATCGTGTAATCGCTCCCAAAGTTGAAAAGAATGAGTGCAACCAAGAACTCGAGGTATAATTGCGCTCGAGAGAGTGGATTGAAGCCATGAAAGTAACCACTGATCTTGCTTCAACCAGTTGCGATAATGAGGATTTTCTCGGTGTGCGTCGCGATCAGCAGAGTTGAGATATTGATCAGGTATTTGTGGAAAGTGAATGAAGCTTTGCAAATTGTGTGCGTTTATCATCGGTTCCACCTGTTGCCTCCACACGAGAAAGTTCTTCTCGTCAAGTTTGTCTGAAATTTTGAGCGTAAAGGTGATGAGAGGATCGAGCGCCGGCGCTGTAGAGAGCGGAACCGGCGTAACAGGCGGTGTAACAGGCGGTGGCGTGCCACCGTGGGATTCATCGTCGGCCATGGATCGCTAGCTAACTGATACCATGTGAGAAGGTAACAGAATCCATAGAGAAGAAAGAAGGACGAGAGGGAAAGTCTCTAACTGAAAATGTATTTTTCTGTTAATGAATGAATGAACAGTTACATCACTTAGTATTTATATGAGATCTTATCGTGTGCACACTTGATACCTATCGTGTGCACACTTAACAGAAAAGTATCTGAAAACAATATTGAGCTAAGACTTTAATGCTATGCACAATTAACAGCAGTTATGTGATACACTCACACCGCACAATGATGGAATATCATGCTACACTTCCTATGGGGCGACAAATCTTAGAGCTGTACATGGACACAATACGCACTCCAGAAGAAGTCATTCATCTTCTGCAACAAAGACCACCCGCACCACAACAACCCATACCGGAAAGAGTCATTACGCACACCTGTAAAATTTACTATCAGGGCAATGTCGAGGGCAGGGAACAAGATGGTGTGTATTTTGAGGGTCCCAACACTAAACATTCCAGGCTTAAGAACAACATCACCTTCGCCGAAATGAAAGAAAAATTAACGAAAAACGCGCACGTAGAGGGTGTGAAGAAATCACTAGTATCGTTTATCGCTGCCCCTACATCGTCCCACGTAATCGTATTCGGTGGTGCCCCGTGCCTATCAAGAAAGACAAGGACGTTCGAGAAATGTTTCAGGAACATGAGAGGTTCCAACGTTGGATTGAAACTTATCTCGAATTGTGCGTCGAAACCAGAGAGTCTGGCGAATCCATCGTCCGTATCCTTATCCCTCCAGTCATCCGATGGCCATTACCTAAGAATGTATGGTGGAAGTAGAAGTAGTTTACATCATGTTTGCCTCTTCTTGTATTATATTTTCCTGTCGTTTCGTTTTAAATTTCCTATCCTTGTATTTCTGCAATTTGTGTTTTTCATTTCTGTTCTTATCCTATATTAAATTCTGTTCCAATTTTTAATATCTTCATTTTTTACCGTAATTATTACCGCTTTATAAATAAGTTAATTATTCAAATTATTTAAATTAATTTTTGAAATTAAATTAAATTAATTTACAATTTAATCAAATTAAATTTAAGAAATTAAAAAATAATAAAAAAACGCAGTGCAGAACTCTCCCTGGTGGGGGGCGAGTTCTGAACTACAAATAAAAAAAAATTGCAAAATTTAAGTTTAGAACTCGGTTTGGTGGGGGACGAGTTCTCGACTTAAAAAAAAGTGGGTTACTTTGGTAGTATTTTAGGTAAAGTGGGTTACTTTACCTAAATACTACACTTTCTACATTATATACCAAAGTAACCCACTTTTTTTAAGTGGAGAACTCGCCCCCACCAAACCGAGTTCTAAACTTAAATTTTGCAAAATTTTTTTATTTGTAGTTCAGAACTCGCCCCCCACCAGGGAGAGTTCTGCACTGCATTTTTTTATTTTTTTAATTTCTTATATTTAACTTGATTAAATTGTAAATTAATTTAATTTAATTTCAAAAATTAATTTAAATAATTTGAATAATTAGTAAACTTATTTATAAAGTAATTACGGTAATAATTACGGTAAAAAAATGAAGATATTAAAAATTGGAACAGAATTTAATATAGGATAAGAACAGAAATGAAAAACACAAATTGCAGAAATACAAGACGAAACGACAGGAAAACATAATACAAGAAGAGGCAAACATGATGTAAACTACTTCTACTTCCACCATACATTCTTAGGTAGTGGCCATCGGATGACTGGAGGGATAAGGCTACGGACGATGGATTCGCCACACTCTCTGGTTTCGACGCACAATTCGAGATAAGTTTCAATCCAACGTTGGAACCTCTCATGTTCCTGAAACATTTCTCGAACGTCCTTGTCTTTCTTGATAGGCACGGGGCACCACCGAATACGATTACGTGGGCCGATGTAGGGGCAGCGATAAACGATACTAGTGATTTCTCCACACCCTCTACGTGCGCGTTTTTCGTTAGTTTTTCTTTCATTTCGGCGAAGGTGATGTTGTTCTTAAGCCTGGAATCTTTAGTGTTGGGACCCTCAAAATACACACCATCTTGTTCCCTGCCCTCGACATTGCCCTGATAGTAAATTTTACAGGTGTGCGTAATGACTCTTTCCGGTATGGGTTGTTGTGGTGCGGGTGGTCTTTGTTGCAGAAGATGAATGACTTCTTCTGGAGTGCGTATTGTGTCCACGTACAGCTCTAAGATTTGTCGCCCCATGGGAAGTGTAGCATGATATTCCATCATTGTGCGGACGTCGTCGTCGCTGCGGATCTCCATAACTGAAAAATAGCCAGTCCCGTCTTCTCCACGTTCGTACTTTCGGTAACGTATACGGCTCACGTCTTTACGCCACCCTCCCTCTGGTCGTATCTTCCTCTCAGCCTTCTCCTTCAGTTGAGGGAATGTGATGTCCTTATTCATCCTACAGAAGATATGATTAGGACACTGAAAGACAACACCATGTTCATCGGTGGTTACAGTTCCACTGTGATGAAGGGCGGTTAGGAATTTCTCATTTGAGTACTGGTTTGGCACAACTGCCATTCCATTTTAGCGGGTGGGGCGATGGTTTTTGGGAAGAAGCAGAGAAGAGAAGATGACTAAGAAGGCAAGGGTAGGTTGAGGGGTAAACTCTTGGTGTGAATGTTAGTGTAATTTGAGAATGTATTTATAATAGAGGTGATCGTGTGTGAGCCGTTGATTTAGGATGATCATAACCGTTGATTTTAGGGTTTAGTGTCGGCAAAATCTAGGCTGTTAAATAGTGTCGGCAAAATCTAGACCGTTAAATAAAAAAAGACCTCAGCACTATGCACACTCTGCACAATGCAGCATGCACACTCTGCACAATGCAACACTCTGCACAATGCAGCACTCTGCACAATGCATCACTCTGCACAATCACACTCTGCACAATGCATTATTAAAGATTAAATATTTAATTATTGATACAACTGAATTAAATACAACTGAATTAATAAGTGATAAAAATACAACTTCTTAATTATGAAATACAACTTCTCAAACTAGTAATAGATTAAAGTAAAATATTAACGAAGAAGATGAGACCCAGTTCCACACCGTCTAGGACGGGGATTACGATGTGGACGTTGACGCCGTTGTGGTTGTTCCGGTTCTTCCTCAGTCGAGGCAGGGGGAGGTGGGTCTGGAAAAAATTGGGGCACTGATGAAAAAGTAGCACCGCCGGCCTGAGGGGTAGGTGGGTCTGGAAAAAATTGGGGCACTGATGAAAAAGTAGCACCGCCGGCCTGAGGGGCAGGTGGGTCTGGAAAAAATTGGGGCACTGATGAAAAAGTAGCACCGCCGGCCTGAGGGGCAAGTGGGTATGGAAAAAATTGGGGAACTGATGAAGAACTAGCACCGGCGGCCCTCTCTTCAAGGCTACGAGCATAAATCGCAGATTGGGGCGTACCGGCGTGGAAACCAAACAGATTAAAGAACATATCAGGGTCACTGTCAGCCGTAGAATGTCGATAGGTATGTTCTACTGACTGGTAGTCCTGAGATGTTGGTGTGTGGGAGATAGAGTGGCGGTGGGGCACATATTCTTCTGTCTGAGTAAAAGTTTGGTTCCTGTCTTCAGTTTCTGCCGGACGTCGATTACGATTACGGTTACGTTCTCGACGTTCGGTATGAGTTTTTGGGGGATCTGGTAGTTGTTCTTCATCTTGTTCATCCACATCAGCAACAACACCACCAGCACGTGGATCCCTTAGCTGTTGGTCGACAGAAATGTATGGCCTTGAATTTCTGAAAAACCAGTGCATGTATCTATCGTACTGCTTTGGTGTTCCATAGCACGGTTGACCCACAACACACCGATTTTCTCTATCATTCCATAAGTCGTTCCAGCTACTGTGATATCGAGCCCAATCGACATCATGCTGTCCCTGCATGGTGATTGAGTGCATGTGAGTCAAATCGTGTGGTTCTGCTGGTATCTCTTGGACAAGTCGATATTGCAATTTTACTCTATCCGCCTGGTGCCATTCTACCATATGGAAACAGACCATAGGTGTGTTTGTAGTCCATATGGCGGAGCCCTCATAGGCTCATATGCGTCTGGTGGAAGTGTGAAATCATCATAAGGCAACCACTTAAAATCTTCAGCTGTCATGTGGTCGATCCTTGTTCTGTATGAAACAAGGTCTCTTGGACATCTTGTGTGGTTAAGTGGCGTATTTACCCATCTAGTAAAAAAAGGAACGGTTAACATAAAGATCAAATATAATTGTTAGTATTTTTAAAATAGTGTAAATTTTTTACCTCTTTGCTAGTGGCCAATGATAAGAACGGGTGCAAGACGGTGCTAGGAAAGGCATGTGGTACCAGACCCAAGACTGTAACAAAAGAGTACATCCACCCATAGCCTTTGCGTGCAATGCAGATGTCGTACACAACATTCGGTATAAGTTTGTTAAACATGCTGACCCCCAACTATACTTTGAAATTTCGTCGAAATTTCTCAATACGAGTAGGTATTTCATGCTGACTCTGTTTGATGTTTTGTCTGGGAGTATGTATCCCCCGATCAACAGCATCAACCAAGCCCTACAGTATTGTTTACGTACTGTCATGGAAGCCCCCTCTGGAACCTTGTTAAATTCACGTTGTAGCCACGTCAACTTAATACAGTTGCCTTCTCTTCCATTTGGTGGGACAACTTTACCCAATAGTCGTTCGCATACTTCATGCCAACTTTTTGAACAATTTCCAGTAATGGCATTTCCGTCAACAGAAAGCCTCAACTGCAACTGGACGTCTTGGAGAGTTATTATGCACTCCCCTACTGGAAGATGAGACATGTGTGTTTCTGGTCTCCAGCGTTCGATCATTGCTGCCACCAAGGATGGTTCGATTTTGAGCGAGCCAATTGAAGCAATTTTACCAAACCCAACTCTTTCTATCAAAGGTAGTATAGAGTCATCTGGTGTGGGAAGTGTGAATTTGTGGTGAACGTCCATGGGGTCATTTTTGAGAGAGTTGGAAATGTGATTAGATTGGTCTAGTAGGGAAGACATTTTTGCAAATAGAAGGTGAAGAGGGTTGGAAAACCTTTGGTATTTGGTTTGGGATTAGTTAGTGTTTGTATGATGGAGGAGATGATGGAGGAGGTGTCCCTATTTATAAGCAACTTGGATGGTCCAGATTGCACCGACAGTTTAAACGGTGTAGATTGCACCAAAGTTTAAACGGCCCAGATTGCACCGACAGTTTAAACGATCTAGATTGCACCGAAGTTTAAAACTGATATTTATAGATTTATAAGCAACAAATTTAGACTAAGTGTCAAAAACGGTCTTTTGTATTCGCCACATAGCACAGAACTTCATGAGACACTTCAAAATTACTCTGCCAGGAAAGATCTCATCAATATGGGTCAGTATCTTTGAAACTTTTTAAATTTTTTATTCTCTATTTTCCATTCCATAATTACCAACATCTTACTTTACTTGCTTCAGCATACTCAATGACGGAAAGATCTGCCATTCACTACAAAAATAAAATTGCTGACGAACTAGGTCCTGATGGGGTGGCTTGGGTTGAAGACATTAACCCAAAACAATTGTTGATGTGGTGCGATGGAGGTTCCCGTTGGGGGCACATGACAACAAACCTTGCAGAGTGCATCAACAATGTCCTTAAGGGGGTGCGTAATCTCCCTATCCGTTCATTGATACATGCAACATATTTCAGGATGAACGATATTTTTGTCAAACGAGGAACACAGGCACAGGCGATGATGACATCCGGAACAATGTTCTCTGAAAAATTGTTGAAAAACATTGCCGAAAACATTAAAGTCTCAAAAATGCATGGCGTTGCAATTCACGATCGTGCCACCTGTTGCACCCCGAAAAATCCCCGTTTTAGGTTTCTCGATGTACAACATGGGAAAGGTTTGGAGCCGCCACCAATATTTTAGTTTTAAGACCAAAACATTGAAAAAAAGTCTTTTCAAAGAAAAGGCGAGTGGTCTTTGAAAACTAGAGACATAGGTTCGGGGGTCGATTACACGTGAGGAAGGTATTAGCACCTCACATGTCCTTTCTACCGAAAGGGAACCTCTAACTAAAAGGTAAGGTTTCAACGTTTGATTTGGAAAATATACCTAAATTTGCCTATTCATTTCTTAAAAAAAAATGCATTGAAAAAGGACTTAATGAAAATTTTGTTTATTATAGAGAAAGGAAAAAAAAGTTTTTTAGAAAAAGTGCTTGACGGGACATGGCCCGCTCCTACGTATCTCCCGGTGCGATGGAGAACTCAAAGCTACGTAGTTCTTCTTTGGTTTTTGTTTTTTAACTTTTTAGGTGAGTTTTCGAAATAGGACGAGTACTAGCGAGTGATTAAACTAGCTAAGGCTATGGGTAATCACCGCTAAGTACTCAAAAGGAGTCGCTACCGCTAGTCAAACGAACTAAGGTTCTGGGTGACCGTTGGTAACAACTTGTTTTTATTCTCTTTTTGAAAGCTTTTTTGAAAAGGATTGATTTGTTTGATGACCAAACTAGCAAAGGCTATGGGTGGTCATCGCTTATTGTTCTTTTTGGAGAAAGGACATCGATGTCAATAGCTAGACGAACTACGGTTCTGATTAGCTACTAACAACAATGGGTTTGAAAACATTTTTTGTTTGTTTTGAAAATGGAGGTTTTTTATTGTTGTGAAAGTGAAGATTTTTTTGATGTTCTTGACGAGAACAAGTCTCGCTCCTACGTATCCCAAGTGGGAATCAAAGCAACGTAGTTCTTGCAGCGAGAAAAAGAAGCCTTGAAGAAGGTGTTTGAAAAAGGAAGGAACTTTCATGATCAAACTAGCTAAGGCTATGAGTGATCTTTACTAGTTCACATGGCTTTTGAAAAAGGGAGAGCTTTCATGATCAAACTAGCTAAGGCTATGGGTGATCATTACTTGCTCACATTGTTTTTATGAGTTTGAAATTGATTGAGTGCAAATGCAAAAACTGTTTTTAATTATGAATGCTAAAGGTTTTTGAAAATTGAAATTTATTTATTTTTTAATTAAGGTGTGGGAGCTTTCATGATAGTCAAACAAGCAAAGGCTTCGAGTGACTACCACTAATAACTCCTCATTAGCGATCAAACAAGCAAAGGCTTCGAGTGATGGCTAATGATTTATTTAAGAGAAAAAAAATGCCTTAGGGTTTTTGTTTGGGAAACATTTGACTCTTGATTTGAAACAAGTTGAGAAAAAGAATTTGATTTGGAAAAGGGGTTTTGGAAAGCAAGTAGGACATTTCAATCAACATACCAATCCCTAGCCAATATACAAATCATTTAATTACAATTCATGCAAGCACTACAAATCTAAGAGACAAGCAATATGCATAAATATGTAATAGTCAAAACTAATTACAAATCGCCATAAGAAATGGTCACACAAAGGTGAAACATTAATCAATTGTAAAAGGGTAATTCATTGAATCATTTAAAGATCAACAATAAAAGCACAAGAATTAAGCTCCTTTTGGTAATCTTTGACACTTATTAACAATGCACAAAGGCATAAATGTCTAGTCATTTTACCAAATTTTAATGCTAAGATATGTGCAAGAGTTGAATCCCTTTTAAGTAATCCTCAACATTTAGAATAGTGCTTGTAAACACATGTTGATTCCTCTTACCAATCATCAACAAATTAATGATCTAAATAAGCAACACATTTGCAAAGCTCAAAATGACCAAAATAAATTGTTCACAAGTTATCTTAAACCATTAGCAAGCAAAGAAACATAAATTCACACCTTGTTCATTTGAAGACTTAAAGAGAGTTGAATCACTTGAAGTAATCCTCATCACTTAAAGAATAGTGCCTAAAGCACAAGTGAGAGTCATCTTACACATCATCAACATTTGAAACAAATATGGTAAACCAAATTTACAAGGACAAATAACATTATAACTCAAAGGTGGTTGAATCCTCTTGAACAATCCTCATCACTTAACAAATAGTGCTCAAAGCACGAGTGAGAGTCCTTTTGTCAATCATCAACAAAAACTTGCAAGCAAACTTCATTAAAACAACTTGAGAAAACATTTTTAAGCACAAAGACAAACCAAAGAACCAAAAGGCAACAAAAACCCTATTTATTTTAGCAACTTGCGAAACATACATATGGATGGAAAATTATTTTTGCAAGTTTTAACATAGTTCCAAGCATAATAACACAACAATCAAACATCAATGGCTAGATCAAGTATTATTAGGCAAGGATGAACAAGAAAATTATATTACACATATATTTCATACAACTTGCGAATCAAAATAGCCATAGATTCACAATTTTATTTCACCAAATGCAAAAAAAATCACAAGAACAATACATAATCAACACATAGTCACAAGAACAATTTATTTGGTGGGTGAGATGCCAACTCTCGCCCACAACAGCCCCTAATCTACATTTAGATGATGTTATGAGATGCAAATATAAGTTGAAAAAGGATTTTGATGCAAGAAAGTGGATGAAAATGCAAAGGGTTTAGGTTATACCTTAGTTCCAAGCTAAACAAGAGTAGAAATGAAGATCAAGAGTAACAAATCACCAACACTCCTCAAAATCAACAACAACAAACACGCAACCTTGAAGGATCAGCCCCTTTGATGATGTAAATGTGGAATCAAAGATGAAAGGAAGAGGATATATGAATATGGAGTGAGTTTGAGGTGAGTTAGTGGATGAAAGTTGAAAAAAAATGGAGGAGAAAGAGTGAGGGGGCTACGGCCTTGGAGAAGGGAGGAGGGGAGCTAGGGTTTTTGAATGGAGAATCAGCCTAAGAGGAGGTGTGGGCTGGTCATATGAAGGTATATATAGTGCTCACTTATCATTAAGGGCTTCTAGGTCATTTTGATTTCCATTGTGCTCTAGGATTGCATCTAAATTTTGAACCAAGGGTCAAGATCAAATGTCACATGGATTAGGGGCAATTAGAAAGCACAAAGTGAGGAGAGAGAGGGCTGAGGGGTGTAGCTTAAGGATGGTGGTGAAGGATAAGCTTAATTACAAAATTGTATTTTTCTATGAAGCTTATTAGAAGAGTGCCATTTTAATTCAAATGAAGGGTGAGGATTGCATTTAGCATTTGGATGGAAGGCCATGATTTAAACACAATTTGCAATCAATAAAATAAATCAAAAATGGGGAGAAAAGGGGTGGAATTCGCAGCCAAGGAGAGAGAGTGAGTGGAATTGCAACTTGTACTATTGTACTACACTTGACCTTTCAAAAATTCAAAGGGATATTCCTTATTCCCTTCTAGATAATTCTTCTAAATTCTTGCCATTTTGGGCTATGTCCCATGATTCAATGATTGGGCTCTGAACTTTATGATCTCACCAATCCCAAAATTGATTTATTGACCCCACTCCAAAGGAAATGACCATTTTGCCCTTTTGTTCAAAAAACCGAATTTCATGCCAAAAATACTCCTATGATGCATAAAAAAATGCACAACTCCACTCACTTGGACTCACATAAATTCCTCAAGAGATGCATAATGGTTTTTACCGAGAAATTATTTATTTTAGTGAAATGACCAAAATGCCCTTTTGGTCTCAAAAACCCTAATTTTGCTCCAAACTTCATTTCCACTCTAACAATGATCCTGAGACCCTTTGGATGACTCTAAAACTCTAGAAATGCATGCATGATGAGAAAATAAGTCTTTTTGGCGAAATTACCAAAATACCCCTTGAACTAGGAAAAACCCTAGAAACCCTAGAAATGCTCTAAAGTGCTCTAAAATGCCATGCAATGCTTTTCTAACCCTAAAATGCATTCTGAAACTTCTAAGATGCAAGCATGATGCTCTTCCTAACCTCTAGGATGAATACCAAGACTTGATTTATTTATTTTTGATTGAAAATTAGGGTTTTGCCCTAAGCCGGACAAAATTAGGGTATGACAGCTGCCCCTCTTTATCTAGATTTTATCGAGGAATATGAATTGGCCGAAACATATTCCGAGGCAAAATAAAGATAAAGAATTCAGAAATTATACCGATTTGTCTGCTTAGGGAAACCCGAATTTTCCTTTTCTTATTTTTGGATGAATCGCCAGCCCTCAGGCGCCGAAAGCAGGAAATAAATTGATGCCAACCCTCAGGCGGCAAAAGCAGGAAATAAATTGGTGCCAACCCTCAGGCGGCAAAAGCAAGAAATAAATCGGTGCCAACCCTCGGGCGGCAAAAGCAAAAAAATAAATCGGTGCCAACCCTCAGGCGGCAAAAGCAAAAAAAAATAAATTGGTGCCAACCCTCAGGCGGCAAAAGCAGGAAATAAATTGGTGCCAACCCTCAGGCGGCAAAAGCAGAAAAAAATAAATTGGTGCCAACCCTCAGGCGGCAAAAGCAGGAAATAAATTGGTGCCAGCCCTCAGGCGGCAAAAGCAAAAAAAAGAAGGTATCGGCTCACAGTAAGCCGACACCTGAGGCTGCCTAAAGCCTTTTAACGGACCGCGAACGATCCGAGCTTGCCCTCGGGCATGAGGTGGTCTTGCGAGCGACCGGGGAGGGTACTTTATCAAGTCGCGATCTCGATATTTCCCTAGGACTGCGCCATGTCTTAGGCTGACACAACTATCCTTTTCGTCTGGACCTAACGAGGTCTGAAGGACTTACCTGTAGCTCGAATACAGGGAGAAGTCTGAAGGGATTCACTAATCCTGTTGGTTGATTGGCACCTGGCCTGAAGGGACACTGGGTCCTGAAGGGATTCACTAATCCTGTTGATTGATTGGCACCTGGCCTGAAGGGACACTGGATCCTGAAGGGATTCACTAATCCTGTTGATTGGTTGATTGAGGTACCTGCATACGTCAGCTGATGCAAGGTATGGCGCATGAAGTGTGGATGCATGTTATGCACAGGCCTATCATGCAAGGGCATGTTATGCATGTGCGTGCAATGTGAGTGCATGCGATGTAATGATTTAGTGGAATGATGAATGCAATGGGATGCTATTCTTGATTCTTCGTTTCTTTTGTCAGCTTTTTTTTTTGACTGTTTTCTTTTTCTTTGTTTTTTTTCATTCTTTGATCAGCTTTTCTTTTTTCTGATCGTTTGTTTTTCCTTTTGCTCTTTTTGCTATGTGAGGATGCAAATGCAGTACTTTGATGCATGATATGAAATAGTTGATTGGGAAACATAGGCATTTTGGATGAATGCATGAAATGCGAATGCAAATGAAATGTTTGGATGCTAATGTTATGGTGCATAGTGTAATGATATGAAATGATTGATTGGGAAACACAGGCATTTTGGATGACATGCAATGAAAGCATGAAATGCGAATGTGAATATGATGTGAATGAAATGCTTGGATGCAAATGTTATGACATGGGATGACGTGTTTTTGCTTTTATGATGCAATGCTTTGATGCTTGATGGAATGAGATGGAAGATTTTTACTTTTATCCGCTGCTTCTTTTTTTGTTGCTTTTCATGAAATGATGATGTTGGCACGATGCACAATGGAACGCCTAAATGCATGAGGATATGAATGATTAAACATTTTTTGTGATGATGAGATGCGAGACTTTGAATGCAAGGGATTGAGATGATTATTGACCATTTTGTTGAGAAAAAATGGGATTTGATTCAAACTCCGGTGTTCTCTAGATTTTATTTACAAACAAACTCACTTGTTTTCTCTTCCTTCCAATGACGACTGAATCTTAAATATCGCAGGACTAACTTGTGTTCTCCCTCTTTGAAGCATTATCTAGTAAGCACGCATAGGGGCGCAAATGTGAATGAGTGAGTCAGTTAACTTGGAATGGACTTTTATGGCAAGTGAAGGAATGACCGACATGGCTATTGCCGAAGCTTATGAGGGACCAAGAGATACAAGATTGCCCCAATTCAGGTTTTTGATGAGTGAATAGTTTGCCCCTGTCTTGTGGTGACAACAACTAGGGGCGCAGAAGATGATGAATTGGGAATGCTTCGGCTTTTGAAAGGGAAGGTGGATCCAAAGAGATTTTGTCCCAACCCATAAAGTTTGATGTTGCCCCCAATCATAACAAAGACAAAGCTGCCCCAATTAGAATGACAAGGTCTTGTTTAGGATAGTGAGTTGAGAAATTGTCCCAGTGAGGTTTTTTTTTTTATGGGAATGAATGAGGTGAAGGAATGGGGATGCACTTGCCCCGCTTTGGAATGATATTGACAACTGGAGTGACATGGGACGGGCCTTGAACAAACTTTCCCAAGACTAGGGTGTGTGGGTGGTGAAGAGAATGCCCCAACTTTGGGTCCGGGTGGTATTCTCAGCGCAAATCTTTGGTTCTCTACTGGTGTCTTGACTTTTGGTGCGAAAGAATCCTTACCTGGTGATCACTAAACCCTGTTTTAATATCAAGGGGAATTAATGATCACAGACTTTCCCCAGCATGGAGGACTTGAACCAAAAGTCAAATACGCACTGATGGGGAGAATATGCACTTTATGGGTGGACGGGGCGGGGTTAGACTTGGACGGGAAACTGTGGTAAGGGAGGAAAACCAACGGACTCAAACAAGAGAATGTACTCATAGCATGCACGCTCATTAGAAGAATGCTTCACAGAGAGTTAGCATCAGTTAAAATTTTTTTTTTTTTTTTGACACACTATTTCAGTCTTTTGTCATAGAATGGATGGGATGCAGTGCTTTTGAAAGAAATGCAAATGAGCTATTGATTTGAAAAACTGAGTGCCTTGGAACACCTTGATAAACTTTTTCAAAAAGGATGATTATTTTGCAAGAACGTCTCGCTTCTCATCACAGCTCTTATTTTATGCAATGAATGAATGAACAAATTATGATATGCAAGTATGATGCAAATGCAATGCTTTGATGCAAGATTTTTTGTTGTTCTTTTCCTTTTATGAAATGCAAACATTAAGATGATGCAAATGAAATGTTTGAGTCCAACTGCTATGGTACATGTAGCAATAATATGAAATGGTTGATTGGGAAACATTAGGATTTTGGATGGCAAGCGATGAATGCATGAAATGTGAATGCAAATGTCTGAATTTCTCTTTTCTTATTATTATTTCCTATGTCTGAGGAATGCATGATTTTATGCATGATGAATGTAATGCATGACTGTGTTTGCTTATTGCTTTTTTTGCTTATTATATTGTTTTTATTTTTGCTGGTCCAGCCAACCCGCGACACCCCTTACAAGAGACTGAGGAACCTGTTGGACTTGCGGGGCTCATGGGCCGAGTGCATGTTGGTCTTGACTTTGCTGGTTTGAAGCAATCGTGGATGTAGTTGCTCTCTCTTGCATGATTGATTGATTTTGAGGATGTGCTTTCTCTCATGACTCCTAAGTACTTCGTAATCATTGTAATGCTCCATGATTTATGTACATGTTTTACAGTTCAGGACCATCATCATCATAAAACGTTTATTTTGAGCAGAAAAAGCAGAAAATAAAAGAGTGAACAGATACGAGAAATTTGAACTTTATTAATGTGGAAACCGGTCGCACAAGAAGTTACGCCGATTGTTTATTGCATTTGAAAGTTTAAACTATAAAAAGACACGAAAAAGAGAGAAACTGAATTCTGACTGTCCGTCTCTGTGGAACAGTGCCAAACATCTATGTCCTTGACCTTGATCACTCCCTCATCCAAGCTTGTAGGAGAGCTGTATGCCTTTCTTTACTTTTCATGCCTAAGTTTTCAGACCCTAATTTTTGCCTGGATCGCCCTTTGCGGGTTTTCAATCCACCGGGTCGCTCTGATTTTGCCTAGGTCGCCCTTTGCGGGTTTTCAACCTAGCGAGCTAATTCTTACTTGGCTTGTCTTTCTCTTTTTTCATCTATTTCTTTTAGGCATAATACTTCTTCACTTGATCTGAAATGACTGGATTCCTGAGATCCTCGCCGTCTATGTTTATGAGTATCGGCGCTCCTCTGAAAAAGCTTTCTTGACTTCATATGGACCGTCATAAATGGGTATCAACTTCCCACGGAGTCAGTCTGGATAGGTAGGATCTTTTTGAGTACAAGGTCTCTTTCGCCGAATTCTCGAAGACGGACTTTCCTGCCGAAAGCTACCTTCATCTTTTGTTGGTACAACTGGCCATGGCGTAGGGCAGCAATTCTTTTCCCTTTAATGAGATTCAGTTGATCTAGACGAGCTTGGATCCATTTTGCTTCTTCTAACCTGGCCTCCATGACTACTCGTAGAGAGGGTATTTCAACCTTGATGAGAAGAACTGCTTCTGACCCATACACTAGAGAAGAAAGGGGGTTGCCCCTGTATGATTTCAATGAATGTGAGTGCGACAAGGGATGAGATAGGTGTAGGGTCAATTTCCCCCAGTTGTAGGAGGGGTGAAGAGCGACAGGATTGCCCCACTTGGCATATTATAAACAAATTTATTTATCCTTGAGCTAAAACTTTGAGAAAACAACAGCAATCAATCATTGATCGGAATGGACCTTTCAGGACTGTGGTGTTTTGTGGAGAAGGGACGACTGAGCTTGTTGGAGTGTTTGGGGTTGATGGGAAGATGGGTCTTATTCAGCGTTGGCTGATGATCGATGGTTTATGACGGTTAACCGGTTTGATGAGGTATTAGGAAGTTTTATTCCTGGCTAAGGGTCTGTGGAGGGCGGTTTATCGCGGTCAAAAGGAGAGTGTTTGCAGTTTATGAGAGGTATAGGAATGATACAGTGTTTGAAGGTTTATTGAGACGAGGATCTCTTGGGTTTTGTGGTAACACGTATCAACTCACTACTTACATTTCTGTTGTATTTTTCTTTTGATTTTGGGATTTTCCCTTTTTGAATTTTTTTTTTTTGTTTTTTTTTTTTTGAGCTTGGGTGAATTGATAAAGGACGATGTACTGTTTTTTTTTTTTTTTTTTTTTTTTTGGTGATCCTTGTCTAGGGTGACTTTTGGATTTTTGGCTTTTTTTTTTGGCTTTTTTTTTTGGCTTACGGTGGGTAGGAGAGGATTTTGTTTTTCTCTTTGGGATTTTCTTGGCTTAAGGTGGGTAGGAAATGGATTTTCTGGGATTTTAGGTTTTTGAGGGTACGGAGGGATGGTCCAACTTCATTTCAAATCATGATTGCTCGTTTCCTCAAAAATTAACTCTGGGACAATAATTCATTTATTTTCATGCACTTGCCCTTCTTCTTTATTTCCTTTTTGCGCTCTAATTTCCCTTTATTGAAGTACCCATCTTGACCTCTTTCTTGTTCTCTGCGGTCTCCAAGTTGATCACTTCAGTGGATTCCCCGTGATGCTGAATAACTCTTTCTTCTTGTATCATTAACCTTCTGGAGGATTTTCCCGGTCTTCCTCAACACCCCCCTCTGCTTGATTGATAAGGTGATCAAAGTCAAAATATGGACTGTTGGCACTGTTATTTTGAGAGACAATTGCTGTGGATTTGCTTTTTGCCGAGGCGAAAAAGCAGAATGAAAGGCGAGACAAACAAACAAGCAATAATAATGCAAGGAAAAGACACATGAAATGAAAAGGAATTGATTTTTATTGATTGAAATTCAAAAACAACGTTTTTATTAATGATGATGATTCTGAAAATAAAAACATGATTGCCCCAACAACTTGCTCTATGACCTTGGGCAGAGCCACAGAGTTGCATTACAATGATCATATTGAATTAAAAGTCACAGGAAAGGCAGCGGCTTCCCCATTCTTCAACTTCCTCTGGCAGGGCAGCGACGAACCAAACCAGTCTCACTTTCTTCAGCTTCGGATCCATTTTTGATGACAACTATTTGGTCGTATTGTTCCTTTTCCTCATCCCATCCTGTAGGCTGGATGTCTTCCATTCGGATTTGAGCACTCTCGGGAGCGTCATATCTGACCAAGTAATCAAACTTTCCACTGGGCTCCCCTAGGGTATCCCAACATCCCTCTTCCACAGGCACCGCTGTTACTTCCTCATTGATTTCTTCTTCATCATCAATATCAGGGGTTCCTATCTGAACCACACACCGATCTATCAGGTCTTGCACTGCATGCTTGAAGGCTCTGCACTCCTCCACAGTGTGACCAACCCCGTTTTCGTGGAAACTGCAGGTAGCACTTGCATTGTGACTTCGGGAGAATGGCGGCTGACGGGCCTTCATTGGCCGAGTGTTGATTAGGTTCTTGGAAGTCAGGTGATTAAACAAGTCAGTACATGTCATCGGTATTGGATCAAAACTGGTTCGTCTCTTGTACTGATAACTTTGAGCCTTGTGACTATCACCGCCTTGCTGGGATGGCACAGGAGCAGAGAATGGAACAGTTTGTGGTGGAAGAGGAATGAAAGAAGTGACACCAACTGGACCCACAACGGTGACACCCTCAGCAGCCGTCCCATTCTTTAAGCTCTGCAATATGACCATCATCTCATGTATCTGGGTCTCCATTGCCTTCAGTCGTTCTTCTAGCAAGTGATATCTGTCTCTACGCTGGGTGCTCTCAAACAAATGACCTTGTTGATAGTTCCCCGAACTGTGATAATAGCCCCCATACTGAGCGGGGTTTCCCATATGACGGACAGCATTCTGAGGGTTCACGACAACTCCCGGAGTAGGAGTAAGTGAACTTCTTGGCAGCACAATACCAGGACTAGGAGTATGAATTTGTGGTCCCATAACAGATCCATTAGGCATAGTTATGACAGGTTGGCCTGTCCCCAAAGGAATAGCTTCAGCAACGGACGGCATATGACCCATTGGCCTTCCCCAAGGATATACCTGTGCATTCAGATGATCCTGTCCGCTCGCCCCTGGAGAATGGGCGAAGTGACTGACCCTTTGTCCATGAGTAGTTGCAACTTCAGCGGACACCGGAGGAGAAACGGAAGTAACAACCCCTCCAGGATTTACAATAGCGGTGGCCCCAGCAGCGGTCCCACTTCTCAGATTTTGCAGCGTATTCATTATCTCGGCCCTCTGAGCTTCCATGGCCTCCACCTTAGCTTTCAGAGCCTGGTTCTCCTGAGCCAGCTGCTCAGGATTAAGGATCTCTATCACCACTTCATCTTGACCCAGACTGTCTTCGTTGGACGCCATCAGTTTCGCTTGCAAACGGGTGAAGTAATGATGTGGACGAACCAGCTTGACTTTTCTGTTTGTTTAGATTTTATTACATAAGAATCAAGATGAATGTATGAATGGATGTATGAATGTATGTACAATGTTTGCTCGGTGCCGGGAACCACAGGATGTCTTATCTTGTCATAAGCGCATAAACCTTTTTTCTTTTTTTTTTGATTTAAGAAGTGAAGTAAACGATGAATCGAAATAGCAACTCAACCTTCTTCGTAACTGGGAAGCGAGAAGTAAGTGAAGCCTTGCTATTCGATTCTATTCTGATGCACCTATGACAAGACGGTACACTATTTGGTGATCCCCAGCAAGCAAAATGCAAATGAGATGTAATATGAATGCAAGTAAATGAATGCGGTATGATGCAATTATGATATGAATGATGCGTGTGGAAAAAATAAAGGCGATGCATATGGACGGAAGTTCAAAAATTGAGGAGCCACGCTACGTGCCGCCTCACGCACTGGTTTATTTGATGAAGGGAAATATATTATTATTTTTTTTTGAAAATGAGGACCGTACGTCATTTCATATGGACCGGTATGAGAAAGGCTACAGCGGTAACT
This sequence comes from Astragalus membranaceus, assembly GCA_039519185.1. Lineage (NCBI taxonomy): Eukaryota > Viridiplantae > Streptophyta > Magnoliopsida > Fabales > Fabaceae > Astragalus > Astragalus membranaceus. The sequence goes on along the minus strand of CM076848.1, from coordinate 159,030,647 downwards.
CTTTCTTTCTTTTTTTTTTTGAAAATGAAGTGGGCCATATGTTACTTCGTACGGACCGGTAAAAGAGGAGGCTACAATGGCAACCCTTTCCTCTTTTCTCTTTTTTTTCGAAAATTTTCTTTTTTTTTATTCTAGTAAAGACATGCCTAAACTACAATGCAACATACAATTCGCATGCCCTCGTGTCCTGCCAAGGTGGGAATCCTAAGTTCTAGGGCAACTTCAAAGGTTCCTCCCATGTAGCTCTAACTCACACCCTCACAAGGCCACCAGAGCCACAGTCTCTTTCACAAAACTCCCCACAAATGCAGCAAACTGCTAGGTGTGAGGCATCATGAAAGAGCACAACTCTGGTTGAAACTTTCGCAAGTAGCCAAACAGACAAAGGTCCTGATGGGCTCTCACTACTCGAATCCACTCTCCTAATTTGCAGACCTGGATTATGGTCCCACTCAGAATATGTAATCATGAAGTACAAGTGTAGTGTGTGTCAAGGGCACTTTCCCTAGCACTACCCCACCTGCAAATGAAAACCAGACCAATCCAGCAAATAGCAATCAATATCAAGTTGTCTACCCTAGGGTTTCATTCCTAAGATATCTACAAACAAGGATATTACTTACCTTAAGAAGAGGAGCCAAGAAGAGGGAACATAATAGAATAGGGGGAAAGATGTATAAACTTATCGAAGAAAGGGAGCGAAGAGAAAGTGATCATGGGGATTGGAAGAATGCATGAGCATAAGCAAATAAAAGAAGAGGAGTAGAAGAAGACAAATACCTATGCTTACAATTAATTATAAGAAAGAAAGGCAAACAAGATTATCAAATCACAATACATTGAACTACACGTTTTAGTTAGTTAGGCTTGGCCCTCGTCTTTTTTAAAAAAAGGTCCCCAGTGGAGTCGCCAGCTGTTGCACCCCGAAAAATCCCCGTTTTAGGTTTCTCGATGTACAACATGGGAAAGGTTTGGAGCCGCCACCAATATTTTAGTTTTAAGACCAAAACATTGAAAAAAAGTCTTTTCAAAGAAAAGGCGAGTGGTCTTTGAAAACTAGAGACATAGGTTCGGGGGTCGATTACACGTGAGGAAGGTATTAGCACCTCACATGTCCTTTCTACCGAAAGGGAACCTCTAACTAAAAGGTAAGGTTTCAACGTTTGATTTGGAAAATATACCTAAATTTGCCTATTCATTTCTTAAAAAAAAATGCATTGAAAAAGGACTTAATGAAAATTTTGTTTATTATAGAGAAAGGAAAAAAAAGTTTTTTAGAAAAAGTGCTTGACGGGACATGGCCCGCTCCTACGTATCTCCCGGTGCGATGGAGAACTCAAAGCTACGTAGTTCTTCTTTGGTTTTTGTTTTTTAACTTTTTAGGTGAGTTTTCGAAATAGGACGAGTACTAGCGAGTGATTAAACTAGCTAAGGCTATGGGTAATCACCGCTAAGTACTCAAAAGGAGTCGCTACCGCTAGTCAAACGAACTAAGGTTCTGGGTGACCGTTGGTAACAACTTGTTTTTATTCTCTTTTTGAAAGCTTTTTTGAAAAGGATTGATTTGTTTGATGACCAAACTAGCAAAGGCTATGGGTGGTCATCGCTTATTGTTCTTTTTGGAGAAAGGACATCGATGTCAATAGCTAGACGAACTACGGTTCTGATTAGCTACTAACAACAATGGGTTTGAAAACATTTTTTGTTTGTTTTGAAAATGGAGGTTTTTTATTGTTGTGAAAGTGAAAATTTTTTTGATGTTCTTGACGAGAACAAGTCTCGCTCCTACGTATCCCAAGTGGGAATCAAAGCAACGTAGTTCTTGCAGCGAGAAAAAGAAGCCTTGAAGAAGGTGTTTGAAAAAGGAAGGAACTTTCATGATCAAACTAGCTAAGGCTATGAGTGATCCTTACTAGTTCACATGGCTTTTGAAAAAGGGAGAGCTTTCATGATCAAACTAGCTAAGGCTATGGGTGATCATTACTTGCTCACATTGTTTTTATGAGTTTGAAATTGATTGAGTGCAAATGCAAAAACTGTTTTTAATTATGAATGCAAAAGGTTTTTGAAAATTGAAATTTATTTATTTTTTAATTAAGGTGTGGGAGCTTTCATGATAGTCAAACAAGCAAAGGCTTCGAGTGACTACCACTAATAACTCCTCATTAGCGATCAAACAAGCAAAGGCTTCGAGTGATGGCTAATGATTTATTTAAGAGAAAAAAAATGCCTTAGGGTTTTTGTTTGGGAAACATTTGACTCTTGATTTGAAACAAGTTGAGAAAAAGAATTTGATTTGGAAAAGGGGTTTTGGAAAGCAAGTAGGACATTTCAATCAACATACCAATCCCTAGCCAATATACAAATCATTTAATTACAATTCATGCAAGCACTACAAATCTAAGAGACAAGCAATATGCATAAATATGTAATAGTCAAAACTAATTACAAATCGCCATAAGAAATGGTCACACAAAGGTGAAACATTAATCAATTGTAAAAGGGTAATTCATTGAATCATTTAAAGATCAACAATAAAAGCACAAGAATTAAGCTCCTTTTGGTAATCTTTGACACTTATTAACAATGCACAAAGGCATAAATGTCTAGTCATTTTACCAAATTTTAATGCTAAGATATGTGCAAGAGTTGAATCCCTTTTAAGTAATCCTCAACATTTAGAATAGTGCTTGTAAACACATGTTGATTCCTCTTACCAATCATCAACAAATTAATGATCTAAATAAGCAACACATTTGCAAAGCTCAAAATGACCAAAATAAATTGTTCACAAGTTATCTTAAACCATTAGCAAGCAAAGAAACATAAATTCACACCTTGTTCATTTGAAGACTTAAAGAGAGTTGAATCACTTGAAGTAATCCTCATCACTTAAAGAATAGTGCCTAAAGCACAAGTGAGAGTCATCTTACACATCATCAACATTTGAAACAAATATGGTAAACCAAATTTACAAGGACAAATAACATTATAACTCAAAGGTGGTTGAATCCTCTTGAACAATCCTCATCACTTAACAAATAGTGCTCAAAGCACGAGTGAGAGTCCTTTTGTCAATCATCAACAAAAACTTGCAAGCAAACTTCATTAAAACAACTTGAGAAAACATTTTTAAGCACAAAGACAAACCAAAGAACCAAAAGGCAACAAAAACCCTATTTATTTTAGCAACTTGCGAAACATACATATGGATGGAAAATTATTTTTGCAAGTTTTAACATAGTTCCAAGCATAATAACACAACAATCAAACATCAATGGCTAGATCAAGTATTATTAGGCAAGGATGAACAAGAAAATTATATTACACATATATTTCATACAACTTGCGAATCAAAATAGCCATAGATTCACAATTTTATTTCACCAAATGCAAAAAAAATCACAAGAACAATACATAATCAACACATAGTCACAAGAACAATTTATTTGGTGGGTGAGATGCCAACTCTCACCCACAACAGCCCCTAATCTACATTTAGATGATGTTATGAGATGCAAATATAAGTTGAAAAAGGATTTTGATGCAAGAAAGTGGATGAAAATGCAAAGGGTTTTAGGTTATACCTTAGTTCCAAGCTAAACAAGAGTAGAAATGAAGATCAAGAGTAACAAATCACCAACACTCCTCAAAATCAACAACAACAAACACGCAACCTTGAAGGATCAGCCCCTTTGATGATGTAAATGTGGAATCAAAGATGAAAGGAAGAGGATATATGAATATGGAGTGAGTTTGAGGTGAGTTAGTGGATGAAAGTTGAAAAAAAATGGAGGAGAAAGAGTGAGGGGGCTACGGCCTTGGAGAAGGGAGGAGGGGAGCTAGGGTTTTTGAATGGAGAATCAGCCTAAGAGGAGGTGTGGGCTGGTCATATGAAGGTATATATAGTGCTCACTTATCATTAAGGGCTTCTAGGTCATTTTGATTTCCATTGTGCTCTAGGATTGCATCTAAATTTTGAACCAAGGGTCAAGATCAAATGTCACATGGATTAGGGGCAATTAGAAAGCACAAAGTGAGGAGAGAGAGGGCTGAGGGGTGTAGCTTAAGGATGGTGGTGAAGGATAAGCTTAATTACAAAATTGTATTTTTCTATGAAGCTTATTAGAAGAGTGCCATTTTAATTCAAATGAAGGGTGAGGATTGCATTTAGCATTTGGATGGAAGGCCATGATTTAAACACAATTTGCAATCAATAAAATAAATCAAAAATGGGGAGAAAAGGGGTGGAATTCGCAGCCAAGGAGAGAGAGTGAGTGGAATTGCAACTTGTACTATTGTACTACACTTGACCTTTCAAAAATTCAAAGGGATATTCCTTATTCCCTTCTAGATAATTCTTCTAAATTCTTGCCATTTTGGGCTATGTCCCATGATTCAATGATTGGGCTCTGAACTTTATGATCTCACCAATCCCAAAATTGATTTATTGACCCCACTCCAAAGGAAATGACCATTTTGCCCTTTTGTTCAAAAAACCGAATTTCATGCCAAAAATACTCCTATGATGCATAAAAAAATGCACAACTCCACTCACTTGGACTCACATAAATTCCTCAAGAGATGCATAATGGTTTTTACCGAGAAATTATTTATTTTAGTGAAATGACCAAAATGCCCTTTTGGTCTCAAAAACCCTAATTTTGCTCCAAACTTCATTTCCACTCTAACAATGATCCTGAGACCCTTTGGATGACTCTAAAACTCTAGAAATGCATGCATGATGAGAAAATAAGTCTTTTTGGCGAAATTACCAAAATACCCCTTGAACTAGGAAAAACCCTAGAAACCCTAGAAATGCTCTAAAGTGCTCTAAAATGCCATGCAATGCTTTTCTAACCCTAAAATGCATTCTGAAACTTCTAAGATGCAAGCATGATGCTCTTCCTAACCTCTAGGATGAATACCAAGACTTGATTTATTTATTTTTGATTGAAAATTAGGGTTTTGCCCTAAGCCGGACAAAATTAGGGTATGACAGCTGCCCCTCTTTATCTAGATTTTATCGAGGAATATGAATTGGCCGAAACATATTCCGAGGCAAAATAAAGATAAAGAATTCAGAAATTATACCGATTTGTCTGCTTAGGGAAACCCGAATTTTCCTTTTCTTATTTTTGGATGAATCGCCAGCCCTCAGGCGCCGAAAGCAGGAAATAAATTGATGCCAACCCTCAGGCGGCAAAAGCAGGAAATAAATTGGTGCCAACCCTCAGGCGGCAAAAGCAAGAAATAAATCGGTGCCAACCCTCGGGCGGCAAAAGCAAAAAAATAAATCGGTGCCAACCCTCAGGCGGCAAAAGCAAAAAAAATAAATTGGTGCCAACCCTCAGGCGGCAAAAGCAGGAAATAAATTGGTGCCAACCCTCAGGCGGCAAAAGCAGAAAAAAATAAATTGGTGCCAACCCTCAGGCGGCAAAAGCAGGAAATAAATTGGTGCCAGCCCTCAGGCGGCAAAAGCAAAAAAAAGAAGGTATCGGCTCACAGTAAGCCGACACCTGAGGCTGCCTAAAGCCTTTTAACGGACCGCGAACGATCCGAGCTTGCCCTCGGGCATGAGGTGGTCTTGCGAGCGACCGGGGAGGGTACTTTATCAAGTCGCGATCTCGATATTTCCCTAGGACTGCGCCATGTCTTAGGCTGACACAACTATCCTTTTCGTCTGGACCTAACGAGGTCTGAAGGACTTACCTGTAGCTCGAATACAGGGAGAAGTCTGAAGGGATTCACTAATCCTGTTGGTTGATTGGCACCTGGCCTGAAGGGACACTGGGTCCTGAAGGGATTCACTAATCCTGTTGATTGATTGGCACCTGGCCTGAAGGGACACTGGATCCTGAAGGGATTCACTAATCCTGTTGATTGGTTGATTGAGGTACCTGCATACGTCAGCTGATGCAAGGTATGGCGCATGAAGTGTGGATGCATGTTATGCACAGGCCTATCATGCAAGGGCATGTTATGCATGTGCGTGCAATGTGAGTGCATGCGATGTAATGATTTAGTGGAATGATGAATGCAATGGGATGCTATTCTTGATTCTTCGTTTCTTTTGTCAGCTTTTTTTTTTGACTGTTTTCTTTTTCTTTGTTTTTTTTCATTCTTTGATCAGCTTTTCTTTTTTCTGATCGTTTGTTTTTCCTTTTGCTCTTTTTGCTATGTGAGGATGCAAATGCAGTACTTTGATGCATGATATGAAATAGTTGATTGGGAAACATAGGCATTTTGGATGAATGCATGAAATGCGAATGCAAATGAAATGTTTGGATGCTAATGTTATGGTGCATAGTGTAATGATATGAAATGATTGATTGGGAAACACAGGCATTTTGGATGACATGCAATGAAAGCATGAAATGCGAATGTGAATATGATGTGAATGAAATGCTTGGATGCAAATGTTATGACATGGGATGACGTGTTTTTGCTTTTATGATGCAATGCTTTGATGCTTGATGGAATGAGATGGAAGATTTTTACTTTTATCCGCTGCTTCTTTTTTTGTTGCTTTTCATGAAATGATGATGTTGGCACGATGCACAATGGAACGCCTAAATGCATGAGGATATGAATGATTAAACATTTTTTGTGATGATGAGATGCGAGACTTTGAATGCAAGGGATTGAGATGATTATTGACCATTTTGTTGAGAAAAAATGGGATTTGATTCAAACTCCGGTGTTCTCTAGATTTTATTTACAAACAAACTCACTTGTTTTCTCTTCCTTCCAATGACGACTGAATCTTAAATATCGCAGGACTAACTTGTGTTCTCCCTCTTTGAAGCATTATCTAGTAAGCACGCATAGGGGCGCAAATGTGAATGAGTGAGTCAGTTAACTTGGAATGGACTTTTATGGCAAGTGAAGGAATGACCGACATGGCTATTGCCGAAGCTTATGAGGGACCAAGAGATACAAGATTGCCCCAATTCAGGTTTTTGATGAGTGAATAGTTTGCCCCTGTCTTGTGGTGACAACAACTAGGGGCGCAGAAGATGATGAATTGGGAATGCTTCGGCTTTTGAAAGGGAAGGTGGATCCAAAGAGATTTTGTCCCAACCCATAAAGTTTGATGTTGCCCCCAATCATAACAAAGACAAAGCTGCCCCAATTAGAATGACAAGGTCTTGTTTAGGATAGTGAGTTGAGAAATTGTCCCAGTGAGGTTTTTTTTTTATGGGAATGAATGAGGTGAAGGAATGGGGATGCACTTGCCCCGCTTTGGAATGATATTGACAACTGGAGTGACATGGGACGGGCCTTGAACAAACTTTCCCAAGACTAGGGTGTGTGGGTGGTGAAGAGAATGCCCCAACTTTGGGTCCGGGTGGTATTCTCAGCGCAAATCTTTGGTTCTCTACTGGTGTCTTGACTTTTGGTGCGAAAGAATCCTTACCTGGTGATCACTAAACCCTGTTTTAATATCAAGGGGAATTAATGATCACAGACTTTCCCCAGCATGGAGGACTTGAACCAAAAGTCAAATACGCACTGATGGGGAGAATATGCACTTTATGGGTGGACGGGGCGGGGTTAGACTTGGACGGGAAACTGTGGTAAGGGAGGAAAACCAACGGACTCAAACAAGAGAATGTACTCATAGCATGCACGCTCATTAGAAGAATGCTTCACAGAGAGTTAGCATCAGTTAAAATTTTTTTTTTTTTTTGACACACTATTTCAGTCTTTTGTCATAGAATGGATGGGATGCAGTGCTTTTGAAAGAAATGCAAATGAGCTATTGATTTGAAAAACTGAGTGCCTTGGAACACCTTGATAAACTTTTTCAAAAAGGATGATTATTTTGCAAGAACGTCTCGCTTCTCATCACAGCTCTTATTTTATGCAATGAATGAATGAACAAATTATGATATGCAAGTATGATGCAAATGCAATGCTTTGATGCAAGATTTTTTGTTGTTCTTTTCCTTTTATGAAATGCAAACATTAAGATGATGCAAATGAAATGTTTGAGTCCAACTGCTATGGTACATGTAGCAATAATATGAAATGGTTGATTGGGAAACATTAGGATTTTGGATGGCAAGCGATGAATGCATGAAATGTGAATGCAAATGTCTGAATTTCTCTTTTCTTATTATTATTTCCTATGTCTGAGGAATGCATGATTTTATGCATGATGAATGTAATGCATGACTGTGTTTGCTTATTGCTTTTTTTGCTTATTATATTGTTTTTATTTTTGCTGGTCCAGCCAACCCGCGACACCCCTTACAAGAGACTGAGGAACCTGTTGGACTTGCGGGGCTCATGGGCCGAGTGCATGTTGGTCTTGACTTTGCTGGTTTGAAGCAATCGTGGATGTAGTTGCTCTCTCTTGCATGATTGATTGATTTTGAGGATGTGCTTTCTCTCATGACTCCTAAGTACTTCGTAATCATTGTAATGCTCCATGATTTATGTACATGTTTTACAGTTCAGGACCATCATCATCATAAAACGTTTATTTTGAGCAGAAAAAGCAGAAAATAAAAGAGTGAACAGATACGAGAAATTTGAACTTTATTAATGTGGAAACCGGTCGCACAAGAAGTTACGCCGATTGTTTATTGCATTTGAAAGTTTAAACTATAAAAAGACACGAAAAAGAGAGAAACTGAATTCTGACTGTCCGTCTCTGTGGAACAGTGCCAAACATCTATGTCCTTGACCTTGATCACTCCCTCATCCAAGCTTGTAGGAGAGCTGTATGCCTTTCTTTACTTTTCATGCCTAAGTTTTCAGACCCTAATTTTTGCCTGGATCGCCCTTTGCGGGTTTTCAATCCACCGGGTCGCTCTGATTTTGCCTAGGTCGCCCTTTGCGGGTTTTCAACCTAGCGAGCTAATTCTTACTTGGCTTGTCTTTCTCTTTTTTCATCTATTTCTTTTAGGCATAATACTTCTTCACTTGATCTGAAATGACTGGATTCCTGAGATCCTCGCCGTCTATGTTTATGAGTATCGGCGCTCCTCTGAAAAAGCTTTCTTGACTTCATATGGACCGTCATAAATGGGTATCAACTTCCCACGGAGTCAGTCTGGATAGGTAGGATCTTTTTGAGTACAAGGTCTCTTTCGCCGAATTCTCGAAGACGGACTTTCCTGCCGAAAGCTACCTTCATCTTTTGTTGGTACAACTGGCCATGGCGTAGGGCAGCAATTCTTTTCCCTTTAATGAGATTCAGTTGATCTAGACGAGCTTGGATCCATTTTGCTTCTTCTAACCTGGCCTCCATGACTACTCGTAGAGAGGGTATTTCAACCTTGATGAGAAGAACTGCTTCTGACCCATACACTAGAGAAGAAAGGGGGTTGCCCCTGTATGATTTCAATGAATGTGAGTGCGACAAGGGATGAGATAGGTGTAGGGTCAATTTCCCCCAGTTGTAGGAGGGGTGAAGAGCGACAGGATTGCCCCACTTGGCATATTATAAACAAATTTATTTATCCTTGAGCTAAAACTTTGAGAAAACAACAGCAATCAATCATTGATCGGAATGGACCTTTCAGGACTGTGGTGTTTTGTGGAGAAGGGACGACTGAGCTTGTTGGAGTGTTTGGGGTTGATGGGAAGATGGGTCTTATTCAGCGTTGGCTGATGATCGATGGTTTATGACGGTTAACCGGTTTGATGAGGTATTAGGAAGTTTTATTCCTGGCTAAGGGTCTGTGGAGGGCGGTTTATCGCGGTCAAAAGGAGAGTGTTTGCAGTTTATGAGAGGTATAGGAATGATACAGTGTTTGAAGGTTTATTGAGACGAGGATCTCTTGGGTTTTGTGGTAACACGTATCAACTCACTACTTACATTTCTGTTGTATTTTTCTTTTGATTTTGGGATTTTCCCTTTTTGAATTTTTTTTTTTTGTTTTTTTTTTTTTGAGCTTGGGTGAATTGATAAAGGACGATGTACTGTTTTTTTTTTTTTTTTTTTTTTTTGGTGATCCTTGTCTAGGGTGACTTTTGGATTTTTGGCTTTTTTTTTTGGCTTTTTTTTTTGGCTTACGGTGGGTAGGAGAGGATTTTGTTTTTCTCTTTGGGATTTTCTTGGCTTAAGGTGGGTAGGAAATGGATTTTCTGGGATTTTAGGTTTTTGAGGGTACGGAGGGATGGTCCAACTTCATTTCAAATCATGATTGCTCGTTTCCTCAAAAATTAACTCTGGGACAATAATTCATTTATTTTCATGCACTTGCCCTTCTTCTTTATTTCCTTTTTGCGCTCTAATTTCCCTTTATTGAAGTACCCATCTTGACCTCTTTCTTGTTCTCTGCGGTCTCCAAGTTGATCACTTCAGTGGATTCCCCGTGATGCTGAATAACTCTTTCTTCTTGTATCATTAACCTTCTGGAGGATTTTCCCGGTCTTCCTCAACACCCCCCTCTGCTTGATTGATAAGGTGATCAAAGTCAAAATATGGACTGTTGGCACTGTTATTTTGAGAGACAATTGCTGTGGATTTGCTTTTTGCCGAGGCGAAAAAGCAGAATGAAAGGCGAGACAAACAAACAAGCAATAATAATGCAAGGAAAAGACACATGAAATGAAAAGGAATTGATTTTTATTGATTGAAATTCAAAAACAACGTTTTTATTAATGATGATGATTCTGAAAATAAAAACATGATTGCCCCAACAACTTGCTCTATGACCTTGGGCAGAGCCACAGAGTTGCATTACAATGATCATATTGAATTAAAAGTCACAGGAAAGGCAGCGGCTTCCCCATTCTTCAACTTCCTCTGGCAGGGCAGCGACGAACCAAACCAGTCTCACTTTCTTCAGCTTCGGATCCATTTTTGATGACAACTATTTGGTCGTATTGTTCCTTTTCCTCATCCCATCCTGTAGGCTGGATGTCTTCCATTCGGATTTGAGCACTCTCGGGAGCGTCATATCTGACCAAGTAATCAAACTTTCCACTGGGCTCCCCTAGGGTATCCCAACATCCCTCTTCCACAGGCACCGCTGTTACTTCCTCATTGATTTCTTCTTCATCATCAATATCAGGGGTTCCTATCTGAACCACACACCGATCTATCAGGTCTTGCACTGCATGCTTGAAGGCTCTGCACTCCTCCACAGTGTGACCAACCCCGTTTTCGTGGAAACTGCAGGTAGCACTTGCATTGTGACTTCGGGAGAATGGCGGCTGACGGGCCTTCATTGGCCGAGTGTTGATCAGGTTCTTGGAAGTCAGGTGATTAAACAAGTCAGTACATGTCATCGGTATTGGATCAAAACTGGTTCGTCTCTTGTACTGATAACTTTGAGCCTTGTGACTATCACCGCCTTGCTGGGATGGCACAGGAGCAGAGAATGGAACAGTTTGTGGTGGAAGAGGAATGAAAGAAGTGACACCAACTGGACCCACAACGGTGACACCCTCAGCAGCCGTCCCATTCTTTAAGCTCTGCAATATGACCATCATCTCATGTATCTGGGTCTCCATTGCCTTCAGTCGTTCTTCTAGCAAGTGATATCTGTCTCTACGCTGGGTGCTCTCAAACAAATGACCTTGTTGATAGTTCCCCGAACTGTGATAATAGCCCCCATACTGAGCGGGGTTTCCCATATGACGGACAGCATTCTGAGGGTTCACGACAACTCCCGGAGTAGGAGTAAGTGAACTTCTTGGCAGCACAATACCAGGACTAGGAGTATGAATTTGTGGTCCCATAACAGATCCATTAGGCATAGTTATGACAGGTTGGCCTGTCCCCAAAGGAATAGCTTCAGCAACGGACGGCATATGACCCATTGGCCTTCCCCAAGGATATACCTGTGCATTCAGATGATCCTGTCCGCTCGCCCCTGGAGAATGGGCGAAGTGACTGACCCTTTGTCCATGAGTAGTTGCAACTTCAGCGGACACCGGAGGAGAAACGGAAGTAACAACCCCTCCAGGATTTACAATAGCGGTGGCCCCAGCAGCGGTCCCACTTCTCAGATTTTGCAGCATATTCATTATCTCGGCCCTCTGAGCTTCCATGGCCTCCACCTTAGCTTTCAGAGCCTGGTTCTCCTGAGCCAGCTGCTCAGGATTAAGGATCTCTATCACCACTTCATCTTGACCCAGACTGTCTTCGTTGGACGCCATCAGTTTCGCTTGCAAACGGGTGAAGTAATGATGTGGACGAACCAGCTTGACTTTTCTGTTTGTTTAGATTTTATTACATAAGAATCAAGATGAATGTATGAATGGATGTATGAATGTATGTACAATGTTTGCTCGGTGCCGGGAACCACAGGATGTCTTATCTTGTCATAAGCGCATAAACCTTTTTTCTTTTTTTTTTGATTTAAGAAGTGAAGTAAACGATGAATCGAAATAGCAACTCAACCTTCTTCGTAACTGGGAAGCGAGAAGTAAGTGAAGCCTTGCTATTCGATTCTATTCTGATGCACCTATGACAAGACGGTACACTATTTGGTGATCCCCAGCAAGCAAAATGCAAATGAGATGTAATATGAATGCAAGTAAATGAATGCGGTATGATGCAATTATGATATGAATGATGCGTGTGGAAAAAATAAAGGCGATGCATATGGACGGAAGTTCAAAAATTGAGGAGCCACGCTACGTGCCGCCTCACGCACTGGTTTATTTGATGAAGGGAAATATATTATTATTTTTTTTTGAAAATGAGGACCGTACGTCATTTCATATGGACCGGTATGAGAAAGGCTACAGCGGTAACTCTTTCTTTCTTTTTTTTTTTGAAAATGAAGTGGGCCATATGTTACTTCGTACGGACCGGTAAAAGAGGAGGCTACAATGGCAACCCTTTCCTCTTTTCTCTTTTTTTTCGAAAATTTTCTTTTTTTTTATTCTAGTAAAGACATGCCTAAACTACAATGCAACATACAATTCGCATGCCCTCGTGTCCTGCCAAGGTGGGAATCCTAAGTTCTAGGGCAACTTCAAAGGTTCCTCCCATGTAGCTCTAACTCACACCCTCACAAGGCCACCAGAGCCACAGTCTCTTTCACAAAACTCCCCACAAATGCAGCAAACTGCTAGGTGTGAGGCATCATGAAAGAGCACAACTCTGGTTGAAACTTTCGCAAGTAGCCAAACAGACAAAGGTCCTGATGGGCTCTCACTACTCGAATCCACTCTCCTAATTTGCAGACCTGGATTATGGTCCCACTCAGAATATGTAATCATGAAGTACAAGTGTAGTGTGTGTCAAGGGCACTTTCCCTAGCACTACCCCACCTGCAAATGAAAACCAGACCAATCCAGCAAATAGCAATCAATATCAAGTTGTCTACCCTAGGGTTTCATTCCTAAGATATCTACAAACAAGGATATTACTTACCTTAAGAAGAGGAGCCAAGAAGAGGGAACATAATAGAATAGGGGGAAAGATGTATAAACTTATCGAAGAAAGGGAGCGAAGAGAAAGTGATCATGGGGATTGGAAGAATGCATGAGCATAAGCAAATAAAAGAAGAGGAGTAGAAGAAGACAAATACCTATGCTTACAATTAATTATAAGAAAGAAAGGCAAACAAGATTATCAAATCACAATACATTGAACTACACGTTTTAGTTAGTTAGGCTTGGCCCTCGTCTTTTTTAAAAAAAGGTCCCCAGTGGAGTCGCCAGCTGTTGCACCCCGAAAAATCCCCGTTTTAGGTTTCTCGATGTACAACATGGGAAAGGTTTGGAGCCGCCACCAATATTTTAGTTTTAAGACCAAAACATTGAAAAAAAGTCTTTTCAAAGAAAAGGCGAGTGGTCTTTGAAAACTAGAGACATAGGTTCGGGGGTCGATTACACGTGAGGAAGGTATTAGCACCTCACATGTCCTTTCTACCGAAAGGGAACCTCTAACTAAAAGGTAAGGTTTCAACGTTTGATTTGGAAAATATACCTAAATTTGCCTATTCATTTCTTAAAAAAAAATGCATTGAAAAAGGACTTAATGAAAATTTTGTTTATTATAGAGAAAGGAAAAAAAAGTTTTTTAGAAAAAGTGCTTGACGGGACATGGCCCGCTCCTACGTATCTCCCGGTGCGATGGAGAACTCAAAGCTACGTAGTTCTTCTTTGGTTTTTGTTTTTTAACTTTTTAGGTGAGTTTTCGAAATAGGACGAGTACTAGCGAGTGATTAAACTAGCTAAGGCTATGGGTAATCACCGCTAAGTACTCAAAAGGAGTCGCTACCGCTAGTCAAACGAACTAAGGTTCTGGGTGACCGTTGGTAACAACTTGTTTTTATTCTCTTTTTGAAAGCTTTTTTGAAAAGGATTGATTTGTTTGATGACCAAACTAGCAAAGGCTATGGGTGGTCATCGCTTATTGTTCTTTTTGGAGAAAGGACATCGATGTCAATAGCTAGACGAACTACGGTTCTGATTAGCTACTAACAACAATGGGTTTGAAAACATTTTTTGTTTGTTTTGAAAATGGAGGTTTTTTATTGTTGTGAAAGTGAAAATTTTTTTGATGTTCTTGACGAGAACAAGTCTCGCTCCTACGTATCCCAAGTGGGAATCAAAGCAACGTAGTTCTTGCAGCGAGAAAAAGAAGCCTTGAAGAAGGTGTTTGAAAAAGGAAGGAACTTTCATGATCAAACTAGCTAAGGCTATGAGTGATCCTTACTAGTTCACATGGCTTTTGAAAAAGGGAGAGCTTTCATGATCAAACTAGCTAAGGCTATGGGTGATCATTACTTGCTCACATTGTTTTTATGAGTTTGAAATTGATTGAGTGCAAATGCAAAAACTGTTTTTAATTATGAATGCAAAAGGTTTTTGAAAATTGAAATTTATTTATTTTTTAATTAAGGTGTGGGAGCTTTCATGATAGTCAAACAAGCAAAGGCTTCGAGTGACTACCACTAATAACTCCTCATTAGCGATCAAACAAGCAAAGGCTTCGAGTGATGGCTAATGATTTATTTAAGAGAAAAAAAATGCCTTAGGGTTTTTGTTTGGGAAACATTTGACTCTTGATTTGAAACAAGTTGAGAAAAAGAATTTGATTTGGAAAAGGGGTTTTGGAAAGCAAGTAGGACATTTCAATCAACATACCAATCCCTAGCCAATATACAAATCATTTAATTACAATTCATGCAAGCACTACAAATCTAAGAGACAAGCAATATGCATAAATATGTAATAGTCAAAACTAATTACAAATCGCCATAAGAAATGGTCACACAAAGGTGAAACATTAATCAATTGTAAAAGGGTAATTCATTGAATCATTTAAAGATCAACAATAAAAGCACAAGAATTAAGCTCCTTTTGGTAATCTTTGACACTTATTAACAATGCACAAAGGCATAAATGTCTAGTCATTTTACCAAATTTTAATGCTAAGATATGTGCAAGAGTTGAATCCCTTTTAAGTAATCCTCAACATTTAGAATAGTGCTTGTAAACACATGTTGATTCCTCTTACCAATCATCAACAAATTAATGATCTAAATAAGCAACACATTTGCAAAGCTCAAAATGACCAAAATAAATTGTTCACAAGTTATCTTAAACCATTAGCAAGCAAAGAAACATAAATTCACACCTTGTTCATTTGAAGACTTAAAGAGAGTTGAATCACTTGAAGTAATCCTCATCACTTAAAGAATAGTGCCTAAAGCACAAGTGAGAGTCATCTTACACATCATCAACATTTGAAACAAATATGGTAAACCAAATTTACAAGGACAAATAACATTATAACTCAAAGGTGGTTGAATCCTCTTGAACAATCCTCATCACTTAACAAATAGTGCTCAAAGCACGAGTGAGAGTCCTTTTGTCAATCATCAACAAAAACTTGCAAGCAAACTTCATTAAAACAACTTGAGAAAACATTTTTAAGCACAAAGACAAACCAAAGAACCAAAAGGCAACAAAAACCCTATTTATTTTAGCAACTTGCGAAACATACATATGGATGGAAAATTATTTTTGCAAGTTTTAACATAGTTCCAAGCATAATAACACAACAATCAAACATCAATGGCTAGATCAAGTATTATTAGGCAAGGATGAACAAGAAAATTATATTACACATATATTTCATACAACTTGCGAATCAAAATAGCCATAGATTCACAATTTTATTTCACCAAATGCAAAAAAAATCACAAGAACAATACATAATCAACACATAGTCACAAGAACAATTTATTTGGTGGGTGAGATGCCAACTCTCACCCACAACAGCCCCTAATCTACATTTAGATGATGTTATGAGATGCAAATATAAGTTGAAAAAGGATTTTGATGCAAGAAAGTGGATGAAAATGCAAAGGGTTTTAGGTTATACCTTAGTTCCAAGCTAAACAAGAGTAGAAATGAAGATCAAGAGTAACAAATCACCAACACTCCTCAAAATCAACAACAACAAACACGCAACCTTGAAGGATCAGCCCCTTTGATGATGTAAATGTGGAATCAAAGATGAAAGGAAGAGGATATATGAATATGGAGTGAGTTTGAGGTGAGTTAGTGGATGAAAGTTGAAAAAAAATGGAGGAGAAAGAGTGAGGGGGCTACGGCCTTGGAGAAGGGAGGAGGGGAGCTAGGGTTTTTGAATGGAGAATCAGCCTAAGAGGAGGTGTGGGCTGGTCATATGAAGGTATATATAGTGCTCACTTATCATTAAGGGCTTCTAGGTCATTTTGATTTCCATTGTGCTCTAGGATTGCATCTAAATTTTGAACCAAGGGTCAAGATCAAATGTCACATGGATTAGGGGCAATTAGAAAGCACAAAGTGAGGAGAGAGAGGGCTGAGGGGTGTAGCTTAAGGATGGTGGTGAAGGATAAGCTTAATTACAAAATTGTATTTTTCTATGAAGCTTATTAGAAGAGTGCCATTTTAATTCAAATGAAGGGTGAGGATTGCATTTAGCATTTGGATGGAAGGCCATGATTTAAACACAATTTGCAATCAATAAAATAAATCAAAAATGGGGAGAAAAGGGGTGGAATTCGCAGCCAAGGAGAGAGAGTGAGTGGAATTGCAACTTGTACTATTGTACTACACTTGACCTTTCAAAAATTCAAAGGGATATTCCTTATTCCCTTCTAGATAATTCTTCTAAATTCTTGCCATTTTGGGCTATGTCCCATGATTCAATGATTGGGCTCTGAACTTTATGATCTCACCAATCCCAAAATTGATTTATTGACCCCACTCCAAAGGAAATGACCATTTTGCCCTTTTGTTCAAAAAACCGAATTTCATGCCAAAAATACTCCTATGATGCATAAAAAAATGCACAACTCCACTCACTTGGACTCACATAAATTCCTCAAGAGATGCATAATGGTTTTTACCGAGAAATTATTTATTTTAGTGAAATGACCAAAATGCCCTTTTGGTCTCAAAAACCCTAATTTTGCTCCAAACTTCATTTCCACTCTAACAATGATCCTGAGACCCTTTGGATGACTCTAAAACTCTAGAAATGCATGCATGATGAGAAAATAAGTCTTTTTGGCGAAATTACCAAAATACCCCTTGAACTAGGAAAAACCCTAGAAACCCTAGAAATGCTCTAAAGTGCTCTAAAATGCCATGCAATGCTTTTCTAACCCTAAAATGCATTCTGAAACTTCTAAGATGCAAGCATGATGCTCTTCCTAACCTCTAGGATGAATACCAAGACTTGATTTATTTATTTTTGATTGAAAATTAGGGTTTTGCCCTAAGCCGGACAAAATTAGGGTATGACACCACCCAATTGTTCCGAGTTCAGGAACTTGCACGACCACAAAGTGGTAGACCTTCTACCACATCTGTGGTCGAATTTAGAGCAAAAACCTGTGAGTGTGGGGAATTCCAGGCACTTCATTACCCTTGTTCACGTGCAATCGCAGCATGCGCAAAATGCAATTTCGACCATATGAAGTTTGTGGATCCACCGTACACAATGCATAATGTTTTCAATACTTACATTGTGGAGTTCCCACCCTTGCCAACTGAGAGCTCATGACCTGATTTCAATACTATTGAACTACATCATGATCCAACTAAACGAAGAGATAAAAAGGGCCGTCCACAGTCGACCCGTATTCGTACAGAGATGGATCAAAGAGAAACGGGTACCCGCACCAAAAGATGCGGAATTTGTAGAAATGAGGGTCACAACAAAAATAACTGCCCTAACCGCAATGTCAACTAGTCACATTTACTACTACTGTTCTTTTTGTATTAGTCTTTTAAATCAATTCATGTCTTTTAATATTACTTTGTGACACTTAAATTTATATTTTTTTTAAATAATTAAATTTAGTATTTATACTTTACTAATTATTTTAATTATTTAAATTAATTATTGTAATTAAATTAAATTAATTTATATTTTAATCAAATTAAATATAAGAAATTTAAAAAATAAAAAAACGCAGGTCAGAACTGTCCCTGGTGGGGGGCGAGTTCTGAACTAGAAATAAAAAAAATTTGGAAAATTTTAGTTTAGAAAGTTGGGTGGTGGGGGCGAGCTCTCCACTTAAAAAAATGGGTTACTTTGGTATATAATACAGAAAATGTAGTATTTAGGTAAAAAAAAATTTTTTGGTATGGAATGGTTTTTTTGCCTAAATTTTTTGACAAGAGTCCAAATGCTGAAATTATTTTAACTGATTTTGATTTTTTAATTTTTATTCTAAATAAAAATATGTGTTTAATGTATATCTCTTTCACCCAAAAAAGATATTAATGTATATTTCTTCTTCTCAATAGTAGAACAATCTGACCTGTGTTACTTACTTCAACATCGGCTTGTTTTTTTTTTTTTTTATGTAACATCGGCTTGTTCACTCAACCATGTAAACGACGTTTCCTTCGTGTAGTACCAAAGGGCTAGCACAGTTTAACCAAAGGCAAGTAATGAATTTACTGAAAAACGGAATTTTGTAGCCAAAACTAGTTCCGAAACAGCAAAACCGAATTTATTTGGGCTGCAGAGCAAAACCTGTTTTTATGGTAATGGTTTGGTTTCTATTTTTGAGCACAGTTAAACCAACTTTCTCTTCTAAAAAGAACAGTTTTTCTGCAACTCTATCAAAACTGGTTTAAGCAAAATCGGTTTATAAACAGGTCTAAAAGAGAAAAATCGGTTTAAAATGAAAACCGGCTTCCAAACCGGTTAAGAACCGAACCTAAACCAGATTGTGGGAAACCCGATTTTTTTGGAAAACAGTTTTAATAACCGAACCGAATTGTAAATATGGTTCAGTTTGGTGCAGTTTTTGCACCATGCACACCCCTAACTGGGGCCTACCAAGTCGCCTCTACTGGGGAATGGGATCAAGTCATAAATTGCAAGAGCTATCGGATATGATAATCTACACATATGCTAGTCTATAGTTGAGGACGGATATTTTAGGGTCAAGAGGCTGAGATTAAAATCAGACCGAGACTATTATGATAATACACATATGCTAGTCTATAGTGTGTAATAGCAGCAATTATTCTAAAGATTAAACCAGCACTATCTTATTATACTTATCCCTTTGGAGAGCAAGAAACCGAAGAGGATAGAGAATTGATTCTTTTTTTTTTTTGACACAATAATTGATTTGATTCTAATGAATTGATTTAGAATTGATTCTAAATAATAGCATTTATTCTAATGAATTCTAATACTCCAATAGACATAAAACATAGTACATCGTACCTTTGTTATGAGGAAAGCTGGTCTTCAATTTGAGTTGGAAGAAAGAAGAGGCATCATTGTGCAACCAACCCATCATCGCATTCTTGATCCAATTCCAACCCATCATCATACGCCTGCTGATTTTGATGAAGGAAGCGATAGGGAGAAAGGGATAAGAGCAGAGCGTGTAAGAGGAATAATGGGAAAGAAGGAACAACGGTCATATTTGTTAGGGTTATTAAAAAAAGGAATAACGGTCATATTTTCTAAGAAGAAATAAAGGGCCGAGGTTTTTGTATTCACGAGGTAGCTTTGCTTTGGCTAGTGGCCCAAAATAAAATATATTTTTTAAATAAGTAACCATATTTTTTGTATTTTTTACAAACCATATTGGCTTAATTGCAGTTTTCGTCCCCCTATTATGACCAATCCACGATTTTGGTCCCTAAACTTTTAATTTGGCGATTTTGGTCCCCCTATTTTCCCAATTTGAAAAATCAAGGTCCCCCACCCCAATTTTGACTCAGTTGACTGACTTATCCTACGTGGCAGCCCACGTGGACTGCCACGTAGGCACACCCCCCCACCCCACACCCCACCCCCCCACCCCCCCACCCCACCCCCCCACCCCCACCCCCCACCCCCACCCTTCTTCTTCCTCGCTCCCCTCCCCGTCGCTCTCGCTCCCCCTCCCCCCACCCCACCGTGACCCCTCCCCCTCCCCCCACCCCACCGTGACCCCTCCCCCACCCCCACTGTTCCTCTCCACCTCCCCCCATCGCATCTCCCCACCCCTCATCGATCTCCACCTCCCTCTCTCTCTCGCTCACCGTGACCCCTCCCCCACCCCCCATCGATTTCCCTCTCTCTCTCTCGCTCACCGTCGCTCTCTCTGCTCACCGTCGCTCTCTCTCTCTCCTTCGCATCTCACCGATCGCTCTCGCTCGCTCTCTCGCTCGCTCTCTCTCGCTCACCGTCGCTCCCTCTCTCGCTCGCTCACCGTCGCTCTCTCTCGCTCGCTCTGCGTCTCTCTCTCTCAATCTCTGGATCGGTGGTGGGGGGGGGTTGGGGTGGGGTGGGTGGGTCGGTGGTGGGGGGGGTGGGGTGGGGATCGGTGGTGGGGGGGGTGGGGTGGGTGGATCGGTGGTGGGGGGGTTGGGGTGGGGTTGGTGGGTCGGTGGTGGGGGGGGTTGGGGTGGGGAAGACAAACAGTTGAGGGGTGGGTGGGGTGGGGGGGGTGGGGTGGGGGGGGGGTGGGGTGGGGGTGGGGTGGGGGGGTGGGTGGGGGGGTGGGGTGGGGGGGTGTGCCTACGTGGCAGTCCACGTGGGCTGCCACGTAGGATAAGTCAGTCAACTGAGTCAAAATTGGGGTGGGGGACCTTGATTTTTCAAATTGGGAAAATAGGGGGACCAAAATCGCCAAATTAAAAGTTTAGGGACCAAAATCGTGGATTGGTCATAATAGGGGGACCAAAACTGCAATTAAGCCAACCATATTTTATATTTAGTTACCACATAACATGTTATTAAGGCCTCTTAAGCATCTGGTCGCTTGGGAGATGTCAGCCCTTAAATCAGTTTCAGTACCTCGAGGGATTAGTCTCCACAATCGCCGTGGAGGATACCCGAATTTACCCAAAAAAATAAATGTTATTAAGTACCCAATAAACTTCTTGTAAAAAAAAATTACCCAATTAACTAATATAAAAATATTGTAGTAGTCCCCCGTAGTGGACAATAGGGGTGTCAAAACGGGCGGCCCGGCCCGGCCCGGCCCGTTAAGCGACATGCCCGCGAAAAAACGGGCGGCCCGGCCCGGCCCGTTAACCGACGCGGGCCAAAAATTCATGCCCTGCCCGCGAAGTGGCGGGCTGGCGGGCGGGCGGGCTAGCGGGCTGGCCCGTCAATTTACACTGAATTTTAAAAAAAAAAAAAAAAAGCTAAACGGGCGGTTTGGCCCGCCACAGTACTTAGCCCGCGGGCTAGCGGGCGAAGCGGGCCGGGCAATGCGGGCCGACGGGCATCAATACCTTAGCCCTGCCCGCCTTATTTTGGTGGGCCAACGGGCCGGCCCGGCGGGCCAAGCCCGTTTTGACATCCCTAGTGGACAAACTAGCTTTTGGTCAAGTGTGGAACATCATGTGGGTACCAAACAATGGTCCTTAAAAAAATACACCCATAAATAAGAATATGTTGCGTCCATGACCCAATTATTTTTTAAATGAAAGTAAAAATATGTTGACACCCGTTTTTGCTGAGGGCTACTCGGCTGACGTAGAATCGGCTAGCCGAGGGTCGAAGGCTGATTCCCGTCGGCAAAAAATAGAAATTTAGCTACTTGGGGTCTAATTGACTATACATGACTACATGGCTAAGATAAACAGCTGAGGTGCCTACTCGGCTGACGCCTGATTGGACGAGGTAATACTTGGTCTATATAGACTTGGAGGCTAATACTTGGTCTTAATGGGTTCGCATAATTATATGATTTATTAAAGTAAATATAATGGAAAAAGGCCAAGTCAAGCTACAGTAACCACCTTCCTAAATTTATGGGAAGTGGGCATGAGGCGTTGGCCGAGATAAATGAGCTTGCTTTGGGAGCAATGATTCAACGCACGTGGACACATTTAGACGTTGGAGCGGTTAAGACAACGTGGGGAAGCGCCGTATAAGTGGAAGCGAAGATATTTTGACCCACTACCCGTGCTAGTGGAAGAGTGCTTCCTAGTTTTTAGGGCCTGGATGTAATGTAGTGCGTTGATCTTGACTAATCCAACAGTAGGCAAGTGTTGGCTATAGTAGTGGCCGATGAGGGCCTATGTATATAAATAGGAGAGTAATTGTACAGAACAGACACACATCAATCAATCAAAAACTCTACGTTTATTTCATCTATGTGCTTTTATCGCACTTTATCTTTATTTTTATGCATTAGCCAGTAGTATAATCCAACCCTCGCAGTCCCCTCTCGCCTAACCTGGCCCTTTCTAGGGAAGTCAGGATACCCACAGTCAAGGAGCAGAGTTCCCACCTTGGCGCAATCACTTGAAGAACAAGGAATCGAAGAACTTGCTCAAACCCCTGGCCGAATCCACGGCTAGGACCTAAGAGTTTGAACCAATGAACAACAAAATAATAATAATTTATTCTTCTATTATTGTAATTTTTATTGTTTCGGTCTCTTCTAACATTAAATAGAACAATAAAATGCTTAAATATTTTGTTTATAGAAAATAATGACTCAAAAGTCATATAGTTCTTCTTAAAATAGTTTGTTTGTTGATTGATTTTATTTTTTTAAAAGATTTTAAGATCCAAGCCGCATAACTCAAACATCTTAAACCGAAATTGATACGATGTGCCGATCCATATTTTAAAATAATAATAATAATGATAATAATAATAATAATAATAATAATAATAATAATAATAATAATAATAATAATAATAATAATAATAATAATATTTAAACCACATTGACATAACAAAATGATTTAAAAAAAAAGAAGATGGAAGGGGGTGTCACGATCACACACAGTGTTTTTAAAATCGGCTCGGCCCGGACCGGACCAGACCCCTGCCCGAGTCGAGCTGGCTATTGGTTCGAAGATGCATGTGACTCAAAGTGACATCTTAAAACCGACATTGGTTCGGAGCGAACCGGGCAAGTAAACCGTGGGTCGCTGGGTTGCACGACGGGTGAACCGCGGGTTGTTGAGTTGCTGTATTAAGGTTTGCGAAAAGTTCAAAGTGGGGTTCGAACCACCGCGCCAACCATGTAGTTTGTTAATAAGCACAAACAATATATATAATATATATTTGCATTACATTTCCGTAAAAAGCACCTATTTTTCTAACAAAACAGCCGCATTGTATTTTTTATTTGAAGCAAACAACCGCATTGTAACGTTTGTTTTTTAACAGCACTTTTAGTTTTTTTAACCATCCATATATTAGTTCTCACAAAGTTCAGATTAATTTTTCATAATATAATTTCTTTTATCTCTAATAAATCATAATATAAAATTTAAAGTACAAACACTTTTAAATTTTAATATAATAAATAAAAATTTATAGGTCCCGAAAATTCAGGAACTTTTTAACTAAGATCGGGTCATAGTCATGCAGTTCACCTGTCGACCATTTGATCCGACCATTGACCCAATGACTCGATACCTTGATCGAGTCGATCACCGTCCGGTTCTTAAAACATTGATCACACACCACAATGGGTGTCTCATTTTATTTTATATAAGAAAACAAATACTTTAAAATATATATACATTAAAAACAGTAAAGAAAAAACATTTACATCGAATTGAATAAAGAACTAAAGTAGTAATGCAATACCTGAGGTTGACTTCACAAGGGCAGAGAAACTAAAAAATAGGAGATTATGCAATACCTGAATGATATACATAGAAATAGATAGGAAAGGGAGGGCGTAGAGAGATAGATACATCTTCGAGGGAGAGAGGGAAGGTTGTGGTATGCGGTTGTTTCCGGTGTTGCCGGCGACAGAGTTTATGATGTTTTCGAGTACTCTCTCCTTCTCTTCGGTTTCTCCCCTGTATTCTCACATTTTTACTCTGTTTTTCTCTGAAATCTCCCCTTACTCTGAAATTTGTAGGTTCTTTTATAGTATTTTTAGAGAGTGATTCAATATGGTAAAGCTTTAAATCAGTGAAACAAATTACTCCTAATTGATTCTCAATTATTTTTGACTGATTTCATTTTAATTTGCTTCCTATTTTTTCTGATGTCTTGAATCTGATTAATTATGCTTGATTGTTTCTTCCATTTTGTTGATTTGCTTTTGATTTGTTTCGTTTTTTTTGTTGCTAGAGTTAGTTGTCCCAGATTTGCAACTTATGGCTCCTAGGTTAAGGATGGAAAAGAGGGTTGCTGCTGCTGCAAACAGGGGTGTGCATGGTACAAAATCCATACCACACCACACCATACCTCTTTCAAATCCAGTTCTGGTTTACCATTTTTTAAAACCGGTTTGCATTTTTAAAACCGGTTCGGAAAAAAGGTTCGGAATCGGTTCAAAACCGGTTTGGCACTAAAAAACAGTTTACCATTTTAAAACCGATTTTTCCTTCAGGAAACGGTTTACCGGTTTTGAAAACCGGTTTTTGCTACCAAAAAACGGTTTACTATTTCAGAAAAAACGGTCCAAAATCCAGTTTTTGGTGCCAATAAAATAAGCTTACTGATTGTCAAAAAAAAATAAGCATCCTGTTAAATCATTTTCTGATGCACACTACTGTCATACAGGAATTATTGATCAAGAAGGACTACATATCCAACAAAAAAATAACCACATTTCAATAAATCCGATAATATATTCAATCATGAAATGAAATTCTGACAACAACACCACAATGAAAAACAAGTAGTTAAACAAATTCCCTTAACAATTCAGAGTCACGCTCTATAGTAGTTAAACAAATTCCCTTGACAATTGGATGATTGTAAAAGTCTTGACTACATTTATATAGCTTAGGAAATTTGTCACTTGTGAACAATTGTAGCTCAGCTACTTGTTGAATTAAAGAGATGAAGAGAGCAACAATAGCCACAAACCCAATTTCCTCTCCACCAAAGAACTTTTCCTTTAGCTCATTCTAAAACAAACTTAAAGGCCAGAAGCTGCAATTGAAGTAAAACATGTCTTACTCAATCATCATCAAGTGCGATGGTGAC
Organism: Astragalus membranaceus; assembly: GCA_039519185.1. NCBI lineage: Eukaryota > Viridiplantae > Streptophyta > Magnoliopsida > Fabales > Fabaceae > Astragalus > Astragalus membranaceus. The sequence goes on along the minus strand of CM076848.1, from coordinate 159,005,284 downwards.
GGAAGAACCAGCCACATTTCTTGTATCATTGAGTTCTAGAAGAAAAAAAATAAAAATAAGATCTCAAGTATGAAGTAACAATAATAAGTACAAAAATATAGAATACCTAATTGTATGATTCTTACCTTCCTCAAGATTCTCAAGTTCTTTCAAATCATCAGAAAAGCATAGGCGAACGTGATCCAAACCAATCTTGGGTGCATATCAATGCTTCCACAGTTGTTGATGTTAGACAACATCGATATGGATCAATAACCCTTCCACCGGTACTAAATGCCGATTCCAAGGCCACTGTGGAGACATGTATAGCCAATATTTCTCTTGCAACATCTGCAAGGATTGGATATTGACTTGAATTCATACTCCACCAATTTAGCACATCCATCTCTTTAGGAGGCTCTACTGGATCCTTTAAATACCTACTTAGTTCGGATTCAGAAATGTTGCTCCCACTTGTTTGGTAGAATACCTACTTGTTTGGTAGAATTTATAATCTTCTTATTCAACCTCCAATTGTTATCGACAAAATGGAGTGTTAGACACATATAACTGAGCTTCTGAGGAGAACTCCATGTATCAGTGGTGAGACAAACTCTTCTTAGGCCTTGCTGGGATATAAACTGCTTCAACCTTGCTTTTTCAGTATCCCAGAGTTTCAAAATATCCCGTGCGACAATAGTGCGCGAGGGGACAACAAATCTCGGGCACGCAACACTCATAAATCTACGAAAACTTTTTTTTCTCTACGTGTCAAAATGGAAGCTCACAATCCACAAAATTATCCACCATTGCACGACGAACTGCCTCTTGGTAGAACTTTGCAATTGAAGGTGAAGAAACAACATCCTCTTCCACATTTACTGATGAAGACGACTTTTGCCTCTTCGTAACTTATTGCTCGGGTCGGTGCTTGCATCTTGTTAGATGAGAGCGCATGCCACTTGTCCCATTATCATATCTAATTATGGCACTGCAATAATTGCACTTGGCTTTCTTTTCGGTGCCAGGCTCAGGTGTAAAATGATCCCAAGCTTCAGACTGATTCCTACGCGCTTCAGAGCGTGGTGGTAACATGGTGCGAGCATTAGAGATCGTAGGTGGAGGGGTAGAGGCAACGTGTTCTGTTGTCTCAGAAGCCGGAAAGTGACTCTTCTTGACTAATTAAACGACTAAGAACACCTAATAAACAACTAAGAACACCTGCAAACACGGAATCATCATTTTAGTTCTACTATAAAAACAGCCACAAACACAGTTAGTATATAACTACATGGGCAATCAAGATTCAAATTTAGCAGCCAGAAAACGAAGATTCAAATAATAAACCTTATGCAGTTTCATTCATGAGTCATCAATCTAACTATTAGATAACTATTACACTCAATCTACTTATTAAGCTTCTCCCTTCATTTACTCTTAACTGTGATCAAAAGGACAAAAGATCAACAAACCTAATAGAGGGCCTCATATCAGAATTTGTCATGCAATTACACCACTTTATATTGAGAGATTCCAACTTGGTTAACCTGAAAAATATGGACCGGTTCATTGGATTGAAGTTTCACAGATATCAATTTCCATTTTCAACCCATGCTGCACTAGGATAAATATTGTAAATATAATTACTTAATCATTTTATTATCTCTCAAGGGCATGCTGCACTAGGATAAATATTGTAAATAGAAACACTGCATTTCAGCAAGAGAATGAATCCAACATGCATCAACCAAATTAACATGAGAGGATACAATCAACCCTAATTCTCAAGTAAAATTCAACAGAAATGTACAATGATCCGATGTCATAACAAACATACCTAGAAATTCCATCAAACCCTAAATTAAAACACAAAGGAGTAGATGGAGAACAAACATGTGAGCACATAAGAAACAAACATCTGAGATTTGTAGTACCTTATGAATAATTGGAAAGAAGAGTGAAGATGAAGTTGTCGTTTCAGGTTCAATAAAGTGAAAGCTTGTTGGTAACAGTGATAAGTTCCAAGTCTCTAACCAAGCCCTATTCCTATGCGAAAGGAACCCAAAACGATTGGTGATTTGCGATTCTGCTCTGATTTGCGATTCTGCTATGATTGGTGATTTACGAGATCAATTTGCGATTCTGCTATGATTGGAGAAGAAGGTAGCTTCGTTTGGGATTTAGGACGACGGACGACGGCGACGGTGGAGAATGACGACGGCGACGGTGGAGAATGACGACGGCGACGGTGGCTCCTTGGTTGTCGTGGGAATTGGATTTTTTCTGCCGTGTATTAGAACTTAGAAGCGGAATGGGATTCTTTCTATGTGGTGTACTGTATAATTACCGGTTAGGACATTTGGATTACCGGTATCACTTTTTTTATTAAATGGACTGGATTGGTAACTGGTATGGGTTTTGTTAACAGTCCAGTATGGTTTACGGTATTGTTTAAGTTTACCAATTTTTTTCACACACACCCCTAGCCGCAAAGAGCCATGCGCTTCCTCTTCCCCTTTTTTTGTGTGTTTTTTTGGGTGCTTTTAGGGTGAGTGAGTAAACTAAATCTCTCACCTGTGAACCATTAAATATAACCTCCTGTTATAGGTAAACATGGGGTATGTTTTATAAATTTGAAATCATATAGTCATAACATAGTTAGGTCAAAAAACTAATTTTAGGTCCCAATATTTTTTAACTTCTGTTCTTATTCGTTCCAGCAAACTGTTCCCAAAAAAAAAATTCTTTTCAGCAAACTCTGTTTCTCCAATTCCTTTTCTTCTCCAATCCTCTTTCTCTGAAAGGCTTCTCCCTACCGTTAGCAGAACTCGCGAAACACGAACCAGGAGTGGCAAAACGCAGAACCCGTGATTATCCCTCTTCCACCTCTGCCCTTGCGTCCTCCATTATTGTGATTATCCCTCTGGGCAATAACGTTTTTCTGGTGACTGAAGCTCTCTCTCCGGTCTCTACTTCTTAAAGCATTTTTGTTTTTGATTTTTATCAGGGTTTTATGATTTTGAGATGTTGTGATGTTGTTGTACAGAGTTGTTGATTATTCTCTAAACCTTTAATGTGAGTTCCCTCATATTGTGAGTTCATTCATTGTGTTTGATATTGGGTTTTTTGTTTGATTTTTCTCTCTCGTTTCGTTGTGTTTCCTTTTCTTCGTGTGTATGTGTTGTGAGAAAGAGACACACTCAAAGAGATAAAGAGACAGAATGCTTCAATCTCTCATGGATGTTGCTGATTCCATCTGCGTCTGTTATACCCCAATTTGTCCGAGTTCTTGTATCACTGTAATTTTTTAATTTACTAAGTCGCGTATTTGTAAGTCTCGGGGTCCAATTAGTGTGTATCGACTTTATTCGAGTTCACTCAGACATTTTTTGATTGAAGTGGGCCTAATTTTAGCATTTGTTGCTTATTGGGTCAGACTTTATATTTTGTTTTAATTAGACTTTATTTTAGCGCGTTTGGTTGGGCCCGGTTTTGTTCTTGGTTTTGGCCGAACTTCAATTTTGTTTCTTTTATTTAACCAAAAATGATAAAAATCAATAAAATATAAATCAAAATTACAAAAAAAAAAAGTTAATTTACAATATCATAAAAATAAAATAAAAAAATGAAATATTAACAAAAATCACAAAAAATTACAAAAATGAAAAGAGGAATGCATCAGTCCTCAAGTCAGGAGCTGGGCCTTGCTTTGGTTTTCATGGTGAGCAAGTTTTCAACTCTAAGCCCAAACCGGAAATAGGAAACAAAATATTGAAACAATTAATTTTTGATTCAATTTTCACCTATAAAAAGAGACTAGAAATCAACAGTAAAGGGGGAGAAAATTCAGACACAGAAAAATATTCAGAAATAGTCTAAAGGGTTACAAATTCTGAAACAAGAAGAAGAGCAGCAGTAGCACACCAATATTAGGAGATTTTTCAGAGGCTGGAGAATAGGTTGGTCTCCACATTTTTTTCGTTTTTACAATAGGCTGTTTGAACTAATGATTTGAAATACGTTATATGAGTTAAAAAGCGAATTTCAGTTTCATATTTCACTGCAAATGTACAGTTAGGGTTTAAATTAGGATTGTGAATAGACTAGGTTCTTAAAAAAGTTCATCAGGCTTGTACATAGAACAACATCATGGACAAAATTAAACCAGGGACAGATATAACATATTAGGTCATTCAGTTTATGTTTTTGCTATGAATATTGATATTGTAAATATATTTATGTCACAAATATTTTCTTTTAAGCTAGAAAAATTAGGTTCGATTAATCTGTCCCAAAAAAAAATGAAGTTAAGTGATTAGTTCAGTTTTAGAAGATTATTTTTTTTAGAACAAACAATAGGCACCAAAAATATAAGAAAAAGAACTTGTAATAACAGTGTAAAGAAAACCTAGAAAATTAGGAAGACAAACAGAAAAAAATGAAAAAGACGGACCTCCGACCACCACTGACGGTGGTCGTCTCCTCCGGCATATTCCCCTTTTTCAGTCGCGTCTTTCTCTCTCTTTCTCTCTCTCTCTCTCTCTCTCTCTCTCTCTCTCTCTCTCTCTCTCTCTCTCTCTCTCTCTCTCTCTCTCTCTCTCTCTCTCTCTCTCTCTCTCTCTCTCTCCCGTCACCGTCGAAGCCTTCGAAAGCACCACCGTAGCACCACCGCTTCCCGTAGCCAGCACCACCGGTCATCTTCTCCGGTCAACATCGTCCCTCCATTGTATCTCTGTCTCCCTTCGTCTTTTTTTCTCTCTCCCCAAACCCAGAATTTTTGCACCCTTTCTCTCTCTTGCGAAATTTTTGCATTCTCTCCCTGGTTCTGTTGGAAACGGCGCTGGAGAAGAAAAGATGAAAATTAGGGTTAGCTTATTGTAGTTTCTTGCCTTATATAGTCTCTAGGTTTTATTTTATTTTAATTTTAATTCTTAAGTCCAGATTGATAATTACACCCCACATTTTCCATTAAACACTTCCCTGAAAGCCCAGAATTCACAGCCCACTCCACAACATCGAGATAAAACCTGGACTTCTGTTTACTGCACCCTCAGTATTAATAATACGACTCCCACTACGCATAAACGACTCCCGAACCTAAACCTGGTCCGCAAAACCCCCTTATCCATCTAAAAGGTTTTTTCAATGTTTTCCTAAAATAAATATTGGTGGCGGCTTCATTATAAACTTTGAAGAATACTTTCTCGGATTTTTCGGTCGCTACAGCTGGCGACTTCACTGGGGACTAACTAAGAGAGTCAAACCTAATTAATTAAATGTGTAATTATTATAATTTAATATTTTGTTTTACCCTTATGTTTGTTTATTTAATTCTAAACTTATTTATGAGCATTGCTTTTATTCTGTTGAACCCTAGGGTAGACGACTTTATCTGGTTGCTGGCTGTTATATCTGTGTTTCTTATCACGCACGCCACCTACACTTTGCACACACTTTTGAGTGAGGCCCTATACCCGGGTCTGTGTGAAACTTAGGACGAGTGGAGACGATTAGTGACAGTCATTCTAGATTTTCTGTCTGACTCTCACGAAATTCTCAACCAGAGTGCGCCTCTTTACGATATCCCACACCTGATGTTCATCGTTGTGGATAATATCATAAAGGGGACTTTAAGCTCTGGAAATCTATGTGAGGAAGTGATTTGAGCCACCTGGAAGAATGATCACAAGAGCAACTCTAGACCATGATGTGAGTAAAATCCCAAGTTTAGACATAACCTGCTTAGGACATAAGGGGCATTTTATTTGGTTATGTATTATTCCCGTTGCATATGTACATAGTTCGTCTTTTAATTAGAAAATAAAACAAAAATCATCATGCATTCATAATAAAATAAAATCATTCATTTCACATGCATCCCATCATAGTGCACTACCATGCATCTCATCATCTCGAAAATAACAAAAAATATCACATTTTTTATTTATCCAAATTGCATCATCTTGCATACACCAAAAAATATCACCTTGATATTATATGAAAAAACAAACATTCGTTCATTACTTTAAATGCATTACTCCGCTTCATGCATCATAAAAAACCAAAACAAAAGTTCTTTACTCCTCCAACATATATCTCAAGCGCATGATTCTTTCTACATGCATAAAAAACTTAAAAATTGCCTCATTTTCTTCTATTCTTGCATCATTCATCATCCGATATTTTTTTTGTTAGCATCTTATTTTAGTTGAAACGCAAAAAAAAGAGGTAAATCATATATACCGGTTAAAGGTATCATACATTTCATTCATCTGCATTTTTTATCCAAATCTAGCAACATGCGTACACTCGTGCATTCCATGCAAAAAATAAAAAAAAAAAAAAGTAAAACTCATAAGAAATTTTTCTGGGCACGCTGTTTGATGAGAAACGATGCATTTTTGAAAATATATTTGAATTGATTCTTCTCCCTTGGAAAATCCTACCATTGAAAATACCTAACTTGATTCACCAACATCAAGTTCTTCACTCTTCACCCCGTATACATCCTATACCTACCACCTTTATGAAAACCATCCACCCACTTAACCACCATGTAACTACCTTCAATGTAATTCACCAATAACCTAATTACCATCAGGCTCACTCCGCATTGACTCGATCATTTCATCCCTTCCTCCCCGTAGGCTTGACCATTAGCCTCAGAGGTGTGTGCCTCACTAAAGGCATAAGCCAATGTCCATTGTAGGTTAGTAAAACCATTTACCTCGACCCTCCCATGATAAGAGGCTGAAATATCTATTTTGTTAACTTGTGTTGTTTTGACATTTAAAATTGTTCTATTTTACCCAGTGTTAACTCTCTATGACGCATTTGCAAAATAAATTGACATGACACGTGTATTTTCTTCTGTTTGAGTCAGTTATACTATCCTCATCCTTGCCACTTATCATTATCCTTCATCCATTTCCAAAACATACCCCAATCGTCCATAAAGTGCCTAGTCCCCACAAGAGTACTTGATTCACTATTTCCCAATGATGAAATTTCACGAATAACAATTTGAACGCTCCATACTGGGGCAGTTTGTGATCAATAAGATTTCATGTTGACATTCTAAATGCTTGTGCAAGTCCTTTGAGTTAAAAAAAAAGAAAAAGAAGAAGAAGAAAAAATCCAAAAAAAGAAAAGCCTGTTAGCTTGAAAACTCGCAAGGGCAAGGTAAGCAAAAATTAGGGCATAAAAAAAATAAAGAAAAAGAGCAAATATATTAAACATGAAGTTTTGTCTTGGAGTTAAATTTTTGAGAAAATACACAATCATATCTTGAAATGAAGTTTGGCCATCTTTCCCACATCCTAAAAGATGGATCAGTCTTTGTACCCACTTTGATCCGAAATACATTTCCTTTCAATCACCATAGACAATGATCAATTCCACATTTAGAGAAGGTGTTGTTGTCAGTCTACTCAGCTCCAAAAAAAAAAGAGAAGGTGGAAATGAAAAAAGAAGAAGTGAAAAAGACAAAAAAAAAGGGACTCAAAATCAACTGTCTTGAAAAAACAAAATAGTAGAGATTGTGAACCGATACATCATACCATGAAGCGCATCAAAGATCATTGTCACGCTAAACCCTGAGAACACTTTTTGGTCCTGATAATCCTTTCTTCATAAACCATTAGCCACATTACAATCCTAAAGTCCATTCTGATCAATGATTGTTTGCTTCCATTTTTCTCAAAGTTTTAATTTATAGGACAAAATAATATGAATAATTTATTTGCTCACAAAAACATTATTATTACAAAAAAAAAAGAGATTTAAAAAGAAGAAATAAAAGAAAAAATTCAAAGGGGCTTGCACGCTCAAAGTTCATACAAGAGCTAATTAGTGATCATCAACAAAGTAAAATCGTAGTTAGATCAAAGACTCTTGACTGTCATAGTTTGTGGAATCTTCCCAAAAGAAAACCACAAATCCCTACTAAGGTATTTACTTGACTTACCATCTCAAGATGGGGCATTATTCTCACTTTAATTTTTCCATCGTCCATCTCATACTACACTCACATCTATATAGTCGTACCAGACAAGTTCCCAAACCATTATTCGAACTTTGCACCCTTTCACGACCACACTCAAAATGGGCAACCTTATCTTTTATGGATTGGGGCAACATCACATCTCTTGTGCCAAAAGAATTCTTGCCTCTCTCATTTCATTCACCCTTAGCCATTTGTAACTCCAATACCAGAATATTTCTCAATCTTTCAGTCAACCTATACCCTTAGTTGTCGTTGTCCTCCTAGACAAAGGCAGACTACTTCACTCCCCACTATTTGAAGTCAAAATTGGGGCAGTCGAACATTTCCTACTTTAGGGCAAGTTCATCTCTCATAGACTTGCGCAAATAACCCCATCCTGCACTCCACTCACGTGTCACATTTTTCCATACCCAATCTTTTTAGAACTCTGAGCCAACCGATGCATTCATTTGTATTCACACTATTATTAATGTTTATTAAACAATGCTTCAAAGAGAGTGAACACATGTTAATGATGCGACATTGATAATTCGTCCAAGTTAACATCTTAGAAAGCTTAGCCATCATGGGTCGTCATAACCAAATGAAAACCCATAAATGCACATCACAAATACATTTTTACAAGCCATAGCCTTCAATGATGACAACCTCGAACTTACCAGAGTTCGAGTTCAATCCATCAAAAAAAATTCTTCAAAGGAATGATCAATTCAAAATACTCAACTCTTTGTTTCTAGGATCAAATGTTTTGTTTCCCATCAAACATTATTGTATCCTTACAAAAAACATTTTTTGCAAAAACACATGTTGTCACCAACAAATCATGCATCAGTTATGCATTACACATGTCCTCTTTATTCTAGAATTAAACCATGCATCCGATTATACTCATCACAACTCTTTCATATAAGTACTATACATGCATTCACATTCTACCTTTTGCTTACATAATTTATTAGCTTTCACGTCTTGCTTCTTTTGCATTCTGCATCGCATATGCATACATGCATGCCTACACATAACATTTATGGCTTCGATAAAAGTGTCAAATGTCGGTCTCATCATTACCAAAATCTATCAATCATATCATATCATTGCACCATGCATTTATGCACTTCCTTTTATTCCCCATAGCGTTTGCATCAAAGCATTATATTTGCATCATATTCACATTCTCATGCATTCATCATATACCAATAAAAGAACCCAAAAAAACAGCAAAGCCAAAAAAGAGTCAAAAAGAAAAAAACAAAAACAAAAAAGGAGAGAAAAATCATACCACATTTCATTCATCATCCCACTCAAGATCAATCATTACATATGCATCCATTACATGCATGTTATATGCATAACACCTGTTGCATATCGACTTCAAGTGTCGATCCTTTCAATTTTTAAGTCAACGCGACGAGCGTTGATCCTATATCACAAACCAGATCGCAATGTTAGCACTAAGTCTGGCACCGATCATTCAGACCCCCCAGTGGTCCTTCAGAGCCCCAGTGGTCCATCAACCCAGATCACACGTCGTCAACGAGCACCGACGGATCATGCAACCCCAAGTGGTCCTTCAGACTAGCTGTGTCCGCCTAAGACATAATGGACATCCTTCGTGGTCAACATATCAGTTCTAGACCTGATCTTGACCCTCACGGCCACTCGAAAAAGGCCACCCCCAGACAGACCTTTTTACTAGTACCATAGCTAGTTGCGCTCCTTCAGACCCCGAGTGTTCCTTCAAGGCCTAAGCAGCCCCTCAGAGCCCCGGTGCTCCTTTAGAGCCCCAATGCTCCTTCAGAGCCCCAGTGCTCCTTCAGATCCCCAGTGATCCTTCCTTTTGTTCTCAGTTAATGCGCCAAGCGTCAGCCGCTCCTTGTCAATCCTCAAACCCTCTACTTTCCCACTAATCGGACAAAATTAGCGTATGTTTTATCTTTATTTCTATTCTTGCTAAGAAAACTTGAAAACTCATCATTTTTCCTAGCAGAATATAAATAAAGAGGGGCAGCTGTTATACCCCAATTTGCCCGAGTTCTTGTATCACTGTAATTTTTTAATTTACTAAGTCACGTATTTGTAAGTCTCAGGGTCCAATTAGCGTGTGTCGACGTTATTCGAGTTCACTCAGACATATTTTGATTGAATTGGGCCTAATTTTAGCATTTGTTGCTTATTGGGTCAGACTTTATATTTTTGTTTTAATTAGACTTTATTTTAGCGCGTTTGGTTGGGCCCGGTTTTGTTCTTGGTTTTGGCCGAACTTCAATTTTGTTTCTTTTATTTAACCAAAAATGATAAAAATAAAAAAAATATAAATCAAAATTACAAAAAAAAAAGTTAATTTACAATATCATAAAAATAAAATAAAATAAATGAAATATTAACAAAAATTACAAATAATTACAAAAGTGAAGAAAAGAGGAACGCATCAGTCTTCAAGTCAGCAGCTGGACGTTGCTTTGGTTTTCTTGGTGAGCAAGTTTTCAACTCTAAGCCCAAACCTAAAATAGGAAACAAAATATTGAAACAATTAATTTTTGATTCAATTTTCACCTATAAAAAGAGACTAGAAATCAACAGTAAAGGGGGAGAAAACTCAAACATAGAAAAATATTTAGAAATAGTCTAAATGATTACAAATTCTGAAACAAGAAGAAGAGCAGCAGTAGCACAACCAATATTAGAAGATTTTTCAGAGGCTAAAGAATAGGTTGGTCTCCACATTTTTTTTGTTTTTACAATAGGCTGTTTGAACTAATGATTTGAAATACGTTATATGAGTTAAAAAGCGAATTTCAGTTTCATATTTCACTGGAAATGTACAGTTAGGGTTTAAATTAGGATTGTGAATAGATTAGGTTCTTAAAAAAGGTCATCAGGCTTGTACATAGAACAACATCATGGACAAAATTAAATCAGGGACAGATTAGGAACATAATAGGTCATTCAGTTTATGTTTTTGCTATGAATATTGATATTGTAAATATATTTATGTCACAAATAGTTTGTTTTAAGCTAGAAAAATTAGGTTAGAAATAATCTGTCCCAAAAAAAAACGTAGTTAAGTGATTAGTTCAATTTTAGAAGATTAGTTTTTTAAGAACAAACAATAGGCACCAAAAATATAAAAAAGAACTTGTAATAACACTGTAAAGAAAACCCAAAAAATTAGGAAGACAAACAGAAAAAAAATGAAAAAGACGGACCTCCGACCACCACTGACGGTGGTCGTCTCCCCTTCCGTTTTGCCGTAACCACCATCGCCGGCGACACCGCGGTACCACCCGCGGTTGTCTCCTCCGGCATATTCCCCTTTCTCAGTCGCGTCTCTCTCTCTCTCTCTCTCTCTCTCTCTCTCTCTCTCTCTCTCTCTCTCTCTCTCTCTCTCTCTCTCTCTCTCTCTCTCTCTCTCTCTCTCTCTCTCTATCGTCGCCGTCGAAGCCTTCGAACGCACCGTCGTAGCACCACCGCTTCCTGTAGCCAGCACCACCGGTCATCTTCTCCGGTCATCATCGTCCCTCTCCACTGTATCTCTCTCTCCCTTCGTCTTTTTTTCTCTCACCCCAAACCCAGAATTTTCACACCCTTTCTCTCTTTTGCGAAATTCTCGCATTCTCTCCCTGGTTGTGTTGGAAACGGCGCTGGAGAAGAAAAGATAAAAATTAGGGTTAGCTTATTGTAGTTTCTTGCCTTATATAGTCTCTAGGTTTTATTTTATTTTAATTTTAATTCTTAAGTTCAGATTGATAATTACACCCCACATTTTCCATTATTCACTTCCCCGAAAGCCCGGAATTCACAGCCCACTCCACAACATCGGGATAAAACCTGGACTTCTGTTTACTCCACCCCCAGTATTAATAATACGACTTCGACTTCTAATTGGTCCCCCTAATTACTGTTTTGCAACTTATCATAATTTTTCTTCTTTATTTAATCAAAATTATTTTCTCAATAATAAAAATATCCAAACACACAAATATTTTCTACCCAAGAACTACGTAGCCTTTGATTCTCTACCAGGAGTTACGTAGGAGCAGAGGGGGGCCCACCTCTGTCAAGTGCATTAATAAAAACCTTTCTTTTCTTTTAATTTATTTCTCTCCTATTTCTCAAAAAGTACAAAAAAATAACTAACCATTTATCAAGGGTTTTAATTTGTAAATAAGGATAAATTAAATATATTAGATTAATAATTTTTACGCATTTAGTTTAAAGGTAGTCTTCCTTAGGAAGGATGTCGTAGGGTGCTAATACCTTCCCTACGCATAAACGACTCCCGAACCTAAACCTGGTCTGCAAAACCCCCTTATCCATCTAAAAGGATTTTTCAATGTTTTCCAAAAATAAATATTGGTGGCGGCTTCATTGTAAACTTTGAAGAATCCTTTCTCAGATTTTTCGGTCGCTACAGCGTCCTCATCACTTTCAAGACACAGTCTTCTTCTTCACAAAAAAACATCATCCATGTAAGCATGCCTAGGCTCTGTTTGGTAAAAATTAGCGGATATTGGATAAGCAAGCAAATAGCGAATGAGTGAATAGCGCATAGAGAATAGCAGACAAGCTAGCTGATAACAAATTAGATATTTGATAAAACTAGCGGTTAGAATAGCTGATAAATGTAAAATGACATAAAAGGATATTCAATTCATGATTAAGTTATTTGATAACAAAATGTTTAATGAGGAAAGAGAAGTAATTTAAGAAAAATAATAAGGGTAATTATTGCCAAAAAAAAGTGAGAGGTTATACGCTATCTGCTAAAATGCTACTTGAAGTAGCGTTTCAAAAAACGCTAGTTGAAGTAGCATTTCAAAAAACGCTAAAGCTACCAGATTAACTCTAAACACTAGTGCTTACCAAACACTTGTACTCATCAACCGCTAGTCATATACGCAAGTCTTAACTGCTATCCGCTAGTAGATGATTTTATAATTTATAATTAAAGATTTATTTACTTGAAGTAGCGTTTCAAAAAACGCTAGTTGAAGTAGCGTTTCAAAAAACGCTAAAGCTACCAGATTAACTCTAAACACTAGTGCTTACCAAACACTTGTACTCATTAACCGCTAGTCATATACGCAAGTCTTAACTGCTATCCGCTAGTAGATGATTTTATAATTTATAATTAAAGATTTATTGCACTTTTGGTCCCCCTATAATCACACATCCCCAATTTTAGTCCCTCAACTACTCTAGATGACGTTGTGTTAACCTTAGTTCGTGGAGGATTCAGAGTCTGAGTAGTGTTCGAGAGCGACAGAGTCAGTTTATAAAGTGAATGGGAATGAGTTTGGATGAAAAGTGACCATGAGAATTCAGTAAATGTGAGTAGAGATGAGAGGAAGAGGAAGAAGAAGAAAAAGAAGAAGAAGCTCCTTTATTTGAGGCTCTGGATGACGTTGTGTTAACCTTAGTTCAAAATGGGCTGACACCCTAGTCCTATGGTGGAGGATTCAGAGTCTGAGTAGTGTTCGAGAGCGACAGAGTCAGTTTATAAAGTGAATGGGAATGAGTTTGGATGAAAAGCGACCATGAGAATTCGGAAAATGTGAGTAGAGATGAGAGATTGTTAGACCCAGTGTAAAGGGGTGGTTCTAAGTGAATTAGTTTTAGGTGGTTGGGGAAGTTGTTATAGTTTGTTTGGTTATTAGGGAAGTTGTTATAATTGAAGGGGTAGTTATTAAGTGGTTAGGGGAGTTTGTTATAAGTGGTTGGTAGTTATTAATTTGTTAGGTCATTCCGTTCTATTCCCCGATGTAGTGGAATCATATAAATGAAGGATTCCACCCCCTTTTAGAGTATCTTTTGTCATACCTAAAGTGTAGTAGTGACCGGTGTCATACCCTAATTTTGTCCGCCTAGGGTCAAAACCCTAATTTTCCACAAAACTAGTAAACTGTGAAGTGTGAAATCATTTTGTAGAGTGTAAGGAGCATTTTGCATGCATTTTTAAGGTTTTAAAGTCATCCTAGGGGTTTTAGAATCATTTTTAGAGTGGAAATGCATTTTTTGGGCAAGAAACAAGTTTTTAGGTCAAAGGGTATTTTGGTCATTTTGCAAAGTAGGATAATTTCTCATCAAGAATCATTGTGCACTTTTAAGGGAATTTATTTGGGGCAAATGTTTTGAGTTATATGTGTGTTGCGCATGCATTGTTGATTTTGTACAAAAAGTCAAATTTAAAAAGTCAACAAAAAAGGAATATTCTTCAAAAAAATGCAAGGAGAGGTTTTATATCATTTTTGGGCATAGTGATCTCATGAAAATGGCTCATTCATTTATATTCCTAGTATTTGGCCCAATATGGTTAGATTTTATGGATTTATCTTGTGAAAGAATAATCAAGAAAAGAGGATATTTGGAAGGGTCTCACAATAGTACAATAGTACAAGATGACAACTTGCAAAACTTGGGCACCACTCTCCCTCTCATTTTCGCATACCCCTTCTCATTCTCCTCCAAGTTTTCATTTTTTTTGCCCTTTGCAAAGTGTGATTCAATCCTCACCCTCCATTCAAATTTTAAATGAAATCCTAGAACAATAGGTGATGCACAATGACCATTATGCCCTTAAACCTAATTGCACTCTATATATACTTTGTTAAGACCATCTCTCAGGACCTTTGGCCTCATTTTCCACTCTCAAATTTCAGCACAACTTTCCTCTCCTCCAAATACCCTCTTGGCCGAAGCCACCACCACCCCTCCTCCTCCATATTTTTTTTGATTTCCTTCCTCTTTTTCATCTCAAGTTCATTTCCACTCCATACATCTCCATCCTCTCCTACTCTAGTTCATATTTGCATCATCAAACGCTTGTGGTTTGAAGATTTGCGTGGGGTTCTTGTGGTGTTCTATTGAAGATCATTGTTGATTTGTGTTCTTGCTCTTCATTTCTTTCATAATCTAGCTTGGGTCCAAGGTATACTCTAAAAACCATAGCATTATCTTCAACATTTTTGTATCAAAACTCATGCTCTTCCTTTCCTTCATTTCGCATACTCTCATAAATATATATAAAATGTGATTTGTTGGTTGTTGCTGGTGAGAGGAGCCTTAAACACTATTGACATGCACTTAGGGAGGCTTGGGTGTTTAAGGTACCTCTCACCCTTGAATAAATTGATCCAATGTTGTTTTTGTGTTGATTTTGTATTTGTTGTGAAATAAAATTGTTGTTTCATGTGTTATTTAGTTCGCATATCATGTTAAAGTTGGTTTTAATTTGATTTTGTTGTTCCTCTATGCTTGATGGTGCTTAATCTTGTTGTGGATACTTGATTTTGGTGTTTTCATGCTTAGATCCTTTGTTTAAGTTTGCAAATCTCCTTTTCTTACTCATATATGTTTCGCAAAAATTAAAGAAATGAAGAATAAATGTTGATTTGAAGTTTTAGTGCTTAAACATGTGATTAATTGTTCCTAAGTCTTGCTAGTATCTTGTGCTTGCTTGATTTTGTGAGTTGGATGAATAAATTTGTTGTTTGGCTATGTGTTGGCTTCGCAAATCGTGAGAAATAATTAGGGTTTTGTTGTTTCTTGGCTATTTGGCTTGCAATTGTGCTTAAAAAATGTTTTCTCAAGTTGTTTTGATGGAATCTTGCTTGCAAGTAATTTTTATGTTGATGATTGGCAAGATGACTCTCACTTGTGCCTTGAGCACTATTCTCTAAGTGATGAGGATTGTTCAATAGGACTCAATCCCTTTTGAATTGTAATCTTACTTGTTCTTGTGAATTTGGTTTGTCAATTGTTTTCAATATTGATGATGAGTAACATGACTCTCACTTGTGCCTTGGGCGCCATTTTTTAAGTGATGAGGATTACTTCAAGTGATTCAACTCTCTTTAAATTTTCAATGAACAAAATGTGAGTTTATGATTCCTTGCTTGCCAATTGTTTGTGATAGCTTGTGAATACTTTCTTTTGGTCACTTTGATTCTTGCAAATGTGGTGCTTGTTTTAAGTCATTAATTTGTTTAAATGTTGATGATTGGTAAGAGGATTCAACATGTGCTTTCAAGCATAATTGTAAATGTTGAGGATTACTTTAAAATGATTCAACTCTTGTATACATTTTGGTGTTGAACATTTGGTAAAATGACTAGACGCTTATGCACTTGTGCATTGTTAATAAGTGTCAAGGATTACCAAAAGGAATTTAACTCTTGTGTTTTTATTGATTGATTCTTAAATTGATTCAATGAGCTACCCTTTTGTAATTGATCAATGTCTCATTTTTGTGTGACCATTCTTATTGCAACTTGTAACTAGTTTTGACAATTACATGTTCATGCCTATGCTTGCCTCTTGGATTTGTAATGCTTGCATGAATTGTAATTGAATGATTTGTATATCGGTTATGGATTTGGAGTTGATTGAAGTGTTCTACTTGTTTTCCAAAATCTTTTTCCAAATCAAACTCTTTTCTAAACTAGTTTTCAACTCAAAATCAAATGCTTTTCCTATGAAAACCCTAAGGCATTTTCTTAAATAAATCATTAGTCATCACTCGAAGCCTTTGCTTGTTTGATCGCTAATGAGGAGTTATTAGTGGTAGTCACTCGAAGCCTTTGCTTGTTTGACTATTATGAAAGCTCCCACACCTTAACCAAACACAAACTAATTCAAATTTCAAAAACAACATGAGCTATTAGTGATAATTGTCACCGATGCTCGCCCTTTTTCAAAGCAATTTCAAAAAAGATAATAAAACGTTGTTACTTGTAATCGCTGGAAGCCTTTGCTTGACTGGTTACCGGTTTCAACTCTTTTCTCTCAAGTTAGTAATGAACGCCACTCGAAGCCATTGCTTGTTTGGTATTCGTGAACACTTGAGTCTTATTTCAAAAGCTCCAAAAAATTTAAATAAGATAAAACACAAAAACATTTTCAAAACCAAAAGGCGAGAACTACGTAGCTTTGATCCCTCATCCCAGTGAGGGTACGTAGGAGCGGGTCACAGCCCGTCAAGCACCCTTTTAAAAAATCTTTGTTTTGTTCCACTTTTCAAAGATACCAAAAATATTCTTCTTCCCCCCGTTTTCAATAAAACAATTTCTCAAATGAAATAAAAAGAAAAGGAAAGAAAAGAAAAGAAGTAGAACAAAAATCATTTCAAATCAACTTTTCCTAAACCACACATCAAGTTAATGGTTCCCTTTCAGTAGAAAGGAGGTGCGGGATGCTAATACCTTCCCCGCACCTAACCGACCCTCGAACCTACATCTCTGAGTTTTCAAAAGACCATCCGCTTTTCCAAAAAAGGTTTTTTCAATGTTTTCCTAAATAAATATTGGTGGCGGCTCTACTATTTTTCACGTTGTCAAACGAGAAGTCCAAACCGGATTTTTCGGGGTGCAACAACCGGGTAAGGCCGGATTCCGGGTGAAGCCGGAGGGCGGGGAGCTTATTCTCCCTATTGTAACCATTTCATATCAATAACATCCTCCTTTCATTCCGTTTACATTCCTTTCCAATTCTTTATTGCGTCAAATTTTTCATTAGCTAGCGAACGTTAGGTTGGGGGCCTAACAATTGGTCCGACCTACCGGATAGGGAGAGTAGGTTCCCAGCCCTCCGGCTTCACCCGGTCACTACTAAACTTTAGGTATGACAAAAGATACTCTAAAAGGGGGGTGGAATCCTTTATTTATAGGATTCCACTACATGGGGGAATAGAAGGGTATGGCCTAACAAATTAATAACTACCAACCACTTATAACAAACTCCCCTAACCACTTAATAACTACCCCTTCAATTGTAACAACTCCCCTAATAACCAAACAAACTATAACAACTTCCCCTACCACCTATTGTAACCATTTCATATCAATAACATCCTCCTTTCATCCCCTTTACATTCCTTTCCAATTCTTTGTTGCGTCAAATTGCTAATTAGCTAGCGAACGTTAGGTTGGGGGCCTAACAATTGGTCTGACCTGCCATATTGTTCGAGGGAAGCCAGCACTGCCGGATTTGAACCATAGCTCAAGGCGGGAACACGGGGCTTGCGGCCTTAGAGAAATGAATTGACACCAAGTTTGAAGTCATAGCCAACGATTTGAAGGAGATCAAGACTAACATGGCTAAGGTGATGTCTGATATGACAAGGCGATTTGATGTAGTTCTGAAAGTCATCCAAGAACTCTCCAAGAAAGGAGATGAAACTTATGATGGTGACAGTTCTGCCACCAAGAAAGAAATCGCTGATGCACCAGAGGTAGTTATCGAAGAAAATGAAGGAAAGCTTGAACCGACCCGTTCTTGGGTCGAGAAGGCACCAGAAGTTACTGTTGCAAAAGGCGAAGGAAAACCCAATCAAAGAGTCGAGAATGACGACGAAGTTCTGACTCACCGCACCAAGACTGAGGCAACGATGAAATTACCATTCGTTCAGGTTGCGGGTGTGTGTGTCGCAACAGAAACATCCAAGCAAACCGATCATAAGAGCCCAACCACAGAGGTCGAAGCGGAAATTCTTGTGGTGAGAAAGCTTGAGGCGGGTCCGAACAAGATCTTGGAGGCGAACCATACGTTTGTGTAGAGGGAAAGAAAGAGAAGCACGACGCGGGGATAGTTCCACAGCCGCCGCCTAAGCCGCCAGACACGAAGCTGCGCGTGGTGGCCACTGGGATTCAATTTACGCAATGCTTGTTTCCTCCTCTACCGCCACCTAAACCGTCCGATCTAGACACTTCCATGGACGTAGGAAGAGGTCGACTAGCAATGGGGTGTTTTCGAAACAAGCTGCTGTCAGGGCTCCGTGACGCCGTCACAACCACCGTAGATGGGCCAGACTTGAGGTTGTTGCCGTTATTGCAGGCAGGAGCTTATGGCGCTAGAGGTATGCAAGCCAACACATTCGTTACCATCGTATCTGTTTGTGGCAAGGGTTTAGAGAATCCAAGGGCAAAATTGGAAATCTACAAGTTAGGTGCCATTCTAAACCTAATGGGTTGGGCCCAACTACATGGTAGAAGTTCAAAAGGATTAATTATAATCCTTATTTCCATGGGCATGACGCGAAACAGATTCATTTGGAAAGGGGGCGCCACCTATGTTTATATGTTACAATTGCACAGCTACTGGCCTTTTGTTCTTCCTTGGCCATTTTCCATTGGTCAAGTAAATATGCCTTCCACATTGGAAAAATTATGCACCACATTAAGTGCTCCTTTCGTCGTCAACAATTTTTTCTTTAGGCTTAAGTCACATGAGATTATGAATTTTGACGGGGTTGGATTTATGCGTGTTTTACTCAAAGAGATAAACTTCAAGGGAGTAAGAAGAGTAACTACACCTAGACTTGAGGACAAGTCTAATTTTCAAGGGGACGGTGGTCCTAGGGGAAGAGTGAGAAATATTAAGTGAAGGAAACGGGTGTTGGGATGGCGGCAGCACCCAACACAAGGAGCGACCACTGGATGTGAAGAACCAGGTAAAAACAATGTCAAGTATTGGAGCCACAGGCAACCCTTCGAAGCAACACGGCAACACCTAGTTCCTGGAAGACCCATTGATAGAGCCAACCTTGAGGACAAGGTTGTTTTTCAGGGGGGCGGTATTGTTAGACCCAGTGTAAAGGGGTGGTTCTAAGTGAATTAGTTTTAGGTGGTTGGGGAAGTTGTTATAGTTTGTTTGGTTATTAGGGGAGTTGTTATAATTGAAGGGGTAGTTATTAAGTGGTTAGGGGAGTTTGTTATAAGTGGGTGGTAGTTATTAATTTGTTAGGTTGTTCCCTTCTATTCCCCCATTTAGTGGAATCCTATAAATAAAGGATTCCACCCCCCTTTTAGAGTATCTTTTGTCATACCTAAAGTTTAGTAGTGACCGAGTGAGGCCGGATTCCGGGTGAAGCCGGAGGGCAGGGAGCCTATTCTCCCTATTGTAACCATTTCATATCAATAACATCCTTCTTTCATCCCCTTTACATTCCTTTCCAATTCTTTATTGCGTCAAATTCCTAATTAGCTAGCGAAATAGGTTGGGGCTAAGAGAGATGGTGCTAGTAGTGTGAGAAATTATGGTTTTATGGATATTTTTTTTTCCGAGTACGTCATTGATGACTTGTTTGTCTAACATTTCTTTTCTTTTGTATGGTTATTTTGTCTTTAGAATTTAGCTGCGCAAGGTGCTCTCTTTACATTTGTAATGTTGATGTCAAGTTCCAACTTATTTTAATTTCCCTCAGTTTGTGGGGGGTTTTAATGTGGGTGGGATTCCTTGTTTGTCAGAGAGAGCATAAGTAACTATTAACTATATATTAACAATTATTTGCAAGTATATATTTATAATTCAGTCTATTTTTAATGCTGAACTTAGCAAATAACTACAAACTATATATCAGCTACATAGTAACTTAATCAAATTACTAAACTATTAATTTGTTGTTACAAGCAAAATCGTTAAGTGTCATTAAAATAGCAGTGCAACACGGATGTGAGGTGTTCAAATATGTTATTGCATGGTTCATATAAAATTCAAAGAGTGGCAGCAGCAGGCACTAAGTATACGCACATGGGGAATAGATTGGCACTAAGTGATGCAATGTTTTGTTTCATAAAGCAGAGTACAAGAAGTTCCCATATATATATATATATATATATATATATATATATATATATATATAATTTATCAATTTGGTATCTCCAAAAACTATTGTCAACTCCGTCGCTGCTCAAGACACTGCAAATTTGCAATGACTCTTGTGTCAACTTTGTATAAATTATTTGATATCTAGTGCAAGTTAGACTTTTGTTTATCTCTTTCACTGTTATGTGATAGAGTCAATATGTTTTCTACTGCCAAGGGGCATTACTTATTGGCTATTATATTCAAAGACGTGTTTGAATTTATTGGATCATGGACTGATATATTTGAAAAATCTACTTTTCTAGTGCTGGAAAGTAAATGCATAACATCTTTTAGGTTTAAATGTTCAGTGAAAAATCTACTTTTCTAGTGCTGGAAAATAAATGCATAACATCTTTTAGGTTTAAATGTTCAGGAATTCAGGGAATCCATACTCCATCTTTTGGGGTTGGAGCGCACATGCAAATGGATGAATCAGATGCATTTGAGAAGGTAGAATGAGAACTTGTATTTAAATCTAAGGTTACCGTATTTGATTTGTACTATTGTTGGAATTATATTGTTTGTGACTTGAAGACTTGTTAGCTGGGGTAGAAGATGAAGCGACATGTGAGGTCACTGACGATGATTCCATTGGTGTTGACGTTGGCGCTGGGGTAGAAGATGGAGTGGCATGTGAGATCACTGACGATGATTCCATTAGTGTTGAAGTTGACGAAGGTACTAAAACAATTATAAATATGATAGTATGAGGATATTCTTAGCATGGGCCTGAAGGAGTTTATCCCCCATGAAGCAAGGAAACTTGACTTTGCAAGCTTGGATATCGCGTATAAATTCTACAATAGGTATGCTAGACTGAATGGGTTTGCAGTCCGCAAAAGCAAGATCCTCTGAAGCAATAAACAAGAAATATTGTAGCTAACGTTTGTCTGCCACATAAAAGGGTTTAAGGAGGATACATGTTTAACAATAGAACATCTTATGCGTAGGTGTCAACCCGAGACTCGGTCTGGATCTGAAGGAAAATTTCGGGTGCATATTGATTTGCTGTCCCAACGTTGGCGGATAACTATTTTTACTGATCGATGTAAGATAAGAGTATTGTGGAACGCTTGTTGCGCATCGAAGAATGAAAGAGTCGGATATAATGCAGTCGAACAACATGTTGAAGGCTGGTATAGGTCCGTCTCAAGTCTACGGTTGTTTTGCGATCCAGTTAGGAGGGTACAAAAAAATAGGGTTTCGTAAAAAGGATACATATAATAAGAAAGGAAAAACAACGCCTTTTGAACCAGTGTGATAGTAAAAATGTTTTACATTATCTTCATGGGATGGCATCAGATGACCCGATGATGTTTTATTGTCACACCATTGACAGCGAATGGAGGCTTGAACACTTGTTTTGGTGTGATGGTATAAGCCAAATGGATTTCGAAGTTTATGGTGAAGTGTTGGTATTTGATGCAACATATGGAACGAACAAATATCACTGCCCCTTAGTGGTGTTTTTTGTAGTTAATAACCATAATCACAGTATTATATTTGCTAGTGCAATTGTTGCAAATGAAAATAAAGAAACTTACGTTTGGGTTCTTGAACAGTTTTTGTCATACAACTCAAACAATATGTTGCATTACGAATTGCATGTCAAACACACAATATGATAAGCATTCGAAAATATTAATAAAAATATATATTAAGAGAAACTTAAGGGATGTAACACCCCGATAAATTCTAACATGTAAAATTACCGAAAGGCACTAAATGGCATACATCAGAGTGACTTCCTGTTATTGAAATATTGAACACAACTAAAATTTTCGATAATACATATCAAATGGTTCTCTGAACCTCATTAACTTCCTGAAAATGCTCAAGTTCCATAACTTAAGGCTTATACAATCCTGGTGTTCAATACTCAAAACATAAAGTAGCGGAAACGATTTACAACTGATACATGATAGTTATATAATCGATGACATAGAAACAGTAAATGGGACAAGGCCTAAACATGAAACTCAATCCTCAATGACTCCAAGAGTCACACCGGCTAACCGTGCTTCGTCGCCTTTGCTTTCCTCTGTTTCTCTGTAAAAACCACAAATATGAAGGGTGAGATAAACATTATCTCAGTGAGTCCTATCGAGAACCCTTACTAACTCTAGCGGTTCATTATTCTTTACTTGTGAATGTTAGGACTTTGGCAAGTGTACCAAATGTCGTCGCAAGTAATAAAATATCGGTAAGAACCGGTCGATTCCACAGGGATTGCGCGTTGACAACAATAGCAAAATTGTAAATTCTTAGATTGTATAGATTTAGTAATTTGAGTAATTGGTAACAGTACACAAACGTGAATTAATAATGCGAGAAAAACGACTAGGGATCGAATCCTCTTACCTCGCCTATCACATGAACCTTAGCCAATTCAAGTTAATTATTCAATTTCTAGATTCAATTCACTAATTAAGGTCAAGGGCAATTCCTTGCCTCAAGACCCCTATTACCCTAAGAGTTACCCTAATTCCTTAGGTGAGTCATGCCAGAGGGTAACGCATTAAGATTAAGAATTTTAATGAATTCACATAAGCTACCACATATTCCTATGATGATTACTAGCATGTGACCTAACTACCCAATTTCCAGCTACTAATTCATATTCCTATGCAATCACTAGCCTGGATCATCGCAATTATCATATGTAATTGAAAAGCATTAAGAACATAGGTAATTAGACAAGCAAATCGAATAACAACTGAATTGACTAGAGCAATGGTTCACATGATAGGGTTGGGAGATTCATCTCTCCCTAATCTAAGCAAATTAGTTACAATCCATCCTAAGAGTGGAAACCAACATAAAATACAAAACAAACATAAAGGAAGACATTAGAACCTTCAATCCCTTGTTCCCAAGTGGTGAGAAGGCCCCAAAATCGCACCCTCCAGCTGCTCCAAAGTGTGGCTCCAATTCCCAAAACGAAGTCCCTTGAAAAATTGCTGAAACTGCTTTAAAAACCCTAATTTTCACGCACCATCGCGACGCGGCCCGTGTCCGTCGCGTCGCGACAAAAGACAGAAGCATCAGGCATCGCAAAACTGCTCCAGGTCGCGTCGCGAACCCTCCTGGTCGCGACGCGAAAAATAACAGAAAGTTCTGGCTTGCAAAATTCCTCCAGATCGCGTCGCGAACCCTCCTGGTCGCGACGCGATATTGAACAGAAATCAAATCCCTCCATTTTGCTGCATTTCCGGGCAAGTGTCTGGTTCGCCGAATGATGCCACAACCAATTAGAGGTCTTCAATGTCCAAGTTAGCTCCAAAAGTGAATGAATTACTTACAAATGAACTTCCTACTACAATTATCTAAAACTAGACTAAATCCCAGCTAATGACTGTGATACAATGAAAAACCTGCACAATTGGTCCTAAAAATGCCTAACTTACATCATATGATTGAGAGTCAACACAACCCCAAACTTAACTTTTTGCTTGTCCTCAAGCAAACAATCAATTCAGACTGTGGCTGATTTTTCTATTTAGCTGTTACATATAATACATCAACCTTAAACACATCAGCACGTCAACTATCATCATCAACCTAATACAGTGGCAGGACAACTGAATTGGAAATACCGAATCATAAGCAGACAGCATTCTCAAGTTTTCTCTGTACGCACATCTCACCAGTGTTTCACTCTTGAGGTGTTTCGGGTATTCACTCAATTCACAGTACCTGCATCATCGTTTCATAGGCTTGACAGAGTTCTATATCATTTTAGACAAATGAAATGCATACACACATTTTGAGGACTTTAAAGGTTATAGCGGGGCTTAGGTAAAGGTGGATACATTTGGATAAGTAGGTTGCACTTGGAGTTAGGCCTACCTCTCTTTTTGTCAATTTCACGCAATACTCACCCATTTTCCCAAAGCATTTAACAAAACAAGAGAAGGAATTTATTTATTTATTTTTCTCTTTTTTTTTATATGTATATATATATATATACATATATATATTTATTTTTTTTCTTTCTTTTCTTGTTCCTTCTCTTGTATACCACCCCAAACTTAGATTGTTGCTATTCCACGAGCAACCCCAAACTTAAAAATTTCCCCACTCTCACCGCTTTTGTTACTTAACTCCAAGTTAAGAATTAACTAGGCTATGATGTTCAGAGAAACAGCATACAATTTTTAAGAATAGGCTCAGAGGGGCTAGCAGAGGATAAACATTAATTAGGTGTGGTTTGAAAGGCTCAGGGGTGCCAACAGAAATGCCTCAGTGTGTATGAAAATCAAATGCAAAAAACAATTTAGCACAATGTCAAGTTCTGCAGACTAATGCAGGCAAGGAATACACACACTATATATAAGAACGTGTTTAGGCTCAAACCTCACAGTTGGGATCATAGAGATGGAACTGGAGAGATGCTGCTCACAGCTGATAAAGGACTTCCGCAACGTTTGTCATGACCCCTGCTATTACTTGATGATAAAACTTGAAGTGCGAGTGTCAAAAGGAAAAATGCAAACATGCGACCCCAAATGCCACAGATCATCACTATTGAAGCTGCTTTTAACAAAACAAAACAAAATATAGGGCAGTGGTGCTCCAATATCACAGAGTAAGTTATAATAATAAGTACAGACCAAAGTGCGAAATAAAGTCAAAATAGGGCAAAATACAACCAAAAGTGCAAAATAAAAATGTCTGAGTAAAACAGGAAAATAAATTGAGCCTCCTGCTCAAGGAAATGAAAAATGGCGCTCACCAGTGGGTTGCCTCCCACCAAGCGCTTCTTTTACGTCACTAGCTTGACGCTTTTTTGTCACTCTTATGGGTCTCTCAGCATGAGAACCATTTGAGGCTCTTCCAATCCGTCACCCATATAATGCTTGAGTCTTTGTCCGTTGACCTTGAAAGATCTCTGGGACTTTGGCTCTTCCACTTCTATTGCTCCGTACGGTGTTACTTCCTTGACAACAAAGGGTCCCGACCACCTGGATTTCAATTTTCCTGGAAATAACTTGAGCCTTGAGTTGAACAACAAGACTTGTTGTCCAGGGTGAAATTCTTTTATTGCAATGTGTTTGTCATGATACACCTTCATTTTTTCCTTGTAGATCTTGTTGTTCTCATATGCATTTAAACGCATCTCCTCTAATCCTTGCAGCTGAAGTGTTCTCTTTTCCCCGCTTGATCCAGGATCGAAATTCAAAAATTTCAACGCCCAATATGCTCTGTGTTCAAGTTCAACTGGCAAATGACAAGGTTTGTCGTAAACCAATTGGTAAGGGGACATACCTAAGGGTATCTTATAAGCTGTCCTGTATGCCCACAAAGTATCGTCTACCTTCACTGCCCAATCTTTCCTTGCGTTCCCCACTGTCTTTTCTAATATCCTCTTGATTTCTCTGTTTGATACCTCCACTTGGCCATTACATTGAGGGTGATACGGTGTCGACACTTTATGCTTTACATTATACTTGGATAACACATTGCTGAGCTGAGTGTTACAAAAGTGACTACCCCCATCACTGATTAAAACTCTCGGAACACCAAATCTTGAGAAGATGTTTTTCTTAACAAATTTGACCACAGTTTGGGAATCATTTTTAGAAGTTGCAATTGCTTCCACCCATTTAGAAACATAATCCACCGCCACCAAAATATATTGACAAGAATGCGATGGTGGAAATGGTCCCATGAAGTCAATGCCCCAGCAATCAAACACCTCCACTTCCAGTATAGGGTTCAACGGCATCTCCCCCCTTCGTGAAATATTACCTGTCCTTTGGCACTTGTCACAATTTTTAACGTGATTGTGCGCGTCTTTGAAAATGGACGGCCAATAAAATCCAGATTGAAGCACTTTTGCCGCTGTGCGTTCCCCGTTGTAGTGTCCTCCACATGGAGAGTCATGACAATGCCATAGAATCTTTTGACTTTCGCTACCGTAAACACATCTTCGAAGAATTCCATCCGCCCCAACTTTAAAGAGAAAGGGATCATCCCACAGGTAGTGTTGGGCATCACGGAGGAACTTCTTCTTTTGTTGCCAAGTAAGGTCTTGAGGGACCGTTCCACCTGCCTTGTAATTTGCTATGTCGGCAATCCACGGTCTCTCTTCAATTGCAAACAGCTTTTCATCGGGAAACTCTTCAAGAATTTCTTTTTCTCGTGCGGTCACTTCCTTATTATCCAACCGGGACAGATGATCTGCTACCACATTCTCGCTCCCCTTCTTATCCTTTATCTCCAAATCGAATTCCTGATTTTCATTTAAGACCTTGCTAGCATAATATATGGCATGAAAAAACTTCTCCGATCTCTGCCCCAACACTGCTCCCACTGCATAATCGCTAGCATCGCACATTAGTTCAAATGGAATGTCCCAATTAGGGGCGACAATGACTGGGGCAGAAATCAGTTTTTCCTTTAATACATGCAGGCATTCGGCATCAAAGACAAATTCATTCTCCTTAACAAGTAAATTGCATAGGGGTTTTGTAATCTTGGAGAAGTCTTTTATGAAACGTCGATAAAATCCGGCGTGTCCTAAAAAACTTCTCACCCCTTTTACATTCATAGGAGGAGGTAACCTTTCTATGATTTTTATCTTGGCTTGATCAACCTCAATGCCCTTTGACAAGATTTTATGGCCAAGAACAATTCCTTCTTGAACCATAAAATGGCACTTTTCCCAATTCAAGACTAAATTGGTTTCAATGCATCTTTTTAATACTGCATTGAGGTTAGCCAAGCAAGAATCATAGCATGGACCAAAAACAGAAAAGTCATCCATAAATACCTCAATAGCATTTTCCATCATATCAGAGAATATAGAAAGCATGCACCTCTGAAAAGTTGCCGGAGCGTTGCACAGACCGAAGGGCATCCTCCGATAGGCGAAAACACCAAATGGGCATGTGAAGGCAGTTTTCTCCTGATCTTCTGGTTCTACTGCTATTTGGTTGTATCCAGAGTATCCATCCAGGAAGCAATAAAAGGCCTGACCGGCCAATCTTTCAAGCATTTGGTCCATGAATGGCAGCGGGAAGTGGTCCTTCCGAGTGGCTTGGTTCAGTCTCCTGTAATCGATACACATTCTCCACCCGGTGACTGTGCGAGCAGGGATCAACTCATTCCTCTCATTTTTAATAACGGTCATACCTCCCTTCTTGGGTACCACATGGACCGGGCTCACCCAAGAGCTGTCTGAGATTGGGTAGATCATTCCGGCATCTAAGAGTTTTAACACTTCTTTCCTCACCACATCCTTCATTGTGGGATTTAACCGTCGCTGAGGTTGAATCACCGGCTTGAACTCTTCCTCGAGCTTGATCTTGTGCATGCAAAAAGCTGGGCTAATCCCCTTAAGGTCGGAGATAGTCCAACCTAGTGCATTTCTATTTGATCTCAAAACTCTCATTAGCTTTTCTTCTTCCAGCTTAGTTAAAGAACTACTGATGATGGCTGGGTATTGATCATTGCTCCCAAGGAATACATACTTTAAATGAGAGGGGAGTTGTTTCAATTCGGGAGTTCCTTTGTCTGGGCCTTCGCCCCTCGTCGGCTCTTCTTTTCTCTTGAAAACCTTTTCTACCTGAGAAGCTTCAAACTGGCGAACGCAGTCCTCTATTTCTATTCCCAAGTTTTCGTCCACGCCCTCAATCGAGTTCACAATTACCTTCTCTAGAGGAGGAGAGGGTAAATTGTGTCTAAGAGTTTCTCGCACTGAATCTTCAATCACATCCACCTTAAAACATTTTTCTTGGTCATTCGGGTGGCGCATAGCTTCAAAAACATTAAATATCACTTCCTCATCTTGGAATCTTAGCCGTAGCTGTCCTTGTTGAACATCTACGAGGGCCCTCCCAGTGGCCAAAAATGGTCTACCAAGGAGAAGTGGGACATCTGCATCTTCTTCCATCTCAAGAATCACGAAATCAACAGGAAATAAAAATTTGTCAACTCTTACCAGAACATCTTCCAAGATCCCATAGGGTTGTCTGATTGATTTATCGGCAAGCTGCAGACTCATCCTAGTGGGTTTCACCTCACCTCCACCTAGCTTCTTGAACATAGACAAGGGCATCAGGTTGATGCTTGCTCCCAAATCACAAAGGGCCTTGCCTATAGTCAAGTTCCCAATGGTGCAAGGTATGGTGAAACTTCCAGGATCTTTCAATTTTGGAGGAAGTTTCCTTTGAATAATTGCACTACATTCTTCGGTCAGAGCCACCATTTCATCTTCTTTGAACTTCCTCTTCTTACTCAACAATTCCTTCATGAACTTCGCATAAATAGGCATTTGCTCCAATGCCTCTGCAAAAGGAATACTAATTTGGAGACTGGAGAAGATCTCCATGAACTTTGAAAACTGCTCATCCTTATGATTCTTCTTACTCCGCTGAGGGTATGGCAACTTCATGTAGGAAGGAATTTCCTTAGGCTTCTCGTCCACCTGCAAATTTTCACTAAACAAATGATTTTTTTGGTTAGACTTCACCACTCCCTCATTTTTTTTACTCTCCTTCCACACTTCCGTTTCACTACTTTCCCTTTCAGAGTTGTGCTTGGTCGCTTCAACCGGTTTAAGTTTCTTACCATTCCTCAATGAAATAGCTCCGCAACTCTCTTCCTTATGGCTCTCCACCGTGCTATTGGAAAAACTACCCTTGGATGTCTCAGCAAGTTTCCCTGACATCTCACCCATCTGGCTCTCCAAGTTCTTTAATGAAACCTCATGGTTCCTCTCCATGCCTTGTATGACTTGTTCTTGAGATTTCAAGGTGGTCTGAGTCGTTTGCATACATTGGGATAGTACATCATGCAATTGAGTCCCCTGGTCATGGAGTTGTTTTATTTGGGTAATTGTTTGATTTCGGAGCCTACTCTCCAATGCAGCTGCCACTTGTTTGGTGAGAGATTCGATTTGAAGAGACATTAGCTTTTGTTGGGCTAACACTGCGCTATTAGAATCCAGTTCCAAAATCTTCCCTTTCTGTACAGCTATACCCTCATTCGGCATTCTATATTCATTTGATGTCATATCGTCTATCAATTGTGTCGCTTCTTCCCAGGTTTTGTTACCCAAAGACCCTCCTGCTGAGGTGTCTAACATCATCCTGGTTGGAGGTTTCAATCCATGATAGAAGGTTTGTAGCAGCACAAAATCGTCAATACCATGCCCAGGACACTTTCTTAATGACAACTTGAATCTCTCCCAGGAATCGTACAAGGACTCTTCATCCTCTTGTGCGAAGTTGGAGATTTCTATTCTTTTTTTCAATAAACTTAGAAATTGGGAAGAACCTTGATAGGAACTTATCTTCAAGTTCACTCCAGGCATTAATAGTTCCTGGTGGAAGAGTATTTAACCAATCCTTTGCCCTTCCTGTTAAAGTGAAAGGGAACAAGCGCAACTGCTTGGAGTTTTCATCTACTCCCTCAGGATAGGTGGTCCCACAGATTTCATGGAAGTAGGATAAGTGTTGATTGGGGTCTTCAGTATCGGACCCAGAAAACGGCTTTGACCTTAATGCTGAGAGAACGGACGACTTGATATTAAAAGTGGCTGCCCACACTGGTTGGAAGGTGTGAGTATGTGTGCCTTGAGTTCTTCTCCCAAAATCATTGAGAGTGCGTCTGCCCAGTGGATTTTCAGCCATTAATTCAACCGAACGTACCTGTACCCCTGCAAAAATAGTTCTTTGGAAACACCACGCAAACGTCAACAGGTCCAAGAGAATAACTAAGCAGCAAAATTTAGGTAACTCAGAATAAAACAAAAACTGAGAATCTAGAATTTACTCGTTTGCCTTGTCGACAACAAAGTCAACAATCCCCGGCTACGGCGCCAAAAACTTGTTAGGACTTTGGCAAGTGTACCAAATGTCGTCGCAAATAATAAAATATCGGTAAGAACCGGTCGATTCCACAGGGATTGCGCGTTGACAACAATAGCAAAATTGTAAATTCTTAGATTGTAGAGATTTAGTAATTTGAGTAATTGGTAACAGTACACAAACGTGAATTAATAATGCGAGAAAAACGACTAGAGATCGAATCCTCTCACCTCGCCTATCACATGAACCTTAGCCAATTCAAGTTAATTATTCAATTTCTAGATTCAATTCACTAATTAAGGTCAAGGGCAATTCCTTGCCTCAAGACCCCTATTACCCTAAGAGTTACCCTAATTCCTTAGGTGAGTCATGCCAGAGGGTAACGCATTAAGATTAAGAATTTTAATGAATTCACATAAGCTACCACATATTCCTATGATGATTACTAGCATGTGACCTGACTACCCAATTTCCAGCTACTAATTCATATTCCTATGCAATCACTAGCCTGGATCATCGCAATTATCATATGTAATTGAAAAGCATTAAGAACATAGGTAATTAGACAAGCAAATCGAATAACAACTGAATTGACTAGAGCAATGGTTCACATGATAGGGTTGGGAGATTCATCTCTCCCTAATCTAAGCAAATTAGTTACAATCCATCCTAAGAGTGGAAACCAACATAAAATACAAAACAAACATAAAGGAAGACATTAGAACCTTCAATCCCTTGTTCCCAAGTGGTGAGAAGGCCCCAAAATCGCACCCTCCAGCTGCTCCAAAGTGTGGCTCCAATTCCCAAAACGAAGTCCCTTGAAAAATTGCTGAAACTGCTTTAAAAACCCTAATTTTCACGCACCATCGCGACGCGGCCCGTGTCCGTCGCGTCGCGACAAAAGACAGAAGCATCAGGCATCGCAAAACTGCTCCAGGTCGCGTCGCGAACCCTCCTGGTCGCGACGCGAAAAATAACAGAAAGTTCTGGCTTGCAAAATTCCTCCAGATCGCGTCGCGAACCCTCCTGGTCGCGACGCGATATTGAACAGAAATCAAATCCCTCCATTTTGCTGCATTTCCGGGAAAGTGTCTGGTTCGTCGAATGATGCCACAACCAATTAGAGGTCTTCAATGTCCAAGTTAGCTCCAAAAGTGAAGGAATTACTTACAAATGAACTTCCTACTACAATTATCTAAAACTAGACTAAATCCCAGATAATGACTGTGATACAATGAAAAACCTGCACAATTGGTCCTAAAAATGCCTAACTTACATCATATGATTGAGAGTCAACAGTGAACTCATGGTCCTACTAAGCAACCATGTGGACAATGTATTTTACCTCTTGTAATTTGTAGCCCTACTAAGCGACTACGCATTACCTTTCCTTTTCATTTATCATTCTAGCATAACACCTCAAGCCTACCTATTCTTAGGCACTTCTTTGGCTTTTGGTGAACTCATCCCGCTATTTCTAGTGGGTGAAACCTTTTGAGTCAAGGTTTTGGGGCTCATGACTTCCCCTCCCCTAGTATGTCAATCCTCTAAGGGTCGTCACCCTTGACCTCAATTTATATATTTTATATAAATGTACCCGCATTGGGCCGTCTTATCATTTTCATTCATGTACCGTCTACCCTTCCTCAAGGGAAGGTATCTTGTCTTTGAATTAAACATTTCTTATCTTGTCTTGTATGAATTGACATGTGTACACTCGCGTTCCACTAATGTACGGTTTTTCCCAACATTCTTAACTTTCAAAACAGGGCATTTTATAGTTTGAATTACACCTCTGAGTAGACCTTTCAATAAGCTTCAAAACGCAACTGAAAACACTTCAATCGGATCACCGGATCAAAAGTTATCGCGAAATAGGTTATCGCAACTGAAAACACTTCAATCGGGTCGCGACGCGATGGCTTCCAGATAATTCAGAAAATAGGTTTCTCAAATAAGCATAGCAAGCAATTATTCCAGACCAGCGAAAGCGATAAACAATCAATCAATGCATATCATCACAACATCAATCAACAATTCCATCAATTCGAACATTTTACAATTAACGGTTTTTCGATAAAAACGGTTTCGTCTACTTTTTCGAAAAGCGGATTTTAACGTATCGTTTCAGAAAACATTATGACTCGATATCAAAAACGTCCCTAAGCGAGTATAGAACTCACCGTATTGTGATGAAAATCACAAACAACGAAACCCCGTGAGCTCGACCGCTCCGAAATGTCACGAACTCGCCCCGAATCCTCTCCATCAACGAACTCCGATATTCGATCGCTTGGACAGCCACTTAACCAAAACCCCATCTGCTCAATCGAACTTCAAATAGGTCTTTGGCAAAAGAATATAGGTCTTAGGACTGAATGTGGGACTCTATTAAGACATGCAAACCTTTAGGACTCCATTTTTGAGCTTGGAGCTTCAAAGGGATGACAATGGTGAATCTGAGTTTGGGAGGAGGTTAGGTCACAAAAATTGTATCAATGGATAGAGGAGGAGAAACTGATTATGATGATGGTGGAAATCGAGACATGCATCAAGATCCTGGATTTCTTCTTCCCTCTCCTTCTCTTCCTCTCTCTCGCAACTCTCCTCTCTATTCTCTCCTCTTTCAAAATTTTCTTTTTCTGGAATTGGTGAAGTGAGGCTGGGTGTGTGGTGTTGGCTGGTCTTGGGGTGACCAGCTGACTCACTCACTAGGAATTGACAATAATGTCCCTCATTTAATCATGTACAAAGACTATTGTACCCTTCAACAACTTGATTACTTCCTATACTATGATATGGCCTAATCTAATGAACTTAGCCAAATTCTTTTTAACTTAACATAATATTTTAATTATGTATGAGTACAATCTTTTATTTAATTCAACATCACATAATTTAGCAATGTTTGCCAACTAATCATTTCATGATAACCTCTTGTGCTAAATATTTCATTTAGCTAATAATTCACCTTAACCTCTTTGCTAATTTAAATAAATTAAATTAGCTAATTAGGGATGTTACAAGGGACCTAACACGAAGTACAAAATTTAATATAATAATAATATTAATAAAAATATTATTTATTTAAAGTTAAATAGATCGGCCCGGTAGGCCTAAATGGCTTTTTATAGCTAAATAGGCTTTTAAAAAAGTCTAAGCCTTATCTGTTTAGAAAAAAGTCTGGCCTGACGTAGGCTGGACAGTAGGCCCCTTTTGATCGGTTTGGCCTATTCCCACCCCTACTAGTGGTTACCCAAAATAGAATATATATTTTTTTAATAAGTAACTATATTTTTTAAATGGTGTAAAGAATACTAATTTATTTCTTTATTGTTCCAATTTTTTATTGTTTCGGTCCCTTTAAGCACTAAATATACACAACAAAAAGCTTTAGTATTTTGATTTTTAAGGAGTAGTGACTCAAAAAGAATGTTTACGAAAAATAGAGATCTATTTGTTCTTTAAGAAATGAAAATTACTAACTAGAGTCTGTTTGACTTGAGTTTTAAAAACTATTTTCTTGTTTTTAAAATTTCACAAAGAACAAATTTGTTCATTCAAAGTTTTAGAAAACTAAAAACTGTTTTTAAAAAGGGATTTCAAACGAGTCATTTTTTTTTTATAATTACTAATTTGATTATTAAAAACTCAAAAGTCAGTTAACTTATGAAAACTAAATATTAGTCAAACTAATTTTTAGAGTGACTAAAACGTCCTAAAGTTATTTCAAAATGACTAATTTGACTCATATTTGAGGACTAAATTGATATTTTTCATTTCTCTAAAACCTAACCCGTTCGTGATTTTTGTCAAGTAATATAATAGGGTTGAGTTTTTACTTAATTATTTTATCATGAAATTATATATTTTATAAATGCTCATAATATTTTTCTTCTAAGAAATATTCACTACGCCAAAAGCTCAAATAAAGAACGGCACAATCAGTAGCGCTTTTGTAAGAAGCGCTCCCTATTTCAGACATGAGTAGCGCTTTCCAAATAAGCGCTCCTGATGGGGTATGCGAGATTTGCAATGAGGAGCGCTTTTAAAAAGCGCTCCTGATTGGGTATGCGAGATTTGCAATGAGGAGCGCTTTTTAAAAAGCGCTCCTGATGGGGGTATGCGAGATTGGAAATGAGGAGCGCTTTTTAAAAAGCGCTCCCTATTGCAAATCTCGCATACCCCCATCAGGAGCGCTTTTTCAAAGAAAGCGCTACCTATTCTCAATTTCTAAAAACCCTTCACGCGTTATTTCCTTCCCGTTCCCAAAAAACCCTTCACGCACAAACAGTACACCTCCCCTCCTCCCCCCCTCAACGTCCCAAAATCTCTGAACTCCCCCTCCTCCCTGCGCCGCCGCGTCCCCAAATCGTTCCAAAATCTCTCCACACTCGCCGTCCTCTCCACCATTGTTTACTGCGACTCCACGCTGTCCTCTCCACCGTCGTTTTCTGCGATTCCACGCCGTCCTCTCCACCATCGTTTGCCACGCCGTCCTCACAAGGAAGGTTAGTTCTTGCCCCTTTTATTTTTATGGGTTCTTTCCTCTTTCTCTTTTTGTTGGTGATAGTTTGATCTTCTTCTTGATAGTTGTTGTACGTGATTGTTGGTGATATCAAAACATTCCCTTTTGCTTATTATTGCTTAATGAGAAAATGGAAGTAGCAAGCCTTTCAGTATCAGATTTGGGTGTTTGTGTTTCTGTTGAGTTAGCCCTAATCACTGTACTAATCGTGTATCAATCTAGAAAGTAATATAGTCTTCTCTCCACCTTCAGTTATCTTTTTTGCGTTGTTATATTATTTTGGTACTATTAATCTATTATCATGAAAAATATTGGCTTGCAGATGGGATTTTTGTTTCTATAAGGGGAATGTAGTTGAGCACCTGGATGGTCACACTGACATTATTCACAAGCAGCTTTACAATGATTGGTTGCCTTGGTAAGACCCAACCCTTTATTGCTTATCATGTAGCACTTCTTGTTTTAAATTAGTCTCTTACTGGTGTTTTTTGGTAATAGATTTATTATTTTCATTTGTGTTTTTGCAGGGGAATGAAACGAAGGGATCTCTTGTTGCGGCGCTATTGGAGGAGAGAAGATGATGGAACCTATGGTAGTAGTGAATTATGAAAGAAAATATATTTGTACACACAGTTATTCTGAATGAAATTAACTTCTTTGGTTTTCCTTGTCACAGTTATTCTTCACCATTCTGTGTTTCACAAAAAGTGCCCTCGCCAGAAAGGCTATGTCCGTGCCTGCCTTAAAAGTAATGTATGCTATGCTTAAACTGTAGAAACATTTCTAGTCCATTTTTCTAGCTGGTCTTTTACTACCTCAAAAATAAACCTGATACTATTGGAATCATGATGTTCCTGTTTTCAATTATCTTCATTCTGAACTTTAATAGTAGTTGACTGATTTTTGAATCGTTTTCCTTCACTTGACAATTGGTGCCATCATAATATCCAATTTATGCATACTTCAGGATTTCCGAATTTGTTATTTTAGAAGTTCTAGTACCCCAGAGTGTTGCTTGATAGACAGTTCAGTGGAAAGTCGTGAATGAGTTGAAGGATGATTCATTACATTCTTTTGTAGGTGGAGGGTATGTTATATCATCAGTGAACAAGGGAAAGCAATCTGTTGTAAAGCATATGCTTGCTATTGATTGGAAATGCTGGAGATCTTATCTTAAATCCTCATCTGCATATTCCATAACCATTCAAATGCTTGGGAGAGTCGCCGGTAGTCTTCTTTTGTTGACAAGTTTATATTACTGGACATACAATTATTTTATATCGCTGGATCTTTATGTACTCGATTAGAAGATAAATGTTTTAGTTTATATTTTACTTATTGATTCTCTTGCATGTGCAGCATTACGAGAATTGTTTAGAGCTAGACTAGGGAATTGCTCTTTTTCTGATTATTCATTTGGAGAGTTGACAAGAAACAGCAGGGTTGATCTGAAGGAAGATTATGCCAACTCTGATACCCAAATTCAGGTAGATGATAACAATCATGATACCTCAATTGGAGAAGTAGATCCAGCACAATCAGAGCATTCCAACCTTGTTAGTCTAAATGATGCCGATGATGAGTTTTATGATGTTATGGAACCATTAGACTGTGATGAGTCAGGAAATGGATGGATGGCTGAATGTAGTCATCAAAAGTCTCAGGTAAAATTAAAAATAGCTGCTTTTATTGCACTTGAAAGAAATGAACAATACAAAGTCATATTAAAATGTAGTTTGTGTCTTGAAAATTAATATTGAGGGATTGCTTTAGGAATTGTACAATATATATTTGATAATGATGCGAGCCTGAAATTACAGTAATGGATAATAAAGAAAATAGATCAATAATGAAGAACAAAAGTATATTATTTCTGGAAATCAAAGGAAAATACAGAAGGATAAAAGTCCTATTGTCCACAAAGCAGTAAGCTCCTACAGTGGCATGATGCTCACTGCCCATAACAAACTCAAACATTCCAAAAGCTACCTCTCACGTCCCATATATAACAGCCCTCACCACACACTCACATGGTCCCTCACCCCTGCCACATCAGCATACACAATCTGCTGCTTCCTATTATTCATAGCATAGGACAACCACATAACGGGCTTGGGCAGCTGATGTGTTAATTGCCTATTTAGGCCCAAATTCTCACTTGGGGTCCTATCAGGCAATGATGATCAGTTAGTGCCACAAATGGGCTTTCAAATATCATTTATTACTCTCAGAAATTTTGGTTTACTTTACCTATTGGTTGATCAACAACGCTTTAGCTTTGAAGCAGTCTCAAGACCTAAACTTGTGTAACCTTTCAGGTGTTGTTTACTCCATAATCTAAAATTAAAGACCCGAGGCTTTATGGATCTTTGATATGACTCTTCTTAAATTTGGGCTTAGGGCCTAACTCATCCCCACAAAACCGACTTGCAAAGTGAGGAATGACCGAATGAGGACTACCCAAGCCTCCTAAGGATTACTTAGGCCATATCTCTCAAAGTGGGACTTCAATAGACCCCTTCATTGAGTGCTACCACGAGCATTTTCACCACTGCTCTGCTGATGATATTCCAAATGGTGCATTCAAAGGCAGAGTTGTATTTAGCCATATTTTGGCTTTATGCATTTTCATATAGTCTAGCAATTTAATTTTTTATCTTGTCAAACCCATGCTTACTGCAACCATCTTTATCACTGCTTGTGACATTTCAAGAGGTGCTAGACATTTTATTAGCATATCACATAATGCATATATTTATTTAAATCCACTTTCATTATGCTGAACTTCCCATGCCCTGCCCTTTCATTGTTAAGCTTGTATTTTGGTTGATGTGGTATTTTTTTTCTTGCCCTCCTGTGACTTTGGGAATTTCAGGAATTTCGTCACCGGAAGTTATCAACTGCTGCAAATTTTGTGAGAATATTACATGATCTTGCATGTGATTTGCATACTCTTCGATAACATATGGTAATTATCCATTATGTACCTTTTTTTTTATTAACAATGCCTAGAGACGATTTGCTGCAATTCAGAAGAGGGGTTATGTGGATTTGCACGAGATGGTCAGGGGAGACAGTATCACATGCTCGTATGGATCCACTCTTCCAAAAGATCCTACTTGTACATTACCTTGCAGTTTGACAGAAGCAGATCCTTCTACTTTATTGATTCGTGGAGAAAATTATCTCCAAGACTACCTGAAGGTATAAACAGAAAAAAAAAGTTATCACTTTTTTGGCGGTATTAATTGCAAACATAGAGGGAAATTTCTATTTTGGTTTTTGTTTTTCCCACTCGTGCATGCATCTGTTTCATCTTTGTCCACTTTGTTACTTCAACAGTCTATTATGGATGATCAAGTTCTAAATTTACCATCAAACACTTTGGTTTTTTGGTTACCACATGATATGCAAGTATCTTTTATATTGTTTATCGGTTTAGCCATTAACTTTGTCACTAACCTCAAACATCTATTGATCATTAGATTAAAGCAAAGGGGACCTTGATGCAAATGGTTGCTGCGGATTGGTTGAGATCTGACAAAAGGGAAGATGATCTCGGTGGCCGTCCTGGGAGCATCGTGCAGGTTATTTTTTTCATTGATGTTTTGGTTCTTGACTTTGATAATATTTAGTCATTGAGTAGCTACTTATGCTTGACCGCTTTATACTTTATAAAGAAAAATCACTTTGATGACTTTTTTTACTTGCAGAAATATGCAGCACAGGGTGGACCTGAGTTCTTCTTCATTATAAACATTCAGGTTAATTAATCAGTAGTCCTTTGCTTAAGTTGTCCGTAACTAAAATTTAGGATGATACTAATTTAGGTATTTCTATGAACCAGGTTCCAGGTTCTACTACATATAGCCTGGCATTGTACTATATGATGAATACCCCTATGGAAGATACTCCTTTGCTCCAAAGTTTCATCAAGGGTGATAAAACCTCACGACCTTGAACATCTCTCTCACACACACACACACACAAAAAAGAGAACATCAAGAGATAAATCTGTCATCAAAATGTCTCAGAAAAATTATTGCTGCTTTTCCCAACACTCCAAGCCTTGGGCATGAAGTGTCTAAATCACTGAAAAGAAAATCCTATTTTTGTAGTACCTCATATTGGATATGTTGTAATTTTTGTTGATCTTTTGGTACATGAGGATTTATGTAATTTTTGTTGATATTTTGGTACATGAAGATTTATATGTTGGCACATTTTTGTTGGCACATATGCTGATTGGTACATGAGGATGTATAATTAGTTGGAAATTGATTTGAAATTGGTTATTGATTTGGAATTTTATTTGGAACTTTGTTGCTGGTTGTTGGTT
Source organism: Astragalus membranaceus (assembly GCA_039519185.1). Lineage (NCBI taxonomy): Eukaryota > Viridiplantae > Streptophyta > Magnoliopsida > Fabales > Fabaceae > Astragalus > Astragalus membranaceus. Next base: position 158,965,976 of record CM076848.1, on the reverse strand, counting down.
TCTGGTTGTTGCTGGTTTCTGATTGCAGGGAGCTGAGAATTGGTAATATAGAAGAAACAGGCCAAACTTTCTTAAAAAAAAAATTAGGCATTGGTAGCGCTTTCTTTAAAAAGCACTACCTATTGTCTTAGCGCGCCTAGGAATAAGGAGTGCTTATAATAAAAAGCGCTCCCTTTTCTTAAGACCATGAGGAGCGCTTTTTACGGTAAGCGCTCCTTATTGTCTTAGCACGCCTAGGAATAAGGAGCGCTTATAATAAAAAGCGCTCCCTTTTCTTAAGACCATGAGGAGCGCTTTTTACGGTAAGCGCTCCTTATTGTCTTAGCGCGCCTAGGAATAAGGAGCGCTTATAATAAAAAGCGCTCCTCTTGCCTGTTTTTTGGGAGCACTTTTCGAGCGCTACCTTTGGGTGATTTGCAACAGGAGCGCTAGCTTTAGGAGCGCCCGAAAGCGCTCCCTATGGCCTAAAAAAGCGCTCCCAATGCTTAAATCTGTTGTAGTGATTAGACAATTTTTTGCCCCCACGACATAAAGTTTCTGCACCTGTCCTGGACACGAGGGTCGACCTAGTGCTCTCAGACTCGATTTTTGCAGTGACAAGCTTAGTGTTGGCCAGTGCAAAATATGCCTCTAAGAGCATCTCCAATGGTAAAAAAAAGTAAGCAACACACTTTGAGTTGCATACAATGCCACATAATACTTAATAAGACATCATTAAAATTTCACTCCAATGGAAGTTTCTAGCTAATGAATTATTTTAACTCACAAATATTGTCTCTCTCTTCAACACACTATATTATCTCTCCTAAATTTACACTCTCAAAAGCAAAAGAAATAATATTTTAATACTATGAAACTCTCTCTGAGTTTCTTACATATGAAACTCTCAAAATATTATGCACCTCTCTTTTATAGATGACACACAAATATAATATTTTATTATTAAGCAACTTGCATTGGAGATGCTTTAAGCATGAGCGAATTATAGTCTTTTATTGAAAGCGTTGGGACAATTTTTTTTGGTAAGAGTAGGAAAACAAAAAGAAAACAACAATAAAGAAAACAAAACTATTTCCTCTTAAAGAGGACTCTAGAGGCATCAGATTAAAGAAAATAATTGATACCATTAAGGGAGTCTTCCAATTTCTACCAGCCAATTAAATTAGCTGCTCCTTTTTAGCCAAAAATTTTGCAGTTGTATTAGCTTCTCTCAAAGTGTGAGACAACTGAACATTCTAATCTCTAGTGATAAACTCTTTAATATTGCAAGTGGTAGCTGCATAATGATGCCATAGATTAACAGTCTGGCGCACTAGCTGAATAGCCAAAGTAAAATCAAAATAGCAAACCACGTCACAATATCAAAAACTAAATAACTAGAAGTTGCCCCAATTAAGTTTATTGGTCCAAGTAGATATAAAAACAATAACAAGTTTATTAGTCTATTATTAGTCAAAATGAACTATTGTATTAAAATAATAATAATGTTACAATTAATTTTTTTTTTAAAAAAAAAAACTCATGCACAAGAAGGTAACAAAGACACGAAAGCCGTAGGAGAGAATTTGTTTTTGGTCAACTGATTAAATTAAATATTTGACAATCACAGGGCAAAGGGCTAGCGCCAAACAAGCTTACAAGTTTTTTTTTTATAATCAATACAATTGAAGGGGGTATAAGGGGTGCATCAACCCTTACAATGACGATGAGGCCTCGTTAAAACCTCCAAGAGCCAAAACCCAATGAGAAAAAAGCTGGTAAAGGAAATAGGTACACTAGGACTCACAAAAAAGCTAACCCTAATAAGTGTGGCTAGATAAAACATGTGAAATCGTAAAAGATTTTCTAATATAACCATAACATCTTCTAAACACTAATGAACAAAGTGCTCCTCTGCAGGGGGCGGATCCAGATTAAAAAATAGGGTGTTCCTTCAATGAGCAGGATTAAGAAATGAAGAAAAAGAGGATAAGTGGTGTTTCCCTAGATTCGAACCCAGCCCCTTTTGTGCAAAGTTTGAGGGTGTATTACCACTAAGGCAGGATGTTTGGGTGTTCCTGGGGACACTAGGAATACCATTTGAAGCCACTGCTCTGCAGAGTTATGTATAACTAAACTAAGACTCAAGCGCCAGGCAAAATAAGCATTCCAAAATATAAGCTTTCTAGTTAACATTTACTGCAAATAAATTCTCCATTTCTAAACATCAAATTGATTGTTGTTCCAAGTTCCTTTGAGAAATTGGATAATAATTGTTGTTGTCTCTATTATAAGATGAATATAAATCTATACAAAGTGGTGTTTCCTTATGTAGAATCCGAATCAACTCTAAAGGAGGATGACAAATACAGTTCATTAGGATAAAAAAAAATACAGTTCATTGGTAATTCCTGAGCAGTCCTAAGTTTTGCTATAGAATGGGTTGTCTCATACCTTCTCTAGTTGTCCAGGTAAATCCAACCTTTTTGAATTTTTTACAAAAGTGCTTGATGTCTTGAATTATGTCGTAAGTTTCTCCCAAGCAATCTCCATACCTACAAGCTTCCACTAATTCCTTGTTATCTAATTCAAAAGTTACATATGAAATTACAAGATTTATTGCCAATAAAATGTAATCATAAAGGGCAATGGCGTCAACTATCAGTGCATTTGGGGCTGGAAATCATCTAGCAGTACCCCAAGTTAATTCTCCAAAGTAAGTTCTAGCTATAAAACCTCCAATTCCTTTGCATGTACACCTACACAAAAACTAGCATCAGAGTTTAACTTAGTAGTTTCTTCTTATGGTGGGACACACATGAATTTCACCAAGCAGTAACACAACGTCGACATCAGAATGAACCCACGAGTAATCAGGTGGGGTGCAATCAATGGTTCGAGCTTTCTTGGGTTTGTGCAGAAATAAAATAGTCTCCCCCAGGATAGCCATGGGGGAAGAATTCGATCCAAACCCAAAACTCCTTCCTCCTCGATCGAGATCAGGTTCTCCGGTCCTTCACCACCAGCAGGGGCGGAGGAAACCTCTTCCTCGTAAACCCTTAGCATTTACAGGCTGAGATCAAGGTGAGGAGAGTAGGGAAGAGAAAGAGGAATAAACAAGAAGGGAAGAGGAGACTAACTCGAAAAGGTAAAAAATCTTGAAACTTGAAAAGCTTGGAGGCAAGAACTTGCAGAAACTTTGCAAAAGACTCAAAGAAATCGTAAAGAAGAGGAAGAAGGGTTCACCCTTCTATCAGAAACGACTTAAGGCTCAAATCAGATTCGAGCAGTTGAAAGCCAAAAGAAACTTTAGTCGGCCGCAAGATCTAACGACCCTGATCCGATCACAGAATCAACGTGCTTGATGTGAGTTGTCACGCGTAATCTGTCACATTACTTTGAGGCACTCAAACTTTAAATGATGTCTGAAATGAATCTTCTTCGAGACGCACAACAATCTGATTTCGTCACATCTCGGCTCGATATTGCAGAGCTCAGGCAGTTTCTTTAAACTTCGAATCCTAATTGAATTAGAAATCTATGAGGCTTGTGTTATGGTCCCGACTTACGTCACCGAGCTCGATGGAGAGGTCCCTGCATAACTCTCTGTATTAGGCCAAGCGACCAATGTCATGATTGTGGGAGATCTGAGCTCTCCCCGAAGGACAAAATTTATGCAAAGTCGGCCATCGTCACGATAGTGAGAGATCCGAGCTCTCCCTTAAGGCCAACATCCATGCCAATATACAATGCATTACAAAAGATGCTAAGTTTGGAGATCGGTTACCGAACACTACCCCGGGTAGGCTACCTCAGAACTGAGCTATGAACCCTCAACAGAAGTCGGCATAATCCTTATCCCAACCACTCATAAAGGGAGCATTTAATACGTGTTCCAACGATCACGACGATTATCAAATCCGAAGATCTCGTAATGTTCGTGATCGCGTGATTATAAGACATGTGATATTAAACTAGCGTAGAGCACTTCACTCATATCCAACTGCATCACTCTACTATAAATAGGGGTTCTCACCCCCCAGGTTTGGTAATTAATGCCTTTTTGTCCTAAAAATTTTCTCACTCTCCTCTCTGGTTTTTCTTAAGCTGTAAAATAACTTAGGCATCAGAGTGCCTTTGTAAGGACAACTATCGGTATGGAGAATTGAAGACGTCAACCACGCGTGCAGAGGATAGCCACTGTTGTGCAAAATTCGTCACTAGTAGAGAGTTGTATTCAATAATATTGAGAAGGAACTCATTATTAAACGATTTCAAAATATGAAATCAAATAGAGAATAATTATGAAATGTGTAATTTAATTTATTAAAATTTAAAATTTATGATATTTTTAACTATGCGTGATTTAAAAAAAATACACCACAGAACACCAAGATATTTATAAGAGACCAAAATGGTAACTATCTTGTTTCTACCATTTCTTTTGCCATGTTCTAAAAATGTTACAAAAAGATAACAAACAGAGGTATCTTAAAATATACATCCTAAGGGTGTGTGACATCATCAATGAGGTGGGTTCTCCCCCCATTTTGGCGCCAACTTTCCCCCTCCCTCCCCCCTTTGGCGCCAAACCTCCACCCCCTCCCCCCTCTTTTTTTTCATCTCATTTTTTATATTTTCATTTTTTAAGAATACATTTAAATTTAAGAAAAAAAATTAGATCTATAAATAGATGAAGTTTGTTCCTCAATAATCGGATTGGTGAAAAATGAAAATTAATTTCCTGATAAATTATGTAAAGTGTGATGCTAGCCACTGTGTTTTAAGGTAATTTAGAGTCTAACAAAAATTAGCTGTTCAAAGGAAATAGTAATGCAAAACAGTGTGTTTTGGGGATTCTTAAGCGGTCGAAAAAAAATTAACTGTTCAAATATGCAGAGTTTGTTCCTTAGTAACCTGTTTGTTGAAAAAAAAGAACTTTTATGTAATGTGATAATGACTTACTTGATTATCATTTGTTGTCTATATTTTAATGGATCAATTTCATTTGTGTCACTAACTATATTCTTTTCATTCTATGCGACATTCATAATTTTATATTTTAAGGGTACTTTATGGTTCACTAGAAATTTTAACTATTCAAATAGCGGAAATTGATTCCTCCATAATCAGATTAGTGAAAATGGAAATTAATTTCGCAACAAATTACGTAAAGTTATTTTTGATGCTAAGTTAATGTGTTTTTTTATACTTTAGTGTTCGTAAAAAAAACACTAACAGTCCAAATGCTCAACGTTCAGTGCTCAATACCAAAAAAAAAATTAACTGTCTGAATGCGCAAAATTTGTATTGGCGAAAAAAAATCAAGACAAAATATATAAAGTTCGATGCTAAGTAGTGTGTTTTTTTATAATTTAGTGTTCGTAAACAATATTCATCTATTCAAATATGTTATGTAGAGTGTTGTTGTCTGAGATCTTATGTAATGTGATAATGCGTTAAACTAAAGTTATTTGATTATCATTTGTTGTCTATATTTTAATGGATCAATTCCATTTGTGTGTTGATTTTTTTAAAAAAATTAACTGTTTGAATTACTTATGTCTGAATTATAAATTACTATGCTACCTTATTTCCATGGACTATTACTTATGTTTGAATTATAAATTCCCGTTAATTTGTGTGCTGATTTTTAAATTATCCATCAAATTTTAATATCCCAACAATTATAAAACTTCGACCCCGCACGGGTCCGGCACTAGTTTTTTTTATAATTTAAAAGAACATCAAAAAAATCTCAAAAAAAAATAATAAAAGAACATCAAAAATATTAGGAGCAAGAAGCATTCTTCTAGAAAAGTGCATGTTCATATTATCCGGTTTCCATTACAAGTTTACAACCCGACAAAACACAGGTCCCTTCTTGCCAGCATGGCTCCCATGTATCAACTAACTAAATTTCTATTCCACCTACTTTACTTCAAAATTCCAGGCGACTTATCCTCACACGATCTATCTTCCGCACACTTCAACGGCTCAGAGTTTCCAAACGCCATTCTGCAAGTGAGATTCACTCCACAATGCAAGGGTTCAAAAGGTATTTCACAATAAAGAAGCGGGAACCCTTGGTTCCAAAGTAACTGCAATGGGACAGATCACAACCACTGCATCCGTTCCTCTTAACATGCGCACGATGGTAGCTTATCACGGGTCATAACACTTGCAAATAAACTCTCAATTTATTAGTGTCGGGGCCTAACACAATTAGCAAAGTTGATATTCTTAGATTGGATATTTTTTAGTAGTTATTTTGGTTTGACCTCAAGCTATCCATTTTACGTGTGTAAGTTTATAGATGGTAGCAGACAAAAAAACTCTCAATGTAGACTATCTTTGGAAAAGTTAATTCGTTAGCTTATAGCATATGCCTTATAAAGGAGAAGCTATTTGTAAGTGTTGCACGACTCGTTTATGGCATTCTTTCAACAGCTTGTGGCCTTTTTTAAAATACTATTTAAAGTAGTATTTGAGCGTATCTGTTGTCATTTATATATGTTGTTAGCTTATCTGTTATACGCTAACTTATTCGCTATCTACTAATTTTTACCGAACAAATATGTAGTCTCTAAAGTGTCATTCTCTTTCTCTTTTGTGTCCAACTATGAAAATCTATTATAAAGTCTTTAAAATTTATTTCCATCCATCAATTTGTTTCATAATCATCAAATTTTAGGGATTAAATTCAATCACATAGAAAAACTTTAGAAATTAATTAATAAGATTTTTTTGGTAGATATCTAATATCTATTTATATAAACAAACTTCCTACACTCTCTATTTATACAAAAAAACAAGAAAATTTAATGACTATTTGAACTACTGATTAATATTTAAAACAAATATTTCTTATTGATAATCTACTATCTCTCTTTTGCTATCTACTATAATCTATTAATCAACTAAAATAATCAATTGAAACTACGAGATAGTTGCACTGATATATAAAAAAACACAGGAAAATTGCATTGATATATAAAAAAACACGAGATTAATATTTGTCATTGATAATTAAATTTTTTGAAGACTACTACTACAAACCTACTATCTAAAAAACAAGAAGACTTAATTACTATTTAAACTACTAATTAATATTTAAAACAAATATTTCTTATTGATAATCTACCATCTAACTTTTACTATCTACTATAATCTACTAATCAACTAAAATAATCAATTGAAACTAAGATAACTGTACTGATATATAAAAAACACGGGATAACTGTAGTGATATATAAAAAAACACGGGATTAATATTTACCATTTATAATTATAATTTTTGAAGACTACTATAAACCTACTATGTAAAAAACAAGAAGGTTTAATGAGTATTTAAAACTATTAATAATTATAACACACGTGACAAATATTTGTCACTAATATGTAAAAAATGACAAATAATTGTCACTGATATATAAAAAACACGAGATAAATATTTTTTATTGATAATCTACTATCTATCTTTTACTATCTACTATAACCTACTAATCAAGTCAGATAATCAATTGAAACTATGAGATAACTTGCACCAGTACATAAAAAAACACAGGATAACTGCACTGATATATAAAAAAACACAGGATAACAACGCTGATATATAAAAAAACACTGCACTGATATATAAAAAACACGGGATAAATGCATAGATTGTTTTTAAATGATACTTTTACATTTTTAGATTTTAATACTTATCTATTTTTTATTTGAAACTCTTTTTTTATCTACTTTAAATTTGTCTTAATTTACACGGGGTAATGTTCAAACTATTTAAATACTATATAAGTTCATTCATAAAAAGAACACGCCAACACCTGTGCGTATCCACGGATATCGTATCGGTTACTACCTAATAAGGTTTCGGTGCTTAAATAGGAGAGTGATACTTTAACTCACTTACCGTATAGATAAAATCAAACCCTCCAAAGTCAAGTCATCGCATCCAACGGCAGCAATAAGTCTTGCCGCCAAATCTTCAGTGATCGTTCACCACACGTCCTGCTTTCCCCAAATAATCAAAGCTTTCAGTTTCAGATTCAGACATTTGTTACCTTTTTTCTTATTTTTCAATTTAATTTAACTTTCACACTCTACAGTCTTCAAAAACCGTACTCAGCATGCAAATGCAACAACAACTAATAAATTTATGAAATCGCATTTTACACTTTTGTTCGCATTTTCATTCTCACTCACTTTTTCATGGTACATTACACTCTATTGTTCTTCTTCTCTTCTCTCTATGCATATGTTTCTATTTTGAATATTGAATTCCTATTATTGTGGAAAAATCAATGATCATTTTAATTTTGTAGAGTTTGCATGAGGAATGGTAGATTTGAGGCTTTGAGGTTTTATATTCATCAGGTAATTTTGTCAGATCTAGATTCATGAGTTAATTTAGCTCCAATTTCAGAATTTGATGGGAGATTCTGTGTTCAGTGATCTACTATTTCTTGTTTGTATAACAGATCTTGGGGATACTAGTTTAGTGAATTGAATTCTTAATTAGTGTTTGGAATTGGGGTATAGTTTTTGTTTCAGTTAGATAATTCTCACGGAGCTTGAGAGATCAATTTATCAAAACATGATTTGCATTGTGGTTAATTTATTTGATTATTTTATTTTTTTAGTGTACTATTATTGTCGGTGAAAACAGAGTAAAGCAATGAGTGGTGGCCCATTTAGGTGTAGTTTTATTATTTCATTAGAAAAAAGATGCGATTAATTTTGTAAATTATATGTCTTTCTATAGTTGATTGTTGCTGGTCATTAATCCCTTGAGATAAAGTTTCAAAGCCGTTAGGAATAAGTTGGCCTACCTTGCTTTAGTAAAATCATCATTCTCCTGTTACTCTTTAAGAAGAAGGAAATTCTTTTTTTAGAGTAAATATATCCTTGTGCCAAAGAGCTGTTATCCCATTTCAAGCAGAAAATTTTCCCAATGGTAAAGAGAAGTTGCCAGAATGAGTTATGCAATATAGGACGTGAGTTTAGACAGAAGCTATAGAAAGTAACTTCCATGGCCAGCTCGTGTCTTAGCTTCTGCTTAATTCAACTATCTTGTGGCTCATGATTTTTCTTCTACAGGTTGCCACCACAGAATGGGCAAATCACCAGGAAAATGGATCAAAACTGTACTATTTGGGAAAAAGTCACCCAGATCAAATATTTCAAAAGGAAGAGAGGTAATGCATATAGCGGCGCAGAAATTATATTAATGTTAGACAATATTTCTAATTACGCACGCATGTAAAAGGGTCATAATTGGAAAAAATGATCCCAATTAGGCTTGCACCAAATCCCTACCAATTATCTGCGGCACACTATAATAACTGCAGTTGCACTCTTGAAAATATAGCAGATTTATTTTGTCCGAAAAATGAACACATTTTGATATGAACTCTGCCTTAGTGAAACTTCTGACTTCTTTTACTGTTATTTTGTGTAGAAGCTTGTAAATAAAAGGGAAGAAGTGGCGGCTTCTAACGCATCGGATAATGGCCTGACATTAGATCTAACCCCCATCAAGATTCCCAAAAATGAGGACTTAGAACTGATGAATGAAGAATCAGAAAATTTTTCACCTAGGAATCAAGAAATAAACATCGAGGCATCTGTTAACCAAGACGCACCACCCGATCCGGAGACAATCAGGCTGGAGGAAGCAGCAATAAAGGCACAGGCTGCTTTCAGGGGTTACATGGTAGGTGTCTTACTATCTCAAAGGCACTTAGTTGTTCTGTAGCACTGACACTTCCGGCTGAAGACGTGTCCAGTGTCCGACACGTATTGTGTGGGACACCGACACAGACACTTACACTTCAATTACTCGTATTTTCAAATTAAAACTGGTGTATTTGTGTCTGTGTCTGCGTCGGTGCTTCATAGCTTAGCTGATGAAATTGTTAGTATTTTTAGCAATTGGGAAATATCTTTGAGTTCTGATAGTGTGAATTACTGCAAAACATAGAATTTGATATTAACTAATGGAAGAATTACATGTGAAGGCTCGCAGGGCATTTGGGGCCCTGAAAGGCATAATAAAGTTGCAAGCACTTATTCGTGGGCACTTGGTTAGGAGACAAGCTGTTGCTACATTATGTGGTATGTATGGGATTGTGAAGTTACAGGCACTTGTTCGTGGAAGGGGTGTTAGGCACACTAATGCTGAATTTGGAATTCAAGAGCAGTACAATCTATTTAAGCCTCTGGTATTGTTTTCTAAAAATATGTAAATTTTCCTCAGTTTGCCATGTTACATTTTTTTATTTCAGGCACGTTTCTTATTGTGTGAGTTTATAACCTGGCTGATTATCTAAGCAGGATTAGACCAAAATGGTCCTATAAAAAATGTCAAAATTTGGCTGAATACAGAGAACAAAGTTTTCTGAAATATGTGAAATTTTAATTTCTAATAAATTTCTTTTAGTTGGTGGATGGTGCATCAATCAGGCATTGTTGCATAGCGCCAATTGTATGACTGTATCATGCACAGAGAGAGAAAGAGAGAGGGATATTCTGCTGCATGTATATATTTCTTATAAAAATTATAAAAGAAGGAATTCATTTGCTACAAATAATTATGATTTGGAAACCTTACTGTTTTAACTTTTAACCACTCAACTGGTTAATGATGTTCAAAATTTTGAATGGTGGTTGATGAATAACCACATATTGACTTTCAAGTACTTCGTGGTTTGTTATTCCTAAATTGAGAATAGATTTACCAAGAATACATTTTTTGTTATTTTTTCTTCTATTAACTATTGCTAAGATTTTTTATTCTAAACGGTTGTGTGTTTGTGCATCAGGAAGGAAAACTTGGTGAGCCAGCTGGTATCTCGAAAAAACCTTCAAGGCTGTCCACAAATACCTTCATCTGTAAGGTAACTTGAATTATATGCATGCAATAAAATTCACTTTGTGTACATGTGTGCGCGGATTATATTGAGTATGTGAAAATGATTGCTTGCTGTTTCAGCTTCTTGCTTCTTCGACTACGGTTACGGTTCTGCATCTGCAATATGTTGTTGGGGATCCAAATTCAGTCCTAAGTTGGTTAGAACGCTGGTCAGCATCATACTTTTGGAAACCAGTTCCGCAACCCAAAAAAACTCGAGACAACATATCCCTTAAAAAGAAGGGTATTATTTCAACTGGAGAAGCTCAAATCAGCAAGTCAAAACGCACCAACAAAAAACTTCCTACTGCAAATTTTGAATCAGTCCAAGTGCAAACAAATCATAAACTCGAGAAACCAAAACAAAATTTCCGGAAAATCTCCAACCAACTGTCAGATCATGAGCAGGAAACTCCACAAAGTGAGCTTGAAAAGGTTAAACGTAGCTTGAGAAAAATTCATAATCCTATTATTGAGAACACTAGAATATCAGAAGTTGAAGGGGACAGTCCAAAACAACACTTGGAAAAGGAAACAGTTACTGCAGTTAATGCTGTTACAGAATCAGGAGTCCTTACTTCTAATGAAAAGATCAAGAAGGAAGAAGCATTAACCATCTCCAATGCACTTGATGTAGAAGTTATACCGAGACCATCGAATAACGAGGTGTCTGACATTCCAAGCAGTTTTCAAGTGAATGTAGAATCAATGCCATTGATAGAAACTACAACTAAAGATAGAAACATTTCTTCTCCCAATGAAGATAAGAATGAGCTGATCACTACTTTTAAGGATGAAAACCTTCCATTAACGAATGGAGATTCGATTCATAAGGAAGATCTAACCAGTAGGAAAAACCAGAAATCTACTCGGAAAGTTTCGATTTTAGCAAAGCAGGAGTATGCAGAGAATGGCTTACAAAATAGTCAAACATTACCAAGTTATATGGCAGCAACTGAATCTGCCAAGGCAAAGTTGAGGGCACAAGGGTCCCCAAAGTTTGAGCAAGATGAGAGTGAAAAAAATAATACTTCTGGCCGACATTCACTTCCATCCTTGACTAATAGCAAGGTTGATTCACATACGCCGAGGACACGTAGATCAGTTCAATCAGGTGGCAAAGGTGGCCCTAGAATTGATAAAACCATACCATCTTCTCGGGGTACAAATGGTATGATATAGTTCTTCCTGCATACAGTGGTTTGAATATATGCCACGTTATGATTTCTCTTAGAAAAAAATCACCTTTTTTGAAGTGTATTAAAATTGATTTGTAAGTTTAAAGTCACTTGTCCAATCTGCAGTGGATAGTGCTTAGAAGAGCTATAAAAGCTCCATAAAAGCATTATTAAAAGTCACGGCGGCTAAAACTATTGAAAAGAAATTTGGGAGACCAAAAACATATTTAACCCAAAATTATTTGCCTTTGTTTTTCTAATGACTGATACTCATAAACTAGTCAGTTTATCTGCAGGGAAAGTAATTCAAGCAGAGTGGAGGAGATAATCCGAGGAAGAGTAGTTTTCTTGACTGGAACATGAGATGAGATTGGGCTATTATCTGAGGTTATCTCTGATGAAAGTTGTTAAAATGATAGGACCATAGTTTGAATATTGAGAATGATATCATAAATGCTAAGCCTTGTTTGATTAGATTATTTTTTCTTCAACTGTAATAAGTCAATGTTCTGTGTGTTTCTTCTTATGATTCTTTGCTGTCCACATTGTATTTCGCTGTTTATTTATTTTGCCAGTGTGTAAAAACATTACTTGTAATATGAGTACGTGGATAATTCATGTATTTGAGTGATTAAATCCTACCTTGGTTATTAATCTTCTCCCAAATTAGTTAATATTTGTGGTTTAAACTCTGCAATAGGAGATTTGTATAGCACCCTCAACAGGTCTTCCCTTCTAACTTTAGATGCTGCATACTAGTCATCTTCATACAGTGCCGTGGTAGAAAAACTTCTCAACACAGAAATTACCTAAGCTACTTGGAGTTAGGTCTTGGAGTTAGGTTTTCGCCTTGGTTTTAATGTGATTGAATATTCCCACAAGTATTTGATGTTTGGACGAATAAATGTAAGAGTGATATGGGCACACAAGTTTTTTTTGTATAATAACAAATAAACACTACACACATTCTATCACACGGTCACACCTGAGTTAAACTTCGAAAGCCAGTGTTTCCAAGTTGCTGAAATTACCAATGCAACCAAAATAACATGAGCACAACCATCTGAATGCTAAATTAGGCTTGATGTGCCTTGGGTTAGGCCCCAATGAAGTTTGGCCTGGAATTAGGCTATCTAAATTCCCCTGTTCATGAGCCCCGAAGATAATACCATACTACCATCAAGTTCAACCTGGCCCAAAGGATTTAGAGTTAAACCAAACTCCTTGATTTCCCATGTCGCTCAGGGTTGCTCCTCCAGTTGCGACTTACTAACCACCACATGTGCGATGGTGCCTAGAAGATTTGGTGATGGAAGCTTAATCAGCCCGCACGACAACAAAGTTTTTTTCTTTGTTAATGATCTATTTTCCTAAGAAAGGACGTGTAGACTATGTAGTGGCTTCGTGATTATTTGGGGATAGCTGGACAATGTGAAACTTGAGTGTCCACTACAGCTATGTGTAGATCCCTGTCGGGAGGTTGGGTGATGGCAAAAGTCTGGCTGGAATACTCGAGACCCGACATTTTATGGCCATCGTGGGGTACTCCCACTCATGCTCAGCCATCATATACATGAGCACAGGGCTCTGCTATGCTAGCGAGGAGGTCCCCGCTGGCACAACATCATTCTGCGTGCAGCAATGGATCTAGATCCTCATATACATACATGTTTCCTTCTTGACCTCGACATTAATACCAAGGTGTCGTTCGGATTGTGGTTGTTTTGGTCTTTTCACAACCAAATATTTATGGGACTCCATCATCATCTCACCAAGCCCGAGTTCTTTAATCGTTAAGCCCTCTCTACATCTCCACCTTTGACTCTCATCTGGATCGCTACAAGCCTACAACTTTGTCACTCATAAAATAATCAATTCAAATCAATTTCACCATACACACATGCAATTGATCTTTAACAAAATTTAATCTTTCTTTCTAAGAGAGGTTTGGTTTTGCTTCAATAGAATTTAGATTCAATACATTCCTTCCTAAACATTCATTCCATTTTTCCCTTTTTGGAGAATAAATTTCCAATTTTAAAAGGAATCCAATGCTTGAGAAGGCAACAAAAGTGCATTCTGGCAGATAATAGTGGTGAATACAGGAGTCCGTTTAATCCCTTAATGTTTGATATCAATATGTTTTGATCAAATGTATCAGATGACACTAAATTTTTATTAGTGGAATCCGCTGAAGTCAGTTGAAGCCTATTTAGAATGTTCAAGTACAGAAAATAGACTATTTGCATGAAGAAAATATATTGGCTAATTGATGCATACATAGATTGATGCTCACCAAAGTCTGAAACAAATGATCAATTAAAAGTAGAAGAATAAAATATGCAACTCTACACTCATTTGTACATAAAACATTCAAGATTATTAATTAAACTCATCCAATGCACTGTAATTATTTTGAACTTTCTTGTTCACAAATCACGAGTGTTAATAGCATTATTCATTTTCAATTTTCTAACTACAAAGTAAATCAGTAATATAAGTTATAAACGGTAGGAAGTTAAACTAACTATAAATCATAAAAATCCCCTATACAATAGGGAAATGGAAAAATTCCAAATACTTGTTTAATATGTTCCAAATAACAAAAACATATACAAGTAAAAATAATCTCTCCTTGTTCAATAGGTTATAACTGTCAATTGAATTTTTACAACTTCCTAGTTTGTTGTATATTTGATTGTTTTTTACTATCACAATCTCAACAATTAATCTTCTAACCATTGATTATATCTTGACACTTCTATAAGGTCCTGCTCAATTTTAAGTACTCGAATTCATGCGTACCACCATCTCCGGAAAAACATTTAGCAAGAATCATTGAAAATTGTCTGAACTTACTAAACTGGGATCGATCACAACCCCATAAATTGTTCCTGGCTCGCCAGCACTACGTTGTGTCGCAGCAGTAGACGATGATAGTTGAACACCTTCAGGAACTGGAGCTTTATTGGAGTGGCCTGCGATACAAAGGGCACCAGCATCATCTTGATCCCAGTATACTTCTACCATAAACCCTCTGGAGTTTTCATCAGATTCTGTTCCTGGAATTCCCACAAATCTAGCTCCAACAGGAATCTGCACAAAAATAGCTAGTTGTCATGGCTGCAACATCTAATGAATTGAAAAAGCAAAAGGGTAATTTCTGAAAAGCAGAGATCTGAAATTGTTGAGTATTTTGTGGTTGCACTTTGAAAACTGTATTAATGTATAAATAAACAATTTAGGTAAAATTGTGCTTGAGGTCCTTTAAGTTTACTTAAAATTCCAGATTTGTCCTTTAAGTTTTCTTTTTCTCATTTGGGTGCTTTATGCTTTCGTTTATGTTTCAAATTGGGAATCCATTTCAAATTAGTCCTTCATGTTTCCGTTTATGTTTCAAATTGGTCCTCCATGTGCTCCGTTTATAAGGACCAATTTATTTAAGACAAAAGCAGAAACATAAAGGACCTATTTGAAACATAAACGGAAACATGGAAGACAAATTTGAAACATGGAGGACCAATTTGAAACATAATGAAAACATAAAGGACTAGAATGAGAAAAAACAAACTTAAAGGACGAATATGAAATTTTAAATAAATTTAAAAGACCTCGAGTGCAATTTCGCCAACAATTTATATTCACTTTTTTTTTGCTAGAGAATTCCACTACAACTAAGTAGAACTTAACCTCTTAAGAGGCATATACCAAAAGCAAAATGTGGTTACGCCTACCTCTACAGACTCTCCAGATGTTAATGTTAGAGTAACTAGCCTCCCTTCAGCTACAGCAGTTTCTAGCTCTGCTTGCTTTGCAATATTCAAGAACACTTCTTCCAGAGTTGCTAGACCAAGCTGGATGTCAGATATGCCAAATTCTTCTTCTCTATCTTGGAGCTCCGAAAAAAAATTCTAGTTGGGAAGCAACAGCAATACAAGAGAATATTAACCTATGTAACTAAGCATAATACCTTGATCAATATACAGGATTCAATTGAATATACCTTCATGCAGATAGAGAATACTGAACTAAACAAAAACATATTTCCAAATTATTAAATGGCAGAAGTGAAAAAACTATTTTTTCTTTGCAGGCAACAAAGAATCTGCCGAGTGTTATTCCATTTGAATTATTTATTTAATTATAAAAGTTAAACACAAGATAAGTGGTTACAATCTATTTTAATATATTATCAAGGCTTAAAGGTACTTTTAGTCCCTGCAAATGTCACAATAATCCAGTTTAGTCCCTGCAATTCCAAAACTTTTAAAATAGTCCCTGCAATTACTAAACGTTACTACTTTTAGTCCCTGCTGTTAGTTAAGGGTTAACACTGTTATCTTTTGATGATGTGGCACACCCCCCCACCCCACCCCCCCCACCCCCCACCCTTCTTCTTCCTCGTGAACCCCCCCCCCCCTCTGGTCAAAAAATAATTAATTATCACCACGTTCTTTGTTCTTCTTCTTGTGATGAAACGCAGCAACAACAATAAACAACAACTAGAACTTCTTCCTCTTCTCCCTCAACAATCCTTCAACTTCTTCCATCAAAATCCCCTTCTTTATCATTCCATCAAAATCCTCTTCGTCAAATCCAGAATCGCATCATCCAAACCCAGAAGTTTCAAGTCACAACCCATCGTTCGGAACCCACAAATTTCCATACTGGGTTCAGATTTGGTTCACAAATTTCCATCTTTTGAAACCCACAGATTCGCTACGGGATCACTGTTGTTTTGGTGCAGCGCCTATTGAATGGAATTAGGGTTTAGGGTGATTTCAAATTGGGGATGGAATTGGAAAGAAGAAAACGAAACAGGTGATGGGTGAGAGAAATCAATGATGGTGAAAAATCGAGTGTTTCTAGGTTTGAGAACGAGAACAGATTCACACAGATTCATCTTCTTCGCCATCTCCATCTTCTTTGTTCCCAAAAAACATTAGATTCATCAATGGAATAGGGAAGAAGAAGAGAACATATTCACGGATTCATCTTGTTACTTAACTTTGTAAAATGATTTTAATGGTTTTGCTAAAATGGTTTCTTGTAAAATGATTTCTTGTTGAATGATTTCAATGGGATTTGCGAAGAAGACACGTGTTTGTGTTTTGAAGAAGAAGAAACAGTGTGATTAATTTTGGATTTTTTAGTTATGTAATTTTTAGTAACAGTGTGGGGGGGGGGGGGGGGTGGGGGGTGGGGGGGTGGGGGGGGTGGGGTGGGGGGGGGTGTGCCACATCATCAAAAGATAACAGTGTTAACCCTTAACTAACAGCAGGGACTAAAAGTAGTAACGTTTAGTAATTGCAGGGACTATTTTAAAAGTTTTGGAATTGCAGGGACTAAACTGGATTATTGTGACATTTGCAGGGACTAAAAGTACCTTTAAGCCTATTATCAATATGCACAATGTTTGAAACTAACAAATACATCAGGTGTTCGAATAATAAGCATAACCAGAGTAACGGTTGTCACTCAAAACGTAAAACTTCTGCGTGTAGATGAATTAGCGTAGAAAAATCCAATAGAGATCCGCTTCTATGTTAATCAGTGATTTAACAGGAGTTAAAATTCAAACAAAGGTATAAGCCGATTTAAAAGAAATGGAATCAAAGCCCAGAAAAGAAAGCTTACCGTAAGGAGTGACTCTCTTTCATGTGGAATGACGAAAGTAAGAAAGTTATTATTCTCCTCTTTTGGTACTACATCCAAATGCTGCCAAAAAATATTTGAGGGGTCAAATACCAATTTTTTTTGTCAAAGATTCCAAATCATCATAATTATTCATCTCACATTCTTAAAGAATTGCTTCACAGCCTCACTATGTTCAGTATTGTTTCCATTGAAGCTAATATTAGCGATAAAACCAGTGCCAAAGCGCGATTTCAATCTGATTGAGGTGCCAATACACCGCATCCTTCCCTTTGCCATGATTCCTATACGGTCACTTAAAATGTCAGCTTCTTCCATAGAATGTGTTGTAAGAACAATGGCACGTCCTTTTTTTGCATTTTCAATTATGTCCCAAACATGCCTCCTTGTTATTGGATCCATACCAGTAGTCTAAGAAATAAAAATGAAGGATTAAATCTTATAATCCTGTATAAATTATGTATATATATATATATATATATATATATATATATATATATATATATATATATATATATATGCGCGAAAGGAAATATCTCGCTTTGCATACCGGTTCGTCCAAAATGACTAATTTAGGGTCACCAATAAGAGCAATTGCAACACTTAGACGGCGTTTCATTCCTCCACTGTAACTTCCAGCTCTCACATTAGCCACATCTTTGAGTTTCACCTCTGCCAATGATGCCGGGGTAATCTACATTTTCCGGAAGAACTTGAATTAAAAGGAATAAGATTAAGAAGGAGAATTCCTATTTTGTGAATAATTTCAGACAATACAAACTACTACAAATAAATTCCTGCGAGGGAGTGTGTAAGCGTGTCTTTCACTGTACAGAACAATTTCAGGCCTGGAGCAAACATACCATTTTTATGGAATCAGGGGAAAGGCCTTTAATGCTAGCAAAGAGATGGAGGTGTTCTGTACCAGATAGTACATCCCATAGGATATCAAACTGTAGAGTAGAAAATTCAGTAACATGTCAGTCATCTATTAGTGTGGCAAATTATGCATTCATGCACGAAAAGCATATATAATGAGAGAAAGAGAGACACCTGGGGACACACTCCTATAAGCTTTCGAATGTTTGCCATGCCAGCGGAGCTTCGGATGGAATGACCATATATCAATGCTGTTAAGGAAATTGTAAAGTTATATACCGTTGTAAATAGTAGATTTATTGTAAATATGTATTCGGCCCATTTATTAGGCCTGTTAGGCTTAGATTTAGAATAGTCTATTTAAATGTATTAGCGTTAGTACTCAATACACAATTCCAATAATATTCAATATATTTTTCCACATGGTATCGGAGCTCTCGATCTTGAGAGACTTGCTACTGCATAAATCCTAGTCACTTTAATTGCAGTAAAAAAAAACCCTAACCACCTTCATTCTTGCTTCCTTCATTGCAGCTTGCTCCTTTGTCCCTTGTTTTTCACCCACTGTTAGTGTTACTGCCACCGTACACAACCCATCCTTGCTCACCACCCATACCATTAGAACCAAAATTAAAAAACCGGACAAACCCTAAAACCACACCGCCGTTTTCCCGCCCATGTGCCACCACTACACATCTGCCCTATGCGCACGTGAGTCCCACGTGCCGCCCTACACGCGTCTGTTCCCGGCACGCTTCTCACTCCTCTTCCTGTTTTGGGGGTCCATTTTCAGCTTTGGGCACTTTGATTTTTGTGTAATCTTGGAGCCACTTGTTTGTGTTATTGCTTTATGTTTGGGTTACCGTTTCTGCTCTATTTGTGCTCTCACAGCACCTCTTTGAAGTTCCCGAACGCTGTCATCTATTCGATTCAGAATTTTTTGTGTGGGTCTTTTCCGAAGTTCACACCTTTGGTCACCGTTATAGGCCTTTTTTCACAATTTCGGACGCCATTACTGTATTTTTGCTGTAATGCTGTTACTGCTTGTTTTTCTTTGATTGTTATCACAGATGGCTGATAGAATCTCTATTAAGTATTAATTATTCTTTATCAATCACTGAGGATGAAGTGAATCGTTTAAAGGCCTTACTTGACTCTCTCAGTAAGCCATCTAGAACTTATTCTCTACCAACGACCGGTATGAGTGTATGCTCTCGATCCTTTAATGTTTGTGGTAGAATCCCTAAGAATGCTTGGATTCTTGACTCTGGTGCCACTGACCACATGACGTTTAATCCCAATTTGATTTCCTCTTATACCTCCTGAGTGGAAGAATTATGTTACAGTTGATAATGGTTCATATGCTCGTCTGGGAATGTTAACTTGCAACCTTTACTTCAGCTACAGGGTGTGTTACTTGTTCCCACACTCACAACTTTGTTCGTAAACTAACTCGTGATCAGAACTGTAAAGTAACATTTTCACTTGTTATTGTGTTTTTAGGGATCTTGCCATGGGGAAGACAATTAAAGTTGCTAAGGAACAAGGAGGGTTATGCTACTATTCTAGTGAACAAGATTGTTCGACGATGCTGCCTTTTTGCTTGCAGACCGAGTCTTCCGAGTCCTCTCATTCTGCCGCACAAATTTGGCTTCAACACAACGTCTTGGTCATCCTCCATTCTCTTTAGTTAAATGACTTGAAAATACAATGTGAAGGTCCTATGAAGTTATTTTGCAATAATAATTCGGCTATCAGTATTGCTCATAATCTCGTTCAGCATGACAGGACGAAACACGTAGAAATTGATCGTCACTTCATTAAGGAAAAGCTAGGCAGCGGGATAATATCTACAACTTACATTCCTTCTAGACACCGATTGACAGATGTGTTAACGAAGGGCTTGCCAACAGAACGTTTCAACCAGCTTACATCCAAACTGGGAATGATTGATATCCATTCACTAGCTTTAGGAGGGGTGTTGTAAATAGTAGATTTATTGTAAATATGTATTCGGCCCATTTGTCAAGCCTGTTAGGTTTATATTTAGAATAGCCTATTTAACTGTGTTAGCGTTAGTACTCAATACACAATTCCAATAATATTCAATATATTTTTCTACATATACTCTTCTTGATACCAACATTTGATCAGTGTTTTAAAAATCGATCCGACCGAACGGTTCAACTGGTTAAACCATGAACCGACACTGTCTACGATTTGGTTATTTCAATGGTTTGACCACAGTTTCATCCGGTTTAAAGTGGTTGAACCATGACCCGAGGTCTCACCAGTTTGGTTTTTAAAACATTGATTTTTATTACTGAATGGTCAATAGTCAAAGGGAGAGAGACAAAGAGTATCACCATCTCCATCAGTTACTGGGGAAATCCCTGTCAAACAACTGATCACCGTAGTTTTTCCAGCTCCGTTCGGTCCTAATAGACAAAATAACTGATCCTTTGCAAAGTTCACCCATAAGCCCTGAAAATAGTATGAGATTAACACATTGCTCATTCTCCAAGCATACCAATCAAGGGAAAATTACAAACTTCCTCAAAATTTCATATTGAAACATGAAATGTATGAAAATAGACAAAAGAAGAATAATTTTTTTTTCTATCACCTCACTTTTCTAGTACTAAAATTTTACCTTAACAGCATGGTAAGGACTACTTCTTTCACATTTACAGCAACCAATGCTAACTGTACCAGGATAACTCTTCCTAATGCCATGTAACTGAACAGCAACATTTGAATCAGCCGCACGTTGTGCTTGTTGCTGTTTCACAGCATTTTCTTCTTCAAGAACATCTTCATCATCTGGTGTACTATGCCCTTCTTGCTGGGCTGGTATTAAGCAACTAAAAATCCCACCCTCTATGAAAATAAGATGAAAAGACGTGGAAGAAGAAATAAGCTATAAAAAGCAAGAAAAAAGAAAAAATGAATTCAATTTAAATCACAAAATAATTATCACCTTTCACTTTTTGTCCTCCATTTCCCGTCCAATAACCAGGACTTAGAAAGTATAACATGGATTTCCTCACACCCATGGCATTTGGGATTATATTGTCGAAGTAGAGGGCCAGAACGAACCACAGAACAAACGTAGCCAGAAGCCATTTATAAGTACCATTCTGTCAATGGAAGAAGAAATGTGAAGTTATTGCTGTGACGTGACGCATATAAGGGTGAAGAGAAAGGGGGAATAAAAGGAAATGCAGAACCATGGAACATAAAGTTAAAGGGAATAGAAAATCAAAGGCTTCTTAAATTGAAAAGATTAAACTCAAATCATTGCATACAACTGGCATTATACAATCTGCATCGTTGGCACCGCATGATCCCCGTTTACTCCAGCTAACCCCTTTACCTTCAGGGGTTGCAACTGCCTTTGAAAGCACATCCAGGGCTCTAGAAAAAGAGTTAGGCGGGAAGAATGACCAGATATTTCGGATAATAGTCTTGGTGCCACGTGTGTAAGGAAATTCTGCTGTTACTGTTACGAGCTGCAATCAGAACAAAATAACAGACAAAAAGAACATGAGCATCCCTTCTTTGTGTACTCAATAAACAACTTCCGTAAATAATGAGAAGGGTCGGTTCATGCCTGAGTCACAAAGCCCACAATAAATATGGAAAAGCCCACTCCTGTCGCCGAAGAGGATTTACTGATGAAAGCAGATAACATGAAGGCCAAGCCAGTCTAAAACAAAAAGAGAAATTGCCACACATCAGAAAAATCTCCAAATTCCCCTAACCCAAACCCCAACGATAATGCTAGAAGATTCTCACCAGATTGAGTTCAAATAGGAAGAACAAAAAGAACAGAACTGAGAAACTGTTTTTCAAGAAAAAAGGAAACTGAAACATCATTCCAGAGAGAACTATGAGAAGGGATGATAGGAGTGTCACAACTGTTTCCCAGGTGAGCCACGATAGCCAGTAGGCAGAGTCGTAAAGCCCCATCACAGTCATTGCCTATCCAAAACAAAAACTCCATGTCAACAATAATCACCACTGAAAAAAGAAAAGAAAAATAAGTCATTGAATTTGTCACTGTGAAATTTAACAGGGGACAAACTTAGTTCTAGAGATTTCAAAAACCTTACTAGCCTCTGATACCACTTAAATTCAGGCTGAGGGCTTAACTCATCCCCACAAACCTTAAAAGGACTACTTTGGGACTTCAAAACACCTCCTCATGCTCAAGAATAGACGTATAAAGCATGAACTGGTACGAGTGGAATAACAAGGATCTAAACATAAACATTAAACTTTGGCCATATTCAAGGTTTCATAAAATGGTCTGCCACTGCAATTGCTGCAGGGGATATCAAGGTTTTTGATGTTTTTACGACGATATTGCAGCTCATATTTGACAGCAATGTTATGCAATAGCAAGGATTGCCATGCAACATGATTTAAAACCTTGGTGATATTAGTCCTTCTCAAAAACTAATGTGTGCCAATTCAAAAGATTAATATGATCAATATTAGATTACACACTCTAAGATGAAATTTCTTGTATTCTCACTGACTAATGTGTCAATTGTAAAAAAAAAAAATTAACACGAATTTGGAGCATTACTTAAAAGAGTGTGACAATCATATAAAAGAAAATATGAACACTGCAATCTCATAGGGTTGTATCATGGATTTCAACATGGGCAGGGTCTATACCTGGCGAAGTTTAAGCTCTTTTTCTGTCACCAAAGAACTAATCTGAAGAACAAAATTAAACATAGCAATTGCGAGAAAAAATGCTGGTCCTATCAAACCCAAAGCAGTGAAAGTCATCTTCGCCGCTTGGTGCGGGAATTCCTCCAAAAACACATTCCAACTGAACCTTGGGTCTAAAAATTCATCAATCCATCAATTAGATAAGCAATCCGAAATCATCCTTTAAAATTTGCAAACAACAATCTTTAATCAAGTGAATCACCCTCTGGTCATTCAATCTCTAAAATTAATGAAATTTCCAAAACAATCCCCAACATTGAAAATTCTCAATCCACCCCAAGACAATTTCATAAACTAAATTCACCAACCCAAAAACACTAATGTCATTAAAATTTTCAAATTTCAAGACCCATTATTGAATTTCGCTAATTTCAGAAACCAAATTGACAAATACCTATTTGCCAACCACAAAAACACTAATGTCATTAAAATTTTCAAATTTCAAGACCCATCATTGAATTTTTCAGATACCAAATTGACAGATAGCTCTTCACCCACTCAAAAAACCACTAGTGTCATCTAAAATTTCCAATTTCAAGACCCATTATTGAATTTCGCTAATTTCAGAGACCAAATTGACAGATACCGATTCACCAACTCAAAAAAAACACTAATGTCATCAAAAAATTTCCAATTTCAAGACCTATCATTCAATTTCGCTAATTTCAGAGACCAAATTGACAGATACCAGATACCAATTTACAAATTTAAAATTGTAATGGATTTGGATTATACCTCTCAGTAGGTATCTTGCAATCTCACGTTCAGCAGCAAGCTGAAGAGGAAGTTGAAAAGCAAAAGTAGGATCTTCATATCTCCCTCTTTTCTCAACACTAGTTGAATTGGTCTGAATCCCATAACTAATAACACTATCATTCTTCTGAACAAAATGAAGCGCACCAGGACAATACATAGGGTTTGCAAAAAGCCAATCATCAATTTCGCCTTTAGTCTTAAAAGATTTAACCTTTGATTTAGGTATAACCCTACCATGATTATTCCTCATAATACGTCTCACAATTTTGCGAAACACAGGATTCTGATCACCACTCCAAATAAAATCATAACAAGGAAGTTTCACATAGTATTTTACCTCACAAGGTGGAATTGATGGAGAAGGTTGTAAAGGAGGGTTTGTTACGGTTTGAAACATTGAAGATTTCGCGTTCTGTGCTTTCTGTGCTTTGTCGATAATGAACATGAGAAAAATGAACATTATTGGTGATATGATTTGAAGTAACGTTGCTCTTTTGTTTCGCCATGATAAGATTACGTTTTTCTTCAATAATGCTTTGTATTGTTGTGATGCTAGTGTGAAACCGGTGTAAGTAGGAGTGGTGTTCATGTTTTTGTATGAGAGAGAGGAATTTCTGCTAGGTTTTTTCATCGTTTTCGAATTTGATTGATTTATATAGATGGTGTTGTTGTTGCGTGTGAGAGGAGTTTTGAATGTGATTTTGTTTTTTATGTGAAGCAGAAGCTGAAAGGCAACTCGGAGAAGCAAGCTCGTTAAACGTGAATCAGCATCAGCATTTAACAAAGGGAAAACGTTGCTGTCAAAATATTACATAGGGAAAACGCGGGTTTTTCGTTCGGACATTAAAATGACATATTAATTAATTATTTATTCAAAATCTATATTAATTAATTATTTAGTCAAAATAGATACCCCTACCTCAGATACTATTATTTATTTGATGTTTTCACTATCAGGTATATTTTTGATTTGTACGAAATATCACACCAATATTTCCTATCAATCAAAAAATAAAATATACTATCCAGCATAAAAATGGAATGGATTCTCTAATATCGGATTCTCTACCTTTTTCTAAATTTTCTATATCTCTCTTATTTTGGTTTAATTGAATTATTTTAGTACTTGACTGGTAAATTTATTGAGTGCTAAAATTAATTATTGGTTGTCATAAAATCGTTAACCGATTAATTCGGGGCAAGGACGATTTAGAATCGAAATAAGATATTAATGATAATATGGTAATTTGACCACGTTACCACTTATATATTAAATATATATATATATATATATATATATATATATATATATATATATATATATATATATATATGTAAGTGAAAGAAAGAAAAGAATTAAAAGAATCGAAATAAAAGAAAGGAAGCTCACGAGAGAGAGAGAGAGAGAGAGAGAGAGAGAGAGAGAGAGAGAGAGAGAGAGAGAGAGAGAGAGAGAGAGAGAGAGAGAGAGAGAGAGAGAGAGAGAGAGAGAGAGAGAGAGAGAGAGAGAGAGAGAGAGAGAGAGAGAGAGAGAGAGAGAGGAAATGAAAAGAAGAAAAAATAGAAAGAATGGGTATGAGGAAAGAAGAGGAAAAATGAGAATCAAAGGTTCATCAAAACGTCTTCCATCCTACACGAAAGTTGGTCACCATTTCATCCTCTTAATTTGGTACTAAAATCATCATCATCAACTCACTCACTCTCATCTTGCCATTTTCGAATTTTAGAGGTAAAAGAAGATTTTGATGGTTGAAGTCAAAGGAAAGCTTAGGATGGTGTTTAGGAGCAAACCCAATGTTGTGTTATTGATGATTGAAGTTCGATTGGAAGGTTGGGAGCTAGTTGGAAGAGTTAGGGTTTTAGAATCAAGATTTGGTTTATGTGTGAATAGTGCTTCATGAGGTTGAAGATGATGAATAGTGTTTGATGATTCAATGATGATTAGGACCGAACCCGAAGCGTATTGAGTGCGGAACGAAGTTCAATTTCGCGAATTGGAAGTTGGTTGGTGATTAGGGTTCGAATGACGGGATTTCGAGGAATTCGGTATTTCAGTCCAAGAAATGTCTCGTGATCGAGTGGAAAGCTTTGGTAGCGGATACGGATGTTGTCGGAGCGTGGAAGTTATGCAGGGATTGTTCGTGTGGTTATGACGGAAAAGAAACTTTGCGAAAAGTCTCGGCTATTTGCGATTTTCATCACAATCGGTGAGTTTTACTCACGTTTAGGATTATTTCGTTTTACAATGAATTTTACGTGATTTGGTTTCGAAAGATTTTGACTTAAAAACCGTTATTTGGAAATATGTCGTATTTTGATAAACTTCGTTTTGATTGGGTTTTTGATTGATTTGATTGATTGTGTGATATTGATTGAATCTGTTTTTCTGGTTGTTTGGACTGTTTTCGATCGGAACAAGAATCGGAATTGAGCGGAAAAGCGGATTTCGAGGAAAACCGCAAATTCTGCACTTTTCAGCAGACGGTAGCGGATTGTGTGATATTGATTGAATCTGTTTCTCTGATGTATTAGGGATGGTGCACTTGGGTATTTTTACTCGATAAAAATACCGGGGTGTTACACTCTCTGCATCTTAAATTACTATATTACCCTCACTTTTGCCTCTCGGGTTGTGACAGTGTCACTATATTTGAATATTAGGGAGAGTTACTCCGGTAATATACCTAGCTCAGACCAGGAATGGTAATGTTCATAATACCTTTCGAGGGTGCAGAGCAGAAAGGGAATATAGAGCAAAAGAGGTAAGAGATATTTCTTTAAAATGCTGCTTGATTAAAGCTGGCAGCAGACCTACTATAAGAGATAAGAGATATCCCCTTTTTTAAAAAAGTTATCACCTTAGTATTTTAATTTTTCTCTCCAAAATCTGTTTAACTCTTATCTAATTAAAACACACTAATCTCCTGTGAAATTACCAATTTAGATCTCTTATTAACAAGACACATATCTAATTTAAGGGTAAAAACGTCATTACCATCTCTTTCATTCATTTTCTTCTTACACTCTCTTGCTTTCTCTTTTCTCTTTCTTCTTACACTCTCTTTCCCCTTTTTCACTTTTATCTTACACTCTCTTTCTTCCTTTTTCTTTTTACCATACTTTTACTTTTTCCATTATAATTCATCTCTATCTCTTATCACTTCACTTTAGTTTTTTTAACTAAATTTATAAATTTATACAAACACAACTCTACTAAAATATTTATCTATTTATACAAACAAACATCCTATGAAATTACAAATTTAGATCTCTTATTATTACAAACAAACCTATTACGAAATTACCAATTTAGATCTCTTATTAAGAATATGAATTCTCTGCAGTCAGTTATTTGTATCTCTCTCCTACTCACATTTTTATTTTATTTTATCTATTTATCTATTTATACAAATAAACCTCCTATGAATTTACTAATTTAGATCTCTTATTAACAAGACACATATCTAATTTAAGGGTAAAAATGTCATTACAATCTCTTTCTTTTTCTTCTTACACTCTCTTTCTTCCTTTTTTTCTCTTTCTTCTTACACTCTCTTTCCTCATTTTCACTTTTCCCTTACAGTTTCTTTCTTCCTTTTTTTCTTTTTACTTTACTTTTACTTTTCCGATAAACAATTATTCTCTTTCTCTTATCACTTCACTTTAGTTTTTTTAACTAAATTTCTAAATTTATAAAAACACTACTCTTCTAAAATTACCTATAAATATATAAATGAGTCACACTCAAAAAAACTATCACTTTTTTGGAAAAAGTTATCACCTTAAAATTTTAATTTTTCTCTCCAAAATCTGCTTACACTCTTATCTATTTATACGAACAAATCTCCTATAAAATTACCAATTTAGATCTCTTATTAACAAGACACATATCTAATTTAAGGGAAAAATGTCATTATCATATATTTCTTTCTTTTTCTTCTCACACTCTCTTTCTTCCTTTTTTTTCTCTTTCTTCTTAGACTCTCTTTCCTCCTTTTCACTTTTCTCTTCTACTCTCTTTCTTCCTTTTTCTTTTTACTATACTTTTACTTTTCCCATAAACAATCATCTCTATCTCTTATCACTTCCCTTTAGTTTTTTTAACTAAATTTCTAAATTTATACAAACACTACTCTTCTAAAATCTATTTATCTATTTATACAAACAAACCTCCTACGAAATTACTAATTTAGATCTCATATTATTACAAACAAACCTCTTACGAAATTACCAATTTAGATCTCTTAAGAATATGAATTCTCTGCAGTCACCTATTTGTATCTCTCTCCTACTCACATTTTAATTTTATTTTATCTATTTATACAAACAAACCTCCTATGAAATTACTAATTTAGATCTCTTATTAACAAGACACATATCTAATTTAAGGGTAAAATTGTCATTACAATCTCTTTGTTTCTTTTTCTTCTTACACTCTCTTTCTTCCTTTTTTTCTCTTTCTTCTTACACTCTGTTTCTTCCTTTTCACTTTTCTCTTACAGTCTCTTTCTTCCTTTTTTCTTTTTTCTTTACTTTTACTTTTCCCATAAACAATTCTTCTATTTCTCTTATCACTTCACTTTAGTTTTTTTAACTAAATTTCTAAATTTATACAAATACTACACTTCTAAAATTACCAATAAAAATGTAAATGAGTCACACTAATAAAAACAATGACCTTTTTTGAAAAAGTTATCACCTTAGTATTTTAATTTCTCTCCAAAATCTGTTTAACTCTTATCTAATTTATACAAACTAATCTCCTATTAAATTACCAATTTACATCTCTTATTAACAAGTCTCTTTCTTTCTTTTTCTTCTCACACTCTTTTTCTTCCTTTTTTCTCTTTCTTCTTACACTCTCTTTCCTCCTTTTCACTTTTCTTTTACACTCTCTTTCTTCCTTTTTCTTTTTACTATACTTTTACTTTTCCCATAAATAATTCATCTCTATCTCTTATCACCTCCCTTTAGTTTTTTTAACTAAATTTCTAAATTTATACAAACACTACTCTACTAAAATCTATTTATCTATTTATACAAACCAACCTATGAAATTACTAATTTAGACCTCTTATTATTACAAACAAACCTCTTACAAAATTACTAATTTAGATCTCTTATTAAGGATATGAATTCTCTGCAGTCACCTATTTGTATCTCTCTCCTACTCACATTTTTATTTTATTTTATCTATTTATACAAACAAACCTCCTATGAAATTACTAATTTAGATCTCTTATTAACAGGACACATATCTAATTTAAGGGTAAAAATGTCATTAAAATCTCTTTCTTTCTTTTTTTCTAACTGTAACATCCCTAATTTTTAAAATGTGATTCACAGGGATTATAAATAATTTCTTAGACGAGTGAAATAATAATTCGTGAATCGGATATGGGTTAGTCGAGAAAACGTTAAGTTATGGCTAAGTAGAAGAGAACTTGGACAAAAATAAGGATTTAGAATGAATTAATGAGCCAAGGGCATTTTGGTCTTTTCCAACCATTTAAACCCTCAGCCCATTAAAACATAACATCCCTCCACTCATTCCCATCCTTCAGCTGAAAACAGAAAGAAGGAAAACAGAAAAGAATAGGAGAGAAAGGAGAGAGTGGGGCGAGAGGGAGAAGAAGAAAGGGGAGGGAGGATCAACCAAAACCTTCAATGCTTGTAAGTGTTCTCTTCTCCTTTCCCTTCCATTTTTCAAGCTCTTTCCAATGAACCTAATTTCAGCTTCCCATTCTTCTCCTAACTCATCTTGCCATTTTCGACCCTTGAAGCTTCAAGTGGGAAACAATGGAGTTTTGACCACATTGAAGTCTTGCATGTTCATTTCGAACTAGAGAGAAGGTGAAACTGAACCTACATTGTGGATTGAAAGGAGATTTGGAGTGGTGGTGTTGCTGAATTCGAATTTGAGTGGTGGAGTTGCGCTTTGAAGCGGTTGGAACGATTACGGGGATTGTTCGAGTGATTACGGTTCGATCGTTTCGAGTGAGGACGTGACTTCTCGGGGGTTCGTCAAATCGGTGAGTTTTACTCACGTGTAGGGTTTTGTTTTATTGTTTTCGAATGAACTGAAATTCTGGTTCTGTTGCTTGATTTCGTTTCGAAAGATTATTGAGTCGAAACTGTTTTTTGGAAATTAACGTTTTACGGTTTTCATCAAATTTTATATGTGATTGTATGAACTGAGATTGTACTGGTATATTGCTGGAATGTTTGGTTGTTTTGTTGGAAATTGGATTGGGTTTCAATTGGAAGCGATCGGAGAAGTGATACAGAACGAAACGAACAAATAACGAATCTGTTACAGGCAGCACGGGTCGTGCTAGACTTTCTCTTTGAACAGAAATGTGGAATTTCAGTCTAGCACGGGTCGTGCAAGGTCTGGCACGGGTTGTGCAAGACCTTCTGCCACCGGTTGCCAAAATTTCGTTTCGCCGCTCCTTTCGATTTCAAACCTCTTCTAATCTTCTCTTCAACCATTTGTGAGGATTCTTAACTTATAAAGCATTGTTTTTGACATGTTCAAGATGGTTTTGGGAAATTGTCTTCAAACCTATAAATATTTTGAAAAACCGAATTTAGGACTTACGTGTGCGAATAAAGGTTTTCTAAAAGAAACGATCCAAGCGGTTTTCGTTGTTGAATCATAATTGATGTGGGATATTTGTAATCTCATCTAGACCGGTTATAGTACCACGATATATAAATTATATCAATGTCGGGCGACGATCCGACGAATAGCATACAAGGAAGGGAAGCTCATGAGCCCTCACCCTAGGCCCTGGAAACGTTATGGAATAGTTACTAACGAGGGGTTCATCGGGATTGTGGTTGTGTGCATGGTCGATGTTATGCTACGATAAGTACACGATTCGTCGAGATTGTGGTTGTGTGCATGGTCGGTGTTTCGATTGGTAAGCTTGTAATGGTAAAGTAACTTACAAGGCTTAAAAATAAATGAATAGCACATTAGATGCCGAGATTGTGGCTGTTGCACGGTCGGTAATGGGCTAAGTATATATATGAGCAAATAGTTTATAAATTTAACTATGTTGCAACGGTTTTATAATTGAATCGAGTGATGGTGAGGGGTTACGGTAGAACTCACTGAGATATGTTATCTCACCCTATCATTATTGTGGTTTTTACAGAGAAACAGGGTAAGAGGAAGACAAGGCAGCACGAGTAGGTGACGTGCTTATGGAGATGCCGAAGACTTGTAGTCTTGAGTTTCCGATTATGTTTCTCTTGTTATTTTTCCGTTATGGTTATGAAACTTGTATTGGCATAAGTTGTATAAACCTATTCCGCTCCTCTGGTTATGATATTGAACAATAGTCTTTGTATTCCTTTTGAGATAAGGAGCAAGTTAAATCTTATAGACTCGCAGACAGATTGATCCGAGACATTGTGTTTTATTATCGGAAAAATTTAGTATGTTCAATATCTAAACAGGGATTGTGTCCTCTGATTGTTGACACCGATGTGCATCTCAGTGTATCTACATGTTAGAAATATTGGGGTGTTACACTTACACTCTCTTTCTTTTTACATTCTTTCTTCCTTTTGACTTTTCTCTTACAGTCTCTTTCTTCCTTTTTTCTTTTTACTTTACTTTTACTTTTCCCATAAACAATTCTTCTCTTTTTCTTATCACTTCACTTTAGTTTTTTTAACTAAATTTCTAAATTTATACAAACACTACACTTCTAAAATTACCAATAAAAATGTAAATGAGTCACACCAAAAAAAACAATCACCTTTTTTGAAAAAGTTATCACCTTAGTATTTAAATTTTTCTCTCCAAAATCTGTTTAACTCTAATCTAATTTATACGAACTAATCTCCTATGAAATTACCAATTTAGATATCTTATTAACAAGTCTCTTTCTTTCTTTTTCTTCTCACACTCTCTTTCTTCCTTTTTTTCTCTTTCTTCTTACACTCTCTTTCTTCCTTTTTCTTTTTACTATACTTTTACTTTTCCCATAAACAATTCATCTCTATCTCTTATCACTTCCCTTTAGTTTTTTTTAACTAAATTTCTAAATTTATACAAACACTACTTTACTAAAATCTATTTATCTATTTATATAAACCAACCTATGAAATTACTAATTTAGACCTCTTATTATTACAAACAAACCTCTTACGAAATTACCAATTTAAACCTCTTATTAAGGATATGAATTCTCTGCAGTCACCTATTTGTATCTCTCTCCTACTCACATTTTTATTTTATTTTATCTATTTATACAAACAAACCTCCCATGAAATTACCGATTTAGATCTCTTATTAACAAGACACATCTGATTTAAGGGTAAAAATGTCATTACAATCTCTTTCTTTTTCTTCTTACACTCTCTTTCTTCCTTTTTTTTTCTTTTTCTTCTTACACTCTCTTTCCTTATTTTCACTTTACTCTTACAGACTCTTTCTTCCTTTTTTTCTTTTTACTTTACTTTTACTTTTCACATAAACAATTCTTATCTTTCTTTTATCACTTCACTTTAGTTTTTTTAACTAAATTTCTAAATTTATACAAACACTACTCTTCTAAAATTACCTATAAAAATATAAATGAGTCACACTAAAAAAAATTATCACCTTTTGGGAAAAAGTGATCACCTTAAAATTTTAATTTTTCTCTCCAAAATCTGCTTACACTCTTATCTATTTATACAAACAAATTTCCTATAAAATTACCAATTTAGATCTCTTATTAACAAGACACATATCTAATTGAAAGGGTAAAAATGTCATTACCATCTCTTTCTTTCGTTTTTTTCTCACATTCTTTTTCTTCCTTTTTTTCTCTTTCTTCTTACACTCTCTTTCCTCGTTTTCACTTTTCTCTTATACTCTCTTTCTTCCTTTTTCTTTTTACATTTCCCGTAAACAATTCATCTCTATCTCTTATCACTTCCCTTTAGTTTTTTTTAACTAAATTTCTAAATTTATACAAACACTACTCTACTAAAATCTATTTATCTATTTATACAAACAAACCTCCTACGAAATTACTAATTTAGATCTCTTATTATTACAAACAAACCTCTTGCGAAATTACCAATTTAGATCTCTTATTAAGAATATGAATTCTCTGCAGTCACCTATTTGTAACTCTCTCCTATTCACATTTTTATTTTATTTTATTTATTTATACAAACAAACCTCCTATGAAATTACTAATTTAGATCTCTTATTAACAAGACACATATCTAATTTAAGGGTTAAAATGTCATTACAATCTCTTTCTTTCTTTTTCTTCTTACACTCTATTTTTTCCTTTTTTTCTCTTTCTTCTTACACTCTCTTTCCTCCTTTTCACATTTCTCTTACAGTCTCTTGCTTCAGGTTTTCTTTTTTCTTTACTTTTACTTTTCCCAGAAACAATTCTTCTCTTTCTCTTATCACTTCACTTTAATTTTTTTTAACTAAATTTCTAAATTTATACAAACACGACTCAAATCTTCTAGTTGGTTGTTCTAATCAATAATGTTGTTGGAAATCCACTATAATCCAGCCCCAAATCACACATGCAAGTCCAAATTTCAGAATTTAGTCTCATCCCCTCCAAGCTCAATTGGTTGCAAAAATGGGGAAAATGGAGGAGAAGAAGATGGGCTGGTTAAGTTTCTTGAGCTCTCAACTTTCAGGTGTAATGGTGGTGAGTGCTTGTTTTTTTTTGGACAACTGAAATTGGTTTTGTATTTAAAATACTTGGGCTAAGCCCAAACCAAGATACAAAGATACATAGTTCGTTGCTGGGTTACAAAGGATCCGGCCCAAACAACACCAACTAATCACTAAATACTATCATCAACAGCTTACACTCAAAAGGAAACAATACAACTGAGAAAACCTCAAGCCATTAAGCCTCAACCCTAATTCGGCAATATCCGATCTACCATCCACCCACCATACCCTCAGCACTTACTACGCGCTTCACAATCAAGGATCGCCTTCAATTCGCGAGGAGGAGAAGACACCCAATTCTGAGGGAGAGTACTAGTTGAGAAGAGTTTGGCCACCATGTCAGCCGCTTTGTTACCACTTCGATTCGTCCACAGGAAGCCCAGTTAGGTAAATAACTCTCGTTGACTGATGATGTCTTTCACTATTTGCTCAATTTCCTTTCTGATGATATTTCCTCTTCATGTTTGCACCAACTGTTCACTGTCTGATTCAATGAGGATTGAGGAGCAATGAAGATTCGATGCCAGGTAGATTGCTTCGCGCATCGCATGAACTTCAGCCATTAGAGCAGTTTTCGTGAAGAAACGTGAGGTACTACCTGTTACTACTTCTCCCTTTGAGTTTCTGCATATAATTCCACTATGTCATCGACCATTGATCTCATTAAACTGGGCATCAGTGTTGAACTTTGGGTTTCACCACGGGGTGGACGCCAAATCGATGGTGTTCTTCTACTGGTATGGGGTAAATTGGTGGGGTTAGGGTTTGTAACCTCTTTGACTGAAAGAAATTTAGCATAGTTAGCATTAGATGTGAGGAGGACTTCCATAGGGTTGGGGCTTTTATCATCAAATATCTTGCAATTTCTATCTTTCCAGATCCCCCAAAGGGTTATAAGCACTTTTGAGAAGATTTCCAAGTCGTTCTTCTCCTCATTATCATTGCTGTCAAGGAAATTGTCCATCCAATAGGTCATAGAAGTGATGTTTGAAGGAGTGGGAACACTGCATAGTTGGAGACCAAACCAAATAGGGGATGTCCATAGGCATAGGAGAAACAAGTGTTCTAGTGACTCTTTTTAATTTTGACAAATAGGGCATAAAGGGTTTCTAGCAATCCTTTTCTTGAATAGGTTCTGATTAGTGGCCAGGGCATTGTGTTTGATACGCCACCCAATTTATTTGATCTTCTCTGGAACTGAAGCTTTCCAAATAGCCCTCCAAGATTCCTCAGAATGTATATAAGATGATGAGGGGTTACTTGTAGGGGCAAGACCCTCCATAATTCTAGGGTAGCCTGATTTAACACTATAAACACCATCCCTAGTAAGAGGCCAGAAGAAATAGTCATTTGGATCAGACCTGCCAATTGGAGTTTTTAGAGATTCAATAGCAGAATTTGTAACACCCCGGTATTTTCATTTAGTAAAAATACCCAAGTGTACCATCCCTAGAACATCAGAGATATATTTCCTGCTTAGACACTGAATATCACTATAAATTTTCGCTGAATATAAACCAAACAGTCTTATTCACAAACAAGACGATACAGATTCTCAGACCATAAACCATCAACAACTATAGTATTCAGTATCATACAAGAAAGCGGAAGAAAGATATAACACTAAAGACAATGTGTTGCAGTACATAGACAACAAAGGGAAACATAAACTTAAGCATAAAGCTAAGTCATCAGCAACCATCCGAGCTCAACCTACTCGTGCCTCTGTGGTCCTCTCTTTCCCCGTTTCTCTGTAAAACAACAACATATAAACAATGAGATACAATCTCAGTGAGTTCTACTGAGACCCCTACTAACACTCGCGGTTTAATTATGAAACCTTTTTGACTCAACACGGCACCGACTGCGCGAACGCTAACTCCCGATGAACCGCATTATTTTACACATAGCATTCCACCGACTGCGCGAACGCTAACTCCCGAGGAACCTGCTATAACTCAGTACGACACTGACTGCGCGAACGCTTCCAAACCCGGTGAACCGCACAACAAACAATTTAACATAACACCGATTGCGCGAACGCTTCCAAACTCGGCGAACCCCCTTACCAATAGTACATTTCCCTATTAGCATGGAGCCTAGGGTAGGGGATCATGACTGCCCCGCCTAGTATGTTAGTCCCATGGGTCGTCACCCAAATTCGATATATTATATATATCTACTATCATATGAACCCATAGTTCATTTGCATTAGACTTTTATTTGAACATTTAGTTTGCATCATAAACAAAATCTACGTTTGCTCTCGCATACTAACTTGCCGCTTTCTGAAATAATTTATGACTTCAAAAACAGTTCATTTTACCTTTCAAATTGTATATTCAGTTAGGTCTCTGAATAATCTTTCAAAAGCATCTTAGAACACCTCAATCGGGTTCCCGGATCAAAAGTTATCGCGAAAACAAAATCAGTGTACAGTTGCTGAAAAACTGCAAAGCGTCGCGACGCGAACTGCTTCCGTCGCGACGCAAAAAACATCAGAAACATTTTGTTTCAAATTTTTAAGGAAGATCGCGAGGCGATGGATGCGTCTCGCGACGCGATGGCTGCTGAGAAATGCAGATTTTTGCGGTTTCTTGCGTAATCCGCTATTCCGCTCAATTCCGATTCTTGTTCCGATTGAAAAACCATAAAAACAGATCCAATCCCCATCACCCAATCAATCAAATCAATTAAAAACTCAACTTAAACGAATTTTATCAAAATACGATATATTTCGAAATAACGGTTTACGACTCAATCTTTCGAAATCAATCAACGTAAAATTAATTGTAAAACGAAATAATCCTAAGCGTGAGTAAAACTCACCGATTGTGATGAAAATCACAAATAGCCGAGACTTTCCGCGAAATTACTTTTCCGTCATAACCACACGAACGCTCCCCGAATCAACTCCACGTTCCGGCGACATCCGTATCCGCTCCCAAAGCTTTCCACTCGATCACGAGACATCTTTTTGACCGAAATACCGAATTCCTCGAAATCCCGCCATTCGAACCCTAATCACCAACCAACTTCCAATTCGCGAAATTGAACTTCGTTCCGCACTCAATACGCTTCGGGTTTGTTCCTAATCATCCTTGAATCATCAAACACTATTCATCATCTTCAACCTTCAATATTCACACATAAACCCCCAATTTGAACCCTAACCTCTTGATTCTTCAAAAACCCCAAATCGGACTTCAATATTTGCATGATCCACCTTGAGCTCGCTCCTAAACGCCATCCTAAGCTTTCCTTTGAGCTTGACCCACAAAAACCTCCATTTTCCTCTTAAAATCGAAAATGGTGAATTGAGGGAGAGTGGATCATATGTTGTGATGTTTGTATCAAATTGAAGAGGAAGAAACGGCGATCATTTTTCGTGTTGGAGGGAAGACGTTTTGAAGAACCTTGGTGCCCCATTTTTCCTCTTCTTCCATCAAACCCATTTTTTTCTTCTTTCTCTCCTTTCTCCTCTCTCTCTCTCTCTCTCGCTTCCTTTCTTTCTTTCTTTTAATTCTTTTCTTTTCTTTTCTTATATATTAAGTGGTAATGTGGTCAAATGACCACATTGCCCTTAATCTCTAATTTTGTTTTATCGGTTTAGCGTTCCCGGGACAACCAAATAATTACTTTAGCACTCAATAATTTTACTAATCAAGCACTAAAATAATTCAATTGGGTTAACATCCAAATAATTCGACTAATTATTTTAAGGATGTTACATTCTCCCTAACTTGAAAGAATTTTGTCCTCAAAATTGAAGAAAACATACCTCAAGAAAATAGATACGGATATCGAGTCCGCATATCGTCCTCCAACTCCCAAGTAGCTTCCTCGGTGGAAAAACCATCCCAAACCACTTTGACAATGGGAATTGTCTTCGTCCGAAGCGTTCTCTCGCCCCGCTCCATGATGTAACTAGGATGGGGTTGGAAAGATAGGTCCGGTCGAAGGTCAATCGTCTCAAAATTCAACGGCTGGCCTGGAACGGGAATGTACTTCCGCAATTAAGATACATGGAATACATCATGGAGATTGGACAATGGTGGAGGCAAAGCAATACGGTATGCTAGTGGCCCAACTCGCTCGATAATTTGGAAGGGTCCAATATACCGAGGACTGAGTTTCTTCACCCGTAATGCCCTACCTGTGCCAATTGTCGGTGACAATCGCAAAAATACATGATCACCCGACTCGAACTCTAGCGGTCTTCTTCTTTCATCGGCATAGCTCTTTTGCCTACTCTGAGCAGCTTTCATTCTTTCTCTGATTTGCCGGATCTTCTCAGTAGTTTCATGAATCATCTCAGTCCCTAACAATCGGTTCTCGCCGACTTCCCACCAACATAATGGAGTTCTACATTTCCTTCCATACAAAGCTTCAAATGGTGCCATTCCGATACTGGAATGATAACTGTTGTTGTAAGCGAATTCCACCAATGGAAGATGATCCTCCCATTTCCTTCCG
Organism: Astragalus membranaceus; assembly: GCA_039519185.1. Taxonomy (NCBI): domain Eukaryota; kingdom Viridiplantae; phylum Streptophyta; class Magnoliopsida; order Fabales; family Fabaceae; genus Astragalus; species Astragalus membranaceus. The sequence goes on along the minus strand of CM076848.1, from coordinate 158,927,680 downwards.
TTATCGAGCACAAAAGCCCGAAGCATATCTTCTAAAGTTTGGATAGTTCTCTCTGTCTGACCATCCGTCTGTGGGTGATAAGCGGTACTAACAAATACCTTAGTCCCCAATGCTTCATTCAAAGCTTTCCAAAATCGAGAAGTGAACTTCGGATCTCGATCCGACACAATACTGGTAGGAACCCCATGTAACCTTACTACGCTCCTCAGATATTCCTCAGCTAACTTGGATACTTTACTATTCGAACGAACAGGAATAAAATGAGCTGATTTAGTTAACCGGTCCACAACTACCCAAATGGAGTCGTTACCGGCTTGAGACTTTGGCAACGCCATGACAAAATCCATAGAAATGTCTTCCCATTTCCACACTGGCACATCCAGTGGTCGCAATAGACCAGCAGGCTTCTTATGCTCCACTTTAACTCTCTGACAAGTCATACATCGAGACACAAATTCCGCAATCTCTAATTTCATTCCCTGCCACCAGTACATCTGATTCAAATCTCTATACATCTTGGTGGACCCAGGATGTACAAAAAATAAATTTCGGTGTGCTTCCTCTAGCACTTGCCTTTTAATATCTTCATCATCGGGCACACAGATCCTACCGTTGAAACAAAATAACTCCATCACTATTTTCGGTAAAATCTGGCAACACTTTTTGTGATTGTAGCTTCACATCAACTTCCTGTGCTAAGCTAACAGAATCTCTTAAGGAACTAGAGATCCTCATATGGATCTACACTAACCGGCTCCTTCTTTACTTTGTATTCAAATTCAAGTCCCTAAAAGACTCCAACAACATCATTTCATGCATCATTAACTCTGCCATGTGAATGGATTTCCTACTTAGCGCATCGGCTACAACATTGGTGTAGCACCCCGATAATTTCTAACTTGTAGAAGTTACCGAAATGCACTACTGGCATACATCAGAGTACTTCCTGTTCTAAATACTGAACACATACTAATACCTCGATGCTAAAAACCATCAAGCACACATACATAAATTAACATAAAATACATAAAGCATTCTTACACCACTCAAACTAGTGTTCAGTACCAAAATAGAGAGTATGCGGAAGCGATTTACAACTTTAACAACATAAGTCGTACAATCGAATATTCTAAGATACAAAAGGAAATACATGACAAAATAAATAAAAGCGTCAGCAACTCCTCAAGTGTCTCCATAACCATGCCTCATCGTCTTCAACTTAGCCTGCAACTCTGAAAAACAACAACATATGAAGGGTGAGACAACTTGTCTCCGTGAGTTCTATCGAGACCCCTTACTAACTCTATCGGTTCAATTATGCTTGATTCATTATTCTTGATTCATAAATCATAGTCCTAATAGTTGACTATGTGGCTGAGACTAACGTTGTCCTCATAACCCTTAAGCCGGCTACAAGAGGCAACACATGAACAATGATTTTTAGCATGTCACCGGCCATTTGGCAAAATAAACTCCCAGTGAACCCATTCCACTAATCACTAGTGGATCCCTCATGGGGCCTAGGTTCATAGGGCTCATGACTTCCCCTCCCCTAGCACACTAAACTGAAATAGGGTCGTCACCCTAACTGAACTGATGTATATATTTTAATATACCTGAACATGAACATAACGATGAGCTTATACATAACGTGATCTCTTACTTAAAATGATCTTATACTTAACATTAGGGTCTCTAGTTCGTCTTATCTTAACTTAACGTGATCTCACTCGGAGTTACTAAATTCGTTATCCTAACATATAGACAATTACAATTTAATCCAATCATGATTATTTCCAAAACAGAGCATTATACAACTTTTATTACATATTCAGTTAGTCCTTTTCAAAAGCTTTTCAACGCACCTGAGAACACTCAAATCGGACTACCGGATCAAAAGTTATAGCGAAAACAAAATCAGGGAAGTTTGCTGAAAATTACACTACGTCGCGACGCGAACAGATTCCGTCGCGACGCAAAAAGAAACAGAAAGATTTTCGTTGCAAAAATAATGTATGGTCGCGAGGCGATGGGCACGGGTCGCGACGCGACCGTAGCCAGATGTGTTGAAATTGGTTTTTTGAAAGTTCCGTTTTGTTCCGTTTCGCTTTCAATCTGGTACCGAGATTTTCTATGAACTCTGAGACTTAAAACAGATATAGTAACCAGTATTTCCAGTCCAAATCAATCAACCAATCATCAATTCAAATAACACATAATCATTCAACACAATCAACCAAACAATCACATGATTACACAATTCGAAATACGATTTTCGTGAAAACGGTTTTCGGCACTGAGTTTCATTAAAAGGAAGACCAATTCAGAACACATAAACATGAACTTGAAAACAATTCCCTAGTGAGTATAGAACTCACCTTTGGCGATGAAAATCGCACGCGACAACGCCGACTCTTCTCGGACCGAAAAACCGTAACCCACGAACTATCCCCGGAATCGCTCCAAATGCTCTAAACTTGACCCAGTTGAACCCAACTCAGAATTCAGCAACTCAGAACAGTGAGGGTGACTTGAATAAGGTTCCAATACTGACTATTGAGGTTCAGAAATGGTGCTGGTCATCAACTACAACATGCAAGCTCCAAAACTCCTAGTTGGACCAAGTGGAGCTTGAATGTTCTTCTATGGTGATTTGTGATGGAGGGATGGACAGGGATGAAAAATTCTATGAATGGGAAGAGGAGAGTACTCTGATTCTAATGCACCAAAGATCTATTACATGCATCCATGGTTTCTCTTTCTCCCTTCTCTTCTTTCCCTTCCACGAGTTCTCCCTCTCTTTTCTCTCCAACTCACTCTTTTTCCTTTCTCAAATTCTGATTCAGTTTTTCTGTGTAAGGGGGTTGTTGGTTCTGTTTTGGCTGATGTGGAGAGGGTGGGACACATGGCTCAGCTGAAGGCTCATAAAAAGGGATGAAAATACCAAACTACCCTCCCTCACTAATACTCATCTAAACTACCTCTAACTCAACTATTACCCTTAACTCTCATACTTAGAATAATGTATCAATTATGCACAACAATAAAATCAATTATTTCAAGATAATTAAATTAGCAAAAAAAAATAATAGGGGATGTTACAATTGGCATTTCCTGGATGATACTTCAATTCGAAGTCATAATCCTTCAGAAATTCCACCCATCTCCTTTGCCTGTTATTCAGCTCTTTCTGATCAAACAGATACTTCAAACTCTTGTGATCACTAAAGACTTCAAAACGAGACCCATACAGGTAATGTCTCCAAATCTTCAGTGCATACACCATAGCTGCTAACTCCAAATCATGAGTTGGATAATTCTCCTCATGAGACTTTAGTTGCCTGGACGCATAAGCTACCACTTGTTGATTCTACATGAGAAAACATCCTAAACCCTTTCCAGAAGCATCGCTGTAAATTTGAAATTCCAAAGATGGATCCGGAAGAATCAGGATTGGAGCAGAAGTCAACTTAATTTTTAATTCTTGAAAACATTCTTCACAATCAGCATCCCATGTAAACGGTTGACCCTTACGAGTTAGCCGAGTAAATGGAAGAACTAATTGTGAGAATCCTTGGATAAACCTTCTATAATAACCATCTAGACCCAAGAAACTTCTGATCTCTGTGACTGACGTTGGTCGTTCCCAGTTTAACACAACTTCCACTTTACTGGGATCTACAGCAACTCCCGATTGGGAAATCACAGGTCCCAAAAACTTTACCTCAGGCATCCAGAAATCCGGTCGAAGATAAGATTGGAATGATAAATCCGGTCGAAGATCGATCGTTTCAACGCTCAACGGCTGAAGTGGATCGGGAATACATTTTCTCAACTGAGACACGTGAAAGACATCATGAAGATACAGACTTTCTTCAGAAATTAACTATTCTGACCTCTTGAAAGCTGACACTAATTGTTATGGACAATGGAATGCCTACAATCTGTTGAGGACACGAACTCATAGTTATGGTATCCACACATCCTGCACTATCAAAGTCAGGAACTCGGAAGGTTTCGGCCTAGCCGTAGCTTGAATTGGAACGAAACGATGACTTTAAGAGAATTTCTTTGGAATCAAACCATACGGTATCCAGAAGAAAAGTTTTCTTCTCTTCCCGAGTTACGCTCACATAAGCGCTTGACTCATTTTACTAAAAATCTTGGCGGAAGCAGACAGAATCATTTTATAAAACAGAATGACTCTCTGTCCAATTAAATGTAGAAAAATACTTTTTCTTGTAACATGACCAATAAAACTATAAAATAGTGGTGATATATTCTTTCATTAAATCAGTTTCAAAACTTGAAAGTACAATAGTTTCATTTGAATGAAAATTCTTTTCAATGGGGTTTCTAATGATGATAGCTTGAAAATACGACTATCCCAAAAAGTTAATTCACCCCAACTTATATATGACCATACTCAATGCACGGCGCTCCAACAAAGCGGAATCTCAATCTTCCATCATACGGGTAAAGTGGGTGAAAAGGGAAGAGCGCTACACGTACCCAACTCATCGGATTCTTAGAAAGCCTCGTGTACTGGCTTAATCAGACAACTCTGAATTCAGTACATATTTGCTTTATTGACATCTTGTCGATAGATTATTAGAATGGTGAAACTAGCTTCGATCCATCTGATGGATCAAAGTCATAACAACTTACTGCCAACCCTAACGGGATCCAGATTAACGATTGGAGTTTCACTTCAGTAGAGAAAGCTTGAGCACTAGAACTGCCGAAAGATGACTGCCCTAACATGGCTTGACACCTCTCAAACTAGCAATTTTATTCACGTGTTGCCTAGCCTTCCATTACTTCCGAGCAAACATTTGAGTAACCCACGTCTTCGGTTATCTTAGAAACATTTCTAGCATCTCAGGTAGTCACCGGTACAACCGAGGTTTTAACTAACCCAAAATAATGATAAGGGTGCGTCTTTCAACCGTTATGACTCTGTCCTCAAGACTCAATCCTACAGTTCGGTGCCCTTATACAGGTTATGGTTCTTTCAGGATTGTCTAAGTCAACGACTTATCCAATCACAGTTGTCTTTCTAGATCAACTAGGCTTTGAATTTTGATACCTATCTTTCATAGATATTGTTTACTCGGATCTTAAGGAGATGCGAATTTCGATATTAAGAATCTTACTAGAATGACGTAAGGTTTTTTTTAGTACGATTTAGTGCCATCCTATGCAATCCTTGGTTCCTCGATTAACTTCAATGTAGCAATTATTCTCGGATTAGTCACGAAATTGAAATTGCGGTGGCACCAGGGAATTTTTGAAAACAAAAATTATTTCGGGAATCACACGAGCACACCATAAGTGTCTTCGTATTGATTCAATGAATTTATCATTTAGAATTTTCCTTGGCCCAGCTTCTTTCCGAACTTCCGCGACTATCCAGACATAATTATTACATTACATTAATCAATATAGCTTTAGAACGGGTTCTAGGAGTCTAAACTGACTGATTGGAGATCCTTTTACCAATTTCCCGTACAACAGGGAGGTCCACATTCCACGAATGCTTAGAGTTTACGGTTCAGATTTAAAACAGAGGTACACTTCAAAATAGAATTGAAGATACGGTTCACAACCTATTCATCGGTGTAGATATTTTCGTTAGCTTTCCAATGCCTCTCGGAACATAAAAATCGGAGTTCCGGAGCAGAAGTTACGAACAAAATGAGTCGGAAGACTAACGAGAATTTCTCACAAACCGTGATCGGAATGCTTCCAGCAGCGGATTGAAATAAGGTCACTTCTACCGATTTCACATACTAACTTGCTTTGAAGGATTCGATTCACAATTCCTGATCAGGACTTAACCTGATCGGCACTTTTGATTCCACTAGTCAAAACTGACGACGGAGTATCTTTACTCACTTGGCTTTGTCATCAGTCACATTGTGACTCGATAGAAGAAGAATTGGAATCTATGCTTAAAATTTACCGATAAGGATTTTCCTTGACTACTGCCCTAACTGGGATTGACTGACACCAGAAGGTAAGATTTATGATGAAAACGATATCTCGAAAACTGACACGCTGACTAAATAAAGGTCAGGGTTTCGGGTGTTAACTAATCTGACAGATTTCAGTACACTGACATTACTGTCGCACAATGGCTTCGCTTGGTTTGTACTTCTCGATAAGATCTAAGACGTTTCACGCCGCGACTCACTAGCCGTATCAGATTTATTTACTGAACAGCCGCCCACAGTTTCCTCGAACCATCGCAGATGCCCATCCTTGTTTCCAAATGTAATATGTAGCCCTCTGCTGCCGTTGCACGTTCTGATGAAACGAGAAGGCTGAGAATCCTATGGTGTAGGGTCTCGGACATTTTCGGGGTTGAGGCAACTATCTGTCATAATTTTCAGTAACTTACATGAAACATTGAGTGGATCCTGACTCAATACGTCACATAATATACTAAAAAGGTCTGACATATAATTGTCTAAGTCCCTAGCTGACTCGATCCTATGTTCTCGACCCGAAGGTCACTATGTCCGACAAGGCCGAACCGCTCTGATACCAAATGTAACACCCCAGTATTTCTTTCTCAAAGAAACACCTAAATATACAATTTGGTATAAATCAGAGTATAAAAATTCCTGTTCAGATATACATCTTTACAAGAAACAGCGGAAACTATAAAAAAAATATAACATGATACAAGTTCGAGTCATAAGACCGAATACAGAGACTACATCAGAAATAATCCAAAACATAGATGGGAGATTACATCTCCAACTTCTCCTCGAGCCTGACGACTAACTGTGCCGTCTGCTGTCCTTATAACCTGTTCTCTATAAAAACAACAATTATGGATTGGGTGAGACAACTTGTCTCAGTGAGTCCTACCGTGCCCCTCACTGACACTCGGTTCAATTATTAAACCGTTACAACAAAAGCTGACATAACAATGTCTTATTGATTAATCGAAATGCCGACTGTGCAACGACCACTAATCCCGGCAATTCGTGTTCTTGATTTATTAATCGAAACGCCGACTGTGCAACGACCACTAATTCCGGCGAATCGTATGTTTAACTTATTTTATTAATCGAAACGCCGACTGTGCAACACCCACTAATCCCGGCGAATCGTGTACTTACTTATTTTATTAATCGAAACGCCGACTGTGCAACAACCACTAATCCCGGCGAATCGTGTACTTACTTAGCATAAACCGGCTGTGCAACAACCACTAATCCCGGTAACCCACGAATTGACCACGCCAAAACGTATACAGGGCCTAGGGTGAGGGCTCATGACTTCCCTTCCTAGTATGCTACTTGTCGGGTCGTCACCCAACGCGATACATATGACAATACGCATCAAATTCTCGAGAGTTAGATAATTTATATCTTTTTGATCACCAAAGGATCCGTCCTAAAAGTTCGTTAGATAATTTATATCTTTCGATCACCAAAGGATCATTCACATAGTAATTGGATAAACAATATCCATATCGATCTATAATCCGTTTTGAGAAATTCATAAATTAGACCTCCGGCATTATAATCATATTCAATTGACATATATAAACATATATATTCAGTCAGTCCAACAGACGGTGTACCCACACGTATACTAGGGTTTCGGTTTTTCAATCAAATATGCTTTTGAAACTCTTTTTCAAAATCATGAGTTGAATAAGTTCAAAATACGGTTTTCACTAAGGCAATTTCTTTTTAAATGATTGAGAAAGAGATTAGAAAAGGTTCGGGATCAAACGGAGCTCCGGAACGAGAAATCGGGAATCGGTGACAGAAGCTCACGCACGGTCCGTGCCCAGGGGCGCACGACCCGTGCGTGATGCACCAAAATTCATACAGTCAACCCGAAGAGGGCGCACGGTCCGTGCCCAGGGGCGCACGATCCGTGCGTCCGGTTCTGTTTCTCTAATTCTCCTATTTCTCAATTCCGCTTTCCGTTTTCGCCCAATTCGATTTCTAATATCGATCACTCCTGAAACTCAGAAAATTCCAGATATTCCAGATAGTATAAAAATCATTTCATTTCCACGATTTAATTACAACTTCGTAAATTGTTCAACAATTCTATAAAAACCGTAAAAACGTAACATTTCTCAAACACGGTTTTCGGTTCCAAAATCTTTCGAAAACGGATAATGCCTTATGACTCAAAACCGATATATTTTCAAGACATGTAAAAATATCCCTATCCGTGAGTAGAACTCACCCGGTTGACGATCTCGCGAGAAATCACGCCGGAGCACGAACGACCGGACCGTAACCACTCGAACAATCATCGTAGTCACGTACACGCTCCTAGTGCCTCCGCATCTGAACTTGATGGGTCCCACTTGCACAACCAGTAACTAAGTCAATCATCCTCGCTACTGGTCCCCACTTCAGTATATCGAACTGATGGCGTTCGAGACTTTGGCGAATCAAACTCAAATTTGACGAACGGGCATACTAGCTTCCATTTCCATTTCCCATGCAGTATCAGGACCCAGTTTTGCAATAAGCATAACTTGGTCAATCCGTGACCAAATCTAATCAAATCAGCGCCCATTGTGAAGATAATTTCGTCTACTTTCAGATGGTCAAGGATTCATACGCATGCATCCAGTGGTTTGGGAGATATCACCAAGACAAGGTGACTGGTCCAGGATAGTGCTTGATTTTGAATCCGAAATTTGTGAACAGGATATCTCTCTCATTTCCCCATGAAATCATACGGTTCTTGTGCCCAAAATGAAGAGCTTTGTGTCTAGTTTCCAGAGGGACAAGAATCACGATCATCGGAGCTGTGTACAGAGAGGAATGATGGAAACACTGAAGGGTACTAAAACTGTTTTTACCCAGAAATTCTGATGAACTTAAATCATCAACTTTCATCACTTGCTACTTCGAACTTGAGCTTCCAAACAGCAACCTAAACATTCCAATATAGAACCAAGCTACTGGACTTCACCCTAATGCATTAAAATCAGCCATGCATCTTCAGTTTTGACTCCCTCTAGCTTCGATTTAAACATGCAATGCTCCAAGTGTGGTCAAGACTCCATTGTTTCTCCTTGGAGCTCCAAATCCGAAAATGGGATAAAGAGATAGGGGAAGAATCAGGTTCTGAAATTTATTCCATTGGAAAGGAAATCGAAATCTGAGTAGAATGGGAGTGAGAGCACTTACATGCAAAAGATTTTGGAGAATCCCCCCTCTCCTTCTTTCTCCTCCATCGCGCCCCTCTCCTTCTCCTCCCCTTTTCTGTTTTAGTTTTTACTTTGTTTCAGAATTGGAACAATGATAAGTGTGGCTGAATGGTTCAGGACATAAGGGTATATATACGTAAGGGTGCGAAATTACGATTTTGCCCTTCAGCTTAAGTTCTCTTCCTGAATCCATCAATTACACCATAATTCGATGGAAACACGATTATGTTGACAATTTCCCTCGACTATTAATCCCCGAGACACGACTAATTATTCCCACAAATAATTAAGTCGGTCTTAGGCATCATAGTGCGAGTCTTTAAAAATTAGGGATGTTACAAGAAGCGCTCGATCGAATGAACTTCTTTGATATCAACTCTTCAAGTTGGGATTTCAATTCCTTTAATTCTAAAGGAGGCATTCGATAAGGAGCAATAGATATTGATCCCGTGCCAGGAACCAATTCTATAGAAAACTCTACCTCTCTATCTGGAGGTATTGAAGAAACTTCCACTACAAGAAAAATTGGTTTTTTCGGCGGGCAAAATCCGCCGGAAAAGCCAAAAATCTGTCGAAAATGTGGACTTTCCGGCGGATTTTTGGTGCCGAAACATCCGCCGAAAGTTTCCGGCGGATAATCCAAAAAAATTTTGTGTGAATTTATCCGCCGAAAAGTCCACAAATCCGCCGGAAAAACAGTTTTTTTTTTTAAAAAATTAATTATTTTTAAAAAATAAAAATTATTTTTTTTATTTAAAAAATTAATATCATTTTATTAAAAACTTTAATTGATTATTTTATTAAAAACTTTAATTATTGATAAAAAAAATAAAATTTAATAATTAATTAATTAATTTACTATTTAAAAAAATAAAAATTAGGAATGAAAATTAATCATTAATTTAAATAAATATATATCCATACAACAACAAAAATATCCATACAATAAAAAAATATTCATACAACAAAATAAAATAATCCAAAGCTATTGGGGCTCAATTGGTAGTGGGAGGTGTGTTTAATTGGTAGTGGGAGGTGTGTTTAACTTGCACTTATGCCTCAGGTGCAAGGTTCGATTCCCACGGAAGGCAAAAATTCTACAAGGGGGGTAGAGAAGACCGTGATGTAATAGTGCTGGGGTGGCCAATGCGTTGGACCTGGGCTGTTACACATACTGCTGCTGAGGCCACAGCTGAAATGCACCGCCGTAATGCTGTTGCGACTGCTGCGGCAGGTAGGATGGCATATGTGATGAGGATGGCCTTGAGTGCTGAGACAACAGCTGATCCTGCAAAAACTTAAAGCGCTCCTCATTTATCCTAGCCTGCTCCGCAGCTAACCTAGCCTGCTCCTCGATGCGCTCCGCAGCTACCCTAGCCTACTCCTCAGCTATCATGGCTTTCTCCCGAAGCGCCTGCACATCCCGTTCATTTTGAGACTTAAGCTCGGCACACTGACGCTGGGCCTCGCTCAGTTGCTGCGTCAATTGCGTAACAACATGCAACTCACCAGCATTGGGAACATAAGAGCGACCAGTACTCGAGGATCCAGAATATTGTGAAGCTGATAGACTCGGAATAATGCTTGTTCGGAAAGCAGCCGGTCCAATACCACCTGATCCGACCATACGATTACTCTTTTGGGGACCAACTGCTCTCTTCCAAATATCACGAGCTACTCTAGCCTCCTCCACTAGATCGATATCAGCTGCCCCACTACTCTGTTGTGACTGATGGTACTTGTAACGCCCAAATATTTAACTAAATTATTTAATTAAATATTTAGGTATTCAATTATTTATTTATTTATTTTAGTTGGTGTAATTGTATTAGCATTTGATTAAGAGGTGTATAATTGGATTTTAGGTGATGGTGTTAGTAATCGGGCTTAAGCTGGAGGAAAGCCCGCGATCCATATCCATGAGTTAGGCACTTAGGCATATGGGGGTTGGGGTTTGGCTTGTCATTAGCGCAAACCCTAAGAGAAAAGAAAGAAAAAGTTGCGAATAGAGAGAGGAGAAGAGAAGGAGAATTCGGCGCACAAGGGAGAAGAAGAGGAGGGTTCGCAAGTTCAAGGAGAAGAAGGAAGCCGTGTTGCTGAGGTTTTGTTGGTGACTCGATCAAGAGAATTGGTGCTCTCCTACTATAAGGTAAGGGTGGGGTTCTTCCTTATAATGGGGTTTTATGATGGGGTTATGTGGGAATAGATCCTATGATGCCTAGGGTTTGATTTTGATGTGTAGTTTGATGGTAGTTGAATCATAACTAGGTTGATTGAAAATACTTGCTTGTTGGTGATTGTTGTGACCCTAAAAATTGGTGATTCGTTGTTGTTATTACTAAATGCATGCTAGGTGTTCGATTAAATTATTGGTTGGTGTTGTGAGTGACAAATTATGATGATTGACATTGGTGGTTGAGAATTGGTGAGCTAAATTGGTGATATGATTTGCATATGTGGTGTTTTGGTGAATTTGGTGTGATGCTGTTTTTGGGGCCCTAGTTGCTGGGCGCCATCCCTGAAATGTTGTAGTGCTGTTTTTGGCGCCCTGTGCCTGGGCGCCGTGCCTGGTCATGTTGCCTTGGTGTTTCTGTTGCTGTTTCTGGCGCCCTGTGCATGGGCGCCGTGTCTGGTGTCTGTCTCATGTGCCAGTGTGTGTGTGTGTTGCCTGTGTCTTGGCGCAAGGGCGCCATGGGCGCCTGTTCCTGGGTTGTGTTGCGTGCTGTCTTGGCGCAGGGGCGCCATGGGCGCCGTTCCAGTGTCTGGTGCATGTCACGGTTCTGTGTTGCGTTGGTGTTGTTGGTGGTCTGGGCGCCAAGGGCGCCAATTCCTGTACCTGGTTGCGATTTTGGTTGTGTTCTAGCTGGTCTGGGCGCCAAGGGCGCCATCTCCTGCAGTGTTGCTAGGCGCCCTGCTCCTGGGCGCCAGATTCAGTGTGTTGCCTGTTGTTGGGCGCCCAGCTCCTGGGCGCCAGTTTTTCTATGTGGCTGTTTCCTGCTAGGCGCCCTGTGCCTGGGCGCCGTGTCAGAAGGGTGTTCCATGTTGTGTTGCGTTGCTGTGTCATTGTCCTGAGTTGCCTGGGCGCCAAGGGCGCTAGTTTCGGTGTGTTGGCCAGATTTTGCGTGTTGCTTGCTAGGCGCCCTGTGTCTGGGCGTCATTTTCAGCATGTGTCTCAGTTTTGTTCCTATTTTGTTTTTGCAATATCTTTTGACTCGGGTGTCCGATTGAGACGTTTCAAAATGTTTTAGAAAGCTTATTCAGAGGCCTAGCTGAATATTCTAATTTGAGGCAAAGTAGTCTGTTTTCTGGAAAATTGTCGTTGTCCCAATATTTTGGAAAATGGTCGTTGTCCCAGTGTTTTAGAAAATTGTCGTTGTCCCAATATTTTGGAAACCTGTTGTCATCTTGGTGTCTTGGTGCTGTTTGAGCTAGGTGTGAAGGCTCAAACCTTGGTGTTGTGGGAGCTAGGTGCGAAGGCTCCAAATATTGGTGTTCCGTTGTCTCGGGTAGTTTGGTGTTTTTCGGTGTTGTTGGGCTAGGTGTGAAAGCTCAACTTTGGTGATATTGGTGAATAATTTTGGTGTGTCACATTGTGACTATTTCGGATGATTGTCTGTGTGAATTCATGGTGTCGCATACAGCATGTGCATTTATTTTGGTGAATGCCTTTGGTCTTGGAGCTAGGTGTGAAAGCTCAAATTTTCTAAAACTAGTGAGCCTGGTGTGAAAGCTCAATTTTTGGTGAATTGGTGAGCCGGGTGTGAAAGCTCTCAATTTTGGTGACGCCTCTATTTACAGGAAAAATTTTGGTGATATGGTACCACATGCATATGCCCGTTGGTGTGGGTTGCATTCATGCATTATCATGACATTTGGTGACTGGTTGTGGTGTTTATAATTGATGTGTGTGTTTGTAATTTGGTGTGTGTAGTGGAGTGGTAGATATAGTTGTCATATTCTAGCATATTTCCTATCATTTTACGCTATTATATTGAAGATATCTCACCCCTTCTGTTTGAATGTTATCCCTATGCGGTAACGTGCAGGTGATTGCGAGTGAAGGCTTAGGTACCTTCGCTATTCTGAGTAGGTGTCGTCGGTGTCCTTGCTTTGATGTGTAACACTCAAGGGGGGGATAAACGCTAAACTTTGGTTGTTATATTTTATTGTTTGGAGTCCATTCAGGACGTTATTATTTTATGTTTTAGAACTTATTTCTTTCCGCTGCATGGTGATGTATTTTTGACAAAGTTATTTATATCGTATGAGACGTTTTATTTAACGATGAATGTGTGACATCGCTTTTCGAAGTATGAAATAATTTTTTTTGTAACTCTGATTTTATTAAATAATTATCGGGTAGAAAATGGGTGTTACATAAGTGGTATCAGAGCAAAAGTTCGGTCTGTCCGGCCAAGTTGTCCAGTCGTAGTGTCAATTGACAATGGTGTGTTGTCAATTATATCTAACTGTTGGTTGTTTTGTAGCAAGTGAGTTGAAATGGCTGGGAGGAACGATACTGCAATTGCTGCTGCTCTAGCTGCTATGGCACAGGCGGTGCAGAATCAACAGAATGCTGGTGAGAATGCTGGGGCTCGGAGTTTGGCTACCTTTCAGAGAGAGAATCCGCCTACCTTCAAGGGCAAGTATGATCCCGATGGTGCTTTAGCTTGGTTGAAAGAAATGGAGAGGATTTTTTGAGTGATGGATTGTACCCAAGCATAGAAGGTCCGCTATGGTACGCATATGCTAGCTGAGGAAGCTGATGATTGGTGGTTAGAGACGAGGCAGAGGTTGGAGGCTGCTAATGAAGAGATTACCTGGGAAGTGTTCAGCAGAGAGTTTAACCGTAAGTATTATCCGGAAGATGTCCGAGGGAAGAAAGAGATTGAGTTTCCGGAGCTGAAACAAGGGAGTATGTCTGTATCAGAGTATGCCGCTAAGTTCGTGGAGCTGATGCTAGCAAGAGGACTAGTGGGGGAGATGCCCCTGCTAGCATTGTGTGTTTTAAGTGTGGCAAGCCTGGCCACAAGAGTGTCATGTGCAGAAGCGACGTAAAGAAGTGTTTCAAGTGCGGTAAGGACGGTCATGTGGTGGCCGAATGTGAGCGCAAGGCAGTGGTCTGCTACAATTGTGGTGAAGAGGGGCACATTAGTACTCAGTGCCCGAAGCCGAAGAAGGAGAGGTCCAGTGGAAAAGTGTTTGCTTTGGCAGGTGAAGAGCCTACTGAAGATGATGGACTCATTAGAGGTACGTGCTTCATTAATGGTACTCCTTTAAAGTCTATTGTTGATACTGGTGCTACTCATTGCTTTATTGCTGCTGATTGTTGTAAGAGGTTGAATCTTGTATTGTCTGCTATGAATGGAGAGATGGTTGTCGACACTCCAGCTAAGGGGTCGGTAACTACCTCTCTAGTGTGTTCTCAGTGTCCCTTGTCGATCTTCGACAGAGACTTTGTTGTGGACTTTGTTTGTTTGCCGCTGAATGGATTAGATGTAATTTTGGGCATGAACTGGTTGGAGCATAACCATGTTCGCATTGATTGTCGTCGCAAGTGTGTGAGCTTTGGAGAGGAAGAGTCTGGTTTGTTATCTGCTAGCCAATTGCGAAAGTTAGCAAAGGAGGGAGTTCAGTTATTCTCTCTGATGGCATCGCTGTCTGTTGAGAATCAAGCTATCATTGAAGAGTTGCAGGTGGTGCGCGAATTTCCTGAAGTCTTTCCTGATGAGATTCCTAGTGTACCGCCTGAGAGGGAAGTGGAGTTTTCTATTGATCTTGTACCCGGTACGAGGCCCGTGTCTATGGCACCGTACAGGATGTCTGCGTCAGAATTGTCTGAGTTGAAGAAGCAACTTGAACATTTGCTTGAGAAGAAGTTTATTAGGCCGAGTGTATCGCCGTGGGGAGCTCCTGTGTTGCTGGTGAAGAAGAAGGATGGGAGCATGAGGTTGTGTGTTGATTATAGGCAGCTGAATAAGGTGACCATTAAGAACAAGTATCCACTGCCGAGGATAGACAACTTGATGGATCAATTAGTGGGTGCTCGAGTGTTCAGCAAGATTGATTTGAGATCAGGTTATCATCAGATCAAGGTGAAGGATGAAGATGTTCAGAAGACTGCTTTCAGGACGTGGTATGGGCATTATGAGTATTCGGTGATGCCGTTCGGTGTCACTAACGCGCCGGGTGTATTTATGGAGTACATGAATCGTATATTCCATACTTACTTGGATCGGTTCGTGGTTGTGTTCATTGACGACATCCTGATTTATTCGAAGTCGGAGGAAGAGCATGCGGAGCATTTGAGATTAGTATTGGAGGTCCTGAAAGAGAAGAGGCTGTATGCAAAGTTATCTAAGTGTGAATTCTGGTTGTCAGAAGTAAGTTTTCTGGGTCATATCATTTCTGGTAGGGGTATTGCCGTGGATCCGTCTAAGGTTGATGCCGTGATGCAGTGGGAGAGTCCGAAGTCGACTACGGAGATTAGAAGTTTCTTAGGGTTGGCTGGTTACTACAGAAGGTTCATCGAAGGTTTTTCTAAGTTGGCCCTTCCGTTGACGCAGTTGACTTGTAAGGGTAAAGCCTTTGTGTGGGATGCTCGTTGTGAGGAAAGTTTCCTTGAGTTGAAGAAGAGATTGACGACGTCTCCTGTTTTGACGTTGCCAAATTCGGGAGAGCCGTTCGTAGTGTATTGTGATGCTTCGAAGATGGGTCTAGGTGGCGTGCTTATGCAAAATGGGAAGGTGATTGCTTATGCGTCGAGGCAGTTAAGGATTCATGAGAAGAATTATCCAACGCATGATTTGGAGTTGGCTGCAGTAGTCTTTGTGCTGAAGATTTGGAGGCACTATTTGTATGGTTCTAGATTTGAGGTGTTCAGTGATCATAAGAGTTTTAAATATTTGTTTGACCAGAAGGAGCTGAATATGAGGCAGCGAAGGTGGTTGGAATTATTGAAAGACTACGATTTCGGTTTGAACTATCATCCAGGCAAAGCTAATGTCGTGGCTGATGCTTTAAGTCGAAAGTCCTTGCATATGTCGGCAATGATGGCTAAGGAGTTAGAGTTGATCGAGGAATTCAGGGATTTCAGTTTGGTTTGTGAAGTGTCGCCTCAGAGTGTTAAGTTGGGTATGTTGAAGATTAATAATGAGTTCCTTGACAGTATCAGAGAAGCCCAGAAGTTGGATACCAAGTTGGTGGATTTGATGGTCGGGGATGATCAGCCTGAGGGTAGTGACTTTAAGTTGGATGCGCATGGCGTTTTGAGATTCCGTAATAGGATTTGTATTCCTGAAGGCGCAGAGCTGAAGAGAGCAATTCTAGAAGAGGGTCATCGAAGTAAGTTGAGTATTCATCCGGGAGCTACGAAGATGTATCAAGATCTGAAGAAGTTGTTTTGGTGGCCTGGTATGAAGCGAGATGTAGCGCAATTTGTGTATGCCTATTTGACTTGCCAGAAGTCAAAGGTGGAGCATCAGAAGCCTGCTGGACTGATGCAACCGTTAGAAATTCCGGAGTGGAAATGGGATAGCATTTCGATGGATTTTGTGACGGGATTGCCTAATACTGCGAAAGGGTATGATGCAATTTGGGTGATTGTTGACAGGTTAACGAAATCGTCTCATTTTGTTCCTATCAGCATCACGTATCCGGTGTCGAAGTTGGCAGAGATTTATATCCGGGAGATTGTGAAGCTTCATGGGGTTCCTAAGAGTAATGTTTCGGATAGAGATCCGAGGTTCACTTCAGATTTTTGGAAGAGTTTGCAAGAGAAGTTGGGGTCTAAGCTGAGGTTGAGTTCGGCATATCATCCTCAGACAGATGGTCAGTCAGAAAGGACGATTCAGTCATTAGAAGATTTGTTGAGGGCTTGTGTTTTGGAACAGGGAGGTTCGTGGGATTCCTACCTTTCGTTGAGTGAGTTCACGTATAACAATAGTTACCATTCTAGTATCGGGATGGCACCTTTTGAGGCATTATATGGTCGGAAGTGTAGAACCCCGCTGTGTTGGTATGAGTCCGGAGAGAGTGTGGTGCTTGGACCGGAGATTGTTCGAGAGACAACCGAGAAGATAAAGTTGATCCGTGAGAAGATGAAGGCTTCGCAGAGTCGTCAGAAGAGTTATCACGACAAGAGGAGAAAAGATTTAGAGTTCCAGGAAGGTGAGCATGTATTTTTGAGAGTCACTCCAGTGACCGGTGTTGGCCGTGCTTTGAAGTCGAAGAAGCTCACTCCTCGATTCATTGGTCCTTATCAGATTTCCGGGAGAGTTGGGAATGTGGCGTATAGAGTGGCTTTACCGCCAAACCTTTCGAATTTGCACGACGTGTTTCACGTGTCGCAACTTTAGAAGTACATTTCGGATCCGTCTCATGTGATCCACATGGATGACATGGAGGTGCGGGATAATCTCACGGTGGAGACGATGCCTGTGCGGATTGAAGACCATGAGGTGAAGGTGTTAAGAGGCAAGGAAATTGCATTGGTGACGGTGGTCTGGCTAGGAGCTGCCGGTGAGAGCATGACTTGGGAGTTGGAGAGTAAATTGCGGGAGTCCTATCCAGAGCTGTTTGATTCAGGTGAGTTTTTGAGGACGAAAACATTCTAAGTGGGGGAGAGTTGTAACGCCCAAATATTTAATTAAATATTTAGGTATTCAATTATTTATTTATTTATTTATTTTAGTTGGTGTAATTGTATTAGCATTTGATTAAGAGGTGTATAATTGGATTTTAGGTGATGGTGTTAGTAATCAGGCTTAAGCTGGAGGAAAGCCCGCGATCCATATCCATGAGTTAGGCACTTGGGCATATGGGGGTTGGGGTTTGGCTTGTCATTAGCGCAAACCCTAAGAGAAAAGAAAGAAAAAGTTGCGAATAGAGAGAGGAGAAGAGAAGGAGAATTCGGCGCACAAGGGAGAAGAAGAGGAGGGTTCGCAAGTTCAAGGAGAAGAAGGAAGCCGTGTTGCTGAGGTTTTGTTGGTGACTCGATCAAGAGAATTGGTGCTCTCCTACTATAAGGTAAGGGTGGGGTTCTTCCTTATAATGGGGTTTTATGATGGGGTTATGTGGGAATAGATCCTATGATGCCTAGGGTTTGATTTTGATGTGTAGTTTGATGGTAGTTGAATCATAACTAGGTTGATTGAAAATACTTGCTTGTTGGTGATTGTTGTGACCCTAAAAATTGGTGATTCGTTGTTGTTATTACTAAACGCATGCTAGGTGTTCGATTAAATTATTGGTTGGTGTTGTGAGTGACAAATTATGATGATTGACATTGGTGGTTGAGAATTGGTGAGCTAAATTGGTGATATGATTTGCATATGTGGTGTTTTGGTGAATTTGGTGTGATGCTGTTTTTGGGGCCCTAGTTGCTGGGCGCCATCCCTGAAATGTTGTAGTGCTGTTTTTGGCGCCCTGTGCCTGGGCGCCGTGCCTGGTCATGTTGCCTTGGTGTTTCTGTTGCTGTTTCTGGCGCCCTGTGCATGGGCGCCGTGTCTGGTGTCTGTCTCATGTGCCAGTGTGTGTGTGTGTGTTGCCTGTGTCTTGGCGCAGGGGCGCCATGGGAGCCTGTTCCTGGGTTGTGTTGCGTGCTGTCTTGGCGCAGGGGCGCCATGGGCGCCGTTCCAGTGTCTGGTGCATGTCACGGTTCTGTGTTGCGTTGGTGTTGTAGGTGGTCTGGGCGCCAAGGGCGCCAATTCCTGTACCTGGTTGCGATTTTGGTTGTGTTCTAGCTGGTCTGGGCGCCAAGGGCGCCATCTCCTGCAGTGTTGCTAGGCGCCCTGCTCCTAGGCGCCAGTTTTTCTGTGTGGCTGTTTCCTGCTAGGCGCCCTGTGCCTGGGCGCCGTGTCAGAAGGGTGTTCCATGTTGTGTTGCGTTGCTGTGTCATTGTCCTGAGTTGCCTGGGCGCCAAGGGCGCCAGTTTCGGTGTGTTGGCCAGATTTTGCGTGTTGCTTGCTAGGCGCCCTATGCCTGGGCGCCATTTTCAGCATGTGTCTCAGTTTTGTTCCTATTTTGTTTTTGCAATATCTTTTGACTCGGGTGTCAGATTGAGACGTTTCAAAATGTTTTGGAAAGCTTATTCAGAGGCCTAGCTGAATATTCTAATTTGAGGCAAATTAGTCTGTTTTCTGGAAAATTGTCGTTGTCCCAATATTTTGGAAAATGGTCGTTGTCCCAGTGTTTTAGAAAATTGTCGTTGTCCCAATATTTTGGAAACCTGTTGTCATCTTGGCGTCTTGGTGCTGTTTGAGCTAGGTGTGAAGGCTCAAACCTTGGTGTTGTGGGAGCTAGGTGCGAAGGCTCCAAATATTGGTGTTCCGTTGTCTCGGGTAGTTTGGTGTTTTTCGGTGTCGTTGGGCTAGGTGTGAAAGCTCAACTTTGGTGATATTGGTGAATAATTTTGGTGTGTCACATTGTGTCTATTTCGGATGATTGTCTGTGTGCATTCATGGTGTCGCATACAGCATGTGCATTTATTTTGGTGAAGGCCTTTGGTCTTGGAGCTAGGTGTGAAAGCTCAAATTTTCTAAAACTAGTGAGCCTGGTGTGAAAGCTCAATTTTTGGTGAATTGGTGAGCCGGGTGTGAAAGCTCTCAATTTTGGTGACGCCTCTATTTACAGGCAAAATTTTGGTGATATGGTACCACATGCATATGCCCGTTGGTGTGGTTTGCATTCATGCATTATCATGACATTTGGTGACTGGTTGTGGTGTTTATAATTGATGTGTGTGTTTGTAATTTGGTGTGTGTAGTGGAGTGGTAGATATAGTTGTCATATTCTAGCATATTTCCTATCATTTTA
This sequence comes from Astragalus membranaceus, assembly GCA_039519185.1. Classification (NCBI taxonomy): domain Eukaryota; kingdom Viridiplantae; phylum Streptophyta; class Magnoliopsida; order Fabales; family Fabaceae; genus Astragalus; species Astragalus membranaceus. Next base: position 158,907,663 of record CM076848.1, on the reverse strand, counting down.
CGCTATTATATTGAAGATATCTCACCCCTTCTGTTTGAATGTTATCCCTATGCGGTAACGTGCAGGTGATTGCGAGTGAAGGCTTAGGTACCTTCGCTATTCTGAGTAGGTGTCGTCGGTGTCCTTGCTTTGATGTGTAACACTCAAGGGGGGGATAAACGCTAAACTTTGGTTGTTATATTTTATTGTTTGGAGTCCATTCAGGACGTTATTATTTTATGTTTTAGAACTTATTTCTTTCCGCTGCGTGGTGATGTATTTTTGACAAAGTTATTTATATCGTATGAGATGTTTTATTTAACGATGAATGTGTGACATCTCTTTTCGAAGTATGAAATAATTTTTTTTGTAACTCTGATTTTATTAAATAATTATCGGGTAGAAAAGGGGTGTTACAGTACTCAGTCAGCCCACCCTGGAAGCTCTCCTGAAAAAAAAATAACCCAACAAATAAATAACTATAGCAAAAGTAGTCTTAATATAATATTCCTCGCCCGATATAAAGATTAATATAAATAATAAACATTAATATATAATTGTAAAAGTAGTTTTACCTGAATATTCCTCGCCCGATCTGTAGCAAATTCACCAGTGTCCTCCCGCATATGAAGGTAGTGATGCAACTCAGGCAAAGTGATTGCCCTTTGTTCCCTCGTCTCCTATATATATATACAAATTATTAATTAATACACATGAAAATGACTAGTTAATTATAAATAATTAATTAATCAAGTAATAAAGTAATAAATTTACCAAACGCCTGTGATGCGTTGCAGTATTAACATTCCCCCCTGTGTGTGTGCAGCCACCTTTTTCAGAAGCACGGTTCTTCTTGGCTTTCTCACAAAAATTCCGAAATTCTGGTGTCTGCCGGTACTTCTGTAACCCAGCCCAAGTTGAGTCTCCCATATAAGATGGCTTCGCATTCTTACCGCGCACCTCCCGCAGTAATTCAGAATAGCGATGGGAACATCTCTTATGGAAGACTCTCTCAACTTCCCTTTGCTGCTCTGGTAACCATGTACATTTTTCCTATTTAAGAAATTTACAATAATGTTGTTAATTATAAGACAAATTAATTAATCAAGTCACTAAGATAATACACCAAATTAATTAATTATTTCATAGAACAACTTACCAAAAAATGATTTCAACATCCTCCCAATTGCCTCTGTATCTTTTCTAACAGCCGTCCAATTCTTTCAGGTGCTGGTGAAATTCTCCTTGATTATTTTTGTGATGGCGGTAGCTGTAGCCTTCGAAGGAAGAAGCCTGCATTAAAAAAAGATGAATTTTATTACACCAAATTATATAAGTTATATAAAAGGCAACAAAAATAAATTAATAAATAATAATATATATACTTACGACTCGCCAGCAGTCTCCAATATGATACGCCTATCAGGTGTATACCTCACCACCTCACGGTCAACATCTGTCGGGGTTAAGCCCTCAGTAGCTGCAAGAATCTGTAACACCCCGGTATTTTTATCGAGTAAAAATACCCAAGTGTACCAAACCTAAATCATCAGAGATATATTTCCTGTTTAAACACTGAACACCACTATAAAATTTTCACTGAATAACAACAGGACGGTCTTAAACATAAATAAGACCATAAACCATCAGTGAAATACAGTGTTCAATATCGCACAAGAAAGCAGAAATAAATACATAACTTTTACAACAGATAAAGTCATAATGCCGTGATACATAACTAACAAGGGAAAACATAACTTAAGCATAAAAGCTAAGTCTTCAGCAACCATCCGAGTACCACCTACTCGTGCCTCTTGGATCTCCACTTTCCCTGTTTATCTGTAAAACCACAACATATAAACAATGAGATACAATCTCAGTGAGTTCTACCGAGACCCCTACTAGCACTCTCGGTCCTTTTAAAACATTTTTAAGCTTTGACACAACACCGACCGCAATCCACTTGCTAATCCCGGTGAATCATACAATAAGGCTTCGACCTAGTAAGACACCGGCTGCAATCCACTTGCGTCTCCCGATGAACTAGCATCCTAGGCCTTTCTACGTACCACCGGCCGCAAACCTTGCATCTTCCGGCGAACGTAGTACAATAACTTTTAACACAACACCGGCCGCAAACCTTGCATCTTCCGGTGAACCCCATAACCAATAGTGTCTCCTAATGGCACAGAGCCTAGGGTAAGGGTTCATGACTACCCCGCCTAGTATGTCAACATGGGTCGTCACCCAAACTCGATATAATATATATATCTACAATAATATGAACATTTAGTTCATTTACATTCAGACCAATAATTGAACGTAACACCCGTATCGGGCCATTTCCCATAGTCGATATAATACATATCGTGAATCGTAGACCGGTTTAGACAATAGATAATAATCATCTCGCGTCGGTTATACCATACCACGTAGGACTCATAGTCCGCTTTATTATTAACAAAACATATCCGCACACGTGTACTATTATTCAGTTTTTCGAAACAATTTCAACTTCGAAAGTATTTTATAAAACACTTTTGAAACATACCCAAAATCATGGCATTATAAGCCTACTATCATTATAGAAGGGTTAGGAAAGAATTAGAAGAGGATTGGAATCGATCGGGATCGTTTCGGGCAAATTTGGAAATTTGGACAGAACACGGCGCACGGTTCGTGCGCCCATACGCACGGGTCGTGCGCCCTGTAGTGCATTTTTGAAAATAGAAACAGAATGACACGCACGGTCCGTGCGTCTGAGACGCACGACTCGTGCGCTTTTGACAGCATTATATTTTATCCCGTTTTCGCATTTTTCGTAGTTCCGACCAATTCCGATACCTGTTCCAGTCCAGTCCCAACATAAAACAGTCCAAAACATATACAAACAATAATAATCATCATCAATCAATCCAAAAACCAATTGGACATAAAACGCGATTTTCGTACAAAATACGTTTTCGATAACGAACCAAAACCAAAACACATTTCACAAATTAAGTTTATTAATTCAAAAGCCTAAACGTGAGTAAAACTCACCCTTGAAGCGTGAACCACGAGCGAGCCGAAATCACCGAGTAACCACACGAACGCTCCCCGCTCCAGCGACACCCAATCCGCTTCCAAAGCTTTCCACTCGATCGCGAAACCTCTTTTTGACCGAAATACCGAATTCCTCGAAATCTTCCATGGACACTATTCATCATCTTCAACCTCAAGCCACTATTCACAAAAACCCCAATTTGCACCCTAACCACTTGATTCTTCACAAACCCCAAATCGGACTTCAATATTTGCGCAATCCACCTTGAGCTCGCTCCCAAACACCATCCAAAGCTTTCCCTTGAGCTACAACCATCAAAACTCCAATTTTTCCTCTCAAATTCGAAAATGGCAAAGTGAGAGAGAGTGAGTTGATGATGAAGATCTTGGTACCAAATCGAAGAGGAAGTAACGCTGAGCATTTTTCGTGTTGGAAGGAAGTCGTTTTGATGAGCCTAACTTTCCCCTTTTTCCTCTTCTTCTTCCTCACCCTTCTTTCTCTTCTCCTTTCTTTTCTCTCCTTTCCCTCTCTGTTTCTCTTCTCACGTTGCTTTCTTTCTTCTCTTCCTTTCTTTTAATTAATTCTCTTCTCCTCCTCTCACACGCACACACGTATACATATATATATATATATATATATATATATATATATATACATATATATATATATATATATATATATATATATATATTTAATATATAATTGGTAACGTGGTCAAATTACCACATTGATCCAAATCTCTTATTTCGATTCCAAAACTTCCTTGACCCGTATTATCCGGTTAACGATCCGATGACAACCAATAAATAATTTTAGCACTCAATAAATTTACCAGTCGAGTACTAAATTAGTTTAATTGGGTTAACATCCAAATAATTCCATTAATTATTTTGGGGATGTTACAGAATCACTGGGTCCCCTGCAGTACTAGTACTAGCATCCTCAGACCCAGGTGGTGGCAAATATCTGCCACCAGAAACAACAACACGAGCAGGCTGAACACGACGCCTTAGGCGAGTAGAAGTCTTCCGCCTGCTAGTGCTGGCGACATCACCCGTAATAGGTGGAGTAGAAGTCTTTCGATACCAGTCTTTTAGCTTCATAATAATGTAACATCCTCAAAATAATTAATCGAATTATTTGGATGTTAACCCAATTGAATTAATTTGGTACTTAATTGGTAAAATTATTGAGTGCTAAAATTAATTATTGGCTGTCACAGGGTCGTTAACCGAATAATACGGACCAAGGAAGTTTTGGAATCGAAATAAGGAATTTGGGTCAATATGGTAATTTGACCACGCTACCACTTAATTATTAATTAATTATGTGTGTGTGTGTATTGAAATAAAGAAAAGAATAAAAGAAAAGAGAGAAAGGAACGAAGCAGAGAAGAAAGAAGAGAAGGAAAGAAAGAAGAGAAGGGAAAAGGGAGAAGAAGGAAGAAGAAGAAGAGGAATCATCACACTCAAGCCCAACCTCTCAAATTTCATCACCACCATCCCCTCATCTTCCTCTACAAAACCCTATAGTTTGGTAAGTTTTCCCTCAATTTCTCCCCCTTCTCATGGCCTACGAATTTCTTTGGTTTTTGGAATTGATTTGTTGAAATCTCAAGTTGTGAGCTGGAATTAATGATTGGGTTATGCTTAGGATCGAAGCTAGGAGCGGATTGAACGCGATTGGAAGCTCGGAACGGAGTTAGGAGCGGTTCGGTGTTGTTTGGGTTCGATTCGGTGATTTCGACGTCTCGGCAAATTCGGTTCGATATCGGCTCTCGCTTCAAGGGTGAGTTTTACTCACGCTTAGGATGTTTTTGTGTCTTGTTAGTTTTTACGTTAATTGGTTTCGAGAGATTTTGGAAAGAAAACCGTTAATTGAAAATATGTCGCGTTTTAATACAATTCGTTTTGATTAAGTTTTTAATTGGATTGATTGATTGTGTGGGTTGTATTGGACTCATTTTACTGGTTGTCAAATCTGTTTTTGATCGGAACAAACTTCGGAATTGAACGGAATAGCGGATTTCGCGAAAATCGCAAAATCTGTCTTAACAGACCCCCCCTTCTGCCTGTTCGCGCCTCACTTGCGCTCCAGGCGCGACTTCAGCGCAGATTGACAGAACTTTCTGTCCGTTCGCGCGTAACTTGCGCTCCAGGCGCGACTTCAGCGCAGCTTGACAGAATTTCAGCAACCAAACACTGTTTTTCGTTTCGCGATATCTTTTGATCCAGGAACCCGATTGAGGTGTTCTAAGATGCGTTGGAAAGCTTATTCAGAGGCCTAACTGAATATTCTATTTTTAAGGCAAAATGAACTGTTTTTAATATTGAAAATTTTGTCGAAAAGTGGTCAACTAGATTGCGAGTGTGAACTAGGATTTCTAAAATGTGGATTAAGGTGTTTCATTGATTGTCTGATTTGATGGACCGTAGGTTCATAGCACTGTAGATATATATATTATATCGAGTTTGGGTGACGACCCATGTTGACATACTAGGCGGGGAAGTCATGAACCCTTACCCTAGGCTCTGGGCCATTAGGAAACACTATTGGTTATGGGGTTCGCCGGGATTAGCAAGTGGATTGCAGTCGGTGTTGTGTCAAAAGTTTGTGCTGCGTTCATCGGGATTAGCAAGTGGATTGCAGTCGGTGGTACGTAGAAAGGCCTAGGATATTAGTTCATCGGGATTAGCAAGTGGATTGCAGTCGGTGTCCTATTAGATCGAAGCCTTATTGTATGGTACACCGGGATTAGCAAGTAGATTGCGGTCGGTGTCGTGTCAAACCTTAAAAATGTTTTAAACGGACCGAGAGTGTTAGTAGGGGTTCCGGTAGAACTCACTGAGATTGTATCTCACTGTTTAATTGTTGTTGTTTTACAGATAAACAGGGACAGAAGAAGCCTCAGAGGCACGAGTAGGTGGCCCCGGGAGGAGAATAATGACTTAGCTTTATGTTCAAGTTTATTTTCCTTCTGTTGTCCATGTATCTCAGCGCTAAGACATTAGTGTCATGTTTATCTTTTATTTCCGCTTTCTTGTATGATACTGAACAGGATAGTTCGCTGAATCTTATGGTCTTATGTGTATTAAGACTGCTTGACTGTTGTTCAGTGAAAACTATTTTGCAGTGTTCAGTATTTATGCAGGAATTTTATATCTCTGATGTGTTTCTAATGTGGACTTGGGTATTTTTAATAAATAAAAATACCGGGGTGTTACAAATAACTTTGCGGCAAAAGCCCTCTAATGGGGGTTGCATCCAACATCATTTTGGTCATATATTCCATGCACAACTCAGCAACATTAAATTGAGACTTAAGACCCAACAACCGAATACACATTGATAATTTTGAGTCTTTAGATCCTTCAAATAATGGTTTATTTGTCTCACTCAAATACATGTAAAACCTTTGAGCTTCCTCATTTGGAACTTCTTCAGCATCATATTCTGGTTCTTCAAAATCCAAATTTACTCCAACAGCGTCAGATACCATTCCCTGATAAACATCTAACGGTTGTATAATTTGGCCTTTAGATGTCGTAGTCGCTGGACAACTACTTGATGTGGGAGCTACTACTTCAACCGGAACAATAACCGCAGGAACTACAACTACCCCTGGTCCTACTTCCCCCTGACGAGTCCAAATCCAATAATTTGGCCTAAACCCATTATTGTACAAATCAAGTCTAACTTCTTCTTCATTTTTTATAAATCGAAAAGGAACATTTCAAGCATGGACATCTAATACCGCATTGTCCCAGAAATTCTTCATGGGCCTTAGCACAAAAAATAAACTCTTCTACTCCTTCTACAAAACGTCGCTTTAAACCGGATCTTCCAGGAAACAATCGATCATACATCCAACTACGATCCATAATTTCAAGATCGATCTATGTACTACACTACAACGTAAATGAAATAAACTATCAAATAAACTATCAATTACTTTATATTTTGATATATCAATAAACTATCAATTACCAGCAACACAATGAATTTTTAGATAATGATATATATTAATAATTTAAACAATATAAATAATAATTGCAAATTTAATTTTAAATTTCAATTTTTATAAGACAATATCTTTTAATAAAATTTATAAGTGAACTTAATAAATAAGTTTTTTCAATATAAATTATTTTGTATTATTATTATTGCAAACAAAATTTGTAACAAAATTTTACTATAATTAGTGAAGTAATTAATATTTTATTAATTTTAATATTGTACCAAAAATGTGATTTGAGAAAACCAACTTCTAAGACACTACAATGAGACACAGGAACATGTATTCAAATCATCGACAATACCTAAACAAACAACACCACAATTAGTAACAAACTCATAGTATAAAATAATTCAAAAACTAAAACTATTAACTCATGTTACAAACATACCTTAGATCGAAGAAATTTGCCAAAGAGAGGGAGAGATTTAGTCGAGAGAGGAAGAGAGGAATTTCGAGAAGAGATTTAGTAGAGAGAATGAGAGTATTGGTAGAGGTGTGAAGAAGAAGTGGAGAATAAAGAAGGGATTAGGTATTTAGGTATTTCCGGTGGATTTTCAAAATTCAAATTTCCCGTTCTTTTCAAAAAATCCGCCGGAAATGACATTTCCGATGGATTTTAGTCGGTTGGTCATTTCCGGCGGATTTTGTAACACCCCGGTATTTCAATCGACTAAAAATACCCAAGTGCACATTAGTAACACATCAGAGATATTATTTCCTGCTTAGACACTGAATATCACTATAAATTTTTCGCTGAATATAATCCAAACGGTCTTATTTACAACAAGACAATATGGTTCTCAGACCATATATCATCAGCATCTATAGTGTTCAGTATCATACAAGAAAGCGGAAGAAAGATATACATTAAATACATAATGTTTTAGTATACAGACAACAAAAGGGAAATAAGCTTAAACATCAAGCTATGCTATCAGCAACCAGTCCGAGCTCAACCTACTCGGGCCTCTGAGGTTTCTTCTGTCCCTGTTTATCTGTAAAACAACAACATTTAAACAGTGAGATACAATCTCAGTGAGTTCTACCGAGACCCCTACTAACACTCTCGGTTCAATTATGAATTTTTATATAACGTGACACGGCACCGACTGCGTTACCGCTTCCAAACCCGGTGAACCGCATTACTTAACTTTTAACAGATCACCGACTGCGTTACCGCTTCCAAACCCGGTGAACCTGTTATGACTCAGTACGACACCGACTGCGTTACCGCTTCCAAACCCGGTGAATCGTACAACAAACAATTTGACATAACACCGACTGCGTAACCGCTTCCAAACCCGGTGAACCCCCTTACCAATAGTGTTTCCTAATGGCACAGAGCCTAGGGTAAGGGATCATGACTGCCCCGCCTAGTATGTCAACATGGGTCGTCACCCAAACTCGATATAATATATATATCTACAATCATATGAACATTTAGTTCATTAAATTTTACTTTACCACACAGGACTCATAGTCCATTTGTTATCAATAAAACGTATCCGCACACGAGTACTATTATTCGGTTTTTCGAAACGGTTTAGACATCCAAAAAGCGTTTTCTAAAACCCTTTGTAACACACCCAAAATCATGGCGTCATAAGCCTAATATCATTATATAAGGGTTAGGAAAGGATTAGGAGAGGATTGGAATCGAAACGGAATCAATTAGGGCACTTTGAAAAATTTGGACAGAACACAACGCGCGGTTCGTGCGCCCATACGCACGGGTCGTGCGCCCTGTAATGCACCTTTTTAAAACACAAACCGAAAGGGGCGCACGGTCCGTGCGCCTGGGACGCACGGGTCGTGCGCTTTTGACAGCACTGAATTTTATCCCGTTTTCGCAATTTTTGTCGTTCCGATCAATTCCGATACCTGTTCCAGTCCAAAACAGATTTGACAACCAATACGATAGACCCAATACAAACCACACAATCAATCAATCCAATCAAAAATTCAATCGAAACGGATTTTACCAAAATACGACATATTCCGATATAACGGTTTTTAAGTCAAAACCTTCCGAAATCAAATCACTAAAAATTCCATTTCGACACGACTCAACACGAGACTCGCTATGATCGATTTCTGACCCGAAACAGACAATATCCAGTCCAGCGAAAGCGATAAAACAGTTAATTAATTAATTCGAAAAACAAAAATCCTAAACGTGAGTAGAACTCACCCTTGAAGCGTGAACCACGAGCGGGCCGAATCCACCGAGTAACCACACGAACATTCCCCGCTCCGGCGACACCCAATCCGCTTCCAAAGCTTTCCACTCGATCACGAAACCGCTTTTGACCAAAATACCGATTTCCCGAAATTCTTCATGAACACTATTCATCATCTTCTTCAACCTCAAGTCACTATTCACAAAAACCCCAATTTGCTCCCTAACCCCTTGATTCTTCACAAACTCCAAATCGGACTTCAATATTTGCGCTATCCACCTTGAGCTCGCTCCCAAACACCATCCAAAGCTTTCCTTTGAGCTTGAGCAACAAAACCTCCACTTTTCTCCAAATTTCGAAAATGGTGGATTTGAGGAGAGTGAGTTGATGATGAAGATTTTGGTACCAAAACGAAGAGGAAGTAGCGCTGAACATTTTTCGTGTTGGACGGAAGTCGTTTCGGTGAAGTCTCTCCTCTCCCTCTTCTCTTCTCCCTCACGCCATTCTCTTCCTTTCTCCCTTTCTCTCCTCTCTGTAACCCTCTCTCTCGCATTCTTTCTTTTCTTCCTTTCTTAATTCTTTTCTTTCCTTTCTTATTAACACACACACACACACACTTATATTTATTTATTTAATTAATTCTTTCTCCTCTTCACTCACACACACCCACGTATATAAATATATATTTATTTAATATATTTGTTGTAACGCGGTCAAATTACCATATTGATCGAAATCTCCTATTTCGATTCCAAAACTTCCTTGGTCCGTATTATCCGGTTAACGATCCGATGACAACCAATAAATAATTTTAGCACTCAGTAAATTTACCAGTCAAGTACTAAATTAATTCAATTGGGTTAACATCCAAATAATTCGGTTAATTATTTTGGGGATGTTACAGATTTTTAGGTATTTCCGGCGGATTTTTTCGTAGACCCAAATCCGCCGGAAATACCAAAAAATCCGCCGGAAATACCTAAAAATAAATGGCTCAAATTTGTGATCTAAAATTTTGATCAACGGCTCATGTTTCCCCACGCCTATTATAAATTGGGCTTCAGCTTTCCCTTCTACTTCAGAAAAACCCTAACCCCTTCTCTGCTTCTTCTCCACGAAATTGTATAAACAAAAAAAATGCCCCTAACACAATACTCAGAGGATTCTTCCCTCACTATCATTCATCATCAGGGCATCATCACCAACAAAGTTGATGGTGTCTGTTTCGAGGGGCGAGACACAATGCAGTGTAGGCTTAAACACAACATAACATTCGCTGCCCTAAAAGATAAACTGCTGGGTAAGGTGCAAATGGAGGGCGACGAGCGAGAGATAACTCGTATAGTTTATCGGAAACCCGATTGGTCTGATGGACGTGTGCACTGGTCTACAATGGATGTCAAGAACGACGATGACGTCCAAGCAATGATGTGCATTAATGTCCTGTTTAAATGGAAGGGTTATCTGCATTTGTACGTGGAAACCACACGGACCATCGCTGAGATCCTTAGTCGTTTAACTCCACCAGCTCAGTAGTTTCTCTCATTTTATCGTTTTCGTGTATTTCAAGTTTTATGTACGGTGACGCTGTTTAATAATTAAATTGTTGTTTAATTTAAACGGTACTGTAAACCAAAAAATAATCAACCCAATATTTATTCATTACTAAATCAGTGACGTTCAATTACAATTATTGATAAACAAAATAACAGTAAAAAACTACAATTGGGTAACAACAGAGCCGAATCCAGCATCATCCGCAGTATCACTGTCACTCCCACTTCCATCAGAGGCTTCCACATTCTCAATACCCCCATACGCTTGGCAAATGGCATGCGTATCAGTAAGGATGTTGCCAAAGCGCCTGTTGTTGAGACCACGAATACAAGGGACAACTTCCAAAACAAAATAAAAGTCACCAGGCAACTCTAGTCTCCAAATCTCATTTGGAATGGAAATCCTCCCAGCATTTCGTTCAATGAGGGTAAATGGGAAAATGGTAAAATGGGATGGAAGACAGTGAGGTGGAGGTGAGTCTTCTTTTTCTATGCAAGGGTTGAAAAATAACCGATTCTTAAACGTGGGTCTTCACCAGATGTTGGTGAGACCATGTTTTCTACTTTGGTATATAACTTTTTTTTGCCCCAAATCTCATTTGGAATGGAAATCCTCCCAACATTTCGTTCAATGAGGGTAACGAATTGGATCATACCTGCAACCGAACATATCAAACACAGCATCTGGAGAAGGGATTTATATAGAAGAAACGAAGTCAAATGGTCAAAAGGCAGAATCCGCCGGAAATAGAATTTACCGGCGGATTTAGGGGGTTTCCGGCGGATCATGGGGGTTTCCGGCGGATTTACCCCGCGTTTTTTTTTTCAAAAACATTCGCCGAAAAATACCTTACCGGCGGATGTTTTTTAAAAAAAATAAAAAAAGTTTTTGTAGACTCAAATCCGCCGGAAATACCTAAAATTCCGCCGGAAATGTTTCAGAGGAAAAAAATCTGCCGGAAAAACCAAGAAATCCGCCGGTAATGTTTCGGCGGATAAAATCCGCCGGTAAGTCCTAAAATCCGCCGGAAATTTTTCGGCGTCCTGGCCGGAAAAACAGTTTTTCTTGTAGTGTTCATCCGGAAAAACATCCAGAAATTCATTCACAACTTGAACAGATGACAAATCTAAACCAGTTTCAGTGGATGCAGATAACATAATAACATAAGCTTCCGCACCTTGGAATAATGACTGGTTTGCTGAGGTGAAAGAGATAACTGCTTCGGAATTTTCTTTCGTCAATTCCACGGATTCAGAGGCGAAATTGATAGTTCGCTTGGCACAGTTGACTGTAACATGATTTTGTTGTCAAGTGGCTTCAGTCTCAAGAGGGGGGGGGGGTGAATTGAGACTTAAAAACTTTTGAAAACTTTTTCCCCTTTTCAATGACTTAGATTAATTTTCGCGCAGGTTAAGTGGAAGCGAAGGAATTAGAAAATAAAGAAATAAAGCACACAGATTTATCCTGGTTCGGTCACCTCCTAGTGACCTACGTCCAGTCCTCACACCCTTGTGAGATTTTCCACTAACACAACAAGGTTTACAGGTGCCTTGGAAACCTTTACAGACTCACGCACTCTTCACCTAGGATACCCCACCTATTGAAGAGCCCTCAAATCTAACCACAATACAACAAGAGATACCCCACCCTTGTTACAACAAGCTGCCCCAGAAAGATACCCCACTTCCTAGTACAAGAAACTACCCCTAGAGAGATACCCCACTCTCTAGTACAAATCACAACAAATAAACAGTTACAAAAATATACCTCTGATGTAGGCAGATATTACAACTTGAAGAACGCAACCCCAACTAACTCTTGCGAGAGATCAGCTCTGACGGACCAGCGGTGCTAGAAGAGCAAAAATAAAATATGAAGAGTTTTTATAAAATGAACTTTGAATTCGTGAAATGGGTTGATGTCAAATGAACACAATGAGTCGCCTATTTATAGGCAATGCATGTTGAGTTATTTTTGGAAATAAGATAATCGATTGTTTGCTTGATTTAACAAAAATGAATAATCGATTATGTGAATGCATGTTGAGCTATTTTTGGAAATGAGCTAATCGATTATTTGCTTGAAAGAAGGAAGTGTGAAATCGATTATTAGCTTGAAGGAAGTGTTGAAATCGATTCTTTGCCTGGAAGAATCCATTATGTGCTTGAAAGGAATTTGCATTGTAATCGATTCCTTGCTTGAATAGACTAAGGAGGGAATCGATTATTAGCTTTCCTAAAATCATGGATGAATCGATTATGTGCTTCCTTAAACCATAGGAATCGATTATGTGATCCATAGGGAAAGGAAGGAATCGATTATGCACTTTCATATTGTGTTAGAAATCGATTTTAATGTTTACTAAAAATAGTGAATCGATTTCTTTCTTTTTCAAAGTGGTTTCAAAATGGTTTTTGAGTTTATGTGTGTGCATACATGCATTTTGAAAAACGTTTAAGACGTGAGACTTTGTGAAAAACGTGAAAAACGTTTAAGACGTGAAAAACGTTTCAAAATAGGAATCGATTAATGTTTACCAATTTTGATCTCTTATTAACAAGACATATATCTAATTTAAGGGTAAAAATGTTATTACCATCTCTTTCTTTCTTTTCTTACACTCTCTTTCTTTTCTTTTTCTCTTTCCTCTTACATTCTCTTTCCTTATTTTCACTTTTCTCTTACACTCACTTTCTTCCTTTTTTTTCTTTTTACTTTACTTTTACTTTTCCCATAAAAGTTTTTCTCTTTCTCTTATCACTTCACTTTAGTTTTTTTAACTATATTTCTAAATTTATACAAACACTACTCTACTAAAATTACCTATAAAAATGTAAATGAGTCACACTAAAAAAATATCACCTTTTTGGAAAAAGTTATCACCCTAAAATTTTAATTTTTCTCTTCGAAATTTGTTTACACTCTTATTGATAATCTACTATTACCTCTTATTGATAATCTACTATATCTATCTTTTACTATATATTATAATCTACTAATCAACTAAAATAATCAATTAAAACTACGAGATAACTGCAATGATATATAAAAGAACACGGGATAACTGCACTTATATATAAAAAACACAAGATTAATATTTGTCATTGATAATTAAATATTTTGAAGACTACTATAAACCTACTATCTAAAAAATAAGAAGATTTAATGACTATTTAAAGTACTAATTAATATTTAAAACAAATATTTCTTATTGATAATCTTCTATCTAATTTTTACTATCTACTATAATCTACTAATCAACAAAAATAATCAATTAAAACTATGAGATAACTGTACTGATATTTAAAAAAAACACGGGATAACTGCAGTGATATATAAAAAAAATATGGGATTAATATTTGCCATTGATAATTATCATTCTTGAAGACTACTATAAACCTATTATCTAAAAAAACAAGATGGCTTAATGACTTTTTAAAGTGAATCTAATATCTATTTTTACAAACAAACCTCTTATGAAATTACCAATTTAGATATCTTATTAGCAAAACACATATCTAATTTAAGGGTGAAAATGTCATTACCATCTCTTTATTTCTTTTTTCTCTTTCTTCTTACACTCTCTTTCCTCATTTTCACTTTTCTCTTACAGTCTCTTTCTTCCTTTTTTCTTTTTAATATACTTTTACTTTTCCAAATTTTTTTTTCTTTCTCTTATCACTTCACTTTAATTTTTTTAACTAAATTTCTAAATTTATACAAACACGACTCTACAAAAATTACCTATAAAAACGTAAATGAGTCAAACTAAAAAAAACTCTCACTTTTTTTGAAAAAGTTATCACCTTAAAATTTTAATTTTTCTCTCCGACATCTGTTTACACTCTTATTGATAATCTACTATCACCTCTTATTGATAATCTATTATCTATCTTTTACTATCTACTATAATCTACTAATGAACTAAAATAATCAAATAAAACTACGAGATAACTGCAATGATACATAAAAAAACACGGGATAAAAGCACTGATATATAAAAAAACATAGGATTAATATTTGTAATTGATAATAATTTTTTTTGAAGACTACTATAAACCTTGTAACACCCCAGTGTAAGGAAGGAGTCTTGTTCTCGAGTCGAGCTGGGGCGTCATTGTGTTGAGATCAGACAAATAACCCGAAGGAAAGACTTCACAACTACATCGTCCCATTTAGAAAGAAGGATCGAAGGTGGGCCTGTAGCTGAATACCGCCCTAATCTTCTGTCCAAGTACCTATCTACCCATTGTATTGTCACTTGACTGAGCCAAAAATTATCACCGTTTACGCCTTAACATGCCCGATTGCGAGAGAGAGAAAAGAGCCCGTCTATGCGAAGTATACAAAAAGGGAAGTTGGGCCAGTAATCCCCTAACCGTCCAGTTGGAGAGGGCAAAGTCCCATCCGTTCCAGAAGTCGCAGAGAAATGGAAGGCTTAAATACCAAAAACTACGGAGGCATGATCTAAAAGTATTTCTAACACCGAGAAACACTAAGATCACTAGTGCAAAAAAGGGATTTAAAGTCAGGCGAAAAGGGGATTTAAAGTCAGGCGTCCGCTTGACTTTTATTAAGTCGACTTTGTATGTCAGGAGTTTTAAAGTCCAGCGATAGCCTGACTTCGTAAGTCAGATTTAAAGTCAAGCATTTATTTCGCCTGACTTCGTAAGTCAGTTTTAAAGTCAAGCATTTATTTTGCCTGACTTCGTAAGTCTGTTTTAAAGTCAAGCATTTATTATTGCCTGACTTCGTAAGTATGATTTAAAGTCAAGCATTTATTCTTGCCTGACTTCGTAAGTATGATTAAAAGTCAAGCATTTATTATTGCCTGACTTCGTAAGTATGATTTAAAGTCAGGCTTTAGTTTCGCCTGACCTTAAAAGTTCATTTTTTTTAAAAAAAAATTATTTGGTAGCCAGCTAATCTAATTAATGACTGCTAATTACTGCTAATTTTAACAGACCAAAATCAAACCAAAAACTATCAAACATTAACACACTTTTTTTCATTTATAATCTTATATCAACACAATCTTACAACAATATCAAATTATATATTCCACACAAATTCAGTACAAATTCAGTACAAACTTAACAAACAAATTCAGTACAAATTCAGTACAAACAAATTCAGTACAAGCTTAAAGGGCAGTGCAAAAAAAACTAATTCAGAAGATAAGAGACAATCTTCAGCTTCCTGGAGCTGAGCTTCAAGCTCCTCAATCTTCTTCTGCTGACTCAACGACGACAGTTCTGCTTCTTTGACCTGCAAAATTGCCATAAATCAAGCATAACAGGAGATAAGAGACAATAATATTTCTTTATATGATCCCCCAACCAAGAAACAAACATAGCATGCAAAAAAAATACAAAGATGAAAGGTATATGGCGATAGAATCACACCTACAATCACAATCAAGACAGCTCATTTGCAAACCAGACTTATGGGCAATAACAAAAGTGCAGGCACTGAGTCATAAATAAATCAAATACTCTATCATATTGCATTCCTTTAATGACCACCACGAATGCACATTATTATTCTTTGACCACGAATGTTTAAAAAGCTTAACATTGATTATGTTAATGGAGGTACAAGCTAAACTCAAATAACACAATCACAGAAGCATAACCATTACAAAGGTAACCCACATTTCAGGTGACTGCAAAGTATTTCAGTGAAGTAATCCATCTTAGGTGTCAAGGATACATAGTGCCACTTGAATTTTATTACAAAAGACATTTACTATTTTACATACATGTCATGTCATTCCTACTGAATCATGTACCAAAAAGATGTTGATAACACAGATCCAAATACGTATGCAAGCTAATAAAAGAGTAGAGTCCGCTGGAAAGGAGAGACAGGCTGGGGGAGAAAAACAAATGATTTAAAAACAATATACCGTATTTATAACACACATCATCAAAGGAATAAAAGAGATGAAGCTGTTGAAAAAACACAGTTATAAACAGGTTCAGGAAAAACAGAGATATAAAAGCAGTTATATAAAAGCAGGTTCTGGAAAAACAGAGATATAAAGGCAGTTATATAAAAACAGAGATATAAAAGCAGGTTCTGGAAACACAGTTATAAGTAAGTTGTGGAAAATAGACCTCGTTGAAGCAAATCTGCCTCAAGCTGCCTATAAGACCTCGTTGTCGCGACAATTATATAAAAGCAGGTTGCATAAACTCCATAAAGTGCCTTCAAAATCCATCCTGGGGTAGAGAACGATTAGCAACAGCAGGGATACACTTCACAGCATTTAAGCATGCCATTCTCACATGAACATCTTTTGCATAAACTCCATAAAGTGCCTTCAAAATCCAATTTAACACTAATATAAGCATTGTTACAGAGACGCATAACTCAGACAGACTAAGAGAGAGCAGTGCAAATAGAGTAAAGCATACTTACGGAGGCAACATCATCAGGTTGCAAACCAAGACTCAACTCATTTAGAGCAGGTCCAATGGATGCTTGATAAGCTGGAACAATGCCTAGGACATGGTAAAGGACCTGTAGAAAAGAGTTTTAATCAGATGGAAAACAATTGGTAAACAGAATGGACAACTGAACATAGCATAAAACACTGGGAAAATTACCGATAACATTCGAACCCTAGGAAGAGGTAGATGGGGATCCAGGTGTAAGTAAAAAATCCTAAGAAAATCATCATGAAACTTTGTTTTCTTTGAGCACAGGAGAATTCGCTCCATTATCTATTGAGAATCAGAATTAGAAACAAGGAAGCCTTGCTAAATTGATTAAATTGTATTTGAAAGTTGAATTGCTTACAGGGAATACAAAAGAAAAAGAATCAACAGGAAGTGCTTCTGATTTACACGAATTGGATAAGCCATATAAAATTCGCTCAAAGAGGCCATGGGGTGGCCTTTAGATGACTTCCTCCTCAGCAACTGGTGGAGCGAGATCCAAGCATCAACATCTAGCAACAAGTCAGCCCCCAAACACACAAAACTGAACAATTATAGCCCACAACACAACATTGCAACAACAATAAGAATCATTCCCAACTCCATGTATTAAAACCTAACAACAAGTCAAGCCCCAAACACACACATAGTTGAGCAATAATAACCCACAAGACAACATTGCTATCACAATAAGCATCATTCCCAAAATCATGCATGACCTAGCAACAAGTCAACCCCAAAACACACACAACAGAACAATAATAACCCACAACTGCTATCACAATAAGAATAAATAATGTCACAAAAACAAGCACAACACAGATTCCCTTCCCTACACTTACAATTTTTCCAATACAACAATCATCTCCACCACCAATTTACTACAACTATAAACAAACAGAAATGGATTCTCTAACTTTAAGTTTCCAAACAAACCTCAACAATAAACGGAATAAAAGCAGATTAATCACATAAGAATAAACCAAAACTGCAAACCTAAAATAAAATAAACCTAAAAATACTCACAACTCCAGTAGGTGAGTAAGTGGTGATGGTGAACTTCTGATCACTTTTGTAGTCTCCGTAAAGAAGATATACAGTAACACCAAAAAAAAAACAAAATAAATTAAAATAAATTTAGCAGATTACAGTAAGAGAGAGTGAGAGAGAGTACCTCTGGCTTTTTTGCCGATGTCAGTGTAGAGACCAGGACCCTTTGCCATTGCTTCTTCTAAGAAAACTTGAAAATGAAAATAGAGGAAGAAGAAGAAGAAGAAGGGTCGTGAGCTAAGCGGTGTTAGAATCTTCGGGAAGGTACAAAAATAGCTGAAATGTACAAAAATGGAAAGGAATGACTCTACAAAGGAATGACTCTACGTTTGGTTATTTGAATTGTTTAAAATGGTATTAAAAGCAATTTTTTAATAGCAAAACTCAATGAGATAAATATACACAAAACATGATGTAAGACTTTTATACCTTTTTGTCTTTGACAGCTAATATGCCTTTAGACAGTTGATTTTCTAGGTTCTGCAGTTCCTTAAAGTTCAATCCATCAAGCTCTTTACCCATCATCCTTCTACACAATATCAAAAATATTATCAAAACAAAAAATCTGAACCAAGATTATAGTTTCTGTTAAATGTAATAGCAGATAATAACATATATAAGTGTAACTCACAAGTATGCTGAACGAAGCTTTGTTATTTCATCCTTAAGATGGTTTGTATCAGGCTCCATAACCTAATTTAAATTATGTAAGGACTAAAATTAAGGGTAACAGTTCAATATATATATATATATATATATATATATATATATATATACAGAAATTAATAAAATAATAATTAAGAGAAGGGTGAAGAATAATACATCTGTTGGAGGCTCATTGCTAGGTTGTTCTGCACCAACCAATTGCAGGCCTTTGTTGTACCTTGAAATGGTATGCTCCATGCTTCATGAATAAATTAAATAAAATGTAATTGGTTAGAAGAAAATAACTACCTCAGATAATTGACAAACGCTTCCACAAACACACACTTAACCAACTGACAATTGACATTTCAATTTCAATCTAACAAAAAACAGAAAACATAAGATCAATTAAGCATTGATAGATATGGATTATGGAAGATATACCTTTCCACAAAACTCATAGAAGAATTTGCTATGTTGACTAACTTCCATCTTCTTGATCTGCTTCCGCACACTAGCACCATATCGGGTACCTAACATAAGAAAATACGAGAAGATGGCTCATCATATATTCCATCAAAGAAACCCAATGTCATGCATATTCAAATGACCTATACTTAAATCCAAATTATATGATTAGAAACTGAACCATTCCCCTTAAACACCATCTAGACAAGTAATTTAGCAGTGTTAATACAAATATGCTGAAAAACCAAACCTCATAGCAGAACACATTTCCAGCAGTCTTCACTGCCACAATGTGTGTACATTCAGTGAAAACTTTGTTTAGCACTGGACATTGATATTCTCCTGCAGAGTAACAAAGACAGGCTCTTCGTCTTGCAGAGTAACAAACTATTTTTTTTTAAAACAAAAGGAAAGGAGCCTTGTTAAAACCTTCTGATGCAAAACCCTCTTTAGGGATAAAAACATCTAGAAGGAAAGAGTACTCCCCCTTATTTCATTAATAAACAAAAAACAAAAATACAAGAAGCATGGGGGGACATATACCAAAACCCATGCAAACAAAAATAAAACATTATTGCCTGAAACGAAAATAAGGAAGGCCTATCCTATTACGGATAAAATCATCCTTAATAAAATAGGGAGCAGAATTCCACCAATGGAAACCAGACAGGTTGATCCCATGAGACGCAAGCTTATCAACGCAGTGATTCCCTTCCCGAAAAATATGAGTTCAAGTGACAGTCATTGATTTGAGCAGACCCATGCAATTAAGCCAACGATTGCGGAGATTCCAAGGCACAATTGAGTGAGACGAGAAAGCCATAACAGCAAGCTGAGAGTCACTTTCAATCCATAACCGATGCCAACCTTTTCGGAAAGCCACTTCAATGGCGACCATGACCCCGACAAGCTCAGCATGAAGCGCGTAATTTGTACCTAGAGGAAGCATAAAACAGCCAAGAGACTCAGCATTACTGTCGCGAAAGATACCCCCACAGGCAGCTAAACCAGGAGACCCCCTCGCAGCGCCATCAGTATTACACTTAACCCAAAAGGAAGGAGGAGATTGCCAGATAACCTCTATATTTGTAGGAGCCTTACGAGGTTTGCACTCAACCGAAAAACCCTTAAGAATCACAAATTCCTGCATGGAGTTAGACGTGGAGCCCTTGCTGAGATTGCCAGAAATGTTCACATTTGCCATGATCAATTTTTTTAGGTAAGTGGGCAAGATCTTCTTGTTGTCAAAACGAATCTGATTCCGAGAGAACCAAATAGCCCAAAAAACGTTAATAACCGCAGCGGAAACAACATCCTGCACTTGGGCCGACCAAGGGCGCAGACAGACTTCAAAAATCATCTCCGGCGAGGAAACATCAATATTAAGAGAGAGCTTGCCATTAAGCCAATCCCAAAGCTGTTT
Source organism: Astragalus membranaceus (assembly GCA_039519185.1). Classification (NCBI taxonomy): domain Eukaryota; kingdom Viridiplantae; phylum Streptophyta; class Magnoliopsida; order Fabales; family Fabaceae; genus Astragalus; species Astragalus membranaceus. The sequence continues at coordinate 158,886,854 of CM076848.1, read as the reverse complement.
AGCGAAAGAACACTCACAGAAAAGGTGCAAGGAGGACTCATAGTCCGCTTCACAGAGACTACACATGGAAACAGTACCGCATCCACGGCTTCTGAGCTGCTCATCAGTTGGCATACGGTGATGGAGGATGCGCCACATAAGAAGAGACTTGGATGGAGGAATAACACTTCGCCAAATATTCTTGAACCACCTACAAGGTTGCCCAACAGGCCTGAAATAAAGATAAGCAGTTTTAAAAGTAAGCATACCATCGGTAGAGTTTTTCCAAATCAGCTGATCTTGAGAAACAAATGAAGGCAGATCTTTTTCATGAAGTAGTGAAGCCAGCTGAGGAAAGATATTGGAAAGAGAAGCAGGGATACACCAGTGACCATTCTGAATGAAGTCACAAACACGGGCCTTGAGATAGAGCTGGCGATGCTCAGGGACATTAAGAAGATTTACAAGAGGGGCCGACATCCAAGGATCAAGCCAAAAGTTGATACAGTCACCTTTACCAATTTGCCAAATGCAGTTTTCTTGGATGGTGGAAAGATGATCACGCAAATGACCCCACAAAGAAGAACTGATATGATAAGAGATCGCAGTATTATTTCTGAAGACCCTAGATCTTAACAGGACAGCCCAGCTGTTCTGGGAAATGCTGAGCTCCGAGCTAAGCTTAAGACAGGCTGCCTTATTAGTGTCTTTGAGGGACCTAATCCCAAGACCCCCCTCAGCGATTGGTCTACAAACCTTATGCCAAGCCACAGTAACCACTTTACGCTGATTGACGTCACCAGACCAAATGAAGTTTCTAATCCAAGAATCCACAGTATTCAACAGAGATGAAGGCCATTTGTAAATCAGGAAGCTGTAAATTAACATACTTTGCACAACCGACTTGACCAGCTGCGCTCTTCCGGCAATAGAGAGGAGGGAAGCTTTCCACACTGATAACTTGGCTTTAATCTTGTCAGCGATTGGCATTAAATAGACAGCTTTAGGCTTACCTTTGAAAATTGGAATACCCAAGTATGTGAACGGCAACTGGCCAATAGAGAAGCCCAGGAGATCGGCAATGCGACGCTGCCGGGTATTGGGAATGGCGCCCAAGTGAACTGTAGATTTGCTAGAGTTAACAATCTGACCAGAAGCTTCACCATACTTAGTAAAGAAGCTGAGGAGATTATGGAGATTTCTCTGCGAAGCTCTGCAAAAAATCATGATGTCATCAGCATAAAGGGTATGAGAGGGAACCTGAGTACCTCTAGGACCATTGATTAATTGGAGGTCCCCATCCTGCACCAGCTTGGAGATGCCTCTGCTCAAAACCTCCTCAGCCAAGCAGAAAAGAAGGGGGAGAGGGGATCCCCTTGACGCACACCCCGCTTGCAACTAAAGTACCCAGAGGGCTTGCCATTGACTGAGATTGAAAGCTTTGCAGAGTGCAAAAGAACATTAACCCAATCGCAGAATTTACTATTAAAACCAAAAGCCTTGAGTACTCGCTGAAGGAAATTCCAATCCAAAGTGTCAAAAGCTTTTGTGACATCAACCTTAAGAGCCATATTACCACCAAAGGACCTGTTATTCAGCATATTAATGGCTTCAGAAGTTAAGCAGATGCAATCCGAAATGTTTCTACCTTGAATAAAACCACGTTGCTGAGATGAAACGATACGGGGAGCAATTCTGGAGAGACGGTCAGCAAGCACCTTAGTGATAATCTTAAACTTAAAGTTAGCAAGAGCGATAGGCCGGAACTTCTCAATACTGTCAGCACCATTGACTTTAGGAATAAGGACCACCAAATTAGAATTGAAATTCGGAAGCATCCATCCATGCTTGAAGAATGGCTGAACCGCGCTCACCAAATCTTCAGCGATGATGTCCCAGTAATGCTGAAAAAAGAAAGCGCCAAAACCATCCGGGCCAGGTGCACCGTTAGGATTCATAGCAAAGATGGCCTGCTTAATCTCTTCCCTATTAGGAACGTTGGTGAGCATAGTATTCTCCTCCCCTATAACAAGATTAGGGATAATCTCCTCCACCATACCATTATCAAGACATTGATTATTAGAGGCAAAAATATTCTCAAAATAATTAACAACATGAGATTCGATATCATTAGCAGAAGTAAGAAGAGCATCACCATGTTTTAGGGCAGTTATTTGCTTGGTAATATGTCTAATCCTGACCATCTGATGGAAGAATTTTGTGTTTCGATCACCATGCAAGTGCCAATTAAGTCTAGATTTTTCGAGCCAAAATTCCTCTTGGGAAGCTAAAGCTTGCTGCAGCTCAAGCTGGAGGGTTTTTTCTTGCTCATCCAACACCTCTGAGTTGCCAACTAAATCAATCTGTGCTTGAACGTGATCTAGAGATGCATTCGCCACTTGCACCCGGAGATTAACGTCCCAAAAGACATCTTTATTCCAAGCCTTAAGCTTTACCTTGAGATTTTTGAGCTTTTGATTGAGGGCCACCATCGGGCAGCCAACAACATGAGATTGCCAAGCCTCCTTAATCACATTCAGGAAGTCAGGGTGATTCGCCCAGGTGCGAAGGAATTTAAAAGAGGAGGGATGAGCACCATCTGTAATCTGAAGATCAAGCAGTAAAGGGAAATGATCAGATTTAGATTTAGTAAGAGTATAGCAGGAGATACCTGTATAAAAAGTAAAGCAGGCGTCATTGCAAATAGCCCGATCAAGCCTTTTCTCCATGTAAGCCCTTCCTTTTACGGCCATTAGACCAAGTGTAATGAACACCCCTAGTCGGCAGATGAATCAAGTTATTCAGATTGGTCCAGTTCTGAAACTCTTCGCAAGCAGTTTTAGATGGTGTACCATTTCCCCAGAGTAACAAACTAGGGATTTCATAAAGCAGATATAAGTCACTTCAGACCTGATATTGTAAATTTAGTGTTCTCTTTACCAATCAAACTAGTAGCAAACCTGCAGTTATCACAACAAATCAGAAATACTATAGAAGATTTATATATAGATTTTTTAATAAGAATAATTATTATAGAAACAAAATAATGGTGCTAAATATAGAAACCAAAAAATTCTCATACTGTGCTCCTTCTTGTACAACACTATCATTCGTGAGTTTCTCAGCGTGTGAAGAAGGGAGTTTTACCTGAAACTCAGTTTCTCATTCGTGACTTCTCAGCGTGTGAAGATCGTCGTGTTCCTCAGTCATACAATCACAAACATCAAAGAACCAAATTAGGGTTCATGTTAGAAAATAACCAAGAAGAACATAAACAGAAAAATAATAAGGTTTTTACCTTAGTTTGGTTGTCCGATTAAGACCCTAAGTATCAGATCAACAAAAATCACAGGTGTGTGTTTTTAGGGTTTGAAATTCTGAAACAGCAACGCGATCTGAGACAGAAGGTGACGACGATCTGAGGGTGGTTGTTGGTGAGATAGGGTCTCTGTTGGTGTACGGCGGTTGTCGTTCGCGATGTGAGAGAGGGTTTCTGTTTAGATCTGACGACGGTGAGAGGTGAGGGGGAGGAGAAACGCGACGGTGAGGGGAGGAGAAACGCGACGGTGAGGGGTGAGGAGGACGAGAAACGCGACGGTGAGAGTGAGCGTGAGAAGCTTAGGTTCGCGAAGGAGTTCTGAGAGTGAGAGTGAGAACCTTAGGTTCGCGAAGGAGAGAAGGGTCTGAGAGTGAGAGGCTTAGGGTTCGCGACGGTGAGGGGTGAGGGGGACGAGAAACGAGAGTGAGCGTGAGAAGGTTAGGTTCGCGAAGGAGTTCTGAGAGTGAGAACCTTAGGTTCGCGAAGGAGAAGGGTCTGAGAGTGAGAGTGAGAAGCTTAGGGTTCGCAAAGGAGAGAAGCTTAAGTGAATTTTTTTTTCTTTCTATTTTAGTACTTTAGAAGTCGAGCGTTATACACGCTTGACTTCTAAAGTATTTTAGAAATCAAGTATTCATGCGCCTGACTTCTAAAGTATTAAAATAGAAAAAAAGAATTTCACCCTTAATTACAAGTTTGCCACCGTGTCACTTATGTAGTCAGGCGCATACACGCCTGACTTCTAAAGTCTTATTTTATCCCTATTTCTTCACTTTAGAAGTCAGCCGTGTATCTGCTTGACCTTAATACTCGCGAGTTTTGCCACTTATTTACAAGTTTGCCACCGTGTCTACCTATGTAGTCAGGCATCTGGGCGCCTGACTTTAAATGTCTAATTCTAATGTCATTTTTGCACTAGTGGATGCACAGCCTGGCATACATCAGAGTTAACTTCCTCAATTGGAATATTGAACACAACTAAAAACTTTTCTTGAATAAACATCCAAGCAGTCACTTTATCCATTAACTTAACATAAAGTACTTAAGTCTCATGACTTATAAACTTTTACAACCTGGTGTTCAATATCCCAAAACATAAGTAGCGGAAATGATTTTACAACTGTTAGCTAGTAATAGTTATACAATCGATAATACAAAGTCAACAAAGGGAAAATGGCATAATCATAAAACTGAATCTTCAATAACTCCATAAGGCACACCGCCTAGCCGTGCTTCATCACCTTTGCCTTTCCCTGTTTCTCTGTAAAAACCACAATTATAAAGGGTGAGACAAACATTATCTCAGCGAGTCCTATCGAGTCCCCTTACTAACACTAGTGGTTCATTATGCTTGTCTCTTGAACTCGTAGCTCTAATAAGCGACTACGTGAACATATATTCTTTTAACTCGTAGCCCTAATAAGCGACTACGTGAAACACTTTTTTTTTTAACTTGTAGCCCTAATAAGCGACTACGTATCATGCCTTGTTCTTTTCTTAGCACATCACCTCGAACCACTTTCTATTTTCATGATTCTCGGTGCACTCAATCTCGCTGACCTTGGAAAGCGGGCTACATGGAAGGGGCCTAGGGTTCGGGGCTCATGACTTCCCCTGCCCTAGTATGCTAATAACTGGGGTCGTCACCCTTGATATACATATATAATTATATGTATGCCATCTTTCTTTTCTTAGCAAAAAACTGGACTTGTATGAACATAATGTTCTATTTCTTTACATGTCTTCATTAGCAATTAAACTCAAACTTAGCTTTGATGAACTTATAGTCCATCTCATTATCATGCTTTAGGGTTTTCCTCTCTCGTCATTACTAAAACAATGTTTTAACCAATATGTAAAGGAAAACGACACTTGTTTGCTTTGATTTAACCAATTCATATCACATTACTTATAAATTAGGGAATTCTCCCCAATTCAATCCAAACATAAGCAAATCCAATGAACTACGGTTATTTTCTCACTACATAACATTGGGAAAGGGATTAGGATGGGTTTGGAATCAATTAGGAAGGCGTTGGACACATTCTAAAATTTTTGACAAAGAGGGACGCACGACCCATACTGAAAGGCGCACGGTTCGTGCGCGAAATGAAACTCTGCAAGCAGTGTAACAGAAGGCAGCGCACGACCCGTGTGTGTGGGCGCACGGTGCGTGCCTGTTACACAGACTTGCAAAAATACCATTTCGTGCAGTTTTCGATTCCGTTTCATGTCCAAACTTCATTCCAATCCATACCCAACTCATCAACCTTCAATAATAGCACAACATCCAGTCCAAACAATCACATATTCACGTAATCAATCAACCATATAAATTATCGTTCAAAACGTAATTTTCGTAAAAACGGTTTTGACTTGAAAATGCACGAACTGAACATAAAAACAGAACATGCAATCAGTGTTTCGAAAACAAAATCCCTAGGCGAGTATAGAACTCACCGAATTTGATGAAAATCACAGTTATCCGAGAACTACGAAACTTAGCAAATCACGAAACCGCACGAACAATCCCTGTACTCGAACCTCTCGCTTCAACTCGAACCCAAAAAACCCCAACTACCACGAATAGGTTCTGACCTTCACTAAAATGCTTGATACTACAATGTAGGCTGGTTTAAGTGTTCTAGCTACTGAATATCAAGCTTCAATGGTACATGCAAGCTCAAAAGCCATTTTTGGTCTAGTTGTGCTTGAAGTGCTCATAAATGGCAAATTGAGATGGGGAAGGGTGGTGGTGATGTTGTTGGTACCAGTATGAAGAGAATGAAAAGTTGATTTCAATGGTGTTGGAAATCGAAACATGCATTCAGGTTTGGTCTTCCCTCTGCCTCTTCTCCTCTTCGCCTACTCTCTCCCTCTTTCAAGGCTCTCTCTCTTTTTCCCAGTTTTTCTGTTTTAAACAAATGCTGAGTGTGTGTGTTTGTCATGAAAGTGAGTGGGCACTTAATTTTCAGCTGGGGGTGTTTGTAAAATGACGGGAAATGACCATTCTACCCTTCAGTTGTGTTACTCACTTAAAAACCACTTAAACCAACAATCATTCATCAAGGCATACACACACATATATTATTGGAAATTAAACAACTATGACATATTATCATTTATTCCTAATCATTTTAAATTAGCTAATTAATTAATTATGACCTCTTGTTAATTTCAATAAATGAAATTAGCTAAATTGGGAATGTTACAATCACCCCAACTTTTAAAAATTTTGTCCTCAAAATTGAACAAAACATACCTCAGTTGAAAAATGGGGATATTTCACCCGCATGTTTTCCTCAACTTCCCATGTCGCTTCGTCAGGTGAGGCACCATCCCAAAGCACTTTGACAATAGGAGTTGATCTCGTCCGGAGCGTTTTCTCGCCACGTTCGATGATTCGGCTTGGATTAGGCTGATAAGACAAATCCGGTCGGATGTCAACCGTCTCATAACACAACGGCTGACTCGGATCGGGAATGTACTTTTTCAATTGCGACACCTGAAACAAATCATGTAATCTGGATAAAGTTGGAGGTAAGGCAATGCGGTATGCTACTGGCCCAACTCGCTCGATAATTTGGAAAGGTCCAATATACCGAGGACTGAGCTTCTTCGCTCGCAATGCTATACCGGTACCAATAGTTGGAGAAAGTCTCAGAAATACATGATCTCCTTCTTCAAACTCTAATGGCCTTCTTATTTTGTCGACTCTGAGCGGTCTTCATCCTTTCTCTAATTTGACGGATCTTCTCAGTGGTCTCACTGACTAATTCAGGACCCAACAATCTTTGCTCACCGACATCCCACCAACACAATGGTGTTCTACACTTCCTTCCATACAATGATTCATATGGAGCCATTCCGATACTAGAATGGTGACTGTTGTTATAAGCTAACTCCACCAATGGAAGATGATCCTCCCATCGGCCTCCACTGTCAAGTACACAAGCTCTAAGCATATCTTCAAAAGTCTGAATTGTTCTTTCAGTCTGTCCATCCGTCTGCGGATGATAGGCGGTACTAGCACACACCATTGTTCCCAATGCCATATTTAGGGCTCTCCCGAATCGTGATGTAAACTTGGGAAGTTGGGATCACGATCGCAGATGATACTCGTGGGAATTCCATGCAGCTTCACAATATTCTTGAGATACACTTCTGCTAACTTAGCAATCCTGTGGTTCGAACGTACCGGAATAAAATGACCAGACTTGGTCAAGCGATCAACCACAACCCAAATAGAATCACTTTCGGCTTGGGACCGTGGTGTGGTTATATTGCTTTTACAGGTTAGGTTTTGATGATGATGCGTTCGAAGTCAAAATAACAAGCAGGTTAGGTTTTGTGTTCAAAGCGGAAAATGACCAAGCGGAAATCCAAGGCACAAACAAGACTCAAGAAGTAAGGGTAGTCTCTAGGGTTTGGGTCGTGTCCTAGGATATATTGTAAGCCGCTTCTGAGGGTCAGCTCATCTCACAGTTTTCAAAATGCATGCATGCACATAGGTAAGGCACGTAACATGAGAAAGTGTTTTTTGCATAATTATGAGCTTATTGCAAACAAGCACAAAATCGATTCATGGCTTCTTCCCTAAAGAAGAAAATCGATTTTGAGCCTGCTCCTCTTAAAGAAGAAAATCGATTCCTCTCTTGTTTTTGTGAACTACATAATCGATTCGTAGCCTATTATTTTAAAGAGTAAAATCGATTTCCATCTTCCTTACTCTAATTAAAGAATCGATTTGCATCTTCCTTATTTTAATTAAAATCGATTTCCAACCTTTTCCTTAGAGCACATAATCGATTTCAAACTATCTTTATAAGGCAACAATCGATTTCCCTCTTATGTATTTTAAGCACATAATCGATTTTCTCACTTGATTTTAGAAGCAAACAATCGATCATTCACTTATGAAGTGTTCTCATTTTAAAGCAAATAATCGATTATTATACTAAGTGTTTTTAAGCAAACAATCGATTTTTCACTTGTTAGAAATCATTCAACGGTCATATTTCTCCTAAGTCTATAAATAGGGACTTAGTGTTTCTCAGAAAACACAACCCATTCTTACGCTTACGCTACAACGCAAAACTCAAAAACCCTAGCACACACACCTCTGTTCTTCAAGTATTTTTCATCTGTCAGAGCTTATTTCTCTCAAGGGTTAGAGTTGGGTTGGTGATCTTCAAGTTGTGTAATCTGCCTTCATAAGAGGTATTTTGGTTTTTCAATTTGTAGTTTGTTTTACGTTGTTCACAGTACTAGGGAGTGGGGTATCTCTCTAGGGTTGCTGTTGGTACTAGGGAGTGGGGTATCTCTCTAGGGTTATTGGTTGTAACAAGGGTGGGGTATCTCTTGTTGCTGTTGTTGTGGTAGATTTGAGGGCTCTTCATAGGTGGGGTATCCTAGGAGAAGAGTGTCTGAGTCTGTAAAGGTTTCCAAAGCACCTGTAAGCTTTGTTGTGTTAGTGGAAAATCTCACAAGGGTGTGAGGATTGGACGTAGGTCACTTGGAGGTGACCGAACCAGTATAAAAATCTCTGTGTTCTTTATTGCCTTATTTTCAGTTTTCGTTTCTCGTTAACTCGTTCCATAAACCTGTGCGGAAAATCAATCAAGTCGTTAAAGGGAACTTAATTTTTAAAATCTCAATTCACCCCCCCTCTTGAGACTGAAGCCACTTGGTAACAAGTGGTATCAGAGCTATACTCTTGTATAAAGGGCCTAGCAGCTTCAAGAGAAATGGCTTCAGGTTGGTCTATGCAAGAGGGTGCGTCTCTTACCCGTCCTCCGGGATTCAATGGGAAAGACTACGCATATTGGAAAGAAAGAATGAGAATATTCATAGATGGGGTAGATCTAGATATTTGGGATGCTGTGGAAAAAGGACCCTATGTCCCCATGCATATGGTAAATGGTGTTCTTACTGTTAAAGATAGAGCTGAATGGACTGATGATGAAAAGAGAAAAGTGCAACACAATTTACGGGCCAAAAATATTATTACTTCCGCATTGAGTCCGGATGAGTTATTTAGAGTATCAAATTGTAAATCTGCTCAAGGAATGTGGGATAATCTGCAAGTCACTCATGAGGGTACCAATGAGGTAAAAAGGGCCAGAACAAGCACTCTGATCAGAGAATATGAGCTATTCAGAATGAATTCAGGTGAAACTATACCAGAGATGCAAAAGAGGTTCACTCACATAGTGAATCAACTGAGTCTTTTGGGAAAGTCATTTCCTGCTGAAGATCTGATCAACAAAGTCCTAAGGTGTCTGAATAGAGAATGGCAACCCAAAGTAACTGCTATAGCTGAATCTAGGAATTTAGCTACTATGTCACTTGCCACTCTATTTGGTAAGTTACAAGAGCATGAACTAGAACTCACTCGTTTGGCTGAGCATGAAAATACAGATAAGAAAAAGAAAAGCTTGGCTTTAAAGGCTTCTAGTTCAAGTCGACAGTGTGCTAGTGATGACTCAGAAAGTGAGGATGATGAAAGCGAGGAGAACATGGCTCTCATGGTTCGAAAATTCAAAAAGCTTATGAGAAAGAAAAAATTTTCTAAAAATTTTTCTCCTAAAAAGCTCTAAAGCAAAGAAAGTTCATCCGGTCACATGAGGATGGAATGCCCAAGTCTACAGAAAAAGGGATCAAAATTCGAAAAGAAGGCATTCAAAGAAAACAAAAGAAGGAAAGCCTACATAGCATGGGAAGACAAGGACACGAGTAGTTCAGATGAGTCAGAAAGTGAAGAAGCTCATATTGCTCTTATCGCCAATCATGAAAGTGAAGGTGAAACCGAAAATGAGGTAAGCTCTAACTCTGACACTTTACAAAATACATATGATGAATTACCTGAAGCATTTGTTGAATTGCATGATAATTCATTGAAACTAGCTAAGGCATTAAGTAAATCTAAGAAAACTATTACTCATCTTCAAAATGAAGTTAATGCCCTAACTAAGGAAAAATTAGAGCTTAGAAAAGAAAATGACAATCTTGTTTATTTTAGGGCAAATTATGTATGTGATAAGTGTACAGAACATGAAAAGAAAATCCCTGAGCTTGAATGGACAATAGGCAAAATGTCCAACTTACAACATGTGCATCCTAGGGTTCCAAGAAATAATTTTGTGAAAAGACATATGCATCATAGACCTAAGCTTACAACTAGACCCTATATCAAATGTTATTATTGTGCTAAACCTGGACATACTGCTTCAGTGTGCATGGCAAGAGGTAAACAAAATGTGAAAAAGGTGTGGGTTCCCAAAGGAACCATACCAAGTGCTAAACCACAAGGACCCAAAGAAATTTGGGTACCTAAAACCTTGTTTTAAATTCATCGCAGATATGCTTCAAGGTACGGGGGTCAGATTGGTACCTTGATAGTGGATGCTCAAAGCACATGACTGGAGATATAACAAAGTTCCTAACTCTCACCCCCAGATCAAGCGATCATGTGACATATAGTGATAACAACAGAGGAAGAATCCTCGGTGAAGGTAAAGTTGGTAAAGATTTATATACTGCTATTGATAATGTGCTTTATGTTGAAGGTCTTAAAGATAACTTACTAAGTATTAGCCAACTATGTGATAAAGGAAATAGAGTAATATTTGATTCAGGATCATGCATCATAGAGGATAAAAAGAGTAAACAAGTTAGGATGATAGGAAACTGAGTAGAAAACATATACATGATTAATCTTGATAAAGTGTCATCCCATAATGCATGTTGTCTCATCAGTAAGGAAGAAAACTCTTGGCTATGGCATCGTAGAGAAGCTCATATACATATGGACATCCTAAATAAATTAGTCACTAAGGAACTAGTTAGTGGTCTTCCTAAAATCAAGTTTTAAAAAGATAAGTTCTGTGATGCATGCCAAAAAGGTAAACAAGTCAAAGTATCTATTAAATCAAAGAATATTGTGTCTACTAACAAACCATTACAGCTTTTACACATGGATTTATTTGGTCCCTCACGGACGAAAAGCTTTGGTGGAAATTATTATGTGTAACACCCCGGTATTTCTTTAAACAAAGAAACACCTAAATATACAATTTAGTATAAATCAGAGTATAAAAATTCCTGTTCAGATATACATCTTTACAAGAAACAGCGGAAACTATAAAAATAACATTTTACAACTTCGAGTCATAAGACCGAATACAGAGACTACATCAGAAGAATCCAAAACATAGATGGACGATTACATTTCCAACTTCTCCTCGAGCCTGACGACTAACTGTGCCGCCTGCTCTCCTTATAACCTGTTCTCTGTAAAAACAACAAATATGGATTGGGTGAGACAACTTGTCTCAGTGAGTCCTACCGTGCCCCCTCACTAACACTCGCTTCAATTTATTAAACCGTTATCAAATATAGATGATTAGCTATCATAAGCTATAATCGAAATGCCAAGCAAATCGTGAATTTATTTAACACGAACCGACTGCAATCCAGTGCTAATCCCGGTAATCGTGTGTTCAACTTAGCATTAACCGACTGCAATCCAGTGCTAATCCCGGTAACCCGTGAGTCGACCACGCCAAAACATATTCAGGGCCTACGTAAGGGGTCATGACTACCCTCCCTAGTATGCTACTTGTCGGGTCGTCACCCAACGCGATACATATGACAATATGTAACATCCCGGTATTTCTTTGACAAAGAAATACCTAAATATACACTTTGGTACAAATCAGAGTATAAAAATTCCTGTTCAGATATACATCTTTACAAGAAACAGCGGAAACTATAAAAATAATATTATACAAGTTCGAGTCATAAGACCGAATACAGAGACTACATCAGAAGAATCCAAAACATCGATGGAAGATTACATCTCCAACTTCTCCTCGAGTCTGACGACTAACTGTGCCGCCTGCTGTCCTTATAACCTGTTCTCTGTAAAAACAACAAATATGGATTGGGTGAGACAACTTGTCTCAGTGAGTCCTACCGTGCCCCCTCACTACCACTCGGTTTATTTATAAAACCGTTTACATAGTTAAATTATAACTATTTATACCAATATATATACCTAGCCCATTACCGGCCGTGCAAAGCCCACAATCCCGGTGAATGAAGTGCTACTATATATATATATATATTTAGCCTTGTCAATTATTATATAATTACAAGCTTTACCAAACGAAACATCGACCGTGCAAAGTCCACAATCCCGATGAGTCGTGAACCTATATTAGCATAAATCGGCCGTGCAAAGCCCACAATCCCGATAACCCACGAATTGACCACGCCAAGACGTATACAGGGCCTAGGTAAGGGGTCATGACTACCCTCCCTAGTATGCTACTTGTCGGATCGTCACCCAACGCGATACATATGACAATACGTATCAATTCTCGAGAGTTAGATAATCTATATCTTTTTGATCACCAAAGGATCAATCACATAAGCCTTTTAGATAATATATATCTTTATCGATCTATAACCCGTTTAGATGAATTCAATAGTTAGACATCCGGCGTTATAATCATAGCGTCGAGAAGGATCCACGATCCGGTTTGTTATGCCAAAAACATTATCTCACACGTGGTCTAAGTTTCGGTTTGTCAATAATTTAAACCTTCAAAAACAGAGTGTTTTTATAATTCAAACCACATATTTTATTAGCTCTTTTAAAGAGCTTTCCGACGCATCCGAGAACACCTCAATCGGGTTCCCGGATCAAAAGTTATTGCGAAAACAAGTTCAGGGACTTTTTAGTGAAAACTGCAAACCGTCGCGACGCGAACAGATACCGTCGCGACGCGAAAAGTGACAGAAACTTTTGCGTCGCAAAATACACTATGGTCGCGACGCGATGGAACACGGGTCGCGACGCGACCCTTGACAGAAAGTTTGGAAGCAGCTTTTCTAAAACCCCGTTTTTCCCCGATTCGCTCCCAGATTGTCACCGAGACATTCCGTGACTTCCGAAGCTTAAAAAACAGATATTTAGCAACACATTCCAGACTATATTCCAGCGAAAGCATTTAAATCGATAAAAACATATATTCACCGAAAAACCGTAAAACGTTATTTTCCCGAAAACGGTTTTAGACTCGATAAAATATTTCGAAAGCGCAATAGTTTCACAAACAGAATTCCAGAGTATTCAAGTCAATAAAAAAAAATCCTTAATCGTGAGTAGAACTCACCCGGTTTGACGAGTCCCCGAGAAGTCGCGTCCTCGCTCGAACAGTAGGACCGTTAACCACTCGAACAATCCCCGTAATCACGAACACGCTCCGAATGCCTCGGTAACTGAACTCAACAACCAACACTTCTTGCTACTGACCTCCTCTCCGGTGGATAGAATTGACGTCTCGCGCGACTTGACAACTTGAATCCCAAATCCGAAGAATCACATTTCCAGCTTCTTCTCTTTCTGTTTTCCGGCAACAGTTTGCAAATTTGCAACTGCCATATCTATGTCAATTCGCAACCAAACTCCTTCAAATCAGTGCCCATTCTGAAGAGGATTTCGTCTACTTTCAGATGGTAGAAGTTTCACGCGCATGAATCCAGTAGATTGAGAGATATTAACAAAACAAGGTGACTGGTCCAGGACAGTGTTTGATTGTGAAACCGTAACTTTTGAATAGGATATTTCTCTCATTTCTCCATGAAATCATACGGTTCTTGTGCCCAAAATGAAGAGCTTTGTGTCTAGTTTTCCCCGATAAATTGATAAGTCGGGCATTCCCGGCCCACCAAGCAAAACCGGTAGTTTCTTGGTCACGGCCAGATATAGCCGAGCCCAAAAAAATAAAAATTTCAATATGATCTGCTCGACTCAACCCAATATGTATTGTAAAATCAAAGTGATTCTTACGTCAAGCATTGGATTTCATGCCTCAATTCTCAATTAAGAGGAGTTTGAAAGTTTTTTTATTGATTGGTCCTGTCATATAGGCCCGAGTCGGACATCCAATTGGTTCAATTTGAATTATCCGAAAGATAGAGATATTATATATTCGATAAAAAATGGACAATCAAACCTATTTTTGGCTTCAATAGAAAGAAGCCAGAAGGCGAGAAGGAAGCCTTCTCATTTCATTGGCTCGGTCCCTCAAATAGAAAGGGTTCATAGACCCCTCGCCGGAAACTACTTCAAAACAAGCCCTCAATGTAAAAATGACAAAACAGTAAAGGGCCGTAACGCACGATCATGACAAAGGGTCACTGACTAGCGTGCGATATCAATCAATACGAGACGAGGGGTCACCTCTCTTCCATAAAGAGATGCCGCTACGTTGAAGAGACAATTATCTCATTTGGAAACATATCTGGGTGGCATGGCCATAATTTACAAGAACATTCTGTAGTCTTAGTAAGAGGGGGCAGCAGCACCAACTATGAGAAATCCACCAATCCACATGTGATGTGTGAACAATGACAGTTGTGTAGCACCACCTATAGGTAGTTTTAGACAAGTTTCCTTTGAGGTGGATACCTGAATCCCAAGTATAGCTCTTAATAATCTAACAAGAACAACTCATTTTTCTTTAAAACAAAATAAGATTAGTTGTTCTTATATTAGACACAAAACGGCTAAGGCTCTTTCTTTCTTGGTTTAATTACAAGGATAGATCTTTATCTTTAAATAAAATATGACTTCGATAGGAACTTCTCTTGAAGACATAATGCATTGATCTATTCGCCACCGGAGCCAAAAAGGACTATCGAAATTTATTCTTTTCTGTCGATAAGCTCCAATTGCATCATAGGAATTACAAAAAAAAGGTTCTTTTTTTTTCATATACTTATAGTTATTATCGCGTTACACAACAACCCCTTAAAGGAAGGGCCAAGCAAGGAGGATTCATTTATCAACAGATTTTTTTCTTCCATTTGAACTCATTTCAATAATTCTTTTAGAGTCTTTGATAGGTGCAATTGTCGTAGCTCGCCAGTAATAAATCTTTAGAGAATAGAGAACTAGCAATATAAATCCAGATTCAATTTTTTTTTATTGCCGATTGCTAATATATTCTTTTGTTCCATGGATTTTCTTTCCTTTTGTTTTCCCGCATTTCGCTCAAACGGTTGAAGGGAGAATACAGTTCCTGGCAGGTGCTTTTGTGGTTCTTCACTCCAGCCCTGAAGTATTCTGTGAGCCCCTTCTGTTTAACCTGGGCCCAGACAAAATGGGCACCCAAGAAAAAAAGACCACTCCAGCATTTAGAAATTGGTTAATCGGTAGATCCATTTCTTGTTCTTCACTCCAACTCATGAGAGTTTGGTGGACAAGAATCACAATCATCGGAGTTGTGTACAGTGAGATACGAAGAAAACACCGAAGGTATACCATACGGGTTTCACCCAGAATTCTTGATTGACTTGATCATCATCATCCTCAATCACTTGCTATCACGAATTTGAGCTCCAATAGCTAACCTAAACATTCCAATACAGAACAAGCTACTGAAACTCTCCCAACTTGCTCCAATCATCAATGAAGATTTCGCTCCAACCCACTCTAGCTTTCACTTGATCATGCAACTCAAAGGGGCTTAGAATCTCCATTGTTGGTCAAGTGGAGCTCCTAGGTTCAGAAATGGTAGATGAAGAAGGAAGAAGGTTGAGTGGCTGAAGTCAGTACAGCTGGAAAGAGAATCAAAAATGGGGAGGAATGAAGGTAAGATCACTCACATGCATTGAAGGGTTTGAGAGAAATCTCTCATTCTTTCTCTCCTCTTCTCCCTCACGGTTCTCCCTCTCTCTCTTGGAGCTTTCTTTCCTTTCTGAATTTCTGGAATAACTCTCCTGAGGGTGTGTGTGTTTCAGTTATAATGGGCTGAAGTTAAAAAGAAATGAGGCAAAAAGACCATACTACCCCTTGCTCACTAAATCTCACTCAAACTTAAATCTCAATCAATAATGCATATTCTCCCATCATTAGCCATTTGATTAGTTAAATCATTTGGGTTGACTAACAAATATAGTCATGACCTCTTACTAGATTGATCCAACGATATTTGGTGAAATGACCATTTTACCCTTCAGCTTCCATTTCATTGAAACTATGACTAAGCCACAATTTAATAGAGAATAAGAATGACTTTGACAATTTCCTCGACTATTCTTCGCCGAGACACGACCAATTATTCCCACAAATAATTAAATCGGTCTTAGGCTTTATAGTTCGAGTCTTTAAAAATTAGGGATGTTACAATCACCCCAACTTTTAAAAATTTTGTCCTCAAAATTGACAAGACGAATCTTTAGCAAAAAGATATTGATATCGGGTCATCATGTCCTCTTCAAATTCCCAAGTAGCCTCTTCGGCGGAGAAGCCTTCCCAGACTATCTTGACAATCAGAATGGCCCTTGACCTCAATGTCTTCATGTCACGCCCTAGGATATGACTAGGATAAGGTTGGAAAGATAAATCCGGTCGAAGATCGATCGTTTCAACGCTCAACGGTTGAAGTGGATCGGGAAAACATTTTCTCAACTGAGACACGTGAAAGACATCATGAAGATACAGACTTTCTTCAGAAATTAACTATTCCGACCTCTTGAAAGCTGACACTAATTGTTATGGACCATGGAATGCCTACAACCTGTTGAGGACACGAACTCATAGTTATGGTATCCACACATCCTGCACTATCGAAGTCAGGAACTCGGAAGGTTTCGGCCTAGTCGTAGCTTGAATTGGAACGAAACGATGACTTTAAGAGAATTTCTTTGAAATCAAACCATACGGTATCCAGAAGAAAAGTTTTCTTCTCTTCCCGAGTTACGCTCACATAAGCGCTTGATTCATCTTACCAAAAATCTCGACTGAAGCAAACAGAGTTATTTTATAAAACAGGTTGACTTTCAGTCCAAGGAATCTAGAAACAATTTTCCTTGCAACCGAATCCAGGAAAAACTCTAAAATAATAGTAAAATATTCTTTCATTAAATCAGTTCCAAAACTTGAAAGTACAATAGTTCCATTTGAATGAAAATTCTTTTCAATGGGGTTTCTAATGACGATAGTTTGAAAACACGACTATCCCAAAAGTTAATTCACCCCAACTTATAGATGACCTTACTCAATGCACGAAGCTTCATAAAGCGGAATCTTATTCTCCGATATTTAAAATTTGCAAGTTTGAAAGTGAGAATAAAGGGGTTATTTTGTTGGAGTCAACCATTCGTGCGATCAAAATCTCGCAAACTTTTATCCTGCTTGAGATCGGTTCCGTTAAAACAAAAATAATTAGGTTCGTTCGAGGAAGGGATTGGGAAGGACATTGAGCCGAAAAGAAAGCGGGTATTTGCTTTAAAAATTCTTCTCAAGCCGCTATTCCACTCGATTCGATTCATTTCCTTTCAATTCCTTTCTCGAATCGGTCCATGACAAAACTTCGAGATTAAAACAAAGGTTCGTATTTCATGATGAAAAATGGGCACGACTTGATTGTCTTAAGAGACTACACAAAGGTTATAGAGTTCACTATAAAGGAATCATGTGTCATACAGTCACTGTCCAATCATTTAGTCTCCGACCGACATACGGTTCATCCTCAGACATTCTTCCATCACACGGGTGTAGTGGGTGAAAAGGGAAAAGCGCTATACGTACCCAACTCATCGGATTCTTAGAAAGCCTCGTGTACTGGCTAAATCAGACAACTCTGAATTCAATACATACTTGCTTTATTTATACCTTGTCGATAGGTTATTAGAATGGTGAAACTAGCTTCGATCCATCCGGCGGATCAAAGTCATAACAACTTACTGTCAACCCTAACGGGATCCAGATTAACGATTGGAGTTTCACTTCAGTAGCGGAAGCTTGAGCACTAGAAATGCCGAAAGATGATTGCCCTAACGTGGCTTGACACCTCTCCAACTAGCAATTATATCCACGTGTTACCTAGCCTTCCATTGTTTCCGAGCAAACGTTTGAGTAACCCACATCTTCGGTTATCTTAGAAACATTTCTAGCATCTCAGGTAGTCACCGGTACAACCGATGTTTTAAATAACCCAAAATAATGATAAGGGTGCGTCTTTCGACCATTGTGACTTTGTCCTCAGAACTCACACCTACAGTCCGTTGCCCTTATAAAGGTCATAGCTCTTTCAGGATTGTCTAAGTCAACGACTTATCCAATCACAGTTGTCTTTCTAGATCAACTAGGCTTTGAATTTCGATACCTATCTTTCATAGATATTGATTACTCGGATCTTAAGGAGATGCGAATTTCGATATTAGGAATCTTACTAGAATGACATAAGGTTTTCTTTAGAAGTTACGATTTAGTGCCATCCTATGCAATCCTTGGTTTCTCGATTAACGTCAATGTAGCAATTATTCTCGGATTAGTCACGAAATTGAAATTGCGGTGGCACCAGGGGATTTTGAAAACAAAAGGTTATTTTGGGAATCACATGAGCACACCATGAGTGTCTCCGTATTTATTCGTTGAAATTGGATTTATCCTTTAAAATTTCCTTGGCCCAGCTTCTTTTCGAACTTCCGCGACTATCCAGACATAATTATTACATTACATTAATCAATATAGCTTCAGGACGGGTTCTACTCCCATGACAACATCATGTTCGCCTCGTAGGTGACCTTAAGCTCCTCGCTCTTCCAATTCCTCGCACACCGGGAGGTCCACACTCGACGAATGCTTTAGAGTTTATGGTTCAGATTAAAAACAGAGTTACACTTCAAAATACAATTGAAGATACGGCTCACAACCCATTCATCGGTGTAGATATTTCCGTTAGCTTTCCAACGCCTCTCGGAACATAAAAATCGGAGTTCCGGAGCAGAAGTTACGAACAAATGAGTCGGAAGACTAACGAGAATTTCTCACAGACCGTGATTGGAGTGCTTCCAGCAGCGGATTGAAATGAGGTCACTTCTACCGATTCCACATACTGATCTGCTTTGAAGGATTTGATTCATAATTCCTGATCGGGACTTATGATTCCACTAGTCACTACTGACGACGGAGTATCTTTACTCAATTGGCTTTGTCATCTGTCACATTGTGACTCGGAAGAAGAATTGGAATTTTTGCTTAAAATTAACCGATAAGGATTTTCCTTGACTGCTGCCCTAACTGGGATTGACTGACACCAGAAGGTAAGGTTTATGATGAAAATGATATCTCGAAAACTGATACGCTGACTAAATAAAGGTCAGGGTTTCGGGTGTTAACTAATCTGACAGATCTCAGTACACTAACATTACTGTCGCACAATGGCTTCGCTTGAATTGTACTTCTCGATAAGATCTAAGACGTTTCATGCCGCGACTCACTAGCCGCATCAGATTTATTTACTGAACAGCCGCCCACAGTTTCCTCGAACCATCGCGGATGCCCATCCTTGTTTCCAAATGTAATATGTAGCCCTCTGCTGCCGTTGCACATTCTGATGAAACGAGAAGGCTGAGAATCCTATGGTGTAGGGTCTCGGACATATTCGGGGCTAAGGCAACTATCTGTCATAAGTTTCAGTACTTTACATGAAACATTGAGTGGATCCTGACTCAATACGTCACATAATATACTAAAAAGGTTTGACATAAAATTGTCTAAGTCCCTAGCTGACTCGATCCTATGTTCTCGACCCGAAGGTCACTACGTCCGACAAGGCCGAACCGCTCTGATACCAAATGTAACACCCCGGTATTTCTTTGACAAAGAAATACCTAAATATACAATTTGGTACAAATCAGAGTATAAAAATTCCTGTTCAGATATACATCTTTACAAGAAACAGCGGAAACTATAAAAATAATATTATACAAGTTCGAGTCATAAGACCGAATACACAGACTACATCAGAAGAATCCAAAACATCGATGGAAGATTACATCTCCAACTTCTCCTCGAGTCTGACGACTAACTGTGCCGCCTGCTGTCCTTATAACCTGTTCTCTGTAAAAACAACAAATATGGATTGGGTGAGACAACTTGTCTCAGTGAGTCCTACCGTGCCCCCTCACTACCACTCGGTTTATTTATAAAACCGTTTACATAGTTAAATTATAACTATTTATACCAATATATATACTTAGCCCATTACCGGCCGTGCAAAGCCCACAATCATCGGAGTTGTGTACAGTGAGATACGAAGAAAACACCGAAGGTATACCATACGGGTTTCACCCAGAATTCTTGATTGACTTGATCATCATCATCCTCAATCACTTGCTATCACGAATTTGAGCTCCAATAGCTAACCTAAACATTCCAATACAGAACAAGCTACTGAAACTCTCCCAACTTGCTCCAATCATCAATGAAGATTCCGCTCCAACCCACTCTAGCTTTCACTTGATCATGCAACTCAAAGGGGCTTAGAATCTCCATTGTTGGTCAAGTGAAGCTCCTAGGTTCAGAAATGGTAGATGAAGAAGGAAGAAGGTTGAGTGGCTGAAGTCAGTACAGCTGGAAAGAGAATCAAAAATGGGGAGGAATGAAGGTTAAGATCACTCACATGCATTGAAGGGTTTGAGAGAAATCTCTCATTCTTTCTCTCCTCTTCTCCCTCACGGTTCTCCCTCTCTCTCTTGGAGCTTTCTTTCCTTTCTAAATTTCTGGAATAATTCTCCTGGGGGTGTGTGTGTTTCAGTTATAATGGGCTGAAGTTAATAAGAAATGAGGCAAAAAGACCATACTACCCCTTGCTCACTAAATCTCACTCAAACTTAAATCTCAATCAATAATGCATATTCTCCCATCATTAGCCATTTGATTAGTTAAATCATTTGGGTTGACTAACAAATATAGTCATGACCTCTTACTAGATTGATCCAACGATATTTGGTGAAATGACCATTTTACCCTTCAGCTTCCATTTCATTGAAACTATGACTAAGCCACAATTTAATAGAGAATAAGAATGACTTTGACAATTTCCTCGACTATTCTTCGCCGAGACACGACCAATTATTCCCACAAATAATTAAATCGGTCTTAGGCTTCATAGTTCGAGTCTTTAAAAATTAGGGATGTTACACAATACGCATCAAATTCTCGAGAGTTAAATAATTTATATCTTCTTGATTTTTGATCACCAAAGGATCAATCACATAAGCTTATAAGATAATTTATATCTTTTCGATCACCAAAGGATCAATCACATAATAATTGGATAAACAATATCCGTATCGATCTATAACTCGTTTAGATGAATTCAATAGTTAGACATCCGGCGTTATAATCATACACAATGACATATATAGTTATATATATTTAGTCAATCCAGCAGTCGTCGGTGTACCCACACGTATACTAGGGTTTCGGTTTTTCAATCAAATAGGCTTTCAAAGCTCTTTTTCAAAACCATGAGTTGAACAAGTTCAAAATAAGGTTTTCAGTAAGGCAATATCCTTAAAATTGGTTGGGAAGAAGATTAGAAGTGGTTTGGGATCGAAAGGAGCGACGAAATGAGAAATCGGGGATCGGTAACAGAAGCTCACGCACGGTCCGTGCCCAGGGGCGCACGATCCGTGCATCTGGTTCTGTTTCTCTATTTCCAATCCGATTCTCATTCCGCTTTTCCGTTTCTCTCCCAAATCGAATTCCGATCGTAATCCAACCTGAAAACATATTTAATAAACCACATTCCAGACTATATTCCAGTGAAAGCGTTTAAATCACAATTTCGTAAATTGCTAAACATTTCAATAAAAACCGTAAAAACGCGATATTGCTCAAAAACGGTTTTCGGTTCCAAAATCTTTCGAAAACAAGATAACTGCCTTACGACTCAAAACAGACACATTTTCAGGACACACAAAAACATCCCTATCCGTGAGTAGAACTCACCCGGTTGACGATCTCGCGAGAAAAACACGTCGGAGCACGAGCGATCAGACCGTAATCAATCGAACAATCCTCGTAGTCACGTACTCGCATCGAACTTGGTCAGGACTCGAGACAGCAACCTCCACTGCTCCTATTTAATCCCAGCAACTCCGAACCGTTTATCGATACTGACTTCTTTTCCGGTGCATAGAATTTGCATCCCTCGTGACTTGGCAACTCGAACTCCAAAATAAACATTTCCAGTTCTTCTTTCTGTTTTCCAACAACAGTTTGCAGATTTTCAACTGCCATATCTATGTCAATTCGCAACCCAACTCCTTCAAATCAGTGCCCATTCTGAAGAGGATTTCGTCTACTTTCTGATGGAGGAAGATTCACACGCATGCATGCAGTAATCTGGGAGTTATCATCGAAACAATAGGACTGGTTCAGCACAGTGCCTGATTCTAAATCCGAAACTTGTGAACATGATATATCTCTCATTTCTCCATGAAATCGTACGGTTCCTGTGCCCAAAATGAAGAGTTTTTTGTCTAGTTTCCAAAGAAACAAACATCATGATCATCGGAGTTATGTGCAGGGAGATACGATGCAATTACCGGAGGTAGGTGAATACGGGTTTCACCCAGATTTTCTGTTGGTCTTGAATCATCATCCTTAATCATTTGCAACTACGAATTTGAGCCTCCATCCTCTGTATCAGTAGCCACACAACCTTCAAAATACCTTCCAATTCACTAGGTAGGTTCAGAATCTCTCCCCTATGTGTTCCTACTGAACATGCAAAGCTTCATAGAGTTCAAAACTCCATTTCTTCACTTTGGAGCTTCAAGTGTTCTTCAATGGTGAATGGAGTTTGGAGAGGAATGAGATTCAGAAATTAGGGTCACTGGATAGAGCTCAAAATTTTGAAGGAAAAGGGACAAAGATGAGTGACATGCATGGAGAATCCTAGGTTCTCTCTTCCCTTCTTTCTTGCTTCCTCACGCCCCACTCTCTCCCTTCTCTCTTGTGTTTTCTTCTTTCATTTTCTGTTTCTGCTGAAATGAGAAAGAGGTTAAAGGGGTGGGTTCAGCTGAGTGATGATAAATGGGTTGAGGGTTTAAGTGATGGTAAAATGACCAAGCTGCCCTTGGCCCATTAGTCCAAGGTTTCGGTGTAAAAACCCCAATAATTCTACGATTAGCTACAAGACATAGATCCTTCGGCTAATCTTTATACGAGACGCGATTAATTATTTCAATCAATTGATAAATCTTCGATGTGAGGCGGAAATGACGATTTTACCCTTCAGCTGAATTGTTCATTTAAATTATGACTAAGCCACAATTAAATGTAGAGTAGGATTTCTTTGGACTTTTCCTCGACTATTAATCCCCGAGACACGACCAATTATTCCCACAAATAATTACTCGGTCTTAGGCATCATAGTACGAGTCTTTAAAAATTAGGGATGTTACATTATGCACTTGTTATAGTAGATGACTACTCAAGGTACACCTGGACACTATTTCTTGCAAATAAAAGTGATGCTTTTGGAGCATTCAAGAAACTTGCTCTTAGCATACAAAACGAGAAAGAGCTGAAAATTATCTCCATCCGAACCGATCACGGTGGAGAGTTTGAGAATGAAAGGTTTGAAAATTTTTGTGAAGAATCTGGTATTGATCACAACTTCTCAGCACCTAGAACTCCTCAACAGAATGGAGTCGTTGAGAGGAAAAATCGGTCTTTGGAAGAGCTTGCCAGAACCATGCTGAATGATCATGACATCCCAAAATACTTTTGGGCTGATGCTGTAAGTACTGCTTGTTATGTTATGAATAGAGTTTTGATTAGGCCAATTTTAAAGAAAACCCCTTACGAACTTTACAAAGGGAGAAAACCAAACATTGCACACTTACACACTTTTGGATGCAAATGCTTTGTTTTAAACAATGGAAAAGATAACCTAGGGAAATTTGATGCTAAAGCTGATGAAGGAATTTTTCTTAGTTATTCTATATCTAGTAAAGCATTTAAAATATTTAATAAAAGAAATAAAGTAATTGAGGAATCTGTGCTAAGTCTGGTCAAACCTTTTACACCCCTGGTCAAACCTTTTACACCCTTCTTTTCTACTACCATCTTAGCTAAGTCTGGTGCCGGAACTTTCAATATCTCAGATAAATTTTCAGCTAGGGCATAATTCTCCACATATCGATAGGGCTCCTTGTTCTCTGGAGGGAAACATAAGATATTTTCAAAGTCTTCCAAGGTCAGGGCCAACTGATAGTCTTGAAAAGTGAAACACCGTAACGGTGGATCATAATACTGGCCCAGTGCGGTGAGAGCCTCATCTTGTACCTTAACATTTAGAAGCCCTAGGAGCTTCCCATACTTGGCGGTAAAGGAGTCGCGCTGCCATGACACCATTTTATTGCTTAAATCTCGTAAGTTGCTCATATCTGGTTGGTTGACTTTCAAATGTATGGTTTTCTTAAAAATATGATTCATCCTGTCAGAAATAAAACCGTACAATTCCCTGGCGGTCATATAAATGCATGCAAAGTGAGATGTTAATATATTAGTCTTTCATGACATGCGAAAGGTAAAATAAGACGCATGAGGTGTGTTTCTAAAAATGAATATTTCGCCGAGAGTAAAATATGATTTTTTTTGGAATTTTTCAAAAATGCGAAAATGCATTAGGGTTTGCTTGGATGCAGGGTATGAGGCTTCTTTGTGTCCTAAAAAGGGCTCCTATGAGAATAGGTCTAAGGTTTCTTCTAAAGGGTGAACCTCTCAAAGGTGGCTCTATAGAGTCCTAAATAAGGTTCCTAGAGCCAACGACCCCAATCAAGAATGCTAATCGCGACAATAGGCAAGCTATTAGAAGTGATAGCATCCCCAAAAAGGGACCAAACTCTAGGTGAGACTTTCGTGACCACCCAACAGGATGTACATCCAGTAGGCCATCACTACGCGGTCTCGTTCTAATTTAAGGTATGCTCTAGTCCGGGTGTAGGACTATTCTCACGTGCGTGCAGAGGGGTGTGATGGTGAAGTGTGTGTAGGAGCAAGATGCCAGATATACCCCCCCCCCCCCCCCAAGCTTCAAAACAAACAAACACATATACAGAAAATAATAGTCCTCTACCCTAGGGTTCATATTTAAGCAAAATGTAAAACAACTATATACGATAATTCAGTACAGGGTAAATAAAATTATCACTAATCCCCAGCAGAGTCGCCATCTGTCGTGACCGGGATCTCGACGAGGACGGCCCAAAAATGATTTTTTAGGAGTCGCCACCCAATTTATTTAATAGGAAAAATTGAGAAAAACCTACATTTAAAGATATTTGGTCTGCGTAAACTAGATCGGATTCGGGAGTCGGTTATGTATAGGGAAGGGTGAAAACTTAATTCCACAGCACCCCTAAAACATCTGTCCGAAGACAGTTACCCTAAATTTGATTGTGCAATATATCAATAAGTTTAGAAAATTTGTTTACCTCAAAAATAAATAAAATTCGATTTAAAAAGAAACGAAAAAGGGACTAAATTAGAAAATTTAATTTTTGACTTGACGGGGAAGCCCCGCTCCTACGTATCCTCCGGTGCAATGAGGAACTCAAGAGTCACGTAGTTCTTCCTGAAAAAGTTTGTTGGTTGGTTGATTTTATTTTTTTGAAGGGGGTTTCAGATCAAAGTTGTACAGCTAAAGTCCCTTAAACCGGGATCGACAAGACGTACATCTCAGTCAGACCCATTTTTTTAGTTTTTTAAGAAAATAGGTGTTAAAAAATGATTATTTATTGGAAAAAAATTAATTTAGCTTGACGGGGAAGCCCCGCTCCTACGTATCTCCGAGGCGGAGAATCAAAGGCTACGTAGTTCTTCCTGAGGAAAAAAGTTTGTTTGTTTTGTTGATTTTAATTTTTGGAAGGGGTTTAAGATTAACGCCGTACAACTAAAGTCTCTTAAATCGGGATCGACAAGACGTACATCTCTGTCAAACCCATTTTTATAATTTTTACAGGTTTTTTTTTTGCTAAAAGGAAAATTTATTTTGTGGCAGGCAGTAGCCCATTCCAATTTTTAAAACTGGGGTGCAGGCAGTAGCCCATTCCAATTTTTAGTGGGCTGGTCCGTTTCTCCAAAGCAAAAAAAACGTGGGCTTTAGGGGGGCGTGCGAAGTAAGCGGAGGGGTGTGGTTAGTAATCGAAAAAAAGGGGCTAGTATAAAAGCTTAAATGAAAACCGAAACCCTAACTTTTTTTAACCCTAATCTCTATCCTCTCTCACGCGGCGCATCCACCTCATTTCTC
Source organism: Astragalus membranaceus (assembly GCA_039519185.1). NCBI lineage: Eukaryota > Viridiplantae > Streptophyta > Magnoliopsida > Fabales > Fabaceae > Astragalus > Astragalus membranaceus. The sequence goes on along the minus strand of CM076848.1, from coordinate 158,860,430 downwards.
CCCTAACTTTCCTCTCCTCTCACACGGCGCCTCCACCCTTCCCACAACCTAAACCTACTTTTTTTCAAAAAAAAACTCTCCCCTCTTCTCTTTGCCGTCTCCTACTCTCCCTTCTCTAACCCCTGTTTTTTTCATTTCCTTCTCATGGCGCTAGAAGGAGGGCTTGGGGTATGGCGATGGGTGGCGACAGGCGGCGATGGGTGGAGAGATCGCGACCGTGAGGTGGTGGTGTTGATCGTTTGGTGTTTTAAGGGGTGGTGGCCGGAGGTGGTGATTTTGGTGGCTGTTTGGTGCGAGGAGGGAGGGGGTTGTCACGGTGACTGAAAACAGAGAGGGAGAGAGGAGGGTGGCGGTTGTTGGCTGTTTGGGGGGTGTTCGGTGATGGCTGAGGGGAGGGTTTTAGCCGTGGGATGGTGCTGGTTCGTTGACCGTTTGGTGGAGGGAGAGTGGTGGCGACGGAGGGGATGTGGTGGCTGTTGGGTGGAGCGGCGGTGATGTGGTGCGCTGGTGGTGGAGCGTCGGTGATGTGGTGCGAAGAAGGGGTGGTTGGGTGGCGTGAAGTATTTGACAGTGGCGGTGGAGGGTGGTTGGAACGGCGGCGTCCACCACACACGGTGGTCGGAGTAGAGGTATGGTCCTTTCTCCCTCTCTCTGTCACTCTACTGTTGCTTAAAAAAAATCTGTACAAATTTTTTTTATTTCTAAGAATTATTTATTTATTAACTTGTCTCTGAGTTCACCTAACTTCCATTACCAACTTACTTTTAGACCAACTATCCTATTTTCATCAAATCATGGGCTCATTTCTTAAGCAAACTCACAGATCAAAACAAAATTAGAATCTGATTATCCAAACAGAATTTGCAAGTTAGCATTTTAAAGCATTTTCGCATCTAATGACAAACTGTAAAATACAAGCTCATATTCTAAACAGAAAAAAAAAATTATAATGGCTACTGGCCTGAAAAAAAAACTTTTTCAACACTATGCTCCCTTAACCGAAACCCTCTCCTAGCTCTTGTGTTCCCTTCTTTTCTCTGATTTTAGTGCAATTTTTTTGTGAAATTGTTGCCCCCGTTGTTGTCACTATTCCCTCTTTTTATAGTCAAAAACTTATGGTGTAGGTGTGGGTGCTGAGCAGGGGATCAAAACTCTAGGAGACCATAAAGCACAACAACCTCTGGTGGAGGTAGTATGAGGCAGCAGGGGTGGAGCAGGGTTGCTGCCAATGCTTCCATGTTTTTGCTGAAAAAGGGAGGCAAGCAAAGGGACAAGGAGAAAGAAGTTTTGGGCTTGTAGCTTCATGGAGAAAGCAAGGCAGCAAGTCGCATGTTGCTGTCCTTATTTGATTTTTTCTTTTTTTTTTTGTACTTTTTTTTTGCTTTTAATTAATTTGTGTACCATTTGCATTTAATTTTTTTTTTGTCTATATATGCAACCAATTAAATAAAAGGACAGCTAATTAAAACTGATTTTATTTTACTATTTTTTTTGTCACTAATGGTACTAAAAAAAAGCGGTAACATATAACACGAACCGACGTAACCGCTTGCGCGCGACTCGAAATAAAACGCGCGCTCGCCTTAAGACTAGGAACGTGTACGTGATTTGAATACGCACGCGCGTAAGTTATTAAAACTGATTTTATTTTATCCTCACTTTTCTAAAAAAAGGGGTAAAATATAACACGAACACGCAACCACTCGCGCACGACTCGAATCGAAACGCGCCCTCGCGTTAAGACTAGGAATGCGTACGCGATCCGAATACGCACACAATGCCCCCGATAGTAGGACATGCGTACGGTTTAGGCATGACACGCGTAAACCATTATTTATTTTTTTTTTTTTTGGGACTTTTTTGAAAGTAACGAGTAACTGTCGGTTAAAACTGGATGTTCACAAAGGACTATAAAATAAGCAAAACTTAACTGAAAAAACAAAAATTAACATTATTTACAACTTTGCCACTTTAAAATTTGGCGACTAAAACTTACTTCATAAGCAGTTTAGCTTTAAGATGTAAAGAATTGTGAAATTTTTGAAGTTGTTAGGCAACAAATAGGTTGCAATTTTACACTATTATAAAATAGGTGTCTGGCAACAAATGATCGATTTGATAACAGATTTATTTTACAGGATTATGGCATGAGGGAAGAGATACCTTCCTTTGCAATTTTATTGTAAGTCAAAAAAGCTGATTTAGTAATGACTTAGGTTTAGTGAAAGAAACATTATTGGTGAAAACATAGGCATACGGATTCAAATCGCGCTCCCCCTCCCCTCTAACAACTAACACACTAACTTCTAACCACTTTGCTTATAAAATAAAATTACTAATGACCATAAGGCTACTTTTTGATGTGGCTATCATGTATTTTACTCCATTTGTTTCCATTTATAAGCAAATGGCGGTTAGCCACGATTTTTAAAAAAGTTAAAAAATAAACATTATGCCTAAATTACTATTATTATCTTAAACAACTATTGTACGTAACTCGTGCGACGCACGGGTGTACATCGTCTTTTAAAATGATATCGTATGGATATATATCATTTTTTGAAATGATTAACAAACTATTAATATTTTGATCATACATATATATATATATATATATATATATATATATTTGTGATTTTATATATTCATAAAACTTGTATATCCATACCCTATAATATATATATATATATATATATATATATATATATATATATATATTTGTGATTTTATATATTCATAAAATCCGTTTACATTGAGTTTTTGATTTATTTGATTGATAGTGTGATATTGATTGAATCTATTTTTCTGGTTGTTTGGACTGTTTTCAATCGGAACAAGAATCGGAATTGAGCGGAATAGCAGATTTCGTGAGAAACCGCAAAATCTGCACTTTCTCAGCACCCATCGCGTCGCAAGACGCATCCATCGCGTCGCGACCCCTTCCAGAAATTGTTACAGTTTCGTTTCTGTCACTGTTCGCGTCGCGACGGAATCTGTTCGCGTCGCGACGCTTTGCAGTTTTTCAGCAACTGTACACTGATTTTGTTTTCGCGATAACTTTTGATCCGGGAACCCGATTGAGGTGTTCTAATTAAGATGCGTTTGAAAGCTTATTCAGAGGCCTAACTGAATATACAATCTAAAAGGTAAAATGAACTGTTTTGGCGTCATAAATTGTTTTGAAAAGAGGCAAGTTAGTATGCGAGAGCAAACGTAGATTTTGTTTATGATGCGAACTAATTGTTCAAATAAAGGTCTAATATAAATGAACTATGAGTTCATATGATAGTGGATAAATATATATATATATATATATATATATATATATATATATATATTATATCGAGTTTGGGTGACGACCCATGATGTTAACATACTAGGCGGGGTAGTCATGATCCCCTACCCTAGACTCCGTGCCATTAGGAAAAATACTATTGGTAAGGGGTTCACCGGGTTTAGCACAGGATTTGCAGCCGGTGTTATGTTAAGAGTTTTGTTGTATGGTTCACCGGGTTTTGCACAGTATTTGCAGTCGGTGTCGTATTGTGCGATACACCGGGTTTAGCACAGGATTTGCAGTCGGTGTCGCACTGAGTTATAACACGTTCACCGGGTTTCGCACTGGATTTGCAGTCGGTGTCGTGTTGAATTAAAATACACGTGGTTATAATTAAATCACGAATGGAAGAAAGTCCTAGAATACGGTTCACCGGGTTTAGCACTGGATTTGCAGTCAGTGTCGTGTTAAGTTAAAAGGAACTCATAATTAAACCGAGAGTGTTAGTAGGGGTCTCGGTAGAACTCACTGAGATTGTATCTCATTGTTTATATGTTGTTGTTTTACAGAGAAACAGGGAAAGAGAGGACCACAGAGGCACGAGTAGGTTGAGCTCGGATGGTTGCTGATGACTTAGCTTTATGCTTAAGTTTATGTTTCCTTTTGTTGTCTATGTAGTGCAACACTATGTCTTTAGTGTTATATCTTTCTTCCGCTTTCTTGTATTATACTGAATACTATAGTTGATGATGGGTTATGGTCTGAGAACCGTATCGTCTTGTTTGTAAATGAGACTGTTTGGTTTATATTCAGCGAAAATTTATAGTGATATTCAGTGTCTAAGTAGGAAATATATCTCTGATGTTCTAGGGATGGTACACTTGGGTATTTTTACTCGATGAAAATACCGGGGTGTTACAGTTGGTATCAGAGCAGTTCGACCTAGTCGGACTTAGATGTTAGAGTCTTTTATTTCCTTTAGTTATGATTCTTCTTAGTATGCTATTAGACATTGAGCTTGATCAACTTAATACTTTGTGCATATTTCGCAGAATCATGGCCAGAAGAGGTAGAGGAGTCCCCCCTCCTGCTGATCCACATTTCGACTGGATGCAAAATGTGATTGAGAATCAACAGAAAATTATGCAGGATATGATGCTTATGCATCAGCAACAACTGACACAGCAGCAACAAGCTCATGAACCACAAGTGAACCCAAGAAGGGTCTTCACAGAATTCTTGAAGATGAAACCCTCCGAGTTCAGAGGTGGGCCTGATGTCATGAAAGCACAACATTGGCTAGATGACACTGAAAAGATTTTTCTCACAATGCAAGTGACAGATGAAGATAAGCTGAGATTGGCATCTCATATGCTGAAGGGAGAGGCCAATAACAGGTGGAAAAATGCTAGAGCCATGATGGAGACCATGGGAACTCCCCAGACTTGGGAGAACTTCAGGAGAACCTTTCTGGAACAATTCTTTCCCACTGCTATGAGGTTTGATAAAGAGAATGAGTTTTTGGCTCACACACAAGGAGGTTTGACCGTGGGCCAATACGCGGCTAAATTTGAAGAATTGTATCAATTCTTCGGTTTAGCTGGATATGCTCCCAACGACTGATGGAAAACTGACAGGTACAAGTATGGGATGAGAGAGGATATTGCACAAAGCCTAAGTTCTTTTCCGAGGAGCAACTACGCAGCCATGGTACAACAAGCCTATATTGCCGAAAGTGATTTGGCTAGATTGTATGCAAGAAGAAAGGTGTTCCATTAGAATAAGAGGAACACTGGGCCATCTAGCTCTCAGATGGCTCCCCGGCATGACTCAGACAAGGGAGGCGATTGTAAAGGGAAGCAGGTGCAATCGTCTGATTCTGCACAGTACAGGAGTTGTAGAATTTATGAAAGGCATCACCGTGGAGATTGTCCACATAGACCAAGCCAGTGTTATTATTGTGATGAAGAGGGCCACTATGCAAATGCGTTCCTAGCAAGGAAGAATCAAAAGGGAACACCAGATACTCCCAGGCAGGGGCGAGTCAACACTCTGGATGTTCAGACCATCACACCTAATGACAATTCACTGACGGGTATGAGATCTCTTTTCAATAACTCCGTCAGTATATTATATGATTCGGATGCAACCCATTATTTTATAGCTCAATCATGTGTGAATTAGTTGGGACTAACGTTATCTCCGCTATCCGAACCAATAACTATTTTTACTGCTGCTAAGGGTCGTGTCCAGACCCAATCCTTATGTCAAAATTGTCAAAGGCAAATTCCGAAGTAGTTATCTCTTTAACCTCAGCAAGTCAATCTTTATTCCAAGGTGCGGAAGCTTATGTTATTATGTTATCCGCATCCACTGAAACTGGTTTAGACTTGTCATCTGTTCAAGTTGTGAATGAATTTCTGGATGTTTTTCTGGATAAAGTTTCTTCTGTACCTCCAGATCGAGAGGTAGAGTTTTCTATAGAATTGGTTCCTGGCACAGGATCAATATCTATAGCTCATCATCGAATGTCTCCTTTAGAATTAAAAGAATTGAAATCCCAACTTGAAGAGTTGATATCAAAGAAGTTCATTCGACTGAGTGCTTATCCATGGGGTGCTCCGGTGTTGCTAGTCAAAAGGTTAAGATAGAACACCAGAAGCCTGCTGGTCTGTTGCGGCCACTTGAAGTGCCCGTATGGAAATGGGAAGACATTTCTATGGATTTTGTCATGGCGTTGCCAAGGTCCCAAGCCGGTAACGACTCCATTTGGGTAGTTGTGGATCGCTTAACTAAGTCGGCTCACTTTATTCCAATTGTTCGAATAGCAAAGTATCCAAGTTAGCTGAGGAATATCTGAGGAACATAGTGAGGTTACATGGGGTTCCTACCAGCATTGTGTCGGATCGAGATCCGAAGTTCACTTCTCGATTTTGGAAAGCTTTGAATGAAGCCTTGGGAACTAAGTTATTTGCTAGTACCGCTTATCACCCGCAAACAGATGGTCAGACCGAGAGAACTATCCAAACTTTAGAAGATATGCTTCGGGCTTCCGTGCTCGATAACGGAAAGAAGTGGGAGGATCATCTTCCATTAGTGGAATTCGCTTACAGCAACAGTTATCATTCCAGCATAGGAATGGCACCATTTGAAGCTTTGTATGGAAGGAAAAGTAGAACTCGATTGTGTTGGTGGGAAGTCGGCGAGACCGATTGTTAGGGCCTGAGAGGATTCATGAAACTACTGAGAAGATCCGGAAAATCAGAGAAAGAATGAAAGCTGCCCAGAGTATGCAAAAGAGCTATGCTGATAAAAGAAGAAGGCCGTTAGAGTTTGAGTCGGGTGATCATGTGTTTTTGAGACTGTCACCGACAATTGGCACAGGTAGGGCATTACAGGTGAAGAAACTCAGTCCTCGGTATATTGGACCTTTCCAAATTATCGAGCGAGTTGGGCCACTAGCATACCGTATTGCTTTGCCTCCACCATTATCAAATCTTCACGATGTATTCCATGTGTCTGAATTACGGAAGTACATTCCCGATCCAAGTCAACCGTTAGATTTTGAAACGATTGATCTTCGACAGGACTTGTCCTTCCAACCTCATCCAAATTACATCATGGAACGTGGCGAGAGGACGCTGCGGACGAAGACAATTCCCATTCTCAAAGTGGTTTGGGATGGTTTTTCTGTCGAGGAAGCTACTTGGGAGTTGGAGTGTGATATGCGGACTCGCTATCCGTATTTGTTTCATGAGGTACGTTGTGTTTCAAGTTGGGGAGAATGTAACACCCTCAAAATAATTAATCGAATTATTTGGAGAAAGACCCAAATGAATTATTTTAGGACTTGATCTGTGTAATTATCGAGTGCTAAAGTTAATTATTTGGTTATCTCAGGAACGTGAAACCGATAAAACGAAATAAGGGTGATTTAGAGAAGAAATAAAAGATTAAGGGCAATATGGCATTTGACCATATCACCACTTAATAGAAAGAAAGAAAGAAAAGAAATGAAAGAAAGAAGAAAGAAGAAGAGATCGAAGGAGAGAAAGAAGAGAAGAGAAGGAAAGAAAGAAAGAAGAAGAGGAAGCAACACTCACCCCCCAAAGCCCCAAACTTCATCATCATCATCATCTCTCCTCCATCTTCAAAACCCAAGAACTAGCCCCTTTTCCCCCTTTTTTGTGGAATACGAAAATTTAGGGTTTTAGAGGGTGATTGGTTGAAATCATGTGAAGTGGGATGAAATTGATGATTGAAACTTGATTAGGAACGAAGCCAAGGAAGATTGAACGCTATTTGGCGCTCGAATCGAAGTTGGAAGCGGATTGGTGATCATAGGCTTCCGTTTGGGGAATTTTGGAGTCTCGGTGATTTCGGCTCGGTATCGACTCTCGCGTCAAGGGTGAGTTTTACTCACGCTTAGGATGATTTTGTGTTACAATGATTTTTACGTTGATTGGTTTCGAGAGTTTTTGAGTCGAAAACCGTTATTTCGAAATATATCGTATTTTGGTAAAATCCGTTTACATTGAGTTTTTGATTTATTTGATTGATGGTGTGGTATTGATTGAATCTATTTTTCTGGTTGTTTGGACTGTTTTCAATCGGAACAAGAATCGGAATTGAGCAGAATAGCGGATTTCGCGAGAAACAGCAAAATCTGCACTTTCTCAGCACCCATCGCGTCACGACCCCTTCCAGAAATTGTTACAGTTTCGTGTCTGTCACTGTTCGCGTCGCGACGCTTTGCAGTTTTTCTGCAACTGTACACTGGTTGTTTTTTCGCAATAACTTTTGATCCGGGAACCCGATTGAGGTGTTCTAAGATGTGTTTGAAAGCTTATTCAGAGGCCTAACTGAATATACAATTTAAAAGGTAAAATGAACTGTTTTTGGCGTCATAAATTGTTTTGATAAGCGGCAAGTTAGTATACGAGAGCAAACGTAGATTTTGTTTATGATGCGAACTAATTGTTCAAATAAAGGTCTAATGTAAATGAACTATGAGTTCATATGATAATGGATAAATATATATATATATATATATATATATATATATATATATATATATATATATATATATATATATATTTTATCGAGTTTGGGTGACGACCCATGATGTTAACATACTAGGCGGGGCAGTCATGATCCCCTACCCTAGACTCCGTGCCATTAGGAAAAATGTTATTGGTAAGGGGGTTCACCGGGTTTAGCACAGGATTTGCAGTCGGTGTCGTACTGTGCGATACACCGGGTTTAGCACAGGATTTGCAGTCGGTGTCGAACTGAGTTATAACACGTTCACCGGGTTTGGCACTGAATTTGCAGTCGGTGTCGTGTTGAATTAAAATACACGTGGTTATAATTAAACCACGAATGGAAGAAAGTCCTAGAATACGGTTCACCGGGTTTAGCACTGGATTTGCAGTCAGTGTCGTGTTAAGTTAAAAGGAACTCATAATTAAACCGAGAATGTTAGTAGGGGTCTCGGTAGAACTCACTGAGATTGTATCTCATTGTTTATATGTTGTTGTTTTACAGAGAAACAGGGAAAGAGAGGAGCACAGAGGCACGAGTAGGTTGAGCTCGGATGGTTGCTGATGACTTAGCTTTATGCTTAAGTTTATGTTTCCTTTTATTGTCTATGTACTACAACACTATGTCTTTAGTGTTATATCTTTCTTCCGCTTTCTTGTATTATACTGAATACTATAGTTGCTGATGGGTTATGGTCTGAGAACCGTATCGTCTTGTTTGTAAATGAGACTGTTTGGTTTATATTCAGCGAAAATTTATAGTGATATTCAGTGTCTAAGCAGGAAATATATCTCTAATGTTTTAGGGATGTTACACTTGGGTATTTTTACTCGATAAAAATACCGGGGTGTTACAAAAAACCAAAAAACCACTCAACCCCACGTCTAATCTAAATACTTGTATAAAGTTGTCGTCGAGAAAAAAATAATGGCTAAAGTAATTAAGGTTGAAGTATATGTAAATTAATGTCGAGTGTCAAGGAAAAATCCACCCTCCCATTGAGAGGATCATGCACATCTTTCAAAAGCATAGCTAAAATGCTAAACTAACGCATCTATCTATCTATATGTTTACATCAGGGGAGTCTAGGCGCCAAGTCTCCAGCCAAGCTCCCCCCTCCCTTTTTTCCATTTCTTTTTTTTTCTTTTATCCTTTTCCCCTTTTTTCTTTTTTTTTGTTTTCTTTATATTTTTTAAGTATTTTCGGGTCTAGAAAAAATTTAAATTATTTAAATACGCGAAGTTTGTTCCTTCATAATTAAATTGGTGAAAATAAAAATTAATTTCGTGATAAATTGCGTAAACTGTGATGCTAGGCAATGTGTTTTAGAGTAATTTAGGATATAGAAAAAATTTTAATTGTTCAAATACGCGAAGTTTGTTCCTTCATAATCGAATTGGTGAAAAAGAAAATTAATTTCGTGACAAATTGTGTAAAGTGTGACGTTAGACAATGTGATTTGGGGTACTTTATGATCCAGAATTTTTTTTAATTGTTTAAGTACACAAAGTTTATTACTCGATAATCAATTTTATTAAAATAACAATAATTTTGTAATAAAATATGTAAAGTGTGATGCTAAGTAGTGTGTTTTGGGTGTTTTAATTAGGATTCAGGAAAAAAATTAGATGTACAAATACATGGAGTTCGTTCCTCAACAATTGGTTTGGTCATACCAAAAATTAACTTCTTAGTGTGTTTTGGGTTATCTTAGCGATCGACAAAAATTGTAAAAGTTCAAATACGCAAAATTTGTTTAAAAAAATAATTTCGTAACAAAATACGTAAAGTACGATGCTAAGCAACGTGTTTGTGGGTACTTTTGCGTTCGGAAAAATAACTCTTCAAATTCTTAAAGTTCGTTCCTCGATAACTGGTTTAAAAAATCAATTTCTTTTTATACGTCTTCTCTTTATATTCTTTAGGACCACATTTTCCTGGACTTTAAAAAAATAAATTAAAGATGCTTTTGAAAAAAAGAATCTAAAGACCGTATTCCTTCAACTTTGTTTAGTTGCTTCCATTTTATTGGTGGTTCTCATCCAACTCTGCATGATATCCACGTTTTTCACTTTCTAATTGCGTTGTCTTATTTTCTTTCTAATTATGAGTTAAATTTTTATATTTACATTTGATGAATATGAATTATGTTATTAAAATTCTTTAGACTTTTTCTTCTTATTGTAACATCCCCAATTTAGCTAATTCATTTATTGAAATTAGCAAGAGGTTAAGATAATTATTTAGCTAAAATGAGTAAATCAGCGTAATTGATTTGATTAATTAGAATTGAGGTTTAAATGGAAATGGGATTGTAGGGGCAAAAGAGTCATTTCACGCATTTGATTTCAAAAACAGCCCTAGCTGAGTCATTTAAGCCTACACTCACCCACATGCCAACACAACACCTCCACACATTCAGTTTTCTGAAAATGAGCAAATAAGAGACTTAAGTGATGAATTAGAATGCAAGGGTAACATTGTCTTTTCACAACCATTTAAAACACCCAGCTGAAGATCATTTACCCCATCAGCTCATAACCTCAAAGACATTTCAAGTTGCTGGAAAACAGAAAATAGGGAGAGCTGAGAGAGAGTGAGAGTTTCGAGAGTTTGAGAGGGAGAAGGGAAGAAGAGGACTCCATGGATCCTTCATGCATGTGTGACCTATGACCACCAATCTTCTCCACTTGTTCTCCTCTACACATTGATACCAATTTCACTCATAGATTCAAGTCCAACCATCTCACTCCATCATCCCTTTAGCTTCGAATTTGAGAGAGAAGAGGGAGCTCTTGGCACCATTTTCGTTTTTGTGTTCATTTCGAGCCTGGGGAAGGTTCTAAGGTTTTCAACAAGCTACATTTCGATTTCATAAGAGGGTATTGGTAAATTGGTTCTGTTTAGGTCAGTTTTGGAGCAGTTTCGAAGTTTGAACGAGTACGGAGCCGGTTTGTGAGATTTCGGTTTTCGTTCGTTGAAGTCAAAGTTTTCGTCGTAATTGTGTGCGATTTTCATCGCAAGAGGTGAGTTCAATACTCGCTTAGGGAAATATATGTCGAAATGTTAAATTGCATGTTCTGTTACTGTTCTCGGTTCGTAAGTGTTAGCGTCAAAAACCGTATTTGGAAACCGTAACGTTTAATGTGTTTGGATGAATGATTTTGTGATGATATTGTGTGATTGATTGGATTGATTATGACTGCTGTTTGGTGCCAAGTTAATGTGTCGTTATGTTTGGGTATCGATCGGAATAAGTTTCGGAATCGATCGGAATGGGAATTTCACAAGAAAACAGGATTTTTGGAAATGCTGAGAAGTCAGCAAGACCCGTGCTGATTTTAGCACGACCCGTGCTGATCTTTCTGTCACAGATTTTAAGTGCAGATAAATTAGCACGACCCGTGTTGATTTTAGCACGACCCGTGCTGATCCTTCTGCCCCAGGTTTTAAACTGTGTCCAAACCCTTCCTAATTGATTCCAAACCTATTCTAATCCTTTCCCCAACCCTATGTATTGACAAATAAACCGTAATTTGCTTAATTAAGCGTAGGTATGAATGAAATATTGGAAATTTTCCAAGTATGATAAATGATGATAACGATTAGAATTCACGAGTGAGAATATTCAAGTCATGTTATGACAAGGGACTATAAGTCCATTCAAGTTATGTTAAGATAAAGGATTATAAATCCATATAAGCCATGTAAACTCTCAATTCATGTAATAACAAGTCAAGTTACTTTCCAAAAGGAAAGGAAGGATTACTTTCTCTAAAAAGAAAGGTAGAATGACATACATATAATAATATATGTATATCAAGGGTGACGACCCTAAGGATTACCAAACTAGGGGAGGGGAAGTCATGAGCCCCAAAAACCTAGGCTCCATAAGGTTTGCCCGCTAATTAGCGGTTAGTGGATTGGGTTCACCAAAAGCCAATGAAATAACCGGATAAGGTAGGCTCGAGGTGTTGTGCTAAGCTAAAGAAAAGAATAAGACATGAACCGTAGTCGCTTATTAGGGCTACGGGTAAGAAGAAAATATATGTCCACATGGTCACTTATTAGGGCCATGATGTTCAAGTAAAAGCATATTGAACCGCTAGAGTTAGTAATGGGTCTCGATAGGACTCACTGAGATAATGTTTATCTCACCCTTTATTATTGTGGTTTTACAGAGAAACGGGGAAAGGCAAAGGTGAAGAAGCACGGCTAGACGGTGTGCTTTATGGAGCTGTTATTGAAGAATTAGTTTTATGACTATGCCATTTTCCCCTTTGTTATCTTTGTAGTTCCGATTATATAACTATTACTTGCTAACAGTTGTAAATCGTTTCCGCTACTTATGTTTTGGGTATTGAGCACCAGGATTGTACAAGTTTTAAGTCATGGCACTTAAGTACTTGGTTAAGTTTAATGAGGTTCATGGAACCATTTGATAATTATTTATCGAAAGTTTTTAGTTGTGTTCAATATTCAATAACAGGAAGTTACTCTGATGTATGTCAAGTGGTGCACTTTGGTATTTCTACAAGCTAGAAATATCGGGGTGTTATACTTATTGTCTATAAATGTTTAATTTCAATGTATTTGTTAATTAAAAATGATATTTTTAATTATAATTTACATTCTCATATACTTCTACAATATATAGTTAATTTTATCTTCAATCTTACAATGTTACAATATTTATGTATTAAATTAAGCTTTTGTCCTGTGCATCGCACGGGTGGTACCCACAAAAAGTAGAGAACTGGTAATGTAATATTGATTAGAGAGATATGTGAATTGAGAGGACTGAGATCATTTACCTATTTCAAACTATAATTAGACTTTGAATTGTTAATATATAAAATATCCTCAACCACTGCCCACCACCGGCCAGATGTCAATGCTTGATCAACTCCTTAAGCTTGTTGGAAGGGGAAAAGATCCCTTCCAGTGACATTATTGTCCTGTCGGATTTCCAGCATTGATTAAAAAAATAAAGGCTTAATTACAGTTTTGGTCCCCCTATTATGACCAATTTTCGATTTTGGTCCCTGAATTTTTAATTTGACGATTTTGGTCCCCCTATTTTCCCAATTTGAAAAATCAAAGTCCCCCACCCCAATTTTGACTCAGTTTGACTGACTGATCCTACGTGGCAGCCCACGTGGACTGCCACGTAGGCACACCCCCCCCCCCACCCCCCCACCCCCCCCCACCCCCACCCTTCTTCTTCCTCGTGAACCCCCCTCCCCCCCACCACCGACCCCACCCCACCCCCCACCACCGACCCCACCCCACCCCACCCCCCCACCCCACCCCCATCCCACCCCCCTCCCCGTTGCTCCTCCCCCTTCACTGTTTCCCCTCCCACCCCCCACCCCCACCCTCCACTGTTCCCCCTCTTCCCCCCACCCCACCGTGACCCCTCCCCCACCCCCAGAGTTCGCAGAGAGAGAGAGAGAGAGAGAGAGAGAGAGAGAGAGACGCAGAGAGAGAACGGAGAGCGAACGGCGAGCGAGAGCGAGCGGAGAACGGCGAGCGAGAGCGATCGGTGAGGAGGGGGGAGGTGCGAAGGGGAGGAGGGGCGAAGGGGAGGAGGAGGTGCGAAGGGGAGGGGGGCGAAGGGGAGGAGGGGCGAAGGGGAGGAGGGGCGAAGGGGAGGAGAGGCGAAGGGGAGGGGGAGGGGCGAAGGGGAGGAGAGGCGAAGGGGAGGGGGAGGTGCGAAGGGGAGGGGGGCGAAGGGGAGGGGGGAGGTGCGAAGGGGAGGGGAACAGTGGAGGGGGGGAGGGGACGAGGGGAATCAGTGGTGGGGGGTGGGGTGGGGTCGGTGGTGGGGGGTGGGGTGGGGTGGGGTCGGTGGTGGGGGGAGGGGGGTTCACGAGGAAGAAGAAGGGTGGGGGTGGGGGGGGGTGGGGGGTGGGGTGGGGGTGGGGTGGGGGGGGTGTGCCTACGTGGCAGTCCACGTGGGCTGCCACGTAGGATCAGTCAGTCAAACTGAGTCAAAATTGGGGTGGGGGACTTTGATTTTTCAAATTGGGAAAATAGGTGGACCAAAATCGTCAAATTAAAAGTTCAGGGACCAAAATCGAAAATTGGTCATAATAGGGGGACCAAAACTGTAATTAAGCCAAAAATAAAAGAGAGAGTTATGTTGTAATTTACATATACTTATTATAATGTGTTAATGTGTTATTAATATTATCGATTAAATTATGAGAACCAAATATCTTACGTGTTTTTATGATAAAAATTGATAATTGTCATTTCCATGAATTAGAGTAATAATTACTTTTTGTTACACGTTTCTGTGATTTGTCAATTGCCTAATTATTAATGCTTTGATTGACTCATGGAAGGATTGGGTGGGATGTGTGATCTTGAATGCAAAATTGAACACAAATTGTTAGAGAGAAGATAAAATCAACATAACAGTCCTAAACATATAAGATCGAGACTAAGTAATTTTTTTTTAAAAATCATACCTTTTGATGAGTTTTTTTGATAGATTTGTTTTTAACTCTTGATATTAAAGTTTTATGATTGAATTTCTAATTGTTTCCTAAATATGCGATTTACATCTACTTATTATACAGTGTGTTAATGTGTTAATAATAGTACTGTAACATCTCCAATGACTAATTTCGTTAATCGAAATTAGCAAGAAGTCATAGTTAATTAATTAGCTAATTGAAATAATTAGGCACAATTG
This sequence comes from Astragalus membranaceus, assembly GCA_039519185.1. Lineage (NCBI taxonomy): Eukaryota > Viridiplantae > Streptophyta > Magnoliopsida > Fabales > Fabaceae > Astragalus > Astragalus membranaceus. The sequence continues at coordinate 158,845,407 of CM076848.1, read as the reverse complement.
ATTATATGTCAAAGTAATTTAATTGATAAATGATGTGAATTATGTGCAATTATTGGATAAGGATGAAATTAAGAAGGATGGGGTGTGTGGATTACTTAGGGGTAAAAGGGTCCCTTACCTTGTTTTATTTTTATCCCCAGCTGATAGCTTTTACCTCACTCACACACTCATTGACTAAGGTCACTAAACACAAGAACAAACACACACACACTTTGAGAGAGAGAGAATTTCAGAAGTGAGAAAAAGAAAGAAAATAGAGAAGAGAAAGAGAGAGGGGTCGCGAAGAGGAGAAGAGAGGGATGAGGGTTCAACTCTAAATGCATGTTTCACTTCTTGGTACCATTGTGATCAGCTTTTCATCCTCTTCCTACTGATACTAAATTTCGCCACCTATTCCTCCCCCTCCTCATTTCACCATTTTCACAACTTCAAGCTCAACTTGATAAAAATGGAGTTTTTCACTTGCATGTAGTAGCTGAGGCTTGATGATCAGTTGTTAGAGCACCTACACAAGCCACATTCTGATTTCAGTCCATTTAGGTAGTGATTGCAGCTTTGGGTAGTTCAAGTTCGAAGTGAAGAGCATTTCGGGGATAGTTCGAGTGGTTTTGTCGGTGTGAGAACTACGTTGTTGTTGTTGTGTGTGATTTTCATCGCAAGAGGTGAGTTCTAACCGCTTAGGTTTTTATTCATTTCTGAATTGAGGATTGTATGCTCTGGTTTCGTGTTGTTTGTGTTCGTTTCAATTATGCACTTCTATTATGAGCGATGCTTTGATGAGTTTTCATTAAAGTTTTAGTTGTGTTCAAAGTTCATAAACAGGAATTACACTCTGATATATGCTTGAAAGTGTATTCTGGTATATCCGATAGGTTTGATATATTGAGGTATTACGGTATCCATTAAATTATGGGAACATGTCATACGTTTCGTGTTTTTTATGTCTTTATGATAAAAATTGATAATTGTCATTTCTATGAAATAGAGTAATAATTACTCTTTATTACATGTTTGCATGATTTGTCATTTGCCTAATTATTAGTGCTTTGATTGACTTATGATATGTTTGGGCTACGAATCTCGTGGATAAAATTGATTTTCGGTGGGTAAAATTGATTTTGATTTTTTTTTTTGACAAACTCAAATTGATTTTGATAAAAACTATGATTTCTAACTTTTGTGTTTGATAAAATTAATTTTGTGTGAGACCGGCAAAATTTTACATATTTATGCACCAAAGAGATTCTACATTTATCATATAAACGAAATCTTACACAATTGAGAATTAATATAAAAGAAACATTCTCAAATTATTAATGCTTTTATTTTCAATTTTTTTTTATAAGCAATGTTAGTGGGGTGGGCGAATGTTAGTTTCCGGGGTTTGAACCGGGACTTCCTTCTTGCACTCTTTTAATGCACTCCTTCAATATCCCTTAGCTCGCCAACTGAGCTACTTTATTTTCAATTTGAGGACAGCTTGAATAGTGTCGCTAATAATTGTATGACAAGTTTTTTGGCAGTGTTTGGATTTACACTTCCTACTTGCTCCTTATGGGATATTCATAATTATATATAGTATGGATATAGATATAGATATAAATTTAATTTTTTTACTCCATTGCATGTAGTGAAGAACAAGAAATGATTTTTTTACTTATTATTTTCTCAAAAAAAATGATTGCTGAGATCCACTTATTTTACATTTTTTCCATTAATAACTTTAAAAATGGCTACCTAATTCAGTGTGAATATATTTTAGCATACTATTTTTTATCATTTAAGTATTACATTTATCAAAAAAGATGAATATGAAAATTTTACAATTAATATAATTTTTTTATATTTTACCACAAAAAATTTAAACCAAAAAAATGAAATTAACAATTAATGTTTTAATAAAATGCTAATAATAAACATATCCATTGTGAATATTTTTATAAA